>CM032447.1:162983332-163120832 GCA_019049505.1 Pachyrhynchus sulphureomaculatus | reverse complement strand
TCATTTTAATACTTTCGAAATACAGAACATTTTTTAAAAAGGTATCCACTCTTTCCTCTTTTGCTAAATTTTATTCTTTCAGCTGGCAACAAATGCCACTATTTCGTACTATTTGCAAATGGAGCAGGGTGATATGAGACAAACAATAGCTTAGTATCCACCACAGTAACTGATGCTCGCTAACGTAGCACATGAAAACTATACTTATATATTTGAATCCCCAATTTGGTATGGTTCAATGCATCATTTACTTGTAGCAACTACTGAATCCAAACAAGAAATAAAAGATGTTCTGTCGGCGTTCCAACCAGATTGCAAAAAAATATAGCGTCGGTCTGATCAAAATTTCTGATTATATTAAAAAGCCAAGTTTTATGCCTTGTTTTACTTTGAAACATTAAGTAAATTTACTAATTTACCTGCAATTTATTATTTATTCCTTTTTTTCCCGGTTCTCTTTCATGCAAGAAAATTATTTCTCAATGCAGCAAACACCAGTGAATCTTTTGCATTCGTGAAGTGAAAGCTCTGTTAAATGTAGGTGTAAATTTAGGCAATTTCTCTCATAATGTCCACTTTATGCCAAAGACTAATATCAGAATATATATTAGGTGTAGAAATTAATTCGGTATCTTTATTGCATTCACCAACTGTCTATTTATTTACGAACAGAATATAATTCGGTCAAGAAAATATTCTCCATTATTCTCCATACATTTTGTCCATTTCTCAGATAACGGGTGGATTCCCTTTTGGAAAAAAAAATGGGTGGTTTCAAAGCGCTAAATATAGGTATATTTTTTTTAACGTCCTCCAATGAAGTGAAGTATTGCGGCACCCGAAATAAATAGTTACCAGACCGAGCCATGTCCGGAGAGTACGCCGCGGGCAGGAGAGTTTTCCATTCCAAAGGAAAGATAAAACATTGTGTCGTTTTTATCGGGTGGTCTGGCGTTGCCCAGTACGTTCATATTTCGAAAAATAAGTGAGTGTTTTTAAGACTTTGTAAATAGTTGTTTCTTTAGGATTAATACTTTTACATATAAAAATGTTGAGAAATAGCTTAAATTTGAAACTGAATTTGGGATATTTATATTAAAGGTCCGAATTAATATACTCACACTGCGTCTGCGGTAATATACCTAATTGCTCTAAATACTAAGTGAGCTCTCATCGAAGCTATGCAATGGCAGTGCATGCTACAAGTCCTGCATACTTGGATACTTATTTCAGTTAGTGTCGAGACAAGACATTCTTATTCTGTCCTTTACTTATTGCAACTATTAATATCTAAAACTAGCCCCTCTAGTCCATTTTGCGTTCGAATCAGATCGTAAAAAAACAATAAAGTTCAACAGAAATTTCTACACTGTCGAAGTATCAAAAATATTTTTAGGTAATATCTTGGAAACTACTTGATTAAGGTATAGAGTCCATTATGAAATCTGATTGAAAACATAAATCATACAAGGAAAAAAGCTATTTTACTAGAAATTTTAGTGTAAAAATGTATTCATAAATTGTTGACAATTAACGAAGCAATCCTGAATTAGTAATGATTGCATCCCATCCTTATGATTTAAATATAGAAATTTCAGCCACCTTGTATATAAAATGACATTTTTAATACTTTTTTTCTTAAACATTAATATTTTTTTCCAGAACCTCGTTCTTTAATAAAGGAAATGAATTATTGAAGTACTCCCGCTCGAAATTAAAAATCTTTTTTCTTAGTATGCCGGGAGAGGTTACGTAAACCTCGGACAGGTGAACAAGGATATCAAGAAGTGATCCCAAATCAGTCCGCGCCTATACCAATCCCTCAATACGCAACTGATCAAATGTCATGAAGTCGTTATTAGGCTTCCTTCGTAAAGATTTATATCCGCACTCCTATATGGTAAACAACTGGTCAATAATTAAATCCAACGGATACTGCTGCACTTCGTTAATCAAATGTGTAAACACTTTCCAACATTAACTAACACTTTATTCTCGGATTAGGTACATTTCTACCTTAGCTGCCATGTCAATAAGCAGAGTAATCGTTATTAGAGTTTGTCAAAACCAAAGCTAAAGTATTAAAAGTCCTTATGTTCCCCCAAAGTGACGATTTGGGCAACAATGCCAGCACGTGGAATAATCGACTCGATTCTTGAGGATAACACAGGCTACACCAAAACAATTTAGAGATATAAAGAGGTGATTGAGAATTTCTTCACACTCATTTTACAAGTGGGGAATTTCAAACCATTTGAGAAATCTATGGGGAGAATGTTGAGCGGGGAAAATGAGGGGGATTTACCAAGTTTCCATTACATATTTATAAACTTAACTTTTAAACACATTTTTAAACATTCCTAAACCTTGTAACGTTCCTACCAGATTTATGAATAGGTATTTAAAAAAGAGAGTTTCTTAGAGTTTATTTTTAGGGCAACCATCAATTACATTGATATCAAATAGGTAAGCAGGGGAATCCTAGCGGATTTTGACCAAGATTTTGAAGAATTCCGAACAATGGCACTGGCAACCCAGGAAGGGACATAAATCGGCCTCCATTTAACAGTGATTTAACAGCTAGAAATTTTTTCCTCTTTCGATATTTCAAAATAAAAGTTTACAGTAAGAATCTTAGCTTTCTGGAACAATTAGAAGAAAATATTCCTCAAGAAGTAATTTGTCGAGGATTGTAGTATAAAATTAGTTCTAATAAAGTGTTCTCTTTATTTATAAATTTGTGAATATTTTAAAATTAAACTTTTTTATTAGACAGTTTGTTTCTTGCTATCAATGGATAGTACCACACCACAACCACTACGCTCTCTTCCTCCTATTCGCTTTTCTGATAGAAAGCAAAAAAATAACACATATTATAGTATATATAGTATATGGTGCATAGAGGAAATATAAAGTAATTGTAACTCGATATAAATAATTATTTTACTTGCTTTATATTTCAAATATTAAAATTAACTAATAAATTGTCATTATAGAATTTATAATCTACAATAGAATGACTAACCAATTAACCACATAAAATTAATAGCTATTTTAAATTGCTTTTACGATAATATTAATTGCTTAAAAAAATTTTCTGTTTAGCGAGCACTTATTATTAAAACAACTCTTTTTCCCGACTTATACTCATATCGAAGTAAATTTTAAAAAATAACAGTTAAATTAAATAATTTAAAATATATTTCCATTCCTTAAAATGTTAAACTGACTGAAAATTTTACCAATGAAAATTTCATTTATTTTAGCTGTGATCCCACTTAATTAACTCTTCGATTGGTATAAAATAAAAAGAAATTACTGATATATATATATATATATATATATATATATATATATATATATATATATATATATATATATATATATATATATATATAATATAGGTATTCTCAGGGCTATAAATTTATTATTATTTTTTATTCACCCTATTTATAAATAATCTCAGTTTTAGTCTTTATTGCAAATACTTATTGTTTGCTGACGATCACAATATTTATGCTGTCATTTCTTCTATGTATATTATTCTCTGCAGTGATATTTATGAATGATGTTTGTCTAACAAACTGGATTTGACCATTTAAATATATAAAGAAAATTTAGCTGTCTGTTCTTTTGCCCGCTACGCAGCTTAAACTGCCGTTCTGAACCAGCGAATGCTGCAAATAATACTGCTGACACAAGCCAGGTTGTGCCAGCAGCATAATATAGCCCCACTAAACAGTTTGCAGCGCTAAATGGTGCTCCGGAAACCCATACCCAAAATTGAACATTGGAAAACAAATAGTGCCTTTCAGTGCTTATCACTTGGTTATATGATTGTTTTAGATCCGACGGCCAATTGACTATGCTAAGGAGATTTCCGATGTCATTTCGGCTGGTATGGAAGCTTACATCACTTTTTCGAAACGGCCATCGATCGAAAACGCAAGAAAGCTGTTGCATCTAAACGTTTTGCCTACCGACAATGGCGTGAAAATCCTAACGTCATAAATCCAAACATCTTTGTTCGGAATAGATGCGAAGAAATTATCGATGAAACCAAGAAGTCACACAATCAAAAAATTAGAAACAAAACACCAGTTGAGAAAGCCACCTATTAGCTGAACTTTTTGCTTTACAAAAACACCATCCACTATTCCCAGTCAAGGATGTGCGGTATTGTCTTCAAACAGCATATCGTAAAACGTATTTTAATGAAGCTAGATACCAAAAAAACCTTCTGGCGTTGATTGAATACCTGTCATAGTGCTCAAAAAATGCGGGGGAGAACTAACGCCAGCTTCCTGTAGACTTTTCAGCCTACTCTAAAGAAAGGGAACATTTAATTCCTGCTAGAAATGCGTTACAGTTCAGTCGATACGCGAAAAAAAAGCAAAAAGATCTTGTCAAACAACTACCAACCAGTTGCATTACTTTCAGTAATATCAATCAGCATCTTCTAAAGGACTGAATATTATTAGCGACCATCAATATGGATTTCGTAAGCAAAGATTAACAGAATCTCTAACTTATGTAACACATGTTTGGAACAACTCAACTGAACATGTTGAAGAATCTCGAGCGGTTGCACATGATACATCCAAGGCATTCGACCGTGTTAAGCATAATGAGTTATTGGCTAAGCTACGCTCTTATGATATGCCTTAAAAGTTATGTGTTTCCTCAGAGAGCGTTCTTTTCGACTGACGGTCGACAGATTTTTTCTAGCACCATTACTTCACCAACGGTGTGCCCCAAGGCTCCTACTCTCTTTCTTGTTACATTAACAGGGATCCTATCCACAGTTTTACAGGTGTCAGTACGCTTATTTCTTTATTTACTTTGAATGATCGAGTATCGACTGTTCATGCACCTATTCGCAGAGAGCAGGAAGCCGTTCAACCTAATACAAATCGGGAAGAAATTCTATCTTTGGGTGATAGTAGCCAACTAGAATTTTTTAGAAAAAAATCCAGGCGGCAGTTTTTTCTAAAAAAATTAACCAATTCCAATTCAAAATCTCTTTATCATACAGAATAGAATTTACAGTACTTAGATATACATTTTTAAGCAATTACAATATACAATTAATATATTCAATTGTTGAAAAGTGCCTTGCGGCTGGCCGTTGTTCGGCCTTTTTGGTTATCCTTGTATCGTTTTTCTTAGGTTTGTAACGTCATCTTCGTTTCCTTCTAATGACAGTTGTGCAATTTAATTTTATGTTTGAGACAATTATTTGTTATTTTATGTTTGTATTGGAGCTTATTTCATATTTGTTTTTACAGAGAAAAATAATACTAAAAAACTCTCTAAAAAAAGTTAACGTTGCTGTGTCCAACATAATTATGTCGGTGCGCTCCATTCCTCTAGCATTGGCTCGGGGTCAATTTGAGAGCAAATATGTCTTCGTATGAACATATTGCAATTATAGCAAAGAGAGCTTCTCAAAAGCTGAGAATATTATTTTTAATTAGAAAGCTTTACACTCCAGAACAACTGAAGACACGAGTGGAAGGTGTTATGTCATATTTTTTTTTTTTAAATCGTTTTATTTTATGGATGGAGGTATTATGTGGTAGTCTATCATATATACTAAAGGTAAAATGAGAAGAATCTAATATTACGACGAAATATCGGAATGTTTGAAGGAGTCGCATTTTATTTTTGAATGGAAGAAATTTGTAATTTTGATGAAAGGATAAAAGTAGAATAAGATGCACGTAATAGCACTTTCATCTATGTCAGCTATTTAAATGAAATAATTTCAAAAGTCAGTCTTGACAAGTCATCTGTTTATAATAGGGTTGTTTCTTCTGCTTCTAATTAAATATTCATTTTGTATGATTGAGTATTAACCCTAACGCTTTACATTTAATGAAAATATTCCCTAGAGGCAAGTTACTTGTACTACTAGCTCAGAAAAGTCCTCAACCATCAGACATCGACGAGACTTTAAACGGAGCCATTTCAAATCAATGTAGGTTGGACCAGTAATCTAATATTTAAAACTCTATTATTTAAAATGTTATGTTTTACTGTAAATATATTTTGATTTAAAGACGTGATCTTAACTTTAGATAAATTTACAAAACATGTAATTTTTAATTTGAAAAATTACCATTTGAATCTAGACTTCTTTTTTACTAGTCAGATTGTAACAAAAAATAGACTATGACAACTTTCAGATAATCTGGAATATACCCTGCAAATTTTACAAACAATTTTATTATTTTAAAGTATTTTTTCTCTCATAGGTGGCCTTCATGCCTGGGACAGAATTTCTTCTGACTTGAAGCTGCTGAATACAACTTTCGATCATTCTCTCGGAAGCATTTCTGTCTTACTAACTAGCCGAAAACCCAATCAGGAAGTAAAACATCTACCTTTCACAAATCAGAGAAGTAAGACTTTTACAAATTATTATTCTCTACGCATAACATTAAGGTTAGAAATGGAATCAGAATTATTATTCACGGCTAGTGGCAGCAACGATAAATATGTTCGGAATCTCTTAAAAATCTCGACAGACAGTGACAATGAAGCTGACATTTCTACCCTGAAAATAAAGAATCTTTCAGGCACACACAACAATGACGACAAAAATGAGCAACAGGAAGTAAGAGAAAAAAGCTGCAGCATACTGGACGTAAATGGCCTTTCAGGTACGAACACTGTAGAAATAAACGAGGAGGGGGAGGTAACAGACAAAAACTGTGACAGGGCAGTTTACATTGAAAACAAAAGAAAAAAAAGTTTTTTGCCAAAAGAAAAGAAGTTTAAAAAACAGAAATGTGATCCTGAAAAAAGAAAGGCGGCCATAGCCAGGGGTAAAGGTGAAGCATACTTCTTATACAAGAACAGACTTATGGCCAATAAAGAACACAAAGAAGGTACGCTCTATCGAGAAAAATGTAAGCTGAAATGTAGTGAACGCTTTTCAATGGATCACAGATACAAGCATTTTATCAACATGATGTGAATCCAAAAAAATGCTTTACTTTTTAAATGCATCACGAGGAAAGACACAAACAGGAAATGAAAAGGTTCCAAGAAGCATCTTTCTGTACCAGATCCGAAGAAAAAAAACTGATATTATCAAACTTAGAGTTGACGGCAGATTTTAAGCCCCACCACCTGATCTAAGAGGCAAGTATTCCTACAAGCCTTATAAGATTCGGTGATGTAAAGAAACATCCTCAATTCCCTGCAGAAGAATCCCATTATTCTAGGAATAGAAATCCCCACAAAAAATACTTACCTCCGCTTCTTAAGAGAAGTCTAATGCTACTCAGTACATATCACCATTACTCCAAACACTTTATTTTTGCACTTGACGTGCGTTTCGCTGACCATGTTAGCTTTATCTGGAGCGATGATTGACTAATGAAGCTAACGTAGTTAGGGAAACGCACGTCGAGTGCAAAAATACAGTGTTTGGTGTTAAGATTCTACATTCCCAACATAGATAAGTCTAATGTATAAGCTATACATCGAAGCTTGCCAAGAGCGAAAATTTCTAGAAAAATATTTCATTAAACTGTGTTCATACTCAAAAATTTGATAATTTAATTTGTCCTTCGTTCACCCAAAAAGTGAGACGTGCAGCACTTGCGATAGTGACTTGTCATCTAGCGATCACAAAAAAAATTACTCGGCGGCAAATAAAGACTTACGACTAATAGACAGAAGGCTGAGACAACCGACAATATAGTTAATATTACAATGGACTTACAACAAAAGCACTTTACTTGAG
Organism: Pachyrhynchus sulphureomaculatus; assembly: GCA_019049505.1. Taxonomy (NCBI): domain Eukaryota; kingdom Metazoa; phylum Arthropoda; class Insecta; order Coleoptera; family Curculionidae; genus Pachyrhynchus; species Pachyrhynchus sulphureomaculatus. The sequence goes on along the minus strand of CM032447.1, from coordinate 163,113,076 downwards.
ACAGAGGTGGTTCTACAACTTCGGAGTTCATATTACCACAAAGAGTGACGATAAAGTTGTCTTTTGTACGTGAACTGAAGACATCGCAAACAGGAGGAATTCCGAGACTTGCAGTTCTCTTTTACGATTTGTTGAAGAATGCGAAAGTCTAAAAGAGAAGAATCACTTAATAATCTGGTCTAACTCCTGAGCCGGCCAGAATAAGAAATTTCACATGATTTTCCTTTATCATATTTTGAAGGAGGATCGACAACAAATTCTCTGAAGTCGGACAAAGTTTTACGGAGAGACGACACCACCTACCTGCCAGAACAATACCACGAAATTATTTTTAAAGCCAGCAGGAACAGCAAAGTTATAGATATGGGACAACATTTCCGGAAAATTTCTGAACTTCCTAAAAAATTAAGACTTGTCAGTAGGAAGAAAGATACGCTTAACAAGATGGTTAAATTTGGAGGTGAAAAAAATGGATCCGAGTCGAAGAGTACAAGATCGTGCCTTTTAAGAAAGCAAATATCATCAACTACCAGACGTAAAAGTCGAGAGATTCTGGGAAAAATATGGGTCAGTCTCGGAAGAAAAACGAGAAAACCTGGAAGAACAGCTAAAATATAGATTATTTTATGAACCAATGATAAAGAAAATAAATACGTGCCTTTCTTTCGTTTACACTACTTCGTGATGGATGAAGGTGTTGTGCACATAATTCAAGGAATATACTTAAAATGCTTTAAGCTGAGGTAAAAAATTTTGCAGAGAGTATTGAGTATCACCGACATTAAGATTTCGAACATATGCTACCAAGAAGAAAATAAATGGAGAAAATTTACAACAAAAAGTATTTCACTTTAAATTTCTCGATATTTAATTTTTGTTACATAACTCTTTCTTCTACTCGTGTCTTCAACTGTTAATTCTGTACAAACCTCAAATTCGACTAACGATGGAATACTACTCCCATGCTTGGGGTTCTGCTCCCAAACATACCCTGCATTTGTTGAATTCTATTCAAAAGAGAGCTGTTCGCCTGATTGGAGTCCCAGAACTGGCCCAACCTTGATTTCTTGCAACATCAAAGAAAAGTTTGCGCCTTGAGTGTATCCTGCAAGTATTTTCATAAAAAGTGTTCGATGGATGTAACCCGCTTAATTCCTCCAAAAGTGGTGCATGCTACGAATACACGTCGCGCCAATACCTCACGTCCCTTTTCAACCAGTCTTTTCTATGAAGCCCTCATCCTTTTGAAATGATTTGCCCAAGACTGTGTTTTCCACCGATTAGAATTTATAGCAATTCAAAACCAACGTGAATCGCTTTTTCCACAAACGTGTCGCTCCTGTAGTGCTTTAGGGGTTTCCCTGCAGCAATGTGCTACGCTCATAAAAAATGTCCATAACATCTTGATTCCAGTAGTATTACTGTTAATAAAATATATTTCGTACAAGATGGCACACCAAATTATGACCCCTAAAAAAATACAAGTGTTATAGGCCATGTAAAGTTCTAAAAATAGTCTTAAAATAACATTAATACATCATACTGAACAATTCTCACAGTTTGGCACGTGCCACATAACGGAGTATAGTAATAGTCTGACGGAATGAAAAATGTGTAAAAAATGGTTTGTGGTATACATCCCCCACATTAGCATAAATTGCAACATTGAATACTTCAGATTACAAACACCTCTAGTCATAGGGATTCTATTTCTCGATCGCTAACTTGTGGAATGCTCCAACACATCTCTCAAAAGAAGTAATTTATATTTTTTGACCTTAAATTGAAAAATCACCTCCATTTCAAGTAAGGGTAAAATGGTGGTTTTAATATATATATATATATATATATATATATATATATATATATATATATATATATATATATATATATATATATATCCATAAATGTAAGTTCCGTTTGGTTATATATAAAAAAAACGTGTACAGATACAGAAAAAATATTTATTGTACAAAAATCTACAACTGTTAAACTAATTTTCTACATAGCTTCCGAAATTTTGTAGGCACTTGTCATAGCGTGGCACAAGTTTTTGTATGCCTTCTTCATAGAAGGTTGCCACCTGTGTTTTCAACCATGTGGTAACATGTTCTTTCAGCTCGTCATCATCGTTGAAGTGTCGACCACCAAGGAAAGATTTTAGGTGTAAGAAGAGATGAAAGTCGCTAGGAGCGAGGTCCGGGCTGTACGGAGGATGATCAAACACGTCCCAGTCAAATTCGTGTAGGAGTTCTTTTGTCACGTTCGCAGTGTGAGGTCGGGCATTATCGTGGAAAAAAACAACACCTTTCGACAGTAATGCTCGGCGCTTGTTCTGTCTTGCGCGGCGCAATTTCTTAATGGTCTCGCAGTAAACATGTGCATTGATTGTTTGGCCTCGTGGTAAGAAATCAGCAAAATGCCTTTTCTGTCCCAAAAAACGGTGCACATGAGTTTTCGAGGTGTCAAGATTTGCTTAGGCTTAACTTTCGTTGGGGACGAAGTGGGCCTCCATTCCATTGATTGCCGTTTAGTTTCTGGGGTGTCGTAAGATACCCAAGTTTCATCCCCCGTGACTATCCGAGAAAGAAAATCATCACCGTCTTCATTGTAGCATGTCAAAAACTGAAGTGCACTGCCCATCCGTTGTTTTTTGTGTTGTGCAGTAAGAATTTTGGGTACCCAACGTGAGCAAAGTTTTCGAAATTTCAGTTTTTCATTAACAATTTCATGAATTAGTGATCGTGAGATTTGCGGAAATTCCATAGCAAGAGCACTAATTGTAAACTTACGGTTTTGCTTAAGTTTCTCTTCAATTGCGTGAACCAGTTCATCAGTAACCAAAGACGGGCGTCCACATCGTTCTTCATCGTGCACTTGATCACGTCCTTCATTGAACTGTCTGACCCATCTTCTAACCATTGAATCACTCATAGCAGTTTGTCTGTAAACCTCGCAGATTTGCCGATAAATTTCACTTGGTTTAACTTTCTTTGCATTTAGAAAACGAATCACAGATCTGATTTCACAAGTGGCGGCATTTTCAATTAAGGCTGACATCATAAAAAAGCACTACAAAGAACACGTCGGCAGCAGCGATCTGAAAATGGCGTACATTTCTTCTGCTTGAGTCAGAGTAACTGCCACGCATGCTCGGAACTGCGATCGCAGCGCTGCCGCGGATAGAAATAGAAACGGAACTTACTTTGTGGATATACCTCGTATACCTATATATACATATATATATATATATATATATATATATATATATATATATATATATATATGTATATATAGGTATTCTATCGCAAATATACAAACTATTCATGAGAATAATCACAAATCGATTAGACAAGAAGTTTGTAAATTACCAACCCAAAGAAAAAGCAGGCTTTCGAAAAAGATTTAGGAAAATCGAACATCTACACACGGTCAAACAACTTATAGAAAAGGTAACTAAATACCATATCATAGCCTGGATGGCACTTGTCGACTTCCGAAAAGCCTTTGACACAGTGGAATTCTGGGCAATTGAGAAAGCGATGAAAAACGCAAAAGTTGATCAAAGGTATATAAGTATACTGACAAAAATCAATGAACAATCAAAACTGAAAGTGAGATTACACGAGGATACCAAGGAAGTAAAAATAAAGAGAGATATTAGACAAGGTGATTCGCTGATGACATGGCACTTTTTGCCAAAAACGAAATCGAATTGAAAGAAATGCTCCAAGAATTACAAACTGAAGCAAAAAAGGTCAGTTTAGAGATGAACATTACAAAAACCAAATTCATGACGAACGAACAAACAACCATTAATTACGTACTATTCATACACGGACAACAAGTGGAAAGGGTGGATTCATATATATATTTGGGATAGGAAGTTATATCCGGAAAACTGAATCAAGAACTGGAAGTCAATCGAAGGATACGCCTGGGATGGGCGGCTTATGGTAAAATGAAGCAAGTCTTTCATTCGAAACTGCCTTTAAAACTTAAGAGTAAAGTATATGACGAATATATTCTACCAGTAACAACATATGGTAGCGAAACTTGGGTTCTGACACGGAAAATTATTAGGAAATTGCAAGTTCACCAGAGAGCAATTGAAAGGAAAATCCTAGGTATATCACTTAGGGACTGCAAACCAAACGATTGGCAGGAAAAAACCCAGAGTTGTGACCTCTGTGACCTAATTAAGAGAATATCTTCGCTCAAATGTGTTTTTTAAAAAGTGTTTTTAACTAATGTTTATTGACAAAGTTTTATTTTTAATGTTTGTGTAACTCTCTAAATGTCTTTTAATCATGTTTGTGTAATCATTCATACTACCTGGCCAACAAAAATGCAAATTTCATTGTCTTCACCAGAGATGAATTAACTGCTAAATTTTTGTAAGTAATTTTCACATACAGTCTTACAATTCATTTAATCACAGTTTAAAAAACGAACGTTTTGGTTTATTTTCTGTACCTGGTTTTGCATTTTTAGAATCCAGAAGAAGCTACCATTAGGCAGCGAAAGCTGGATAATAAAAATAAAAAGCAGATAGTAGAGCCTTTAGATCTTTGATTGCTCACCTCTTCTCCTTATAAGGGCGTTTCCCAGTAGTTAAACTTAGGATTGTTATATATATATATATATATATATATATATATATATATATATATATATATATATATATATATATATATATATATATATATATATATATTTATATATTTATATATATGTTACAATAGAGGTTTTTACGGATGGTCGAATGTAATACATTAGAATTCCGGGTGTCAATCCGTTCGTCTAACAATGAATTTGCACGACGTTTCGCCAAAATTTCATTTGGCGTTTTCAAGTGTTCTTGCTGCCGCTCGAAGCTAACTGAGAAACCGACGTGCGGTCGCCGTCGTTTCTAGATCGGCGTTTACGCAAATTATAGGTGGGGGGGGGGGGGGTCGGAAGTGTTCGTCCGTGCATTGGTATTTGCCGGCTGGGTGTTAATTACGGGTTTCAGCGCTATTCTAACTGTTGCCTTCTTAATGTTTTGGTTATTCCTTGGTTTAGCTAGTAGACCCTTCCATGTAGTAGAGATATTCAACGCATCATCTCGCTTATTTAGCTGTCCATTATTTTCGATTTCCAAGGTTTCTCTGACTATGCGTGTTTTATAATGGGAAATCGAGGCTATTTGTTTAGATCCCTCAAAATTGGTGTTGTGACCAGTATCAGGATGATGCTGAAAAAAAGCTGATGTTGTTTGTTTCTTTTTGATACTTATTTTATGTTCTTGGATCCGAATGGAGATTCTTCTGTTTGTTTGCCCTATGTACACTTTGTGGCAGTCTCCGTAAAGTCCATGGTTTTCCAGTTTTCTCTTGTCCTCGGGGTTGCCCAGGATGTCTGTCAGAGTGTGCCACTGGTATGTCATCCTCCTCGGGTGCTTTATAGTTTTTCATGCCTGTTAAAGCCATTTTGACTTCACATTAATATTAGGCATATCTTCATCCGATGTTCATTATCTTCCCTTTGATAGTGGGTAGTAGGTTTGGATGGTACTTTCGAAATTTTATCTTTAATCGAAATTTTCTTACCTCAAAATCAAATCTGCTCGCCTTTGCGAGATATCGGGTTACCGTTGAATTGCACAAAATTAAGGTTGAAAATAAAGCTTTTTTACTGCTAAAATATTAAAGAGAGATTGAAATTAAATAAAAAAATAATGTCTATTAGCTGTTCGTGTTCGTTTTTTTTTTATGAGTTTAGCACACGTGCTGCAGGGAAGTCCCTAAAGCGCTACAGGAGCGACATGTGTGCGGAAAAAGCGATTTACATTGTTCTTGAATAGCTGTAAATTGTACTCGTTAGAAAGCACAGTCGTGGGCAAATTATTCCAAAGGGATGATGTTCTCCATATAAAAGACTGCTTGAAAAGCGTTGTACGAGGAGTAACAAGCTGCGCGACGTATTTCTAAAATGCAGCGCTCTGGGAGGAATAAGCGGGCTACATCCTTAGAACACTTTCCATGAAAAATACTTGTACAATAGACTCAAGTCGCCAACTAGTGGAACTTCATCAAGTTGAAAAATACATATATCCTTATAAAATGTTTCTGCGATTGTTATTATTTCCTTCTTATTTCTGTTCCTTCCTTGTCCCTAGACTGATGATTTGTCTCCTTCCTTCTCCTCTTCGAAGACATTTTAGATTTTGTTTTATTCTATTGCTCTTTGCAGCTCAGTATCGTATTATTTCTGCATATCTCATCAGATGAGCCTTCTTGTTTCTTTAGAGACTCTTCTGAATTAAAGTTATTGTCTCTAGATAACTAATTCCTCTGACTTATCATTTCTCTTGTTTTTATACTTAGTTTGTCTCTTCTGTGTCGTTCATTTTTGGCTGTTTTTTTTGGTTGCTTCTCTTACCGATGTTTTTAAGTTGTCTGTTGTTATTTCTAGGGACGTACTTCTCGTTCTGTTTTCATGTTGCCTTAGGCTTTGCTTTAATTCCATTATATGTGCTTCGCCATTTTTACTCAATTTTTCTGCATCGATTTTACTGATAAAATTATTGTGTACGTGTTGGTATTTTTAGTGATAATTGACAATAATTCTTCGTAAAATATTTCTACGTCTGTTTCATATTTTTGTTGTCACAGCATATATATATATATATATATATATATATATATATATATATATATATATATATATATATATATATATATATATATATATATATATATATATATATATATATATATATATATATATATATATATATATATATATATATATATATATATATATATATATATATATATATATATATATATATATATATATATATATAATATATATATATATATATATATATATATATATATATATATATATATATATATATATATAAATATATATATATATATATATATATATATATATATATATATATATATATATATATATATATATATATATATATATATATATATTATATATATATATATATATATATAATATATATATATATATATATATATATATATATATATATATATATATATATATATATATATATATATATATATTATATATATATATATATATATATAATATATATATATATATATATATATATATATATATATATATATATATATATATATACATATATATATATATATATATATATATATATATATATATATATATATATATATATATATATATATATATATATATATATATATATATATATATATATATATATATATATATATATATATATATATATATATATATATATATATATATATATATATATATATATATATATATATATATATATATATATATATATATATATATATATATATATATATATATATATATATATATATATATATATATATATATATATATATATATATATATATATATATATATATATATATATATATTTATATATATATATATATATATATATATATATATATATATATATATATATATATATATATATATATATATATATATATATATGTATATGTATGTAATATATACACAGTGGCGTAGGTAGGAGAGGGCGGCGGGGGCGGCCCGCACCGGGTGTCACCCGTTTGGGGGGTGACACCCGCGATTAAAAAAATTAAAAACTTCATAAAATGAAATAATCGCAAATTTGATGATGTAAAAAAAATTCGTCGTGGAATGGAATTTTGTAGAATCCCTTCCGAATGTTATGGTCGCACTAAAATTATTTATGACAATTTGCGTATCAGTTGCTTAGTGTGAGCTTCAGTAAGTTAAAATTAATCAAAAACTACTTTAAGGTCAATAATAAGCAATACAAGGCTAAGCAATCTTGTCATTTTGACGATCGAACATGAGACAACTCAAAATATTAATTTAGAAGATGTGATTTCTGGGTTTGCAGCTGTTAAAACTAGAAAGAAGAGATTTTAAAATCATTTGTTTCTCGCCTATTAAGCTATCTTCTAAATAGTTTTAATATTGCAATTTTATTAATAATTGAATCTTTTATAAATATTACTAAATGTTTATTTCAACATGTTTTATGAAAGTCATACTTTAGACTTACCGGATTTTTTATTTTACTTAACGTTGAATTTGAGAGTTTTCATGGGGTGACACCATTGATATCCGCACCGGGTGCCACCCATGTTAGCTACGCCACTGTATATATATATATATATATATATATATATATATATATATATATATATATATATATATATATATATATATATATATATATATATATATATATATATATATATATATATATATATATATATATATATATATATATATATATATATATATATATATATATATATATATATATATATATATATATATTCGTTTAATATATAGTATACTGTTCCCTATGTGTTCTTTTTTATGGGCGTAGCACACGTGCCGCAGAGAAATACTAGGCAAGTTATTTCGAAGGAATTAAGCGGGCTATATCCAACGAATACTTTCCATAAAGATACTTGTAGAATAGACTCAAATCGCCAACCATTCTTCGATTTTCTAAAGAATCAAGGTTGCTGGTGAGTTCTGGGTCTTCAGATTAATAGCTCTCTTCTGAATAGCAACAAATGGAATATATATTTGGGAGCAGAACTCCAAACATGGAAGCAGTATTCCATTATTGGTCGAACTTGAGCTCTGTAAAGAATTAATAGTTGTTGTAGAGTGTAAAGCTATCTAGTTCGACATTTCCAGCTTTTGAGAATGTATCTTTGCTATACTACGTCCCTTCCCAGTTGGTTAACTATACTGATTAAGATGCAAAGCATACATATCTTTGATAAAGTAAATATTTAAAATCGGAAAACGACCTTTAAATTGTACAAAGTCATTTAAATAAATGGTCAATACTCCTAAAAGATACAATAATAAGTATTTAATTTGATTATAGCGTTACATCAAAACGAAAACAGAACACCCATGCCTTTCCATCAATAAAAAACAATATTAAAAAAAGCGACTAAACCTTCAATCAAGATGACAGGAAGTTCAAAATTGTACGCTCTGTCGATTACTTTGTTACAACTGTCACGCTTCAGAAAAAAGTAACCGATGTCTTTCAAATAGAATTAAGTCTTGCTTATTCTGAGAAAATTGAATTAGTGAAATAAACAAAAATACTAGAATGCACTGTTTAGAATTACACAGCAAAATAGCCATTTAGTTTTTATTTGAAAATTATTTAATTTGTTTCTTTCAATTGATTAAGGAATAGGCAAACGTAAAAATAACCGATCAAGTTATGATAATAAAAGACATGCTAGTTCTTGTAACATTATGTTTCATTAAACAATGGAATGCTAACAATAACAGTACGCATTAAACCTGACCAGAAGTTCCATACCAATTAACCCAACAATAGGGTACGAGCTGCTGTACCCTTCACGGACAGGAATTATTTTACAAAATCAGTCTAATTGTTTTACTCAAACTCTATTTTGACGTTCATTTTTATTTCTAAAGGATAAATAAGTCAAGTTTTTATAAAATCAATCGTAGTATGATAAAGATATAATAATGTGCTGACAGGAAATTAAGATAGGCATCGGATCTACAACATTAGGTATTTACTAGTATTTTAGACAGTAGCTTACTAGAATCTATTTAGAATTGTACTATATAAGTGGCCTCTTCACAAAGTTACAAGTCGTATCGATGACAATTGTAAGTATGGAGCACTTGTATTTACAAGTTATGATGAACAGGTTTATAAACCTGTATAATTTCGTCGTAACAAGTAGAGTATCAAATTCTGTACTACTTGTGCCACATGAAATTTGTTTCTTATTACACAGGCCGACAGATTTTTTACCCAGAAACTAAAATATAATTTGCCGAAGGTTTTTGACGCGCTAAATTGGAATCCGAGGTCAGAATTTCTCTGATGGCTCCGGTTTTCGAGATATTCTGACTTAAAAGTTCGAAAATCACGGTTTTTCGAGAGATTTGAGGTTATGTTACATCTAAGGGTAATTTTTTTTAATGAAACCATTAATGGGATCAGAAAGAACTACTCTTCCTCTTCAAAACACATTTGATTTGTCTGGATATCTTTTTTTTATCTTTGAAAAATCGTATGTTGAATTTAAGTAGTTAGACTTGTTTCTCGATTTTTGGAAAATGCAAGAAATCGAATAAGTACAATTCTTCGACGCATTCACTTTTCTATTTGTTTATTAAACTCAAAATAAGATTAATTTGAAACATCCTTCACCATAAATTAACAATCGTTGCTATACTACGTCCCTTCCCTGTCTCCCTTGTTAACTTTCGATGTAACATAACCTTAAATATGTCGAAAAATCGCGATATTCGGACTTTTAGGTTAGAATATCTCGAAAACCGGAGCCATTCGAGAAATTCTGACCTCGGATTGAAATTCAGAGCGTCAAAAACCTTCGGAAAAGTATATTCTGCTTACTGGGTAAAAGGTTTGGCCAAATTTTGTCGGCCTGTGTTATTGATTTACATTATGGAAAAGAAATTTTGCAACAATTGATAGAAAAGAAAATCCAAAAAGATGACGAAATACTTATACCTTATAGATCTTAAGAAGGCATACGATAGTGTACCGAGAAATAAACTTTGGCATGTCTTGAGAACAGTAGGGATAAAAGAAGGGATGATAACAACAATAAAAATGACAACAATGAAAATATAGAATATGTGAAACAAGGACGCTATCTCTCGGAAGCTATCCACATTACAAAAGGTATAAGACAAGGGTGTTGCCTTTCACCAATCTTATTTAATATATTTGTAGACAACGCTCTAAAAAAATGGAACCGCACTTGCCGAAGCATGGGCATCCCTATTAGTGATAAACACCTATTATCGTTAAACTATGCAGACGACCAAGTAATAATAACACAAGATGCATTCGATATGGAATATGTATTGAAGAGATTATACATAGACTACAAGGAATGGGGACTAGAGGTGAGCCTTGAAAAGACGGCGTATATGGTTATGAATTCGGATATAGAATTTGATGTCTTAATTAACAACGATACACATGTCAAACACGTCAAGGAATTTAAATATCTAGGAGTACTGATTGACAACAAAAATGTTATAGGTAAAAAGGAAATACACAATAAAATACAAAAAGCCAGGAGGATCATAGGAGCTCTTAACTGAATATGGTGGAATCAAAACATAACGACACAAAACAAAAAGAGAATTGGAAGAACAATGGTAGAATCGGTTTTAAGTTATGGTAGTGAACTGTGGGTAATGAAAGAAGAGGATAAAATTGAAATAACGACGATGAATTACCTGAGAAGAAGCGCCGGAGTGTCCAAATTCCAATACATAACAAACCAAGAAACACGCAATAGAACAGCAGCAACAGAAACAATTATACAAATAATAGAAAATAGAGAATTAAAATGGTTTGGACACCCACTCAGAATGAACGATACAAGATGGCCCAAAAGACTCTGGACATGGAAACCACCGGGAAGAAAAGGACGACCACGTAGATCCTGGAATGAAGATATGAGACAAGCCATGAGGTCACGAGGAATGGACGAAGAGATGGCGGATGATAAAGAGGTTTGGGGAAGGCGAATGGGAACACAACACTTAGTTGTATAATTGTTATATATTACTTGTGTATGTATACAGTTAAACCCAAATATATATATATATATATATATATATATATATATATATATATATATTATATATATATATATATATATATATATATATTATATATATATATATATATATATATATATATATATATATATATATATATATATATATATATATATATATATATATATATATATATATATATATATATATATATATATATATATATATATATATATATATATATATATATATATATATATATATATATATATATATATATATATATATATATATATATATATATATATATATATATATATTTAAATTTATGCAAAGAGAAAATTATTTACAGGCCCAGAAAATTTTAAAGCTAGAGAGGATATTACAATTATCTCATTTAAAATTACAAAAGCGTCCATTATTTACATCTTAAATATGGCAGAACTTTCATTTTTATTTTCTTTATTGACTTACAAAAAAGGCATAACCTCTTCTATTAAATAAACGTTCTAACATGGAGAAAGTATACTTATTCTAACTTAACCTAAGTATTTACAATAGTGTTCCTAAACTAAACTTAACCTAGGAAATGTGTTTTTTAACATGATTATGACCTAATCTAACTTAATCTAGAGCCTATGCTAACTTAATCTAGTTTTACATTCTTCTATCATGGTGGATTGGGAGGGCCATCGTCTTCGTCCGAGAAAGGGTCTGAGGATCTCGGAAATTGGTTGCGGGCATGGGGGAGGGTTAGGAAGACGTACCTGATGACTGGATTGTGATGCTGGGACGCCTTGGCCAGGAACTTCATTTGAGTTTGCCTCATGTGTGCCTTTATGGCTGGCACGCCGAGGTCTCTGTGTAATTGGTTATTTCGCATGAACCAAGGGGCTCCTGTTGTGCACTGCCTGGACTTGTGCTCTCCTTGTCTTTGAGAGCTGGCTCCATGTGGAGCAGGCGTAAGTAAGGCCTGACTTCACAATTGTTTCACCAAATGAATAAAAAAAAAATTAAACACTTAGAAACTGGAAATATGCAATTCCAAACATATCGCGTCACGGATAAAAAGATTTTTGTGTTGTAATCAAAGGTGTATTAGAAACATAAAATAATAATGAAATCCAAAAAAAATAGAATATCTGGGTTACACAGCTTTTCGTATAATTAGCTGGTTTAATAAAAATTGTGGTACATGGTATTAGTCGTAGTACCAAAATCTCAGAAATTCATTTTCAATTTAACTGGGCCTGATAGTACCAGTACGAGTTGAGTCTCAAAAAATAAAACAAATACCACAGACGCAAATTATTTGGTTACTCACAGTACTAATGTGCCGATATTAAGTGTTTAAAGCATGTCAGGGAGCATTACTTATTTCAATACGATCTAGCTCCAAACCAAACGCCTAAATGTGGGATTTGTCAAAAAAAACATCCTGTTAACTCAACTTTGTGGGAAACATCCCAAAAAAAGTCTACCCTCCAAAATTAAGACAATGTCACTAACATAAGTCATTTTTTTTGGGGAAATCAAAACAACGAAAAACTTTCAGAGAAGAACAATAACGCTAATTGCCTAACCTTATGGCATCACCTGAAATAATTCAGATGATGCTACAAATTACCCTAAAATATTCATAACTAATTTAAAAAAGTAATTGAAAATCAGTTTAAAACTGTTGACAAATTTAGAGGGAACTCTTGGAGCAAATTGATTCCATTAACATCAATAAATGGGAGAGACAAGGAAGTGGAAAAAGAAATCAGAGAACACAAAATAGACATATGCGCCTTACAAGAAACAAAAAAGGAGGGACATAGGACAAATGATATTAGGAGAATACATCCTGCTTTACCTTGGTGTAGCAAAAAACCAGCGGGCAGAGGAAGGAGTAGCCCTGATGATAATGAAATGAAGTGACAGTATATATCGGAGTGAATAGTAATGGTTAAACTAAGAAAAAACAACAAAAAGACAAATGTAGTGGGAATTTATACACCTGAAAATTGTAAACCAGAAAAAGACAGGGAACAATTCTATGAAGAACTTTAGAAAATGACAGATGAGATACCAATCAACGAAACAATAACAATAATGGGTGAAAAAAACAATAATAATAATTGGATAATTGGAAATGAGGTAATTTCAGGAGTTAAACAGAGATTTAATGAAAACATAAAAAATGACAACGGGGAGCTTATGATAAATTTCTGCGCTACAAACGAGTTGAGAATAAATAATACCTACTTCGAGCATAAGGAGCAATATAAATATACATTCGAAAACACTGGAGGTAACAGATCAATGATTATGTACTATCAAACAGGGAAATACCTCTACGCATATATTAGACGTGAGAAGCTTCATCCTCAAACATAGGAAATGATCATAATTTAGTTATGTGTAAACTAAGGTGAAACATAAAAAACACAAAGCAACACCAAAATAAGGAACTGGAAACAAAGATAAGAATAGAAAATCTATAGGAAGAATCAACGAGAGACCTGTACCAGAGAAGACTGAAAGAAAAAATCAGAATAAATCAAATAAATGACAAGGATAACATTAATGAAAGTTGGTTAAAAATAAAAATAAATATATTAGAAGCTGCATATAGGGCATTAGGAACTAAAACTGTCGATAAAAATAAAAATAGAGAACAAAAATACCATGGTGCAGAAATCAAAGAGAAATGCCGTGAAAAGAAAGAAAGCTATCTAAAGTACAGGTCAATCAGGACAGTTGAAGCCTACCAAAGATATAAAAGAATACGAACAGAAACCCACGAATTAGTAAGAAGAACAAAAACGGAATATTGTCAGAGATACACAGAAAAATTCAAATCAGACTTCTATGGTCAACAAAAACAAATTTGGAGATTCATAAGACAGCAGAGAACTGAGATGAAATAACTAATATATACACGTGAAGAAAGGAACATGGGTAACATAGCTTACACAATTATATAAAAGGGAATTGCCACAAAAACCAGATATAACGATAAACGAAGAAACATATATAACGGAAGAAGACGTAATAAAAACACTGGAAAAGTTCAAAAACCGTAAATCTCCTGGCGAAGACCAAATAGCTAACGAACTACTAAAATATGTGGGACACTCTCTGGTAAAGCAACTCCATATACTTATACAGAGGTTTATAAGATCGAGTAGAATCCTAGATCAATGGAGAACAGCAACAGTTATACTAATGCACAAGAAGAGAGAAAAAGAAGATCCAAATAACTATAGAGGCATAAATTTACTAACCTGTACACTGAAATTAACAACAAAGATTATTACAACAAAAATAAACGCGAAAATACAACTAGAAGAAGAACAGTAAGGATTCAGAAGTGGGCGCTCATGCATTGATGCCGTAGTCACAAGATTAACAGAAGGAATGACAAAACCATTCAACTATGAATCTGGAATCAAGCAGGGAGACTCTTTAAGTCCTCTTCTATTTAATATTGCCATGAATGAAATTATAAAGAATGTCAAAAGAAAGAAGGAATATTGATTGGGTAACAGAGAAATTAAAACTGTTATGTTATGCAGATGACGCGATAATAATGGCTGAGACCGAGAACGATCTGCAAAGGCTCCTATATGAATTCTACATAGCAGCAAAACAATATATGTCAATCTCAACTGAACAAACCAAGACAATAGTAATAGCAAAAGAGCCCATCAGGTGCAAGCTGGTGGTGGAAGATAAACCAATAGAACAGGTGTTGGAGGTTGATTACCTGTGCTTCAATATATAGTATCGGAAAAATCGAAGATGAAGTAAAATATCAAGTCAACTAGGCTAGTAGGATAGCGGGATGTCTCAATGATACCATATTTAGAAATAAATTCCTCTCCGTTGAAATCAAAACAAGTATATAGAAGAACGTAATACGACCAGTAATGACTTACACATCTGATACAAGACCCAATTTAAGTATGACACAGAAGATGCTGGAATCAACTGAAATAAGAATGCTGCAATGCAAGACACTGAGGGATAGAGAAAAGAGTGAAGATATAAGACGCACATGTAATATAGAAAATATCAACCAATGGATAAGAGCAAGAAAAGTAGAATGGGATCAAACACATAGGAAGAATGGCAAACAACATGATAGACAGGTCACCGTATGGAAGAAGATCAGTGGGTCTCCAAGAAAGAGATTGAGCGACGACTTGTAGAGCAAGGAACAAAGAAAACGGGCAATAGTGCCTAGCTATAAGTCGAAAGAAGAAGAACATTTATAGCAATAAAAACAAAAAGGGGGATTAATAGATAAATTAATAGGATTAATATTTCCATATTGTAATATTTTTCAGAACGACAAATTAGAAAGACACGCAGGTGAAACCATGATTCTTGCGAAAAAATACATTACACTCTGAATTTTAACTAAAATTGTCTTTCTAAAATATTTACCTCTGATCGATCTATCTTCACTGGTGGAGACCTTAATGCTCAGAACATAATATAGAGCTGCCGAATCAATAATTCACGAGGTACGCGCTTAAATACCCACTCTCATATTAATGTGCAAGGCTAATCTTGGATCTCTTTGTCTTTAAAAACACAGTAAGAATGTCGCAACCACTGGTTATGCATAATTTAACTTCTGATCATCTGCCTGTTATAATTAAATATGGCAATGTTGCGAATAGGAGATATGGGTTCATTTTAAAAACACAAACAAGTTAGTAAATACTTGGATTGATTCAGCCGATACTTGGTGGAGATCCATAACTAGAAGTTTTGCAAGAAGTAAGACACTACTTAAATTTCCACTAAATTTTTTATTTTTAACACCATGACATGTTTCGCTGTACGACAGCTTCTTCAGATCTGAAGAAGCTGTCGTACAGCGAAACATGTCATGGTGTTAAAAATAAAAAATTTAGTGGAAATTTAAGTAGTGTGTTACTTCTTGAAAAACTTCAAATTAGTAAAGACTCAAAACAAAATTATAACAAAATGGGTCACTTTCTCCTATTCGCAGCACTGAAGATATAGAACCTGCAGTTTTAACTATTTCAAATAACAATAATTTAGTTACATCACATTTAAAATTTAGTATTGTAAATAGGGACTTAAAAGAAAGAAATTAGGTATAAAAGTCCTATTACACATTTAGCTTATAAAACCGGCGATTCTATTAAGAGATTAGTAAACAGATCTCAAAAATTACTCAAAAACTTAGTATCAAATTCATGATTCAGAGGTTACAAGTAGAGCATGGGAGCCTTTTTAAGATGAAAAAGCAAAGGATCCTCCCAGCATTTACCTCGTTTTTCGCTAACTTTTTTGAATAGTTTTCTGAAAATCGTACTAAAATTTTAATAAAGAAATTAGAATACAACGAGTAATGAGGGCCTATAAAAAGATGACACATAGACTACCCACTAACATTAATATAAATTTGAAAGTATTAAAAAAATATAATTAAAAAATCTAAACATTAAAAAGGGCCTATTCCTTATAGTCCCCTCTACTGGTTACTTGACCGGAACTGATGGCCTCGTCTATGCCATTAGTTCCGCCTGAGTAATTCAAGGGTTAGGCTAAGTATAAATAGGGTGATGAAGCTAACATAGTTAGCGAAACGCGCGTCGAGCGCAAAAATAAAGCGTTTGGTGAAGTGGTGATTTATACTGAGTAGTGTCATTGTGCCAAAGATTTCACTTTCCCAACTTAGTACATACATAAGATCACAACAAAATGTTTTTAAACAATTTTAACTGATTAAAGTTATTGCAATGGACGACCCTCTTGATCAATACATATTGTTTCAACTTTTAAAATCAAGCTAAACACAGCCATATTATTTCCTTCGCTACATTGATTTTCTGGAGATATTTTCACGTTTTTATCACAGTAACCCCCGAAAACCTTTCCTTTGCACAAATAAGAAGTCACAAATATAATAAAAATTATCCGAGCTTTAACAGTCACAATTCATCTCTTACTCATACTCAAAATTCGGACACTTCCATAACGCCAAATTTTGTTTTCAACTCAATAAGAGCAACATCTTCTGCAGCAGCAGACTGAGATGGAGCATAAGTATTAAACTGATCTTGAATCCAGACCAATTTATTAATGTTATCATTTTGAAAATATGTCTGAAACCAGGTGATAAACTGTGATAAATATTCTTCAAAAATGGATTATATACCTCGAGAGCAATCAATCTATTGGAGGTCAAAAACTATTCTAACAAAGAGAAACATTCTTTGCCTATATCTTCATTTATTTCAAGCTAGGAACAGTTCAATGTAATACTCAGATATTTTGACGCAAGTGCTTCTATGTGAATAATGTAAAATATCTATATTACATCAGAAGCTTTTCTTCTAATTGTACGTCCAAACATAGAATGAGCACCATCAGTGCAACCACCAGCTTAGTTCACTACAAATTATTTTCGGACATAAAAGTACCAAGGATCTCGAACAAGCGTTGAGCATTAGAACCCTGATACTTTTACAAAAGAGAAGGTCTTCTACAATATTATTATCAAATATAAATTGTACATAGCAAATCCAAAATGAAGATTATTATTTTTATCTCCAGCAACATCAAGCTGCAACCTAATTTCCTTCAGTTTTATTTTTTTTAATAACTGATCTTTGAGGTCATCCACTATTCTGAGACTGATGGTGTTATTAGATTTTTATTTATAGTACTTTTAAAAGAAGGTTCGACGATCATAATGTTTATCATATCTGCAACAGCCGATAGAATGAGTTATTCTACGATGGTATGCAGCCCCTTAAATTTTGACGATTATATGTGCTACCTAGTAATATTGCTGGGTATTGATGGATGCTTATAAAAACTACCTTTTCGATGATTTAACTGGTTCAGTTTCTGGTAAAGTAGTAACTGGATTTACTAACCATGCAGAGATGATTGAAATATAAATAGGACTCTCTTGGTAAAATGCACTCTTGTGCAAAAACTTTCATACTAATACACACAATTGCCTCTCTTCACCTTATCTTTTATCGACATATAATCAAAGTTTAAATAAATTTAACATATTTTCAAATTTAGGCTTCTTTACCTTCTTGCCGGTACTTGCTAATGTGTCCCTTTGTTTATTACTTTCACCGAGCTTATTACTGTTTAGTAAAAACTGGTTTATTTTTAAAAATAACCGACCAAGTGCAAGTTGGACTTGCGCATTAGTGTTCCATACGTTGATTGCTTTTAAAATAAAAATTTTTGTTACGGAGGTATATAATGATCAATGACTTCACAAAACCTACCCCAAATGAGTGTTCAACAAAGTTTGTTTCCAATCTCTGTTGAAAATTGATGGCCTTGGAACTTTTGGTTTTTTTTATATACCAGATAAATTATTAAAGGTAATGCACTCGTGATAATTTTCGTTCAATCTATATCCTGTGGAAAATATTACAGAGTTTTTTCAAAATTTTTTGATCCGTTTGGCAATTTTTTAAAAATAATACAAAAAAAATGTGCACAAGTATTATATTATATATATATATATATATATATATATATATATATATATATATATATATATATATATATATATATATATATATATATATATATATATATATATATATATATATATATATATATATATATATATATATATGTATATATATATATATATATATATATATATATATATATATATATATATATATATATATATATATATATGTATATATATATATATATATATATATATATATATATATTATATATATATATTTATATATATATATATATATATATATATATATATATATATATATATATATATATATATATATATATATATATATATATATATATATATATATATATATATATATATATATATATATATATATATATATATATATATATGTATATATATATATATATATATATATAGTATATATATATATATATATATATATATATATATATATATATATATATATATATATATATATATATTATATATATATATATATATATGTACATATATATATATATATATATATATATATATTATATATATATATATATATATATATGTATTCCTTTAACTCGTGTTTTCACACCCCACTCGATGACCTAATAATTTTTTTTCACTTCCGATTTCACCCCTCCCCCCCCAATCTAAACCTTCAAGTCAAAATTTAACTTTCAAAACTACACGGCTCTGTATTAGTACCAAATTTTAACTTTGCATGTCAAATAGTTTTAGTAAAAATCGGGTGTGACAGACGGACAGACATCGAAGTGATTTTATAAGTGTTCCGTACGGAACACTAAAAATGAACACCAGAAGACATATTTAAAAAAATTCTCTCGGTTTAATCACACCAATATTCGGTTGTGTATAATCTCCGAAAACTAGTTCAACACTAAAACCGCGTGAAAGTAACAGTTAGTTCTGTAAGAACACAAAGTAGCGTAAAATTTCAAAGAACTACTAAAACAATCGATGAACTTAATTATTGTAGAGCGCAATCTGGTAACCATTTGTAGAGGCTTCTTTAAAACCTATTACTAAATGAGTTATTGATTGTACCAGGTCAGTTAGACGCCGCCTCCTATAACATTGAATTGAAAAACGGAAATAAATTTACGAAAATTTCAAAGCGCCAATGTTACGAATTTGGCGCTGCCAGGGCGCCGTGACTCCCTCTATGGGAGCGGCAATCTTGGATAATATTCTGATACAGGGTGTGTTATTAGCGATTTTTTAGATTCATTATCTAGCCAATAAAATATATTATGATTTATAGTAAGTAATTATACAAAATTTAGAGATAACGTTATTACCAATTACATATATTCAATAAAATCCAAAAAGGCACCCTAATGAAAAATATTAGTAATTTACCTTTTTCAGCATTTTCAAACTGGTCTAAAGTTTCTCCAATATCAACTAAGCTTCTTATGGAAAATATAGATTTGGCAGTACGTAGTTTGCCAGTTTCTTGGCCATCCGTATCCTGTTTTAACGTTGTTGAAAGGTCCATTTCTAAATTCCCATCCATTACTTCTAGACGATAACATAAAATTTACCGTAACCATTTCTGTAAATAATAAAGAACATCTTTACATCAAATACAGTAAAAAATAACAGACGAAATAAACGCATATCTATACACAGCAAAAAACAGCAAAAAGAAGGGCAATGCACTGTAGATAGGTCTCCTTTACCACTCTCCTAACAAGATAGAATTGTCAGATGTAATCCAGAATATACATTTCTCTTTAATGTAAAATTGGAAAATAATGTATCATAGGGTGCCTCAGATATACTATTAACGAAAAAAAAAATTAAATGTATTTAGAGTCTCCATTCAAGATTTAATCTAACTTTTAATTATATTGTTACTTTTCAACCTCCGATGGATACGGACAACATTGCTCCATCATCATTCACTCGACGCGCGTTTCGCTAACCATGTTAGCTTCATCAGGAGCGATGATTGACTAAAGCTAAACTACAAATCTACCCTATTTATACTTAGCCTAGCCCTTGTGAAAAAATGTGAGTAATCCCACCATACCAAAGTTGTATTGCTTACCCAAAATTCACAAACCTGGAAAGCAATGCGACCCACTGTTTTATCGGTCGGATGACCCACATATTCAATATCCAAATGCTTATCAAAAGAACTTGAGAAATTACCATTAATACTTTCGCAGTGAAGAATTCTTTAGAATTCATTAATAAAATAAAAAATCTAGTTATTAAAAAAGGTGAAATCTTAATTTCTTTTGATGTCAGTTCTTTGTTCCCAAGTGTGCCAATACCACAAACTTTACAATACCTCAAAGAATTACTTAGGATGAATGACTTTGAGGACAAAATTATTCATGAATACTTAACATTATCAAAACTTTGTATGGAACAAAATTATTTTCAATATAACAATCAATTTTATGTTCAGAAAGAAGGAACAGCTATGGGTAATTGCTTATCACCTTTCATAGCCAATTTATTCAAGACTAAGTTTGAAACCGAAGCCAGTAAAGAATTCGAATATTTCCCAAGGGTATGGTATAGGTATGTGGATGATATTTTCGTGATTTTTGATACAAAGAAAGCAAATATTGATGATTTTGTTTCCAAATTAAATAGCCGGTATGATTCTATTAAATTCTCCTACGAAGTTGAGAACAAAGGACAACTGCCTTTTCTAGATATTTTAATTATTAAAAATAATAATAGGTTAGAATTTGATATCTATAGGAAAGGCACAGTAACAGATAGATATATTTCTAAAGATTCATTTCATTGCAAACAACACAAATTAGCCGCATTACATTTTTTAGTTCATCGTTTGGTCACTTTTCCTCTGAATAGAGTAAACTTCAATAATGAAAGGAATCGTATTAGAAATATAACTAGAGTTAATGTTTATGACGATGACTTAGTAAACAAGCTAATAAATAGACATAAGTTCAGGTTAAATATTCAGAATTCCACCTTTTTTACACGCGAAGAAAATAACTCCAAGTTTATTTCCATACCATATAATCCGAAATATAGCAGGGGACTCAATAAGGTATTTAATAAGTAGGCCTCACCTTAGTCTATAAGTCATCAGACAACCTGAGGAATATCTTAGGACATCCCAAAGATATGGTTCCTAATTGTGAGAAAAGTGGAATTTATGAAATTAGTTGTAATGATTGTGACAAAAAAGTATGTTGGGCAAACTAAAAGGTCAATTATAACACGATTTAAAGAACATTTAGCACACTTAAAATACAGTAGAACAGAAAAGTCTACCATTGCCGAACATGCCCGTGAAGCTGATATTGTAACATTAGATAATCTAAGATTAATTAAAAATGTATCTGATAGGAGATTGTTGAACGCATACGAAAGTATGGAAATTATAAAATGTAAAAGTAGTTTAAATAAAGACAGAGGGCCTATTCCTAGTCCCATCTACTGGTTACTTGACCGGAACTGATGGTCTCGCCTATTCCATTAGTTCCGCTTGAGTAATTCAAGGGTTAGGCTAAATATAAATATGGTAGATTTGTAGTTTGGCTTTAGTCAATCATCGCTTCTGATGAAGCTAACATGGTTAACGAAACGCGCGTCCAGTGCAAAAATAAAGTGTTTGGTGTAGTGGTGATATATACTAAGTAGTGTCATTGTGCCAAGGATTCCACATACCCAACTTAATGTTCATTAATGACAAACTCCAATTTGATAGACCATGAATAATGTAAGACCAATAATGTAAATGCCCAAATTATCAGTTCTCTCAACATAAACAGAAATAAAACTTTGACGTGCATCATACCATAAATTATTAAAAAACAAGACGTTATTAACTCAGATTATTGTTGAAATGATTTATACATATACGATTTATATGTGCTCCTGTCTAACACTTCTACTATGAACACCGGTGATTTCTATGGCTCCATACTGTCTTCAACTCTCTTTCTTATTTACATTAACGATCAGCTTGAGGGGGCTAAAATTTTAGTGATAACAGCAAGTTCGTTTCTTCGTTACTTTGAACAACAACTGCTCATGCATTCATAAACAGTATTTTGAGATGACATTATTAATCAAGTTAAACTGAATGCTATAAAGACCAAGCAACAGTTATTTTCCCAAAAAATTGACGTTACAGAACCGAACGTAGTAATGTCGGCTTCTGTAATTAGGAGCAAATTCGTCTTAGCCTAATTATGTCGGATGCATGTCACAGAAAGCTTCTCCACAGCTGAGAATATTATTTCGTAATAAAAAGCTATATTATCCACAATAGCTTTTAATCCTGAACAACTTTCACCTTATACCATCGCTCGCTGGGATGCTGCTCCTATATTTCTGACTCTATTCCCAAACCTACCATTAGAACCCATAACTGTTTAAGTCCTTTCCCTGCAGCGACTGTATAGAGACCATAAAATAATGACTTCTGTGTTTTATTATGGATACTGCAGATTTTTCAATCCAACATAGTCTTCATTTTGGACCTTAACTTTTCTCAGAAACATATGTCCTTGCTTGACAGTGTAATAATAACCATAATATGAACTCATTCCATTAATATGTACCTAATTTAAATAGATAATAATTTATTAGCTACATTAAGCTTTTTAAAGTGAAAGAATGCAAAATCTAAAATATTTAAATAATGGAAGTCACCTAAATATTGCTTAATTACAAACCGTAGATTATTTACACGCTAATTGGCACTGATAACTGTACATTGTCACATAAATAGAGCATGTTGTTAAAGTATATAATCTAAATTGCACAAATTATGCGCATATGAAAATATATAGTTAACAGTATTATATGCGACAAGATAAATTTTATTTAAAAAAATATGTGTTATATTTTATACTGGTAACAGTGTGGCTAATTAGAGGCAATAATTATAAAGAGATAGTACATAAATAGACTGTGCTTATCTAAATAGGTAAATAATGATATATGTAATATTAAAATCATGCGAAAGTTAATTTATCTATTAACAAGTGGAATTTATAAACAAACTATAAAGATTTTTTCCGGCCTACTATTAAATAAGGGTAACAAGAATCCGTTACTTTTTCACCACAGAATGACAATATAGGAAGATGCTATGACGTCGGACCATGAAGTTCTAATTTTATAACACAGTGTTAGTATTATTAGCCTTGTACATATATTATTCTAACTAATAAGAAAATCCCCGTATAATTATATGGCAGCTATTATTTAGATACAAAATCCTTAGTATTTCTGGATACGTATCGATAGACAGCGCAGAATCACAATCAAATTTAATTAAAACCAATATTTCAAATACTAAGATTTTCATTTTGCTTTGAATTACATAAATTATAGCCGTAATTTAAATAAAATTGACATTTTTTAGATATCGTATGAAATCTAAATTATAAACCCTGATTTTTAGGATTTGGCTATTACTAACCATATTTCTTGAAGGAAAAGTTTGTTGCTTCTTAAGTCAAAGGATTATTAAACTGCCAAGAGAAACTAGTTAAATCAGATAGCGGTTTGGAATGCTTTTCATACTGTTGTAACAAGAGGTGCATTTATACTTCTGGTGTTGGCAAGTGAGGTTAAAAATCGTAGTTTGGTAAGTTAGGTCGTTTCTTTTTATTTCAGGTGAGAAATTTCCTCTTACACAAATTTTTCTGTGAATCTGGCTAGCACTGAGGGAGAAGAGATAATGACTCCAAGCTCCTCAAATGATCTAAGAAATCTCTTCGACAGAATTATAAACAATCTCTTTCAGCTTGAGTGGGATACTCTCCTGACAGATAATAAATTATGGCACACAAAACTTCTAGTATTCCCACCAGTTCATTTAAATTCCTTACCTAGAAAAGAGAACACCATCTGGAGAAGGCTATCAGTGGGGTCAAACTCAACTCACCCACTCCTATCTTCTTAAAAGAGAACCCCCCCAACATATCATGTCTGCCATGTTCCCCTCACCATAGTTCATATTATTAATTGCATTAACTTATCTTTCCTAATTCAAAAAATACGACTTAAAGAAACCAATCAACTTTCTTTTGAAACCTAATCCTTCAATCTTAAAAAATATAATGAAATTCGTTAATGAATCAAACTACATGAATTTAATTTAAGTGGTTGTTGCGGTTGATCTTAGATAGCGATGCGCCCTACCTCAAACTTCTCCTCTCTCTCTGTGAATTTACCACCTCATGGATGATCAAGGAGGCGGGGGGCTGGACCCTTCCCAACCTTAGTATGAACTCTAAAAATTCAAGCATCAATCTAATCAATGAATTTGAGTATCTGCAAAAGGAGAATCCACAACAAAATAGATATTATTAATGATGTAAGCCCTTATATAGTTTATATTGAATTTAACGAAAAAGTAAATAGCAATGTTGGTAAGTTTAATTCAGTAAAAATAGCCAAAGAAATCTTTATAGAATGTTAAAAAATTCAGCAAAAAGGTATAAATGGGTTATTAGTAGAATTTATTAGTCGTGAAGCGGCAAATAAATTTTTCAATAACAAAAAACTTATTGATAAAAGCTATAATTTATTTGTTCCTGTCAATTTTATATCCTGCAAAGTATAGTTAGGGAATCGATTTAAAAAGTTTTGCCCTTCTAATGTGGAAATCTTAAAGGCAGTCAGATTCAATCAAAAAACAATTAAAGACACTAAAGTAGAATACATCCTACAGGAACGGTTCTTTTCACATTTAGAGGAGTCCTATTACCCAGAAGTATTTCAATATATAATCTACAGAAACTAGTTTACGTATATATCACCAGTTTTTCCTGCCCAAAGTACGAACACATAAAGAAAAACTGTAAGGGAAAAGAAAGATGTCAGAACTACGGAGATATAAAACATGAAACTAATACAGAAACAAACGATTACGGCTGTGAAACAACTTGCTTGTTCTGCGGCAAAAATTTACCCGGAATTTTAGAGACAACAAAACATCAAAAAAGGTAATGTGCTATGAAAACATTACGTATTTTGATGAGGAAAACATGTACAAAAAAACATACACAGTTAACAGTGATTTTCGCTACAATCCAAGAGATTTCCCAGTATTATCCAAAGCTTTCCAAGTAAGAGCAAACCTGAAATCCCTACAATAAGTCAATACATTGACAAAGGAGAATTTGTGACTTCAAAACAAAAACTAAAAGACATTTCAAGAAACACTATCACAAGAAAACAACAACAAAAGAAGAGTAGTTCAAAAAAGGATATGATAAAAAGGCCCATGAAGAGATGCTATACACACCAAACTGTAGACCGGAAGAAGTAAACTTGTACACACATACAAATAGATACCTGCCAAAAAATAATCAGAAAATAAATAAAGAATGTCTGTCCTATAGTGCAACAGGTTCAGTTTACCCATATATAAAAAATTTCTCAGCGAACAAATTCACACCTTCAAACTTTATCACTTTATCTAAGGAAAATCAACAGGAAATCAAAAATCTCATTTTGGTCTTACTAAGTAGAAAGGATGGATATGGTGGTATTGCTACTCTAAAAAAAAAACTTAATCTTTACTCATATAACTAGCTTCAATAACAACACTATACACGACGACAATAAAAGTAGCAAATGTTAATATAATCAACATATATACAAACTTAAATGCTAATATTAGTAATGAACTGATTCAAGAAATCTTCAAGAACAAGAATATGATGGGTGACTTAAATTGCCATCATACAATGTGGGATGAATCACCTATAAATAAAGGTTGACGCATATTAGCGAACCTTATCATAGAGAATGACTTAGTCGTTATGAACAATGGAACACCCACGCTCTTTCAAAATCTTAAAAAGAGTAATTAGTGCTGTTGACTTAACTATATGTAGTAAAGCTGTAGGTACAAGAATTTCATGGTACGCCTTAACGACTGCGAAAACAGCGACCACTTCCCCACCATGATAGAACTTAACTTCAAAAACCACCAACTCGATGGTTTTAAAAAAAATACATATCAATCAAAAAATTTTCATAAGGCTAACTGGACTGAACTTAAAAGATACACTTACTTAGAAATGAATACAATCACACAAGACAATATTTCTTACGACCAATGAGAAAAGATCATTAATAACACTGCTGACAAGACAATTCCAATGAGAATACATACATACATACATATATATATATATATATATATATATATATATATATATATATATATATATATATATATATATATATATATATATATACTATATATATATATATATATATATATATATATATATATATATATATATATATACACATTAGGGATTGCAATCCAGCAAAGTGTAATTCCGCGGGATTCGGCATCATTTGAAGGCCTGGGGGATCTCGCACTAGCTTGCGGATTAGCCCGCGAATCCGCAAGGTCCTGAACTCGTCACGAATTGCACGAAATCCAGTCAAATCTGCCGCCCTTTCAATCGCTTAGCGCGACGGCGACGTACCGAGAAAGAATAAGATACGTCAAGAAATTAAAAATGTTTTATATATAGTTATTAAAGATGACGTCCAAAATGTAGAACTTGTAGAAGTTGTGGCGGCTGCAAATGACAGCCAAAACTCTTTGCAAAATAATTTGACGTTACAAGAGGAACTAGAAATGTAGAAAAAGCAAGACAATGAAGACTACACTAAACAGACAGGAACTAGAAAAGAGAAAGATTTTGAAAAAGTATTAAAAAAAGAAATGACGGTATACGAAACTGATGAAGTAAAAGGAAAATACTTGACTTTGATGCACGACTATTTATTGACGCTCAAACCAACAAGTGTAGAGGCAGAAAGAGCGTTTTCGGCTGATGTAGTTCTATAAAAAGTAGATTGGGATATAACACGATTGATGCTATTTGTTTTTTAAGATCATTTTTCCAAAAAGAGAAGTGACTTTAAAATACTTTTTTAATTATTTTCCAATTTAATTACTTAATACTATAATATGGAGCATATGAAGATTGAAAAGACTGCTTAGTTATCCAAATCGAACTTATATATAAATTAATGTGATAATTGTCGTTGAGTTTAGTAATTATTAAGATTATAATTACCTCAGGTAGACAAGTTATAGACTAGCTTGATAATATTGGACATATAAAAAAATAAATAAGTTAATCCGCCCAAAAGTTACTAGCATTTAAAAAGCTAACAAAGTCACAGTAGTTATATAGGTATGTGATGTATTGTTTGTGCAGTTAAATAATAAGAAACCAAACTCTAAAATAATTTTGTTAACTAGAGTACTACCAATTGTTGATTTTTGTCTTTTTATTAAACTTGGTTTGATTATAGATAAAATAAACGTTTAATTAATTGAATTTCATAAAATGTAAAACCTACGCGGGATTAGCACTAATCCAGTAATCATCCCGCGGGATTGAGTACACTGCTGGATTGCAATCCCGAATATATATGGGCAGATCCATTACTTTTCGACAAAAGTATACGGACGTGGGTCAGCGATTTGTATGAAGATTTTTTCTTCGAAAGTAGCTTCGAAAAGAAGGTGATCCTCCAAATTTGAGCTCGATACGATGAAACCCAGCAGCTGTAGAATTTTTTAAAATTTTAAAAAAGTCGATTTTTTAGTCATTTTCAAAATTTTGTATCTTAGCTTCCATATAACTTAGAAATTCGAAAATCTCGGCATTCTTCTTTGCTAAAATTATATTTTCAAGGAAAAAATAGATTTTTGTTTTAAACTTAAATCCGGCTTAGCTGGGAGCTTTTAACTGAGCGACTGTTTTAGCGAAATTTTACTTATTTTTGAAATGTTTTCAGATCTAAAGTTTTTGAAGTAGAGTTGGCCGACAGCTCATATTTTTCGTCTAGGTATATTCTGTTGACATCTACCCTAATTTTCATTGATTGCCTCTATTCTTTCAATATATGACCAAACAAAGCCGATTAATTTTTTGAAAAATCGCTATATTTGATGTTATAAATTTGACGTAATAAATTGTTTATATATAAAAAAAAGATAAATGAAGCTTACAAATTTTAATATTCAGGTGAAGTTATGAAAAATCATAAGATCTTTAAAAATTCAATTTTTTTTGTCTCAATGTTATATTTAACAGTCTTACCCAAAATGTTTTTTAATGAATTCGTAGTAATAGTATTGATACTGTTATTTTTAAAAATACATTTAGACTGTATTTAGAAAAGTGAGGATCACTTATATTTAGTAGTTAATGAATTCTACACAGATGTTGTCTTTTTATTATGTTATAATATTTAGAAGCTATGTTAAAAATATAATTTATATAGGACAGTTTCACGTATTATTTTAGTCAATAATCTATTACACCTTGTTCATAATTTGCCGCCAATCTATAATATAAATTAAATTGATGAGACCGTGCTTACCAACAGTCGTGGCGTTCTGTAATGTTTACATTTAATACTATAGTTATATATATCGTCATGTCAAGTGAGTATAAACTGTCATTAGTCAGTGTGCGTCATCCTTATCATTACACAGCCACTTGCGTCTACTGCTGGACATAGGCCTCCCTTAGTCTTTTCCAATTATGTCTATCATGTGCCTCCCGTATCCAGTTTCCTGCTACCCTTTTCAGGTCATCAATCCATCTAGTCGGTGGTCTTCCTTGATTTCTCTCTGGGCCTCCACTCCATAATCCGTTTGTTCCACCGACCGTCTCGTATTCTTGCTAGGTGACCTGCCCAGTTTGTACGAACGGACGAACTGGTTTGATCTGGGCAGCTTTTGGTAAACTAAGCTATATTCTAAGAGGCAATGTCCCAATGTGCTTAAAAAGAAGAGTATATAACCAGTGCGTCCAGTACAAGTCAGTGTGCGTACTTGAATAATATTTTTTAGTTTGATTATAAATTTATGGAGTCAGTGTGCGTAATTAAATAATATTTTTTAGTTTGATTATAAACAACCAAATTTATCGTGCCTTTTATATAGTTTCCGTTTTTAAGACATTTTTATTTATTTTTTTGCTCAATCTTACAAGTGATACTAACTAAACAACTGCTGTCATTTTTATTAACCTTAATTTTTGAAACTGAATTAATGTTTGGATAAAATATCTGTGTGAGTGCAGTGCATATATTAAAATAACCGGTCAAGTGCAAGTTGAACTTGCACAATTAGTGTTCCGTACGTTGATTGCTTTTAAAATAAAAAATGTTACGGTGGTATAAAATGATCAGTGACTTCACAAAACACACCCCAAATGAGTTTTCAACAAAGTTTCCAATCTTTACTGAAAATTGATGACCTTGAAATTTTTGTTTTTTTTTTATATACCAGATAAATTATTAAAGGTAATGCATTCGTGATAATTTTCGTTCAATCTACACTCCCTGGAGAATATTCCAGAATTTTTTCAAAATTTTTTGATCAGTACTTTTCGAGATAAGGTGGGGGGACAGTGATTTTTTGCGATCTTTTAAAAATAATACAAAGAAAAGTGTGCGCAAGTATTACATTATATATATTTTTTACTCGTGTTTTCACAAGCTTTCATTTGACACCACACTCGATGACCTACTAAAAAAATTTTTTTTTTCACTTCCGATTTCACCCCCTAATAACTAACCCTTAAGTCAAAATTTGACTTTCAAAACTACACGGCTTTGATGAGGCCATCAATTCCTATATTATTACCAAATTGTAACTTTCTATGCCAAATAGTTTCGGAGAAAATCGGGTATGACAGACAAACAGACAGACGGACGGACGAACAGACTGACACTGAAGTCTTCTTATAAGTGTTCCGTACGGAACACTAATTATATGAAATTATGTTATTTGCTCGATATAAGCAACACAAAAAATGAAGTGCATTGTTGGATTATTGACTGACTCCGAGTGTCACAAAAAACATTTTTGAACATGCAATTTTTTCACCATTTTAAAGATTTGAGAGAAGAAGATATTTCGATTATCAGATCATCAATTTAGTGATCAGGTGTTGTAATGTCCACAAGTTCCAATTTTTAGATTATTATACTTCTCTTAAAAGTAAATGCCCATCTTCGAGTAATAAGTTTAGAAACTTGTCAGCAGTTCAACAATGTTTTATCTAATGTAATTTCCATAAATTTAATTCCTGGTAAAAAGCTATGTGAAGTGTATGACGAAACACTTCAGAAAGTATATCAAGAACGTGTTGAAAATGTACCACTAGTAAAATATGAAAACAATACAGAAGAAACTGAAGAAATTCTTCCATCACAAGAGATTGCATCATCTTCAACAATTTCATTTGGATCAGTTTTATGAAACTAAAAGTGAAGAAATAGATGCTATTAATAATTTATTTAATATACTTGATACAGATCCTTTAGATGAGGATAAAATATCTAGAGGACACTTTAAATATAGGATGGAAGAATTATTGTTAGACATTACACAAAAAAATAGCGAGAAAATAGATACAGCCTACCACTTGCATATTACAATATTTGACAATATTGTCACAAAAAATGTTACTAAAGATAGTAAATCTCTCAAAGACGTTATTTGTTCTTTACAAAATAGATACTGCAAAAATAATTGACTATTTTACCATGAATGTTACTAAGTATTTCAACTGCACGGGCTATATGATTCGCGAATTTCGAAAATCTAAAGAAATAGATGGTAAGTGCAATATTAAAAACTATTAAATATTTTGAAAGATGATACTAAGAACAGCACAATTATCCTAGGAGACCTAAACGGAAGAGTAGGAAACGTAAATAGAGATATCGAGTGGTGCCTAGGAAAGGAAGGGGAAAATGCTAAAAACACAAATGGGGAAAGAATAATAAACTTCTGCATAGAAAACGAGCTGATCATAGCAAATAGTCACTTCAAACATAAGGACGTACACAAATATACGCGAGCAGAAAAGAAAATTCAATAATAGATTACTTCCTGGTAACCAAAGGAAAAAGCTGAGGGATATAAAAGTCAGAAGAGGAGCAGAAGTCGGTAGTGACCACTATCTAGTGATTATGAAGTGGCAAAAAGAGACAGTGGTAATGAAGGAAGAGAAGGGAAGAAGAGTGGAAAATAGAAAGATAAGATGCTATAGACTAGAAAGACAGGAACTCGAACACAAATACCGAAGGCAGATACAACAAGACATGCAAGGCATAACGGGGCGAGAAATAATAGAAGATATGTGGACGAAGATAAAGGAGACAACACTAAAAGCAGCCGAAGGGGTGTGTGGGACCGCAAGGATTGTAAACAAAGAAAGTAAAAAATCACAGTGGTGGAACGAAAAAATAAAGAACGTAATTAAAGTAAAAAGGAGAAAACGGAAGAACTACCTAAGCAAGAAGAGGCAACAGGTTTATGAAGAATATAAAAGAGAAAGGAAGGTGGTTAAGGACCTGGTAACAAATGGAAAGAGAGCAATGTGGATAGAGTTTGGAGAAAAAATTAAGAAGGCGTACAACGAAAATCAAAAACTGTTCTATGGAGTGATGAGAAATCAAAGAAAAAACAAAGAAACCATACAAAGAAATATAAAAGATGAACAAGGGACAATAATAACGGAAGAACAAGAAATCATGGAAAGATGGATTCAGTACTTTAAGAACCTTTTAGAAGGGAGAGATATTACACAAGAAATAAACAGAGCAAACAACTTGAAGCAGACAAGGGGGAGGGAGAGAGATGAACATGAAGAAGAGATAACCAAAGAAGAAATCAAAGCGGCAAAAAGAAAAATGAAAGTAGGCAAAGCGCCAGGATAAGACAACATAACGGTGGAAATGATAAAAGCCGGAAACGAAGAAATGGTAAGAATATTGCAAATATTGATGAACAAAATATACACGGAAGGAACTGCGCCAAAAGAATGGCAAGTGGGAATCATAGTACCCATACACAAAAAGAGAGACATAAGAGACTGAAATAACTTCCGAGGAATCACATTACTCAGCGCAGTAGGAAAACTATACGCACGAGTGATGGAGAAAAGGCTAAGAGAAACACTGGAGGACACACTAGAAGATACACAATTTGGTTTCAGACCAAACAGATGGGTGACAGATGCCAACTTCATAGTCAGGCAAGTGAGCGAAAAAAGTCCTAAGAGAAGCAAGAGAAGTACACCTATGTTTCATAGACCTGGAAAAGGCTTTTGATAGAATAGACAGAGAAGACATCTGGAGAACCTTGGAGAATAGAGGAATTGATGAAAAAAACAATAAATGGAATAGAATGTCTATATAGACAAACAACAAATTATGTTAGAGTAAGACATGAAAAGTCAGAGAGTTTCGAAACATCTAAAGGCGTCAGACAGGGGTTTATACTGAATCCACTGCTGTTTTCGGTAGTGATGGACGAGGCCATAAAAACTGCAAAAAGGCAAACAAAGAAATACTGGGTAGGGTTCCGGAACGTGGAGAGAGTTGGAATAACGGAGATAACATACGCTGACGATATGGTACTGATCGCAAAGAACGAGCAAAACTTGAACGAAAGCCTAAAAGTGTACAACGAAAGCTTGGAACGCATGAATATGAGCATAAATGTGAAAAAAACGAAGACAATGATCATAAGCAAGGAGAACAAAACGAATGAAATACACCTAAGAGAAGAAAAGATACAGCAAGTGGAGAGTTTCAAATATTTGGGTGCAATGGTGAATAGGGATGGAGGGCTGGATGGGGAGATTAGGGCGAGGACAGAGGCTGCGGGGAAATATCAAGAACACATTCCTAGACAAAAAAGAAATACCAAAATCAACAAAACTACAAATCTTCAAAAGGGTGGCGATACCAATAATTACCTACGGATCTGAAGTGTGGACAACAACATAAAGTCACAGAAGTAAGATACAAAGCATCGAAATGAGATTCCTCAGAAAGATTGAAGGAAGGACAAGACTGGATAGGATAAGAAACGTTGATATACGAGAAACACTGGAAATGAAGCCGATACAGGAGAAAATAGAAGAAAGTCAGTTGAGGTGGTTTGGACATATACAAAAAATGAGACAGGAAAGACTGGTAAGAAGAGTGTATGAATCAAGAAAGAATAGAAAACCAAGTCGAGGAAGACCACAAAGAACATAGAGGAAGGAAGTAAGGGGAGCAATGGAGAAGAGGGGAGTGAGGTGGAAGGAGGCAACAAGGCTAGCCCGACATAGAGAAAGATGGAGAGAAATATGGAAGACTCCAACCTAACCCAACCCACTCACACCAGCCTACACCGAGAGGTATCATGGCTAAGGATTAAGTAAGTTAAGTAAATATTTTGAGATTTATGATTTGTTACGAATAAATTTTAAAAAGTTATAAGTTTAAAAAACATTTAAGTTTATTTATCCATTTCCAATGTGTCATTGCTACCCAAGCGGCACAAAAAGAAATTGTCGACTTTTTGTTAAATTTAAATCGACAATCAGTTATCATGTAACCGCTTGTTAACTTAAATTGAACAAAAAGTCAACAATTTTTTTTTGTGCCGCTTGGATATGTATAATTATTTTGAACTTCTTATTAATTTTAGATGGCTTAATGGTTCGCAAAAGGAAAAAATACAGAAAAGTATCAAACGTTATGAATGAA
Organism: Pachyrhynchus sulphureomaculatus; assembly: GCA_019049505.1. NCBI lineage: Eukaryota > Metazoa > Arthropoda > Insecta > Coleoptera > Curculionidae > Pachyrhynchus > Pachyrhynchus sulphureomaculatus. The sequence continues at coordinate 163,078,326 of CM032447.1, read as the reverse complement.
ACAATCACTAATTATTATTTGGATGAAAATAATTGCTACATTTGTCCTGGAATAAAACGGTACAAAAAAAATGTAGTAATTCGGGACAAATAGAACTAATGCAAAAAATGTTATTATACGCACTTCGAGATCTATACAATAATTTTGTAAATGATGACACAGGAGATGAATGTTTACCGAAATTTTCATATTTTAGGGCTCTGAAACCGGACGAATGTGTTTTTGCTGGTGATCCTGGTACCCACCTGGAATGTATGTGTGCTGAAAATGAAAACGTCAAGTTGAAAATATCTACTTTAACAAATAAATTTAAATGCAGAGATTTAATTGCTGCTTCGGTTTGTAATAATGATAGTCCGAAATGCATGTTACATAAATGTAAAAATTGTCTTGGAATGAAGGGAATTCAGAATTTGATTGACGAATTAAGTTTTAATTTGCAAAGTGATGTAATTAATTTTAAACATTAGGACACAACAGGAAGTTATCTAGCAAATTATACTGAAACCAGAAGCAACTTTTTAGATAATTTATTTTCTGATGTTTGGAATTTAATTATACATTCTTATATTGCGGATTCTCAAAAGAACTATTTATATGATTATAAGAAGAAATTGCCATCTGACATTTGTACTATAACAATAAATGTTGCAGAGAATTACTCATTTATAATACAACGATTAGTCCAAGCATTTTATTATAATAATTTACAAGCTACAGTTCATCCTTTTTGTGTATCCTATAAAGATCCTCGCAAAGAAGACAAGGAACAACAGAGCAACTAAGTTTGTGTGTGATATATGACACAAAAGAACACTTTACATATACAATCCATGCTTTTCAAAACAAGTTAATACAAGTTCTCAAAAACGATTTTTCGTGAATTAAAAATATTATTTATTTCTCTGATGGAGCACCAAGTCAATATAAAAATAAGTATGACTTTTTAAAACTTTTAATATGCATAAGAATAAACTACAAACATTAATATCTTATGCAATTTCTTAACAAAAAATATTTTATTCTAATATGATATATGTAGTGTAATTTAAGCTTTTTCATTTGTTTATTTAGGAACAATTTAGTTAATGTCTGTTACCACGAAAAAGATTTTGGGATAAAAGTAACCTCCAATTTTTTCGCCACAAGTCATGGAAAAAATGTCTTTGATGGTATTGGGGCAGTTGTTAAACGAACAAAAATGAGACACTGCATTCGATCATCACAATAAAAAACAAATAACTAATTCATTAAAAATGTATGTTTCTAAAGAATTAACCAGCATCAGCTAAATCTAGTTGAAAGCTTACAATTTGATGTTTATTTTAATGCATCATAAAAATATTGATAGTTACTATCTACAGAGCCTTATAGATCCCTGACACTGATATTTAAAAGAGTCAAAGACATCTAAAGAAACGATTTGACAACGTTTCAACAATAAAAGATACAGACTGCATCATTGTTATATGTCTGTTAATGAGCACACCATTAAAATGAGCATAACTTCATTTGATAAAGAAAGAAAAAAATATGGATTCAAGTAATAAAATAAACAAAACATGTACATATGTATTCTTTTATAACATATATTTATCTATGATTGTAAACATTAAAAATAACAGTATCAATATTATTACTACGAATTCATTGCAATTTCGAGTTCATAGAAAAAAGTTACGGCTTTCTGAAAATAGCGATTTTTCAAAAATCAATCTTTTTTGTTTGGCCATATATTAAAAGAATAGAGGCAATCAACGAAAATTAGGACAGGTATCAATAGAATATATCTAGATGAAAAATATGAGCCCTTGGCCAGCCCTCTACTTCAAATACTGTAGATCTGACAGCATTCCAAAAACAAGCAAAATTTCGCTAAAATAGTGATTCAGTTAAAAGCTCCAGTCAAGCCGGATTTAAGTTTAAAACAAAAATCTATTTTTTCCTTGAAAATATAAGTTTAACAGAGAAGAAAGCCGAGTTTTTTGAATCTCTAAGTTATATGGAAGCTTAGATACAAAATTTTGAGAATGACTAAAAAATCGACTTTTTTAAAACTTTAAAAAATTCTACAGCTGTCGGATTTCATCGTATCGAGCTCAAATTTGCAGGATAACCTTCCTTTCGAAGCTAATTTCGAAGAAAAAATCGGCATGCAAATCGGTGACCGAAAAGTAATGGATCTGCCTATATATATATATATATATATATATATATATATATATATATATATATATATATATATATATATATTTATAAATACATATATATATATATATATATATATATATATATATATATATATATATATATATATATATATATATATATATATATATATATATATATATATATATATATATATATATATATATATATATATATATATATATATATATAGATATATATATATATATATATATATAGATATATATATATATATATATATATATATATATATATATATATATAGATATATATATATATATATATATATATATATATATATATATATATATATATATATATATATAGATATATATATATATATATATATATATATATATATATATATATATATATATATATATATATATATATGTATATATATATATATATATATATATATATATATATATATATATATATATATATATATATATAGATATATATATATATATATATATATATATATATATATATATATATATATATAGATATATATATATATATATATATATATATATATATATATATATATATATATATATGTATATATATATATATATATATATATATATATATATATACATGTATATATATATATATATATATATATATATATATATATATATCTCCTAAAACTCCATGGTGAGATAATGAAGAAATTTTTATTAAAATTCATAGAGAACCAGAATTTAGAAAATTTTATAGCAGCCAAAAAAGGTGTAGCCAAAGCGAAAAGAAACCTAAAAAACAAAAAAGAAGAAAACTTTATGAAATTTTGTGCATCACTCAATAAAGACACTAACCTAACCTGGATGTGGCAAAATATTAAAAAAAATTATCAAGACACAACTTTCAACAAAGCCATTATTACAGATAACATCAGACAAGAGGTATTAAACGGAATGGCGATCATTAACATTGACCCTACCTTTGCTTTACAAAAAGTAAACGTGAATCCTCCCCCCTTTACCTAAAAGGAATTGGAAAGCAGCTGGGAAGGAAAAGGAATGGATGCTACGGGAATGGATTCTACGGGAATGGATGACATATCCTACGAAATGCTAAAATATATTCGAGATAAAGTCAAACGAATACTCCTAAGAATAATGAATAACTGCCTTTGAGGAGCGTCGATCCCCAATGCATGGAAAAAAAAACATAATCCCCATCTTAAAACCCAATAAAAACCAAACAAACCCGATAGTCTTGTCACCACGGGTGGGCAAAACCTTAAAAATAATGATTAAGAATAGACTAGACTCGTAACTTTTCAAGTGGACGCAATGTGGTTTCAAAAAAGGACAGGGCACTAATGACAACATAGTAATTTTGACATCAGCTGTCAATTTGGCCTTTCAAGAAAAACAAACAACTATTGCAGTTTTCTTAGATATAAAGTCAGCATACGATACAGTCAATATTTATAAGTTTTATGAAAAACTTGTAGATATAAACACCCCTGTGGAATTAGCAAATATCATTTTCCAAAAATTACAAAACTGACTACTTTTTAGTAGAAAAGAGAATGAATTTTTCCTTGGACCAACCCTGGCCAGGGCAGGCCTCCCACAAGGATCACCGCTAAGCACAATTCTAGTCAGTATATACATCTTGGACTTATTTCGTCTCCCTCTAGGAAAAACTAACCTGACTTGATATGCAGATGATCTGGTCCTCTTTACCTCTGGGTACAACTTACAACATATAACAGAAAAACTAAATTAAACCCTTAGAAGAATTCAAGAATGGTTGGACAACAACGACCTAAGGCTAGCCACAGAAAAATGTGAATCGATATGCTTTACCAAAGGACATAGGAGATCCAACCTCCAAGTATTTATATTAATAATCAACTCACTGAGTATAAAAATTAGTAGTTAAGTAACTCCCAAGGTTATCTTTCAAAACAACCTCAAATGGGAAAAATACATAGAAAGTGCATGGAATAAAGCGAAAAAAGGACTAAATATAATTAAAATCTTCTGTCGAACATGACGGGGGCAGACCCACTCACCCTCACTACCATTTCTAATGCTTTAGTCAAATCACATTTAAACCAAGCATATTCATCAAACCAAACACCAAAAAAAATATTGGAAAATTACACTTGGAAACCAGAAGACAATATCTTGCAATCAACTTATACAAAAAACCTATGGCAATCACAAACCATCCTTTAAATACCATGCTAAATAAAATGCACAATTTCCTCTTAAAAAAAACCGAGGTATTGGAATGATAATAATCCCACATACCTTTTTTGGGCCTACCGACTCTTTATCCCATAAATCAGGAGACTATACAAGTCATACACATAACACATGATTCAAGAAACAGATTGAAAATATCAAATAGTTGAAGCTGAACATTGAGAAAGCTGAATCAGATATCAAAGGAAAATTCATCTTAGTTTCTGAAAAATACAAGAACTCACGCACATTTATCTACACAGACGCCTCAAAGAAAGAAAATAAAGTAGGATTTAGAGTTCACATCCCAAAGCCAAAAATCAACCTTTCCTACCGACTCCCAAATAACATCTGCATCACCACGGCAGAGATGATTGCTATTAACGAAGACATCACAATAATTCGGAAAGAAAAGTTACTAAAAGCGCAATCAAAAAGATAACACAAAATAAAATTCATCCAAACAGAGACTACATAGGACTACAAGGGATAGTTCACCAATCACGGTCCCCAGGAGTAATACTACGTACTAGGGAGTCATACGTAATATGCTGGCAGAGTGCCATAAATATCATCATCAACATGTGGAGGCAGTGGCTCGATACAGTACGTTTATCTTAAAAATTTTTCTGATAAGTTTTTATATACTAATCTTTTGTATTCTTTCCTGTATATCGGTAAGTAGAATCTTTACAACTTATAGAAATAAAGAACGATGAAATCAAATTGTTAATTATTTAAGAGTATGGCTAATACAGAAGACCTCGGAGGGGGTTAAAAAAATAATACTAATTTCAAAAAAAAGCTTAAATTCTTCAACAGATAAAGAGGACAAAATATTTACAAATAATATAAACTTTAATCTGACCAAAGAAAAAAAAATTCTTTCTTCGCTTAACGTGAACCAACAAAGACAAATATTAATTAAAAAAAAAATAATGAAAATCAAAAAATAAAAACTAATAGATATTATAGTAATAAGACTTCCGTCTATTCATTAAATATAAGGAATCGGCTGAAAAATCTGGTAGCAACATAGGAAAATTCAATCATCTAAGGATGGCTAAAGAAATATGTAATTTAAACCTCAAATAGAATAGCAGTTAAATTTAAATAATACATGGTAGCTAAGCAAATGAATTTGTGAACAATGAAAATCTACTGGCCAAAGGCTACAATATTTTTATTCCATACAATTCCGTTTCTTCTAAGGAAATAATCAGAGGAGTCCACTTCTCATTGAATATAGAGGAAATTATTCAAAATTGCACCTCTAAAACAAATATTTTAGACATAATCAGACTTAATCGAAAAGTAATCACAAAAGATATCAACATCCCAGAATACGTTCCCACAAATACTATCCTGCTAACTTTTTAAGGAGTTAATCTGCCACTCGACCTTCAGATATATTGGCTAGCTGTGACAATGATCCCGTACGTGGCTCTCGTCACCCAGTGCTTTAATTACCTTAGATAGGGTCATACAAAAAATAACTGCAAAAGTAAGAAAACATATGTCCAGAATGCGAAAGACAAAAAAATTAAACACTTAATGGCATATGAAAACTGATCCTATTTAGATAGTAATCAACTGTGCTCTAAAACCAACAAGGATAACGATAATCAAGAGTACATACAACATTCAGCGGACTTTCCTCCCCTATATAATACAACCACCTATAACGATTCAACAAATAGATTCACTAATACAGAAAATTTCACAAAGGACGATGGACTTCAATTCTAGCAATAAAAGAACATATCAATAAATAGCCACTGAACCTCCTAGAAAAAAGTTAATGGAAAAGGGTTGTAATAAGAAGGCACATGAAGAGACTCGGTTCTCTCCTAACTCAAGACCACCACATACAACCACTCAACAAATAAAATAAACAACACTACGGAAAGCATGCCTAATAGTGACTATCATAGCTTAGAAGAATCAGTTTTTACCGTTCCATCCAGTCATAAATGATAAGTCAATTGGTTCTTTAATCTATCGACCAATGTAAGAATTAATATATTTAATGAGTACAATAGAGACCTAAAATATTAAATGTTAATTGATATTGATTGAGAACAAATTCACAAGTCAAATCATAAACAAAAATATAAAAATCATTCAATGGAATATAAGAAGCATAAATTCGAACAGAGGAAATCCCATAGCATTAATAAAGGAACATAAATCTAATATTATTCTATTAAATGAAACATGGTTCAAAAAAGATCAATCGTTTAACCTAAAATTTTTCAGAATTATCAGACAGATCGTATAGGGGTATCGCAATATGCATAAATATAAACATAAATTTCTCAATAATAAAAAATATTAATAGACGTAAGACATAAACGCGAATACAAATTGGGAAAAGCAGATCCACAAATCCAACCGGGAAAGCATTAATGGAAATCCTATAAGAAACAAATTATATCCTCATGAGCCATTGCACACCAACAAGACTACAATATCCCCCATCCAGGGCGAATGCTTTAGATATAGCGATTATCGACAGCAACCTAGGACCAATAACATCACGGAACGCTATAGAAGGTTGTGGATTTAGTGATCACTTTCCTACCATATGTGAAATAAACTGCAGAAACAGAAAAAAATATATTTTCCGAAACCTATGAAATCAGAAACATTTATAAAGCGGACTGGAATTTATATCAATATAGACTAATCTCTCTTTTAAATTAATCGAATGAAAACAGTACGACAGAAAATTTTCAGAAAGCAATAGAAAATGCAACAAAAGAGTATATTCCTTGCAAAAAAATCAATCTAGCAAGAGCCCATGGTTGAATCATGAATGCTCTTTGACGTTGAAAAGGAGGAAACAAACCATTCAAGAATTTCACAATAATCGAGATTTAGACCACTACGTTCAAGCAAAACATGTAATAGCAACAACTAAAAAAATCTTTAGATTAACGAAAAAGAACAAATTCATGCAGTTTTCTAACACAATAAATAGGAAAACTAATGGTAGAGAAGTATGGAAAAAAGCGAAATTAATTTCCGGAAACATTAGTTCCCGAAATTCTCCACCTATTAACAATCAATCCAGATTGGAGTTTTTAATTCATTCATTAACATAGACCCAAATTTCCAACTCCATTTAGTAACGACATATAGTGAACCAATTAATCTAACTAAACTAAGAAACTAGCTACAGGGGAAAAATAACTTGGCATCAGGAATAGATGAAATTTATTATTCAATGCTGCAAAATCGTCCACAAAAGGGGCAAGAAGAATTCATCAAAGGACTTAATGAATTTTTAAAAGGAAAAATTCTACCAACATCATTTAAAACTTTTAACATTTTATGCATTTCTAAACACAATAAGAATTCAACTTCAGTAGATAATTTTCATCCACTAGTTCTATCTTCGATAATGTTAAAAATTTTAGAAATTATAAGTAAAAACAGAATAGAATGACATTGAAAACGAGAAAATATGACGCTTATAACGCTTATGTCCTACTAATAACTAACGTACAAGCTTTTAGCAAAGGACTAGCACTTTTAGCAGCTCATTTCATGTTGAGATTTGAGATGAATAAGTACCCTCAAGTTGTCTTTCTTACCTTGTAATTTTCGACGCAAACTAGCGTTCGAAACTAGTATTTTTTTGGTTATTAGTTTTAAACATGCAAGTGTTTTGTCTCCAGAAAGAGGAAATAAACTTCCGTAGCGGGGCAACTGTATTTAAAGGAAAACGACGTTAGTTATTTCTCTCTCTTCTACTAGACTTTCGGAGAAGTGTTCAATTTTTAGATTTTTTAAAAAAGGGACAAGTGCCGATTGATGAAAAACTGAAGTTCCGGTTACGGAATCATTGGAAAATTTGGATAAGATACCGAGCCAGCCAATTAGAGGCGATATATTTTCTTTCCAAAGTTGCAGGAGAGCATTGTAGATACTCGAGCTGAGTAATCATCTTATAAATTTTTTTTTTTTTGTGAATGTCAGTCAAATTCTCTTCGAGGATTTTCACACACAGGCTAGAATATAATATCCTACACCAGGATGTTTCTTGGTTCCAGGGCTTTTCTTTTCTTTGTTTTGTCTATTTTGGTTTTTTCTTCTGGTTACCTTTTGGTCAGAAGGTATTTTTGGACTTACTACCAAAAAATTTTGGTTTCGTGCAATCCACATGCCAACCGAGTATTCCGGTCTCTACAAGCAAACTCACCATGTGCTAGAGACAGGTTAGAGCCATCAGTTCCTTGCACCATCTATTCAGCAAGACACATACACAGCCTGATCCCAGTCAACGACTTTGGTGTTTCTACCCACTCAGGGTCAACTTAGAATAATTTCAGATATACTGTAGAATTTATCATTTTAGTATTCGTAAAGCTACGAAGCAAAAAGGAAAATTTACTGTTATTATACCCTTAACTTGAGTCAAAAGTATCAGATAACCTGTGGTTCGGAGTCCTTGCAGATTTAATCTTCATCACTATTTTGATCACATATATTACCTCTATAATTAGTTTTAAGAACGATACCTTTGTTAACACTACAGCTTTAAGTTTTATAGGTACAAGGTTTTAGTATCGTTAGAAAATCAATTCAATAATTCACCAATTCAACCATTCAACAATTTATTTATCTATTTTAGAACATGTATCATTCATTTCAATTTATGTTCACATTATCCGCTTAAGACACTCTTTGCAAGACGAGATTTAGGAATTACCTTCTGTTCTGATAGCAATAAATTTTGGTTGATAAAATTTAGTAGAAGTCACGTTATTGCAAGTGGAGAGTTTGAACTAAATTTTTATTTTGTTAAAGATATTTTATTTTATACTATATTGAATTTACTTTCTTTTAAAATACTTTGTTTTGTACTATATTCAATGTTTTTTCTTTTAAAATAAACTAATCAAACCACAGTTCTACTAGACTTTTCTTTCTAATAGGGGAATAAAATAACAGCTATCCAGCATATTTGATTGAAAATGTTTTCACTTTTTTTTTCTGGCCACATAACACGCCTGCAAGACCGGATTCATTAAAAACAAAACTTCGGTGACACCTTCAGGTTTATGTGGAAATATAGATCAAATTAACAGGGAAAACAAAAGATCTTCAACCTGAGTTAGAGCTACCAATTTGAGGTTGTAGACACTTGTCTAAGATAACCCACAGAACTTAACGGGGTACCTGGGTATTAGTCTGTGCCGATTGCTCTTGAATTCTAAGCATTTTTTCTAATTTGGGGTCTTGGACTCCGCGAAGGGTTCCTGACGGGGAGGCTAAGTGCAGTGAGGGGTTGATTTCTATCCTGACAGCAGCTGGTTATACCTAATACCTGTAGCAGTGCCCTGACATACCCACTAGCTAGAAATTTTAGGTAAACTAGTGAAACCTTGCTAGCAAGTGAAAATTAATATTTGGATTTAGGACAGTTTTATTAGAAGCTTTTCGGCACAGAACAGTATTAGTAATTTGTATATTTTGATGGACATATTTTCTCCTTTTCCCCCCAATTATAACAAATGACGCCCCCAACACAATAAAAACCATAGGATATTGATATATTCATAAATTTGATATGTTAGATTCAGATTTACGTTGGTAATAATACTATGTAAGTGAATATAAAATAAAACAATGCTAAATGTACAGGGTGAGTCAACGATAGAGTAAAGTTCATTATCTCATTTGTTTCGGAAATAACAAATATAGATCAAATTAACCATACAATAGTTTTAGGGAATGTTAAGGTGCACAGTTTAAAATTTTTTTTGAGTATACAGGGTACTTCAAAAAAGTGTGGCCGATATAACATGTGCTTTTTTAAATGGAACATCCTATTTTCGAATTTATTTTTAAATGATAACTTTTTTATTAATAATGTTATATACCTAAACCTAATAGTTTTTCTAATATTTCAATTTTTTTAAAAAACTAGTTTTCAGTTTTATAAAAAATGGCCAGTAGCGACATTGTTTCTGAAGGTGGAATACTCATAATTGGTATGACCGTTTTATAGAGATAAAAAAAGATATATGTAAAGAAATTTGAGTTAGATGCTACAGAGTGTTCAAAATAAATTTATACATTTCGACTATTTTAAATTGAAAAAGCCCAAATTTTTTAAATGGCACACCCTGTATATTATTGTTTTTCTGATAGATTTTACAAAACCCTTCAAGTCTTATTAAGTATATCATATACCTATTTCTAATAGTTTTCGATTTATTTTCAATTTTTACCGTTGTTTTTAATACACTTACGCTATAACCTCGTAGTTGCCAAAATAAAACAAAAACGTAGGCATTGTCAAACTTTGACTTGTCTATTAAGCAAGTAAAAATAGTGTAATTTGTGGTAGTAAGTAACATATAAAGGTAATACTTATGGATTTTTCTAAAATGAATTAATTGATATGGTTCATACACTGGGCGAGGCGGGAAAAAATTGTCTTTTGGCAGTAAGGCTTTACGGAGCGAAGTACCCTAATAGACGTATACCATCTAAAAAATCTTTTCAGTTCCATTAAGAACGGTTTGATGGTAGTGGTAGCGTTGAGTATACGAAACGGAAAGTAGTAAACCAGAATGCTACCAATGAGAAAAAAAAATAGAGATTTTACTTCATGTTGAAGATAATCCCCAGATCAGCAGCCGTCAACTAGCTGACTTATCTGACACATCCTAATCTACGGCTAATCGCACCACGAGAAAATACAAGTATCATCCCTTTCATATGGAACTACACCAAGATCTTCAAGACCGTGATTTTAAACGACGAGTAAACTTTTGTACCACCATGAATGGAGCAATAGAGGCCGATCCAAATTCTCTATTCAAAATAATGTTTTCTGATTAAGCTAGTTTTCGCAGTAATGGAGCAGTTAACAGCCATAACATGCATTATTATTCAACAATGAATCCATTTTGGGTCCGGAAAGTTCAAAACCAAAACCATTGGTCGTTTAATGTATGATGTGGGAATATTAAATTTTCGAATTATTGATCCATATTTTTTCCGCTTAACGGACCTAGATATCTAAATTTTTTTGCAAAACGATTTACCCCAGCTTCTTGAAGAAGTTGATAACTTTGAAAGGGAACAAATATGGATTCAACAAGACGGAGCTCCTGCTCATTACCACCGGGAAGTTCGGGAATTTTTAAACGATCGTTACCCACAAAAATGGATCGGTAGGGATGGGTTCATTCAGTGGCCCCCTCGATCATGCGACTTAACACCTTTAGACTTCTTTTTGTGGGGCTACATTAAAGATCGTGTTTATGTGAATCCCCCTACACATCCAGAAAAAATAGGATACTGGATGCGTGCAGGACAATAATGTCCTTTATGCTAAGGAAAGTAAAGGAAAATATAATAAAACGACTAAACATGTGTATTCAAGTAGATGGGCATATTTTTGAACATTTATTACGTCAAAATAATCAATCATTAGATAAGTTAAACTATATTAAAATTATTATTAACGATTGTTTATGTTTTCACAATAGCGTAAGCGTATTAAAAACAAGGGTAAAAATTGCAAAATTCAAAATAAATCGAAAAACTATTAGAAATAGGCATATGACATACTTAATAAAAGTTGGAGGGTTTTGTAAAATCTATCAGAAAAAATAATAATATCCAGGATGTGCCATTTAAAAAATTTGAGATTTTTCAATTTAAAATAGTCGAAATGTATAAATTTATTGTGAACACTCTGTAGCATCTAACTCAAATTTCTTTACATATATCTTGTTTTTCATCTCTATAGAACGCTCGTACCAATTATGAGTATTCCACCTTCAGAAACAATGGCGCTATTGGCAATTTTTTATAAAACTAAAAACTAGTATTTTTTTTTTAAAAAATTGAAATATTAGAAAAACTACTATGTTTAGGTATATAACATTATTAATAAAAAAGTTATAAAATTTTACGCAGAATTTAAAAATAAATTAGAAAAAAGGATGTTCCATTTAAAAGAACATGTTATATCGGACACACTTTTTTGAAGTACCCTGTATACTCAAAAATAATTTTAAACTCTGCACCTTAACATTCCCTAAAACTATTGTGTTTAACATTTTTTCATCATTCCCGAAACAAATGAGATAATGAACTTTACTCTATCGTTGACTAACCCTGTATATTCAATTATATGATCATTAAGTTTAAAAATTTTGACTTTCAAAAATTCATTATCCTACACTACATTATTACTGAGAGATTGATATATTCATAAGTTTGATATGTTCGATTCAGATTTAGGTATTAGGATTGGTAATAATAGTATGTAAGTAAATACAAAATAAAATAATGTTAAATGTATTTTCAGAGGTTTATTTTATTCAATTTTATCATCAATCAATTATACTATCATCATTAAATTTATAAATCTGGCTTTCAAAAAACTCATTAACATCCGGATTGAATTTTTGGACGTACTGAGAAGTTGTTGTTGTTGATGACACCGCTAGAGTTACTGGTGCAGAAGGAGGTAATTTTGTTGTTGATTTTCGATGATCTTAACATCTTTCCTACCAAATTTGAAAATAATAATAATAATAAAAGATATATAATTTCATGCTTCAATAAATAAGACAGGTATAAAATATTACAATCTTTTATCAGAAATTTAAGAGAACAATAGGACTTACTTGAACAAATTCTTGATAATACCTTCAACATTTTCGTCGAAAGTCTCTTAGAATCGGTTGATTCAATGATGAAAGCATCGTTGGCGTTCATTGTAGATATTGTAATAAAACAGTATTAAAACACACAGATATAATTTGCCTGTAAAAAATATGAATACAGTAAAGAAAAAATACTTTTTTTGGTTGTAAATAGGAATATTTACGCTAATTAATCATTTTTATAATATTGAAAATAACGAAATAATTTATTTAAAATAATAACTTATCTACTTATGACTACAAATGTTTATCAGCTGATTTTAATGGTAACATTTATGTTGATTAATCATTTTAAAATATTGAAAATAACAAAATAATTGGTTTAAAATAATAATATATTTTACATTTGAAAATTATCTACTTATGACCTATAAGTGTTTATAAGCTGATTATTATTTTTTATTTAATAGGAATATTTATATATGCTGATAAATTATTTCTAAATATTATAATGTTATTAAAAATTATTTCATTTTTATTATGGTAAAAAGTAAACCATGTCAACCGAAACTGTACAATTAAATAATCATGGGATGTAAAGAGTTCAAGAAGTTGATAATTAAGTCGAAAAATGAATATGTCAAGTGGATAAAATTTTTAAATAAAAGTATTTTAATATAAAATATTTTCAATAATAATGAATATGATAAAAAAAAATTTACTACTAAAAACCGTATAGTAGATCGAAATACTAATAAAAAAGAGTTTTTTAATGGCCATATCATCACCTGTGTACAAGAACTAGGTAACCCAATTTTTTTTTTTTTTTTAATATCTGACTTTCTGATAACTGGAATCGCTGGGAATTGGCTGCAATAACTAGATAACTAGTTTTGCTTAGCTACTGCCATCTATTGGGAAGTAAAAAAAAACAACGAATAGAAATTTAGTGTAAGAAGTAGCTAACTCGAGAAAGTGCCTTTTTGTATAATTTACCTCTGCCCACCAATGTGTCAACACTAGGTAACTCGAGTTACCTACCTTTGTCACTGTCCGCGCCACTGTTACTGCCGCTAGTGCTTCGTGCTAGCGAATCAATTTACTAGTTCTATCCCTATTAGTTATTTATTTTTATGTTTTATTCTGTTCTTTGTTTACTTCAATTTTTATTTATGTATGTCTGTTTTACTTCATCTTGTAGATTGATTACATTATAGATTAAAAACAACAAATAAACTATAAAATTATAATTTTGCAATCATAATAAAATTTACTATTGTGTTTCACTGTTTTAATAATGTTTTCCAGAGGAAAACAAACTGTGCAGTTAACAAAAAAATTTAAGACTACGAAAGGTAAGGATCAATTTTATTACTTTATTGCGTTTACATGAATATGTCATACCCTGTGGCATACAAGTACAAATGTTACAGATTTGTTGCAAAGTGAAACAATTACCTCTCTGGATAACCAGGATGGTGTAAAGGAAGAGACGCCACAACAAAATGACATTGGCAGAGGTAAGTATTATTGCAGTCACCAGCAGTTTAACACAAATTTCATGCTTTCTGATGAAAAGTGGCCATCAAGTTCTGATGATGTAGATCGGTCTTCAGAATCGGATGGACCTCACTACCAGCCAGATGAAAGCAGTAGTTCGTCGTTTGAGTCACAAATAACTATCAGAGGTCGTCATTTACTAGGTTTATCCTCATCGAATCTCGACAACTTGAGTGAGACGAGAAAGAAAAAGGCAGGTTGAGCAGTGGAGAAGAAATATCAGGAAAAAAAAATAGACTGGAAGGAAGAGCGAGCATGTGTCCACTACAGGCAAGATTATACAAGCAGCACAGACGAAAGCATCATGCAATAATAAATGTAGACTCAAGTATTCAGACATCTATGAGTTTTTCCATTACTCTCGCCAATGAGACACATATAGGATACAGAAAAATAAAGAAAAAGTCTACCTAAATAGACTTCGAGAACTCTTAACGGCAGTATTCAATAATGTATTACCTCCCAGTAAGCGGGGAAAAAAGAAGGCATGCAAGACAATGTTCTTAAACACTTTAGGAATCAAAGAAGGTATTGTGGATATAGTCATGCAAAAAAGATCGAATGAAAGTTGGGGTGCTGCAGATGGAAGAGGTGAAGGTACGAATTTGACCCTCGACCTCGAACTGACTGAGAACATAAAAAAGCACATCATGAGCTATCCACTAGTTTCATCTCATTATTGTCAAGCTGGCACTGCCCGAAAATATTTGGACTCTTCTTTGAACGTTGCGGTCATGTACAGAATGTATCAACAGTATTGTCGTGTGCCAATATTCACAAACATTTCATAGACCAATGTCGACTATGCATTACCTTCGAAACCAACACTAATCCCACTGGAAACGACGTTAGTAGGCACGATGTTCATTTAAAAAAAAAAGAGGAGGCCCAAAATGCTAAGAACAAACACAATGAGGAAGCCGCAACAAGCGATAAAAAATAGTTAGTTACAATTTCGATCTACAGCAAGTCTTGCTTTGTCACAGCGATCCAACAAATAACGCATTATTTTATAAGCCCAGACTGGCAACCTAGAATGTTACAGTATATGACGTCACATCGAAAAAAGGAAACTGCTAGATGTGGCACGAGAGTCAAGGTGACAGGGGCAGCTGTGAGGTCACAAGTATTTTGTGTCATTATCTTAAATCTCTTCCTAAAGACGTTGAGGAAGTGCGATGTTTTAATGACCGCTGTGGTGGGCAGAATATGAATCAATTTGTTTTCACCATATGCATGAATGCAATAAAGGCAACTGGAAATTTAAAAACCATACATCTAAAATACGTGGTTCCCGGATGTAGTGAGATGGAATATAATTTCGTTCATTCAGCCACTGGGACCGAATTCACGCTTGTCGGAAAAGTTTTTTGGCCAGGCGACTGGAAAACTGTGGTGCGCGGTGCACGGACAAATGGAAATAAGCCGTAAGTAGTGCACGAAATCAGTCAGGAGATTTTCAATTGGAAGAGGTTTGTTGATCAGAATCTCACCATAAGGAAAACATATATAAATAATCAGTGCTTGTGCTAAAAATGTGTTTGTTCAGATTTAGAAAAGAAAGGCTCTACAGATTTCAATGTACTGAGTTTTTTGAGGAGGAACACTTTCGAGTCGTTGATTGCACAAAGAGAGCCTCACGGAATCTTTCGGTCTGCAATGCAACTCTAACCCTGTTACCCGACTGAGCATCCCATAATTGACTTAAAGTATAACAATTTAGTGTCCCTGTTTACAGGAAAGCTGCCTGCATTGAGCAGTGATTATTTCGAGTTTTATAAGAGCTTGCCACATGGCCAAGAAACTCGTGAAGAATTGGAAGAAACTTCACTGGTATTAGATTATATACAGAATTAAAATATCTAATTATTATTGATTTTGTTGGTTATTAAAATGCATGATTAGAGGTAATGGATAGATGTTTTCAGTTACATTAATAAATTCTTGGATATTCAGATACGACTTTAACATAGTATTCTGTTGTAATCTATTTATTTATTCGAACAAAAAAAAAACAAAAGAAAAACAATGTTTAACTACGAGAACAAGTAGGTAAATGATTACTCGACTTTCATTCAGAAAAAATTGTTGGTGCAAGAAGTGGGTAACTGATTATATTTATATTTAATTAATTTTTTCTCATGTGAGGACATTATACATCAGTAAACTTATGCTGCACAAATGGTCTTAATTATAACTCTTGAGGTACAAGAAAGATAATTAGCGAGGTAGTGAAAAATTAGTGGCGATACACAGATACAATGGTTTTTGTCCGTTTCCAAAAACTATAAACTATCGAGTTACCTAGTCCTTGCACTCAGATGACGATATTAAAAATAACGTTTTAACAAAATTAGAAGAATTCCAGGACCATGATTGAGGCTGGTCGCTTTATGAAATTTTAAAATTAAAAATTATTTTTGTTTCAGTTCCAAAATCCATTACAAATTCTAAAGGAGTTCTGAATATTAAAAATAATGATGAATATTGCTTTTTTTGGTATTTCGTAGCCGCTTTACATCCATATCGCCCAAATCAAAATATATCCAGAATATCTTCATATCCATTTCAGTGAAATTTTAAAATATGAAGACATTAAATTCCCATAACTATGAAAGATATTAAAAAAAAAATTTAGCCAATAAATAACATCTGAGTTAACGTTGGTGGTATTAATAAAAAAGGACAGTTCATTTAAGTAGTTATGAATTTTTAATTACTATGACTTTATTAATATTAGAAACAAAATTTACGCTTAATAATAATGATGATAATGATAACTCTTTTATTTATTCTGTATCTGTCACCAGTTCGCATTAATTAAGGATATGTCATTTTTACTTAATAGACAGAATGGTGACATCAGTCATATAAAATATTATTATGATAGGTGTTTTAAATCATTTTCATTCATATGAAATGTTAAATAGGCACATATTTACGTGTAGAAAAATGAATAAATGTAAATTAACTCTACCAACAGAAAAAGAGTGAATGTGTGTCATTCAGAAATTTTAATCATATCACTAAAGCATCATTTGTCATTTACGCAGACACTGAAAGTAGACATAAGAGTAAAAATATAATAAAAGAACAAAAACATGTATCATGTGGTATTGCATATTATTTATTTCAAATTTTAATTTATGTACTGATGGGAATTCTATAAGCTGGTTTGGTAATGAATTGCAAAACTTTGTAATTAAATCCCATATTTAATAATATAGTTCCACTGTTACCATTAACACTTGAAGAACAAGAGGCATTTAATGCCTCTTGTTATTTATGCCAGCAACCATATATTCATGATCAAATAAAAGTTAGAGGTCATTGTCATTTTATAGAAAAATATCGAGGTAGGGCTCATTTTACATGCAACCTCAACTGTCAAGATGAACATATGATACCTGTATTATTTCATAATCTGTGCGGTTATGACGCACATTAAAAAAATAGTTAGAGAAATTTTTTGCAGGAGAACTTTATTACTTGCTTATAAAGAAAAATATGTTTCATTTAGTAAATATATAGACAATACTTCTATTTTCATTTTTTGAATTCATTTCAATTTATGCCCAATAGTATAAGTTCATATTTAGAAAATAATAAGAAAGAAATTTTGAAAGGTTTTTGTCATAACAATAAAGACTTTATTTTATTATCCAAAAAAGGTATTATATTTCCCTATAATTATCTGGATAGTTGGGAAAAATTAAATGAAAATCGATTACCCATAATTGAGCACTTTTATGACAAAATTAATAAATCTGATACAATACAGGATTACCAACATGCTGTTATTGTTTGGAATCACTTTAAAATTTGCGTCACTATATGAAAATTTATTTAAAAACTGATGTACTGTTATTGCCTGATGTTTTTAAAAATTTCCTAGACCTTTGTTTGGAATGTTTAAAATAATTTACAGCTCCGAGCTTAACATATAATGCAGGTCTCCTAAAATCAGGTGTTTGTCTAGAATTAATTACTAATGTAGAACAAATAATGATGATTAAAATAGGAATTAGAGGTATAATTTCGCAGTCGGTATCAAAAAGCAAACAATAAATACATATAGAATGAGTAGAATCCTAATATTCCTCTTCATATTTAATGTACTTTGATGTAAATAATTTGTATTGTACTGCAATGAGTCAACCTCTTCTCACAGGTGCATTTAGGTAGATTGATAATACTCAATTTTATTTAGAAAAACATCATAAATACACTTAATGATTCAGATGTGGGACATATTTTTAAAGTAGACTTGGAGAATCCTCGAGAACTTCATGAGCTACAGAAAAATTTACAGAACGCTTGTTTCTGTCCATATCGTTTTTCAGCAATCAAAATTACTTACAAAGGTATTTAGTAAGTAAGCCTTAGGCAAACTCTTAAATTAAGTCTTTCAAATATTCTCAAATTTTAGCATTTATGCAATCATGTTGGTTGAAATCGTATATCGATTTAAATTCAAAATTAAGACAGCTAAGTCAAAATAAATTTAAAAAGAACTTTTTTAAATTACCGAATATCACTGTTTTCGGGGAAATTATGGAAAATGGTTGGAAATATAAAGATGTTAAATTGGTAACATCTTGTTTAAGATGATATGGAGCAAAAAATTATATTTTAAAACCCAATTTCCGTAGTCTAACTATTTTTGATGATGACATAGTTATTAATATCAAATGAATAAATATTAATTTTAATAAATTCATACGTGTTGTAAAAATTTCAAAAACAATGATATATGATGAACATGTTCTTCATATAATTTTGGATGGGATTTCTTTGAACTGATCCCATCTTGCATTCACCGCAGTCCCAAAGTAGATATATAAATCTATGTGGTCAAGATACTAACTTGTGATTTTAAAATCTTTGACATAATACGCAATAATTATCATCGCAATGCAAATCCTTTATTTTTGCACAAATGTGATTTTGCTAGATACGAGTTTAATGTTTCAAAACTTAATAAAAATGTTATATTTCAGCAAGTTTGCGAAGAGAAAATTCTAGAACTATATAAAAAACAGGGTTATGTTGACTATTTTTTACTTAGAACTTTACAAACACTGACAATTTGATCTAATTTATAAAGAAGGTAATGTAGAAACTGGTGAACAATTATTTATGTTGTATAACTTTTTAGCACGCTTCAAACATCATAAAATGAGTTCAACTGATATTGTATTATATATCACTGAAACGTTTTAAGGTGATTACTTTTGTATAATAAAATATATACCCCATCCACTCCACCTATTTATAACATTATGTGTTTAAAATAGCCGAGTCAGTTAACTAATCAGTCTCAGTTCTTTTTTTTAAACACCTATTTTGTTCTTTATCGATAAGTACTTGATTAGTTATATATGTCTAATATACCTATATTTAGTTACTTTTATACTTGAAATTTTCGTATACATGCAGTCATTGGTGGAACGTGGGAATTTGACACGGTCTAATCTCAAAACCCACGATTTCTCATCAACACCATTTTTTAGTGGATAAGCAATTTAAAAACAAAATTATTTGGGATATAATAACCATGTTAGCATAATCAGGAGCGATCCCCGTGATGAGTATAATGCGCGTCGGGTGCAAAAATAAAATATATGTTGTACTGGTGATAAATACTGTGTGGTGTCTTTATCACAACGATCAAAAAATCCCAAGGTAGTATATGATAAGGCCATAAAATCACACAACAAAAACTAAGTGTAAACTGAGCAGCAATCCGGACGGACGGAGTGTTTGTCAACGTCTTGTATTTATCATATAATAATTACTTATTACATTTTAATATGTTACCTGTACAAACATCTAACATTTTTGTATAGATACCGTAGTCAGAAGATAATGCTTCAGGTAAGCTTTCATGTGTCTGTCTACACGATGTCAGCCTACAAGTATAAAATAGCTCTCTATGGACTTAAACTCGAGGGGAATTGCAAGGAATGAAAAAATTGCGCCAATTTTAATTTTATATTTTCAAAACTATTACACCAAATAATCGCAATTTTGAATATTTAATAAATTATCTGATTTTCTATTAATTGTATCCTCTTAGATACTTAATCCAAGTAACAACAGAGTTTCTAAAAGGGTTGGACACATGGAAAAATATGTAGTTTTATTTTTTTAAAACATCGACCAAGAAAATATGTTCACGAACAAAACTTCATAAAAATCCAAAGTTAAGTCCTGGGACATTAAAACTACTAGAAGAAAGAAAAAATATCACAGGTAAAATGTCAGCAAGCTTTAAAGAATTACATAAACTAGTTAAGAAGGAGATCCGAAACAAAAAAGAAACTACAATTGAAACATCATAGAGAAAATTATAACTGTAAAATGAAAGTATTACGTTCACGACTGTCTAGTGGAAAGCAATACAATAGTAAATAATAAGAATGATATAATTCGAGCTGTTGAAGCCTTCTACACAAGATTATACTCATCCCAGTTAGATAACGATAAGAAAACATGAACATTATGAACGTAGGATCTGAAGAAATCCCAGATATCACAGAGAAGGAAATACAAGCTGCATTGAACCAAATGAAAAACAATAGATGCCCTGGAGAAGATCAAATCACTGTAATATTGAAAGCCTACTTAAGGATTTAGCACAATCAACCAGCTCTACACAATACGTAGTATATTAGAAAAATGTAGAGAATATAAGGTACCAACACATATGGCTTTCGTTGATTTGATACTGTTGAAATCTGGTCAGTTCTAAAATCTCTAGCGAATGCAAGAATAGATTTCAGATATATAAAAATAATAGAGAACATCTATAAAGAAGCATCTATACATATTAAAATTGACGAAATAACTGTCACTAACAACATACCATTAAAAAGAGGAGTACGACAAGGAGATACTATCTCACCTAAATTATTTACGATGGCTTTTGAAGACGTCCTTAATTTCAAAAAATCAATTTTTTTTTATCCTATAGTACATGTCAAGAATATTTTTCTAGTTTCAAGTCAATCAGAATAAAACTCTAGGAGATAGAGCTTTTGGAAATTCATGTCATTAGGTTCGGCCGGCCGGGAGCGTCGCAGGTATATCGAGGCAGCTGCTTAGCTATTGTTTGTCTATCTTTCTCGCTCGATTCTCTCGCTTTCTAAGGATTACTCTTTTTAAATATTTTAGTTTTATGTTGCTTATTAAGCCACGAGGTTTCTTTGAGGTTATACGTCTGCGTTGTGAATTTTTACTAATTTTTTTGCAAAATGCAGCCGCATAAAATTAGTAGAGCTGATCAAGCAGCGAGTGTTCGTAGAAAAGATAGGCCAAAGAAAAGGAAACAAATCATTTAATCCTAAAACAGAGATGGACGATGCATCTTTCGCCAGCACATCGGTGAAAAAACTTAAAAGCCAAGATGAGAAACATGTGCCGGAGGACGCTACTCTTCAATATGCAATTATAGATTTTTTTTTAGTTTTTTCAACACTTTCTAGTTTTGTAAAGTGCTCTAACATTATAAATGAAAACGGAGAGGAAAAATGTGTGATGGGAAAGTTGAATTTAAACCATGTTCAAAATTAGGTATTGGTTTTAAAATTATGGTGGAGTGTAAAAAATGTCAGCCTAGCTATATTTAATCGGGTCAAAGATAGGTAACGCGTATGAAATAAATCGCAGATTTATTTTTGTTTCATATGCTTAAAAGTATGAATAAAATAAATCTTTTATGATATTAAAAATAAATTATTTTTATTCACTCATAAAACTACACAAACCTGACCACCCAATCAGACCAGTTGTATCCTATATGTCTGCTCCAGCATATAAAACGTCATCCTTTTTAATTGATTTAATCAAATATCATAGCAAATTTAAACCTAAATACAGTATTAAAAACTCATACGAACTCGTGGATAAAGTTAAGAATATAACAATACCAGATAATTCTAAATTAGTTTCTTTCGATGTCAAAAACTTATTTCCAAGTGTTCCCCCAGACGAAACAATAATTTTAATAGAGAACCTATTAACAAAAAACAAAGTAAATGAAGTTATAAAAATGGACATAATTAATTTATTAAGAACTTGCCTAAGACAAAATTATGTTTCATTTAACAATAAATTCTACAATAGTAATTTAATTATGGGGAGTCCATTAAGCCCATTACTTGCCGAAATTTTCATGGACAGTATTGAATCAATGATATTTAACAACCATAATAACAACAGTAATAATTGTCTAAACGATATAATTGTATGCTTTACAGGAACGCACAGACAATTAACTCACTTTTTGCAGTATATTAATTCTTTATATAGAAATGTCAGTTTTACAATGGAAGAAGTCGAAGAGAAAATCAACTTTCTAGACTTAACAATCAGTAAAAACAGGAAAAAACATGAATTTGCAATAAATCACAAACCCTGTCATAGATACCACAATTCACAATAGTTCTCACCACCCCAACCATCATAAACTCGCGGCTTATCATAGCTTTATACACAGACTAACTAATATCCCTTTATCAGAATATAATTTTACTAAAGAATTAAACTACATAAAACAAGTAGCCGTTAACAACCTTACCTTAATTGATAACATCGTTAAGAAAAAACTTAGAAACAAGGCAAACTCAGAAACCCTTGTTTTAAGGACAGAAAAACCAAATTTAAATGCTTAATCTATTTCGGAAACCCAACAGAAAAACGAGGAAAATTTTTAAATTAAAAAAATATCACCATAGCTTACAAGACAAACAATACTATAGGAAAATATTTCAAAAACTGCAAACTGCAAATCAATAAAGATAATAAATCAGGGATATATCAATTAACATGTGAGTCATGTCCTAAAACATATATAGGACAAACTGGGCGTACATTTATACAAAGAATTACAGAACACGAAAAAATTTTCATCCATAGAAAGTCTAATTCAACATATGCTAATCATCTTTTAACAGAATATCACACGTTTAATAAGAATTTCAAAATTTTACATACCCAACAAAAAGGTTGAAAACTAAAGTTTTTAGAGACAATGCAAATAAATCGATTAAGAACAACCGGTACTTTGCTCAACGATCAGGTAGATTTAAACAATTCTCCTAATACCATGTATGTGTGGGTTTTCCAATACTATCAATATAATTTAAATAGGTGTAATATTATAATTAAGAAATAATATAAAATTGTAAACATTAAACCTAACTTGACAGTGTATAATGTAGATCCGAAGAAGCTGCATCGACAGCGAAACGCGTCATCACAATTATAAATAAACCAGTGGAAATTGACTAAAAAAACAGTCTTTTATTATATATTTATAATGAATTTCCATCAAGTAGAAGCTACAACCATCCGAAATTTAAAAATTTAGTGGACTGATTTTTTCACGAACACAATACGTTCTTTTTCTCAAAGAACCCTAAAAAAGTACTGTAACATAAAAAAAACCTTTAAAAATCTTTTTTCTTTTGTAGATAATAATTTCTTTTTAATTTTAAATTTCAAGGTCCTATCGTTTCGGTTGGGCCATAGAAAATAAAACATTTGATAAATATCATTATCTTATATATATTTTTCCCTATTATTATTATATATAAAAACTTCTATTCGCACGGCATCTCTAAGAAACTCGACGAGGTAGATTAAAACATATTGCGAAGCCGGCGCCAGCAGCGATGTTTTATTGCCGCGTGTAGATCTTTTTATAGGGTTAGCTATATATTCTGTACTATTTGTTCCATTTATAGGTCACCCAGCGACCAATTCCAACCATTTGTGGATGGGCTGGACTCGATGCTGGAAAATATTTACCACCCTAATAATAAAATTATTATTTGCGGAGAGATTGACATCAACTTGTTAGAAAACAGTAAGTAAACACAAGCTCTTAATAGTTTACTGTAAGAATATAACATTCGATGCATAATATCAGAACCAACCAGAATTACTAATATCACAAAAACTTGAGTCGACAATATTTTTTTTTTTTTTATTTAACATGTTTAAAATTAAAATATTATTTGATCATACTTATCAGTTGATATATTCAAAAAGTAAAATTTCCAGTAATCATATAGAGGAAAGTTACTACTTTAGAAATATTCAAGTTTTTAAACACGCCATATCCGTTGTCGACTTTTTCATGAGGTGAACTGTAACAACGACGCTAGTGAAAGTACTCAGAGAACCACTTTTTAAAAAACTCACAAGTTCAAAAGTACAACTTATATTTCTTAAAAACTCAATTGAATGTTACAAGTTCGATGCAAACACTGAGCTGAAAAGAATACATTTACAAATTTATGACGTGTCTTAACGTAATGAATACATCTGAAAATAGTCCAAGTGTTTTCCTCTGTTAAGGGTTCTATAACTCGCTAATGTTTATTTTCAAATAGTTGATAATATATTATATAAAAAACACCTTCGATTTATATTCTAGGAATATGTATAATTGCATTTATCGTGGATTTCCTTGATCTAAACATAGAACTGCAAACGAGACGAGATAACTTTATACCCATAAATATGGTAAAAATACCAGAGCAGTTTAGTTATTCTCTGTCTTAAATTAAGTTTTTAAAAATTCAAATTCCCCATGAAAGAATTTAACTGGCGCAGTCGGTAGGATTTTTTGACAGAGCGTGCATCGTGCATAAAGATCTGGTACGTCTCTACGATTTCCAAAAATTACAATAACAAAAAACCAAGTTTAGGGCAGATCCAACTCCAGACCAGGGTACCCAAGTTCCAAGAGACCATAAGTAACAATCCAGGGAAGAAATAACCTCGTTCATCCTAGTGGAAGGCTTAAGAAGAAAAGAAAATCCAAGAGAATGGAACCATAATTCCTATTACTGTTAGTGAACTTCATCGTGTATTTCAGAAACTACCAGTGAAAAAAAAGAACTCACGTAGTGAGTAAAGCAGAAAATTTTTGAACAAACTCACGCAGTGAGAAAAGCAGAGAATTTTAGAAAAACTCACACAGTCAAAAGAAAAATAGAATACGAGTTAGATTTGAGAGTGTTAGTTTTAAGGCATTACTTTTTATTTTGCTGTACTCTAGAAATCTTGATATAAAAATGGCAAATCCAAATTATCAATTAATACGTTATCAAACCGATAATATACCACAATTCGATGGCGATACAAAACAAATAACAAAATTCATAAATGCGTGTGATAATTTTTTAAAAAACCATATTAACAGAGAAAATCCAAATGCACCTATCAATATATGTTTGTTCGATACCATTTTGACAAACCTAACCGGTAGAGCAGCAGATTTAATTGCTTCCCGAGTAGAATTAAATACATGGTGTTTAATTAAAAATGCAATTATTCATACGTTTGCGGATAAACATTCTACTGATTGCATCGTACCAGATATAATAACCTTTAAATTAAAAATAAACGAAACAATTCAACCATTTGGAACACGATTACAAAGCGCACGTAGCCTATTATTTTCGAAAATAAATATAGAAAATTTAGCACAAAATATCGAAGTATTAAGAATACAGGAATATAGCAGTTTAATTCTAAAAACTTATAATTAATAATTTACCCTACCATATGCAACTGGTGGCCAGACTAAAAAAACCCCATATCTTTGGAACAAGCTATGAGTTTCGTCTAGGAAGACGAGATCTTCCTCTGATATAAAGGCAAATAAATAAATAAAGCAAGTAATAACACTTCTATGAATCAAAATGCGAGAAACATGAATAACCCAAACATTCTATATACGACTAAACCACATATAAATTCCTAGCCTCTGGTCAATTCAAATATAACCCTCAAAGAAAATATCTAAAATCCAAATATGTGTAGACCCCAATACTCCAAATCGTATGATTAGACATAAGGCACAGTTTTAATAACAACTTTCCACAATCAAGTCATGGATTTAAAGGCAAGCTACATCTGCCATAGTAAGAGCATAGAAATACGATTTTAAATCAAAGTAGACCCCAACGAAAATACCTCGCAGAGGAACTATTTAATCAAATCATTAAACAAGGAAATGAATCGGAAATTAATAATGAAAATTTTACGGAACCTGAATGTTTTGACGAAGAGGAATATAATAACGGTGATTATTGCTCTGATAACCAACCAAATAAAGAAGACTGGAGAATCGAATACGAAAATGAGCTTTATACTACTCAGTCAGATAAAAATGGAAATTTTTTATTAGACCAGGAAATAACCGGGAAAACAGGATAATATTAACTTTAATCTAGGATAACGAACTCCAATAATATATTAACCCGAACTTTATAATACACAGTCAGATGAAAATGGAAATTTTCTGTTAGACCAGGAAATAACCGGGAAAACATGATAATATTAATTTTAATCTAGGATAATGAACTCCCAATAATATATTTACCCGAGTTAGACGCTTACTTTTTAATAGATACAGGCAGTGGAAAAACTTTTATTAAATCAAAATTAGCATACGAAATATTTCCAGAATTTATAGAGAACTAAATGTTCAAAGTGAAAACGGCTCGTGTAATATCGAAATATGACGAAATAATAAATATCCCAATTTCCCTCATTTAATTGTTCCACCTATCACAAATTCTACTTATTCGGTTTTTCTCCCTGACGGATTATTAGGTATAGATTTTTCAACGCATATAAACGCGCGTATAAAGTTAAAGGAATCCTATTTAGAATCAATAAATACCAATTTACCTCTTTTTTTTATGGGTCTAGCACACGTGCTGCAGGGAAATCCCTAAAGCGCTACAGGAGCGACATGTGTACGGAAAAAAAGCGATTCACGTTGGTCTTGAATCGCTGTAAATTGTACTCGGTGGGAAACACAATCCTCGGCAAATTATTCCAAAGAGATGAGGTTTTCCATGTAAAAGACTGCTTGAAAAGGGTTGTACGAGGAGTAACAAGCTGAACCTCATACGGATGTGAAGTATTAGCGCGACGTATATTTCTAGCGTGCACCGCTCTGGGAGGCATTAAGCGGGCTATATCCACGAACAGATCTTCTCTGAATAGAATCCAACAAATGCAATGTATGTTTGGGAGCAGAGCCCCAAACATGAGAGAGGTATTCCATAGTTGGTCGAATTTGAGCTTTGTACAGCATTAGCAGTTATTGTGGAGTGTAAAGCTTTGTTGAAATTGAAGATCCATTAAAAATCCACGATATTAATATGCATTTCATAACACCATACCACCATGAATCCAATTCATCCATAGAAAGACTACATAGTACCCTAATGGAACATATAAGAATATTAAGAGAAACAGATAATCAAACGAATATATTAAATCTAATGTCATAGGCTGTAGTAGCATATAACACTACAATACACTCATATACCGAATTTGCCCCACAAGAACTTATACTAGGACACACTAATTCTAGAGACCCAATGAATCTCACATACTCACATGTATACACAGAATTCCTCATAGAAATAATATTATGTGACAAAATAAAAGAGAAATTACAAGAGAAAAAAGAAATAGTAATAACACAAAGAAATGACAATAAATCAAAAACCAAATTGGAAATAAGATCACAAGTTTATAAAAAACTATCTCATTGTCTTTATTGAATACCAAGATAGGCAAAGCCTCTTTCTTACAATTTTGAAAGTATAAAAATAATTTCTAATACTGAATGTATACTTATTCTATCTTAACTTAAGCTCTTATACTAGTGTTCCTATATTAACTTAACCCAGGAAATGTGTTTATATGTATAAACATGAGTTTCTTAATGCTAGGACTTAAAACTAAGACTAAAACTACCTTAGTCTAAGACTTACGCTAACTTAAACTACGACGTAATATTGACTTAAACTAGGACTAATTTAAACTTAACCTAGACTGACAATCTTCTTGTCACGGCGGGCGAGGGGGGTCATCGTCTTCGTCCGAGAGCAGCGGGTCGGACGGTCTCAGGAACTGGCGGCTGACGTGAGGTGGGAATCGAAAGGCGTCCCTGATGCACGGGTTGGGGTGCTGGGACGCCTTCTCCAGGATTTTTTGTTGGATTTTCCTCATGTGTGCCTTTACGGTAGGCACACCGAGGTCCCTATGGAGTTGTCGGTTCCTCATGAACCATGGGGCTCCCGTGATCATCCTCAGGGCCTTGTTCTGCACTGCTTGAAGTTGAGCTCTCCTTGTTTTGGAGAGCTGGCACCAAGTGGGGCAGGCGTACGTGAGGCCTGCGTTTACTATGGTGTTGTATACCAGAAGCTTGGTCCGTGACAGCAACTTACTGGAGCGGTTCAAGATGGGATAGAGTTTGCCCAGTAATTGCTTCGCCTTCTTGGTTGCAGTGCAGACCTGGTCCTTCCAGGCGAGTTGTCGGTCGAATTGGACGCCCAGGTACTTAATGGACTTGGTCCATTGGATGCGGGAGCCTTGGAGCTGGAGATGTCCATGAGAAGGGCCGCTGCTCTTGGAGAAGACGATGGCTTGAGTCTTGGCGGGGTTGAGTTTGATCCTCCAGCGGTCAAACCAGGAGTCCAGGGTGTCGAGGTGGCGCTGAAGTCTGCTGGTGATGAGGCGGCTACTTCTAGAGTGGGTGATAATGGTGGTGTCATCAGCATAAAGGAGGAGATTGGTCTGATCCGATTTGGGAATGTCGGCTGTGAAAATGTTAAAGAGGTGGAGGGAGAAGACGGAGTCTTGTGAAACTCCGGCTCTGATGGCCTTGACTTCGGAAATGGCGGTTTCGACTGACTTGAAAGGTTCTGCCAGAGACGAAGGACTGAATGAGTTTTGTTATGACAGGGGGATAGCCGTGTCGAATCAGTTTCAGAATGAGGCCTTCGTGCCAGACTCGGTCGAAGGCCTTTGATACGTCGAGAAACACAGCTCCAACTTTCTGGTGTCTGTTGAAGCTGTTAGAAATGGTTTGGGCGAGTATAGTGGTGTGGTGGGTGATGCCATGAAGAGGTTGGAAACCGAATTGTTCAGGCAAAACACGTAGAGCCGTGAACTTTGCTCTGATGATTTCGAGGATGACTTTTTTAGCTATCTTGCCTAGTTCGGGAAGTAGGCGGTAGCAGTTTGCCTCGTGGGAAGGAGAGCCTGGTTTTTTGATCATAATAACCTCAGCTTTCTTCCAGTAGAGTGGAAAGTAGCTGAGTCTCAGTATGCTGTTAATGATGTTGGTGGATTCGGAGATCTGTTTTTTGGGGAGTTTCTTGAGGGCTTTGTTTGTGATTTTGTCCTGACCTGGGGCTTTACGGAAGGGAGCAATCCTGGCTGGCACTTGTTGGGTTGCCTGATTTGCGAGCCTTTTGAGACGGGAGTCTCCCGTCCTATAGGCTCTTCTGAGCAGCCGGTTTTTTTCCCTGATTTGCTCTTTGAGAGTTGGGGGTAGTTTCCCTAAGGAAGTTACTGGCTGGGTTCTTGAAGTGGTGGCCTGGGCGAGAGCTGTCTGGATATCAGCGGTCAATTTATTGACCGCCAAGTCCAAATCCTGGATTGAATTGATTTTAGGGATGGGACCTGTAGTAGCCAGGAGGCATTGGAAGTGGTCCCAGTCTGTGTTTGAGGTGGTGACTGTGGCATTCATTTTGTCGGCCGGATTGCCCAGAGTTAAGATAACGGGTAGGCGATCGGAAGAGAGCCCATGAATAACATATATGTTGGGCCGGAGGGTGATATTTTTGATAAGAAAGATGTCGAAGAAGTCCGGCCTTCCGTGTCCATAAAATCTGGGTTCGTCTGGAGTAACGAGGTTGAAAGGTATTTGCTTCTGGCTTCGATGTCAGTGCCATTAGCGTTCGTCGTTCGGTTTCCCCAGACGACGTTTTTGGCATTGAAATCTCCGCCCAGAACGGACTTTTGATTATCGGGGCCGAACAGCAGGTGGTAGTCTGCAGGATCGATAGGATGGTTTGCTCCGCTTTGTTGGTAAACGGAGAACAGGTGAATAGTGGTGTTATTTGCCATGGTAATGGCAATGGAAGTGGCTTCGGCTTGGATCAGAGGATGGGGAGGTGGTTGGTGATGGTTTAGGGAGTGTTTGACAAGAATCATGGTGCCGCCTAGGCGGGCCCTGATTCTGTCATTGCGGTAGACGGAGTAGTTTGGTAAACTGAATCGAATGCCGGGATTTAGAAAGGTTTCTTGGATTAGAGCTACGTCGATGTTATGATCTTGTAGAAAATGGAGTTCGTTTTTTTTTGTCACGGATGCCGTTGGCATTCCATGAGCGGATATTAAGCGTTTTTGGGGAAATCTTATTGAGTCGCTTACTCATACTTAGGCGTTACAGTTGAGCAAGGGCATGAAAGTGGCAGAAATTTGTTGAAAGTTCTGTATGTTTTTGAAAAATGTTTGCATGGCAGAATTCATGCTGTTGATCGAAGAGAGAGCGTCTGTCATATTTCCTGGAGTTGGGAGTTCTGAGAAGTCCTCCGCCGCTTAGCGACGGTTTGCCCAGGAGAAGGTGGGCTTGGGTTTTGATTGTGGCTATTGTCGTGAAGAGTGTTTAGGACAGCCTCTGTAAGAGGCTGTATGTTCACCCTCGCGGTTAGCGCACTTGGGTGGGACGTCGCGTGTTTTTTGGCATGCGGAAGTAAGATGCCCCTGCCCGCATTTTATACACTTCGGCAGGGCTCGGCATAAATGGGACGAATGTCCGTAAAGTTGGCAGTTGAAGCACTGCGTACTCTTGGACTTAGAGTGTTGGGGTTCGGCACGTATTTTGTTTTGCCTGACTACCGTAAGGGCGAAGATTGACTTATCGGACTTTGGTACCAGCACCAAAACCATGGGCATAGGATCCCCTGATTTATAGTGCCAGCGCATAACCTTTTTAGGGTCGTGGCCTTTGGAGCGAAGATCGTCCGCAATGTCCTCCGTCGAAAGAATCTCGACGACTCCTCTCAAGACGACATGGTTTAGCTGATCCTCAGGGAACTGGAAAGTGTGATAAGGCTCCCTATGCTCGTCCAGGAATTTAGTAATATTCCTGGACGTGGATTTTCACACCCTTCAGGAGGGTGATGGCTCGGCTAAATTGAATTTCTTTGCATTGAAGGTGGCAATGAGGGTGTTGTACCGTGTTTTATTACGGAGCACAATGGGTGGGACTTTAGTTGAAATGTTGCGTACAGGGGTTGCTGATGACTTACCTGCACTCCCAGAAGTAGAAGCCACCGGGGCAGCAGCAGAGACTTCGGCGTTGACCTTTCGGATCCTAGGATCCCGGTTTTCCCTTGGAGGGTCGCTTACAATGGGTTGTTGCTGGTTTAGCTTATTTTTTCGGTGCTTCGTCATCGGAAGATTTGCTGTCCCTCTTCCTACGCCTGTATTTCCGGGTGTTGGGCTCCTCGAAGCCGTCGGTAGGAGTTGGAGTTGAAGTTCTCTGTGGTACAGAGTCGACGAAGACTGCGGAGTTGTCGAAATCCACGGACTTTGCGTCATCTTCAACGATGGTGTCCTCCTCTTCTTCAACCTCAAAGGAGGATTCGGCGCTGGGTGAGCGTCTGCTACGTTGGAGCTGTGCTCTTAGCTCTCTTATTTCATTGAGGAGCATGTCAGCAAGGGCGTCTTTTTTGGCAGCTTCCTCCTTCAGGTGGGCGATGACGGATCTCAAGTCGTCGATGATTGCGTTATGGCTATCCATGATTCGATTTTTTAAGAACACTAAAATTTTTAAAATTCACAATGTTTTATTATAATCTTTGGTCTGGCGCCAAAGATATTATACTTAAGGATTTTAAGACAATTACTCACTGCACAGACACTTGTATGTTTAAGCACTTTAGCACTTGAATAATAATTAGTTTGGTCGGACGGGAAAAAAACCTTCTGACCTACTTGGCGTTGCGAACTGAACTGAATGAATACAAAAAACTAAGTCAACGAGCTAGTAAAATATAAAATAAATTCACAGGTCCATATGTAATAACTAAGATACTAGAAAAAAAATAAAATAGAAATCGAAAACCCAACAACAAAAACGAAAGAAATAGTTCATATTAATGAAACTAAAATTGTGCCTATTGTTACAGGACATCACGAACTTAATAATTACCCAGGCATACTACCCTACAAGAAAGGAACCGCAAAAATCATAATAAATCGTTGGACATTTGTTCGGAAATAGGGTCAGTGCTCCATTTGTGGCCACTTCAATGAATCTTTCGAATTATTTACTTTATAATTCATGTTCGCGCTACGTAAGTGGGAGTATTTTGTTTTTACAACGTTTCTGTTGGTCACGCTGCTCGCTAACGAATGTAGAATTTTCTTTCTTCTTTAACTATAAATACTTATAACCGAAGATGTGCGAACTGCTGCATTTTCTTGTGCAAAACGTTAAGAATACGAGGTAAGTTAAACGTTAGAATAATTATATAAAAGACATGATTGTGAGTACAATGTTTGTATAATCGGGTTACGGAAAGTCTAAAAGTTAACCTCAAAATCCGTAACCACGTTGCGACATAAACTCAAAGGAAATTCACCAATAACATCTGGTCGAGTTGGTCCAGAGTCAATTTTAGGTTCTCGATTAGAAGAAATTTTGGTTAATTGGCTCCTTGACACATGTAGAATGGGTTTTCCAATTAATAAAGAAGGCTTATTGTCTTCAGTGAAACAGCTGGTGGAAGCTGAAAATATTAGAACTCCATTTAAGGACAATATTCCTGGTCGAAAATGGTTCGACAGTTTCATAAAACGCCATCCTCAACTTTCTAAAAAGAAAGCAGAGTATTTGAGTAAGTCAAGAGCATGTGTCACAGAAGAATTTATTCGTCGTTGGTTTTCTGAGGTGGAAATATTATTAAATGATTATAAAGAAGTGCTTAACGATCCTCAAAGAATTTATAACATGGATGAGACTGGAATGTGTCCAACAACTATTAGAGCAGTTGTAATTGCTGGACGAGGAAAACCAGCGTATAATGTTTCAGCAAGTAGTGACAAAAAGAGTATCACTACATTGTTCACAGTCAATGCTGCAGGAGAAATAGCACCACCTCTTACAATATTCGCATATAAGCGACTGCCGAAAAATTGTATAGATAAAACTCCTAAAGGTTGAGGAATTGGAAAAAGTGAGAACGGTTGGATGACAAGTGCTTCTTTTTTTGAATATTTTGCCAACGTATTTCCTCTTTATCTACTAGAAAAGCAAACAGCATTTCCAGTGATTGTCTTTTTAGATGGACATAAGTCTCACATGTCTTATCATTTAAGTAAATTTTGCAAAGCGAAAGATATTATTCTAGTCTGTCTTCCTCCCAACACAACACACATAATGCAGCCTCTGAACGTTGCTTTCTTTGCTGCTCTGAAGAAAATGTGGAATAAAATTATTCAAACATGGCGTATTCATCATGAAGGAATTGATCTGCATAAATTTGACATTCCATCTGTATTATCAGACATTATTAGAAGAGGAAATTTTGTAAAGGATATTCAATCTGGCTTCAAATGCTGTGGCCTTTACCCTTTTGACGCTAATAGTTTTAATTATAGGAAATGTCTTCAACAACATAGAACGGCGAGCACTACAAATATATATCATGAGAATCATACTTCTGAACCAGATAGAAAATACCTAGAAATGCTAGAAAAAAATATCGAAATAAGCATTTTACAGCAGTTTAAAAAATCTAAAGACTAATGGAAATGTCTGGACTGGAGATGTGAAATATCAAGGTTTGTTCGATACATGGAGCAAGATCGTGGATGAAATAGATGGTAAAATTGTAACAATACGTACTGAGCAATCCTTACCTGAAAATTCCGACCTTCCTATCCTTGATGATAATGTTTTGGATGGTACATATAAATTAATATAGTTCATATAAATAATAGATTATGATTAACTATTTCATTAAGTTTAATTCCAATATTCCAATATGT
Source organism: Pachyrhynchus sulphureomaculatus (assembly GCA_019049505.1). Classification (NCBI taxonomy): domain Eukaryota; kingdom Metazoa; phylum Arthropoda; class Insecta; order Coleoptera; family Curculionidae; genus Pachyrhynchus; species Pachyrhynchus sulphureomaculatus. The sequence continues at coordinate 163,043,822 of CM032447.1, read as the reverse complement.
ATGATTATTAGATAAATTAATGTATGTTGCATAGGTCGACAACGTTTCATAACCAAAGATCGAAATAGGTGATCCTGAAGGTTTTTGTCGCGCTGAATCCAAATTCGCAAGCAGAAATGCTGTATCACGTCAGGTTTACGGGCAAAATGCGGTTGAATCTCTTAAAAAATGCGTTTTAGGGCATTTTTGAAAATTCTTAGCTGACGAACCCGATGTGTGAGAGACTTCGAAAAAGGTTCAAATTAAAGCTTGAACATTGTACTTTTAAACGAAAATATCGAATTTCTTACAGTCGGCATCATCGAATCTGCAGCGAGCTTTGTTTGTAGAAGTAGGTGTACAAAGCTAGTAGGTAGGAGGTTAGCTCGCTACAAGTTCAATGATACCGTCTGTAAAAGATTCGATATTTTCATTTAAAAGTACAATATTCAAGCTTTAATTTGAACCCTTTTCGAAGTCTCTCACACATCGGGTTCGTCAGCAACGAATTTTCAAAAATGCCCTAAAACGCGTTTTTTTTTTTTGAGAGATTCAACCGCATTTTTCTCGTAAACCTAACGTGATGGAGCATTTCTGCTTGCGACTTTGGATTCAACGCGACAAAAACTTTTCGGATCACCTATTTTGATGCTTGGTTATGAGAAAGTGTTAATTTTTGTAGACCATTAGATTGCGTTTCATTTATAATTACACGATTTATAGATATGGATTTTTTAATTATAATTAATGTTTGTAAATATTAATAGACTTATTTTTTAATATTATTTCAATATAGGCAAACCCAATGAGAAGTCTGAATGGATGAATGAGTCTGTTCAATTCACCGGAGAGTTTGGTTATGATACTCCAATAGAAAATTATTGATTGTGAAGGTCCCTTGTCGAATATAAATTTAAATTTAGAAGACCAGACTTTAAGCAAAAGCAATAACAGGTCTTCAAATATTAATACAAATTCACTTTTTGCTGCAAATACCTTAAGCAATAATGGTTTACAGAATGATGTTGACAATTTTCTCGTAACTATTAATTCAGATTTATCAATAAATCAAATAATCGAAGTCAATGAAAATTTATCTAGTACTAAACAAAATTTAGATAAACTTTCTACTTTAAATGAACCGCATGAGAATAGTTTAAGCAATGATTTAACTAATAATGTTAAGGAAATTTGTATACCTCAAATATCAGTACCCTCAAGTAGCAGAGAAGAAACTTTGAAAAACATTTTAGTTTATCCTGAAGTAAAGTCATCAAAAAAGAATAATAAAAATAAAATACATTTACCTTCAGTGATTACAAGTGATCGCTGGTTAGAGTTAAGAAAACAAGAAATTGATAAAAAGCGATTATTGTTAGAGCAAAAACAGAAAAAGAAAGCAGAATTATTGAGAAAACGAGAAGAAAATTTAATAGTCAAAGCAGAAAAAAGAGAAAAGAAAAAACAACAAGAAAAAAGGAAAGAAAAGAAGGAAGAAACAACAGCTAAAAAATTGCGAATTGCTAATAAAACAAGAAAGTTTTAATTTTTTAATATTTATTTTACAGTTCTTCATTTTTTTTTATTTTATTTACAATTAAAGTTAAGTTACTACTGTATGAATCTGCATATAAGATTTATAAATTTTAAAAATTATCAATAGTTGATAGAAGTTACTGCGTTATATGTTATATATATATATATATATATATATATATATATATATATATATATATATATATATATATATATATATATATATATCTTATTGAAAATAAATGTTAACATTTAGATATTATAACATTAAATCATGATTTTTTATTGCATATACCTTTTTATTAATTGTTCAATTATAAATTAATCTCAATTTCATTATGTGGCCAGAACTGGTACTTACTGTGGCGAGAACTGGTGTTATGGTGGCCAAAAACGGTGAAATCGGAGATTATGCCATAATTCTTATTTTTGAAATATTTATTTAACTTCTTTTGCTTGCTGGTCTTAAATTTATTATCCAAATATTCTGAAGAATATATTAAAGTAATTAAAAGCATTAGATAACAAAAAGAATGTAATTAAAACGAGTTTATTTCGTCGAAAATTCTTAAAGTGGCCACAAATGGAGCACTAACCCTATGACATACAACCCCTAATAGTAGAATCTAAATCCCTACAAATTAATCTAGCTTTACACTAGCAATACTAAAAAATAAAAGTGACTACCAAAGAGAATATCAAAATTCCCCAATAACCGTAAATATCAGTGAAAATCGAATAAATAAATTACTAACTCAAATAATACCCTATAATGAACTACAAAGAATTAAGAGAAGCATCTTTAACCCCTAGGCACATTTATAAAAAGCATTACCGGTAATATGGATCAAAATGATACGGAAATGATAAATACACTAATCGAACCCTTACAGTTACAAGGAAATGACTTAAAAATCAATGCAATAAATTAAATCACTATCCTAGATAAAACAATTACTAACTTTCAAAATATAATGTCGAATGTAACGCATAATCAAATGAGTCTAAAATCATGCAGGTAGAATAAACATTAAAAGATATGTCATTAGAAAAAATTAACGATCAGCAATATAACAATAGACGCATGTGTCTAAATCAGCTATTTACGTTATGTCTTGGACCAAAAAGAAATTGCCATTACATTTTCAAAACTAAATATATTGCATAACTCAATAGTAGATCCAGATGAACTACTAATAGAAATAAAAAACTTAAAAGATCAACTAATAAATGACAAATTGCCGTTAAATAATAATATACAGAATATTTTACCTTTAGAAACAATAATAAAAATAAACAGTCATGTTAATAAAAATAAAATAATATTTTTGTTGGAAATACCACTGGAAGATAACGAAATTCACTTATATCCTGTACCGATCTCAATTAATAATACCTATTAAATCCTACCTTCCATTAACCAATAGCAAATACCAATATCAAGACAAAAAGCAAAATCTAAACCAATGAGTACATTTGCGATGAGAACGATGGTCAATCGACAGACAAAGAACTCCCTGTACCGTTCAATTCTTGAGACACCAGAAAATTATCACACAATGACACCCCTTCAAAACGAAAATAGAGAGAAATCAAGTAAAGCAAATTCTTAATGACAACTTTAAAAGAAGAAATTGTAAAAAATAACCTGTAAGAACTTAGAAGAAAACAAACCAATAAATGGATCATACTGACTGAAATTCCGCCCAACCAAAAATAAAACTGGGGCATAGAAGAAACACGACAACCCTATTTCAACCCTCATGCTTTAGATTTAGATTCAATAAATCTAAAAATCAACGACGAAATCAAACAAGAATTAAAAATCCAAAAGGAAAATTTGGAAATATATTTCTCAAACCCTATTGTAAAATACAATAACATATGGACAATAATAAGCTATATATTATTAGTATTGATTTTAACTGTAATAGGTTACAAACACTTTGTAAAGAAATACAGGAAATCAAAAAAATTACAAAGAAAAATAATCAAATCGAAAATGATATTGATGATTTAGATTACTAATTGAAAAAAAAAACCAAAAGGTTATCTTTCCAACTGGTTCGGGTGGAATTATATTCTAGGGATGTGCAAAATTTGCACATTCCTATATTGTGGATTTATCGTGGATTTCCTTGATTATAAACATAGAATTGCAAACAAGACAAAATAAAAAATAATAAAGCAGTTTAGTTTTATCGTAGTGTTAATTTTTTTTTTAATTTAAATCTCCTAGGGAAGAATTTAACTTTCGATCAGTTTTTTCCTTTCACAAAAAATAAACATCGTACGGAATTACGAAATATTTCCGGAATCTTACAAATGAAATTTAAGATAAATTCACCATTACTATATATTACGAAAGCTGTATTGGTCGTACTTCTAAAAAACCTTTAATAGTATGGGGAGGTACGGCACATTGATGCAAGGGGTACAATGATACACCAACCATATCTGAATATTGAGAAACATTATTCAAGTCGCGACCGCGCTCGCTAGTTAGCCGTTGACATTTGACGAGAGTTTTTAGCGTGGCCAACTAAAAATTTATGTGAAATGTAAAAGTGATCAAACGCTGTTTTACGGGTTGTATTTGAAGCAAGTCTTAGTTTTGGCTTATAAATATGCGAAATACTTCTGCGTGTAAATATCCATAATCCTGGAAAAAAATAAATGTGCTGGAAAAGATTGGGTGGCAAGATTTAGAAAGAGGAATCAGGATCTTAGAAAGCCAGAAAATACGAGCCCAGCAAGAAGTTTCGGGTTTAATAAAACCGCAGCTGTTTTTGATAATTATGAACGTGTAATGATGCACTGCAAATTTACGCCTGATCGTACAATAGATCTTGACGAAACTGAGATTAACCCAGTCTTGCCTATAACTAAAATATTGGTTGAGAAGAAACAAAGACAAGTAGCACACATTGTTTCAGGTGAACGAGAACTGGTAAGGGTTTCTGGAATAGTTACTGCAACAGGCGCTGCTCTTTCTCCTGTGGACGTCTTCCCACGTGTCCATTACAAAGAGCATTTTTTGAATGGTGCTCCGAAAGAAAGTCTAGGTTTAGCAAGCAGAAATGGCTGAATGACTGCTGAATTGCACCTTCAAGTTCTAAGTCATATTTAGCGATCCCATTCTAATCAAACGTGACAACCACTAGTCTCACATTTCAATCCAAGTGGTGAACTATTGCTGTGACAATAGTATTGCTATTTGTCTCTTCCACCACACACGTCACACAAGCTGATGATATTATAAGTATTAATAGTTTTCCATCAACCGAAAATCTTTTACCGAGTTCAATAGAAAATACATATAGTAGCGAAAACCTATTAAATGATAAAGCTATGATAGTTATTATAAAGCAGCTATATCAACTTTGAATTTATGTAAAGAAAGGCTAGAATCAGGATAGTTATTTTTATTAACTGAATTATTCAAAACTTTTCAAGAGCAGCTAGGAGAAGAAGGGAATGACACCGTAATTCGTTCATCTAACGTAAAGTGGCATACATGACTCGTTGCAAATAGTTCTATAAACTTTCATTCAATTCAAGGCTCATTGGATATTGTCACCTCAAGTACAGTACCAATTACACATTTTTTGCATAAATTCTACAAGTTACAAAAAAACTCGTGTGATGACGTTAATATACAACGTTCAATTCCAAATTTAAGCGAGGACAGCATATTACATCGGCCAGCAGGTATTTTGCAAAAAAATATATTTAACTTATCCTACTCCGGACGACGTTTCTTTAAACATTTTGTGCCATATCAGACTCAAAAGTTTATGTCATGGGTACTACATGCAGAAGCATTTCCACAAGTTTTTTTAATAACCAATTCTAAAAGAGAAATATGTACGATAATATTATCGAAGTGTTTAATCTTTTGCTCCTCAGATAGAAGAAAAACCATTTAATTATGGATTGATTAATACTGCAGCTCCGTCACGAATATGGTAAAAAAATCTTTTAGCGTCTTTAAATAACTACGGCTCTTGCTCTTCTTACGATGAATTACAGAAGTTCCTTACTGCAAGTGCAGAGCGAGAAATCTAAAGAGATAAAAAAGTATATGTTTCTCCAGAATTAATAACCAGAGATAATGGTGGACTTTTTACAGAGGAAGGTAATGATAATGTCCATATTAACACTAAAACCATAGATGGTAAAGATACTAATCACGCCATATTTCAACGCCAAGATCCTAATAAAATACCTACCGAATTAATTCTAATTGACGATAAAAAAGAAAATCTCTGCAGTGCTCTGATCAATCATTTCTGAACTTATGTAACTACAAAATACTCATAAAAAAGCCGGAGCCACAAAAAATTGTTGATACAAAATCCGAGATGGAATCAATACTGCAAACATGTAAGGACGTCAAAAGATCAAACATGGATGCTATTAATATGATCGCCCTCTCGAAAAGTTTGATTTGATAAAGCAGTTTCCAATCAAATTATCCTGGTTGAACAGCTTTTAACACGCATTTTGGGGAAAAAAAAGAATACAGTCACCACTACACAATATATTCCAGCTCATTAATGAAGAGCCAAGTGATAATACAGAATACACTAAAATAAAAAAATGGCCAGGATCTTGTAAATGCGTGTGGAGAAACACATGAAGTACAAACATTTGGTCAACAGCTGTATGATATTGCTCAACTAATTAAGTGTGATATACCTGAGGAATTATACCTCGTCTTGGAAAATTTCATACTAATGTACGCTTTTTCCATGTATTGGAATACTTTGAGGCGATTATGGTTTAGGAGATATGCTTCCAGAATCTGGTGTGTATGCTAGTAAAGCAGTGGATCGCAAGCTTGAAGGGAAGCAATTCCATCGAGCAGTACGTGGACTGGCTTTATACTACAAACATTTTGTAAAAAATATGAACCGAAATCACGTACAGAAGAAACTTTAAATGATCTTATTTTGAAGGTCGATAAATTATGGACCCCATTATTAAACAAGTTCAGAGAAGAAGGGTGCAATAAATCAGTAACATTTAAATGTTTAAAAAATATATAAATACTTTTATAATATATTCGAGCTGTCCGGGACTTCGACTGGCAATTACATATCTCTACTCATATATCAATGTTGCCTTATTTTTTTGCGTGCAAAAAAATAAAATAATTCACGTTGAGGGACCTTTTATGGATTCAATATGGTTCTAAAACGTCCCCAAGAGGTTAAGCTGAATTTTTAGCTGGTTATTTTTCAGTGAACTTTTCTCTTGGAAGTTTCCGTGGCTTGTTCAAAGACACGGCTACGGAAATAACTGCAATTAAAAACACAAATTAAGATATCGGAATAGTAGGTTTAACCAGAAAAGAACCGACCATACTTAGGTAGACATGTTCGACAACAAGACTTGACGTATCGATTAATATAATTTTTTAACGGGAAAGAAACAATGTGTGAATTTATTAAAAGGCTTGACAGTCCCAATAAAAATTCAAAGAATTCAAACGCTTCTGATGGTATTAGATTTCATCAAGCTATAAAAAAAAAACTTAAAAACATTTAAGAACTTGCAAAAATGTACCGAACATAAAAAATAAATGGAAAACGTATTTTTAAAGTAATAGAACCTGAAACTTTATACCAAAGAGCTCTTGCTGTAATCTCAATTCAATTAGATATTAACTTATCATTAGCTCTAAACGTATCTCTAACAAACAGTTCGTAATTTTTAAGCCTGACGATTCTAGGAAAACAACTAAAAAATCTGATCTTAAGCACATACTTAAGAAAGAAGTACAAAAAACATTATTCCAACTAAACCGAAATCAGAAAATTTTAATGCAGTAATAATTAAACAGGCTGAGCTACAATCAATAAATGTAAATCCAATCCATACATTTAATGACTTAACTAATCGAATCCTGATGAGCTTAGCTCGCCGACTTGATGATGCCAATAAAGTTCCCCTGATCGTTACGATAATTTATCTCCGAATCCAAAATACGAAGAAAGGCTTCCTGGATTGGAAACTAATGCATTTGAAATAATGTAACCACATTAGGGATACAAAAAAGTATTAGTTAATAATCAAAGTAAATTTAATTTAACTAGTTTTATAGTTATCTAAAATACATTTACCTAGTGTAGATGTAATGTCAAATAGTGGCAAGAAAGCATTTATCGCTGTAGCAATAGACCCGCGTGAAAACACAAAATTTCCAGTACACTGATTTCAATTTAGAAGCTGACACCCGTATATTTCACGTAAATGGGGTTCAAAAACAACACTCACAAATAAAATCCCACATTATGGTGAATTCACCCGATATAGATGTGTTCAGTCTACTTCTTGCCAATTTTCATCATTTTGAAACTCAATCTTACGTTTAGTTTTATACTGGTAAAATATCCCGAAATTTGGATCATCGAAGTTCATATTCTGGCCAATAAAATCGCTGCCAATAAATGATGATGTCTTAAGTGTTCATGCTGTCACCGGATGTGATACAAGTGCACTTTATGGAATAGGTAAGAAAAAAAGCTTACTCATTTTAGATAAACTAAGTCACTCAGAAATAACCTCACTACAGACTTAGTTAACGTTCCTATTAATGATGCAATTACACTATATTTAGCTGTAGAAAAAATATAACCAACGATAAATCTCTATTGATACAATTATGTACGATTTAGTAACAAAGTAAAACATATCATATCAAATCAGCTAAAACAGCATGTTCTTCGTTCAAAGTGGCAAAAAAATGAATGGTGCATCCATTCATTTTTTTCAGAAATCAAATCCTTTGATCCACTTAAATATGGTTGTTTATTAGACAATGATGTTTTAATGACAAACTAAAAGTTGGAATCAAGTTAGAAATAGTACACCCCCAAGTCTATTTCCATATGACAAAACTTATACTTATAAATAAATCTTATAAATGTTCAGTTATTGTTTAGCACTTTTGCAACTCGTATTGCAAATATTTCACCCTCTACCCTTATTTTCAATCCTTAAAAAATTTTATATTAATAAACTAACTTCAGGAATGAATTCAGCATCCCCGAAAACCCTTGAGTAAGAACTCTGAATGCTTCGAAACCCTATTTTACATCGAGATTATAAGAGTTTTTATAACAATTATACAACAATATAATACAATAATTTGTTTATAAGAATTGATAGATCATTTTTTAAGCTTCAGGACATTCGAAATCTTTTTTAGAAGATCATAATACGTAGGAATCAATAGGCTTCATCCGTGAGGTTTGAGTTTGGTCACTAACTTTGTTCTAAGCGTTATTTCAGGCCAAAACCGCTCGCGTATTACGTGCACTATCCAGAGAGTTTTTAATAAGCGAAATTATCACCCCTGGGTGCTGAGAACAATAAAAACCTTGTCATATAATTTTAGGGATACATACATACAAGATAATATTTCAAAGATTTACTTGCCGATTAGCTTCACCATTATTGAAATGTCTTAATTTGCAAATTCAATGTATACTATGCTAAGCGAACTTTACATTGAAAGTGTATTTAGGACAATCTAAAATCAACATAATTTCAACCGGACTATTGTTCTAACAAATATATAATGGGTGAATATCCTGAATTTCTGCATACTGTTCCTTTCAGAGGATTTGCCACAACCATACGAAAATTACGAAAGTGTCTGGATAAAGAATCATATATGTGAATTTACAGCAAAATTCTGTGATAAAGATGAGTGTGCTGTTGTGAATCGAAAAGTTTTCGATAAACCTACTACTAGATATGTACATACATATGGACATAATCAGGTTGTTCTTTAGTTTGTTGGTGTTGACGTCAACTATAAAGCAAAATTGACATTTTGGCACTACACAGTTAGTGGTAAAAAGACATATGCCCCTGAAAATGGATATTATATTACTTTGAAATTTGCAAAAAACAAAGCTTATGCTGAGATCGAAAATGAATAAAAATTATTTTTTTTTTACTAGACCGTGAAAGCTCTGCGAATGTATTATACAGATATTACGTTTATTGAGCAGCAAAAATAAAACAGATTGTCAAATTTATTAAATGATGCAACCGATACAATTAAAATATCTATGTAAATTGTTAAGACTATATTAAAAGAAAAAATTATTTATCCACGAATTTGTCGCCGCCACCAGCGACAGGTAAAGCATTTTTATTGACGCTAGTCAGCAAAAGTATAGTAATAAAATGAAATGGTTAACAAGAATGAATATTAAAATTATCAATAGGCAGGATGAAACCTGTAAGCTGCTTCCCTGACAAGAAATAACCAACAGTTTCTTTGCCCATGCTTCGCATTACATTGGTTATCTGACATTTTATTCGATACATTTTTTACTAATATAAAGAGCATTTTATTCATAAAACAGTTTCAACTCTATTTAGCAAATCTGTAGTAGCTTCGTAAAAAAGAGTGTTAATTTTTTGAGTAATAATTAGCCATATTAGCATTATTTTCCTTTTCTTGTGAGATATTTTACTGTGATTAAAAAAAGGTACTTTTATAACTATCGTCTTCCTAGATGTTTTTATAATTTTTTTTAGGATAGTATTTTTAGAGTGTAGATTACCGATATAAAAGTGAAATTTAACGGCAAAACTTACTTTTTGAGATATTTCTAAAAGTAATGTTCCTTTTTTTCAAGATCCTTGTCACTTATTTATTTCAATTTTTTTGATTCACACTATTCTTGTCCAATTTTTTTATTTCACCTTAAAATTTAACCTTCTTTTTTGCAAAATCCACGAAACTTTTATTTTTAAAAATTTAGCCCAGCTTTTATATAATTTTGATTACGCTATTAAACCGTTGTTAAAATGAATTTAATTAATTATATTAACCTTGTTCACAACAAAGTAGGTTTTATTAATTATCTAATTGAAAAATAAGTTTTTATACCATTAATTTGCATAAAAGAATATTTGTAATATAGGTGTTATCAAATTATTGTAAAAATACCAAAAAAGAAAAAAGGCAAATGCCTGTATTATAAAACTGTCAGGATAAACACCATCTTCGAAATCAGACACACAAGGCAGCACTTCCTGTGGAATATTTTTATATCTCCGAATACATCGGAGACTGAAGTAATTGTTATAGGGGGTATACCGAAATAAAAATTAAATATACAAATATAACATTTACTATTTCTTGTAGATTTGTATTGAATGATGTTATCATAACACTAAAAAACAGCTGAAAGGACGAAATCTGACGAGCGAAAATTGATAGAAAAGCTGTAGGTATTTGGAGTTTACAAGAGAGGTACTAAGAAAGTATTCTTGGTACAAATACCTAATAGTAGTACTGAAAGTATCTTTCAGTTCATAGTCCATGATTTCAAACCATCTTTGACAATGATATCCGACTGTTGGAAAGTACATGCCACCCTGAATAGGCAAGGTTTCAGTCATTTTACAGTAAACCACTCGTACAACTTTATCGATCCAACAAGAAGTATATCTGTTTTCCTTGTATGAATGTCATAAAGTATACAATTTTTTTTGGTTTACGTGCCTACTCCCAAAACATTGAAAGATTGTAGAGGAGGAATTAAGAGGCAATGTGCCAAGATCTGATGCTAAGAAGTACCATTTCGTGAAAAATTTGTATAAATTTTTATTTAAAAAAAAAATGGAATGAAAACAGAACCGATAAATTTTACGGTCTATAAAAATATGTTCAGTTAATTTCTTGTTTTAATTGAATAAAGGTTTATATATTTATTGTAAATACTACAAAATAATTATGTAAATTGTTGCTTCCATTCTTTAGTCTGCTGATGATTAAAGTTTTAATGGCACGAATAATTTTCCGAAAATTATAAACTAATTTTGCAACCCCAAAAATTCAATTTCTTACATACTATATTAAAATTATATAGAAGCTGATAACACCTTATGTAATTATTAGGTGCAATATGACATGAAAATGAAATTCTATCGACAATTAAACGATTTCTGCCATGAGGTCCCCTATCTATTCTACAATATCTCAGCTAGTAATGGAATATTTAGAAGAAAATGTTATTAAAAACCGGTGTAGATTCCGAAAATAAGTCCTATAAACTATTAAAAGCCCTCAATAGTTTTTACTTTAGGCAGACAACTGAAATTGAAACCAACAACCACATAAACTTTCTTGATTTAACAATAATTAGAGCCATAAAATAAAACGTTAAAACAAATGGTGCACTAAAAAACTTTGTCGGGCCGTTATCCAAACTATAACTTAGTCTATGTTAGGTGTAGAGTTTTTGGTGTAAAGATTTTGGGGAAGGTTGTTTGCATTATCCTATATTAAGTTTAGCGTTCTTGGTGTAAGTTTCTTGCATTAGGTTGTGTTAGGTTTATAATTCTGATTGTAAAGTTGTTCCAATAGAGTGAGAGGTGAGAGACTCACTGTTATCCAGCATCGCGAGGGTGATGTGTGAAGGGAATCACTTTAATAAAGTATCCAGTGGATGAGAAGCGAAGGGACTCACCTTAATCCAGCAACCTGTGAATGAAAGAATTGAACTTTTTGAGATTATTTCAAGATCTTGACTTAATAGATCAATTCTTTTGGCATATTTGATTCAAGCACCCCATAATAGGTATAGATATGGTGATCTGTTAATTTTAATTTTTTAATTTATTTATAGACGTATTTCTGAAAATTTTGAGGTGTTTTTTGACGTTATATCAAAATGCTAAAGTGATAGGTAAATTCTAACCTTGAATTCGATTTCAGCACCCCAAAATACCTATAGATATGGTGGTTTGCTCGTTTATATTTTTAATTTATTTGTAAAAGTATTTTTGGTCATTTCGAGGTTTTTTTTGAGGTTATGGCAATTCTTGGGTAATAAGTCAATTCTGACCTCGGATTCGTTTTCAGCACATCAAAAAACATATAGTTTGGTATCTCGTCTTTCAACTAAAAAACTTTTTTTTTGGTCCTGTTATTAGTTTTTTCAAAATTTATGATTAAAAATAAGTATAGAAACAGAGTAATTTTATTGTTTGTTAAGTACTTCTTAAGACAAAGAGTATTAAAATGTTTAAGTAATAAAAGGAATTTCAAATATTTGATTACGTTTTTCTCTAAATAAACTAATTTGGACTATCCTTGTTTTTAGCCTGTTTCAATTTAGATTACCTAATAAAACAACAATTTTCACGATGGAACTATGGGCTCTCCAAAAGGCCCTTAAATATTATTTAAGTCGGCCAGTTACAAAAACATGATAAGTCAAAAAAAAAATTAAAAATAAGATACTGGTATCACTATATTCAGCTTTTCAGGGGCCACAAAACTAAATGTGCGTCAGAAACCAAAATCTGATAAAACAAATTGAAAAAGTGACTTAAAAATATTGAACGTTTGCAAAAGCTGATAACTGTTGGAGTGGTCAGGATGCAAACACAGCCAGCTTGGATTTTATTTTTAATTTAATTTTTTGGTTGGTAAAATTGTTTGACATTTATGTTTGAATGTTGGCATCAGTGAAATCATTTCATCAGTGAAATTTTAATAAATTTTTAAAGTTACAGTAGATTTTTTGTAGTGTTCTATTGCATTAAAATTTGTTATAAAATTAATACAATATGAGTGAAACAGAGAATAATATACAAGTAGTTGCTTTGAAATTCCGATTTTATAATGTCATGATCCCAGCAATGAAGGCACATCTGATGATAGTGGAGGAGAGCTTGTCGAAACAGAGGAGAGCAAATCTAGCAAGCGGAAGCCACGTCCAAATCAGTGGAAAAGAAATCGAGTAAAACAGACAAGGTGAGCTTAAAACTGCATTTTGTAACATCACTACGACAATAATTTATTACGTCTTGAAAATAACGCTGTAAATTGTTTGGCTTTCGAATACCAGGCTAAAGAATGCCCAACATTGCCAAATTGTAACCACCCGAACAAAAAACTGAAATACAAGGAACTATCGCTTCAGGATGTACGGAAAATTCACCAAACATTCTACAAAGACCGTAGTCGTAAATAGCAAAAAGAATATATTTTACCGCGTGTTGTTGTATCGTCCCGCAAAAAAAAAAATAGAAAAATCAGCTTCAAAAGTCAAAGCCAATTGTTCACACATTGTACGATTTTTCCTTCCAAAACAAATAAATGGAGCAGTAACAAACATTAACCTATGTAAATCAGCATTTTTAGGAATTTCACAGATCGTAAGAGACAGAGTTAACAGAATGTGTGCTTATTTCCTGAAAAATGACTGTACACCTAAGGAAACTCGAGGAGGGGATAGAAGGTCAGAACTTTACCAAGAAAAAAAGCAGTAGTCGTGGATCACATAAAAAAAATTAAACCTCTTCAGCAACACTATTCAAGGTCCAAAAATACCTTTAGGCAATATCTGAGTAGCGAGCTAAGTGTAAGAAAATTGTAGCCATTGTTCAAAGAGGAACACACAAGGTTTTCTGTTGAATACGATTATTATCGCACCATATTCAACAAACATTTTAACATTGGTTTCGGTGCACCGTACGTTAACGAATACTCAACCTGCTCATCCTGTGAAAGTAAAATTGAAATGGAATCAAGAAAATTGGAGAGGCAAGCCTTAAAAATTGAGTTAAAAGCACATACAGTCCGAAGTGCAGTATTTTATACAGAGCTTCAAAATAATAACCTTGGTGAAAAAACCTTCTGTTATGACTGCGAAACGAACCTTATTTTACCCAAAGTGCCAGACTAGGCTGCATATTATTCCAGGCAAATGTATCTTTATAACTTCACGATTTGCGAAGGACACTCAACGAGTGAGCAAATTCAGCTACTTGTGGTTAGAGAACCAGCATCCAAAAGGTTCTAACAAAATTGCCTCCGCAGTTCACCAAAGGTTTTTGCAGACTGATTTTGCTGGTATAAACACACTGAGATTATTTTCTGATGGCTGCGGGGGCCAAAACAAGAACAAAATAATGATTTGTATGATTCTCTATTGGTTCATTCTGTAGGCTCTACCTAAAGTTAAAAAAGTGGAAATGTGGTTCCCATAGTGGGCCATTCATTTTAACCCGCTGATAGTGTTTTTGGAAAACTAGAACGTGAATTTAGAAAATTTAGTGTAATTGAAACTCTTACAAGTTACACTGACATAATAAAAAAAATTTCCACGATAATCAACCTGGATGAGCCTGAGGAATGCTTGGTTTACAACTGGAGAGAAATGGCTAAAACCCATCTTAAAAATTCAAGTAGCTGACATTTTCAGTTCTAAAAATGTAAAAAAATCATTATAACCAAAACTAAAATAAAAAAAAATGCTCAAGGTGACCCATTTTACAACTTTAACTGTTGTACCCCAAAATCTATCTTGATGAAAGTAAAAGTGTTTAAAAACGAAATTTTCCCTACTGCTACTACTCAAGGTGTTGCCTTAAAGGACGCAAAAATTAAAGATGTAAGAAAGCTGTTAGAGTTAGTTACATTTTGGGAAGGAATGGCAAAAAAAAACAAAAACTTGGCATTTTATAAAGATGTTTTTGACCAACAAAATAGTCTTCATGACAACCCTGATGAACAAAATATGGTGCGAGATGACTTTGAGCTTATAGATGAAGAGGAACAGGAACCAATTTAATTGAAATTTTATTCTATTCTACAGTATCTAGGTATTGTTCTTATGATTTTAAAATGTAAGATGTATGCAGCTAGGTTTCATTTAGATAAACTAAATTTTTGATTTTTTAGCCTTTTTCTCTTTTATTATGAATCTATGTTCGTAATTTTTTTTTTTTACTTTTTACTGTATTAATATATTTTAAGACAAGTTATACATACATGTTTAATAATAAACTGATTTTATTATGTGTGATTGTTTTATTTAAAACCAATGGGAAGAATCTAGTGAGATGAGATGGGTAAACAAATAGCAGGTTTTGCAAACTGAACGGTCTCAAACATGGCTGCCCGAAATTTTGCAAAACCTGATAACATTCGCCAACGGGTACAAAACCTGTTAAGTCGATATTAAATATTTAAATAAAGAAAATTTAATAATTTCGAGATTATAGGCAAATATACAATTACGCTTCTTGAATTTTATATGATTTTTTAAAAAAGTCGCAAATTTGCATCACTTTTGGATCAATTTCTATAAGTTTTTCATGAATTGCCAAAATTTGTTTTACAATGACTTAATCAAGTTTTGTGACTGGCCGACTCATTCAGAATATAAAGAAATATTTCCGTTGACTTCTAATACGATCCAAAAGAAATTTTATAAGAGTAATTTCTAGAATACGAATCTTTCAGGCGTTGTATCCAAACACACAAAAAAAGAATGTGCATTAGCGAAAAATTCTAAAAATATTGGGATAATCGGAAATCTTCGAATTCACTATTACTTAAGAGAACCTCAAGGTGAAGTTTGCAATCTGTGTAAAGAAAATTTAATATTTCAGTTGTACTTAATATTTAAAGTCCTACTAAATTAAAGTTGTACAACTCATCGTAAGCAGTGTTTTAAACACTGATACTGAGAACGCTTTATTTTTACTTTTTCGTGTCTGGAAACCACACCATAGTGTTTTGGCCCAGTATCAGGCCCCGTCCAGCTTCTCCCTTGTCCAGCCATAAATCGTCGGGGTTGCATCTGTTCGAACAGTTTGGCCAAAGCAGCAGGTGGCCCATATCCTGCATGGCGCCTAACTTGTGTTCTGCATTTGTCTTCACCAGAGCTACTCCTGTTCTAATGAGATTCAGTGTTCTCCATGTTTTCCCGTCTGCTGTAGAGCCGCCAGGCCTTACCTGTGTTGGAGCATACTCAACTGGTGATTCTTCGAGAGCCGTGTTTAGGAATCTTTGACGGAATTTGAGTCGTCCAGGCCCGCATTAATTACCGGACAAAGGTTGACAGCCATTAATGGTTTGTCTAAACCTCTCTGTAAATTCATGCGATGTTCTTCGTATGCTAGGGCTTGCAAAGCCAGCAGCTCTATATTTAGGACAAATTCCTTGTAGAACTATAATGTACATTAATACCGATTTATTCAAACAATATCATAGGGATTATTTAGAACAAAATAGAGATTACTGTTGCACATAACATTTATTCTAGTATGTAATCCTCCTACATTTTAGCACAAACGAATGTCGAGTGTAAGTTATTAGGTTTTTATATAAGCATCTTGTACATGTAATCTAAGGAAAACGTCATACTGAACAAAACCTTTCCTCATAAAATCTTGTATACGATTTCCATATAGTAGTTTTTCTCGTTCAGCCATTCCATTTAATATTTAACTGTTGACCTACTGGCTTCCCACTATGTCGTAACAAGAAGCCTGACAAGGGTGTGTTTAAATGATAGCCCGACTCAAAAAAAATAATGTCCTAATAAAAAAGTTATTTGATTAAAATTATTTGACACAAATATGTAATCTGTGTTAGTTTTAGAAGATTCACTTACCAATTTTTGTGAACAAATTATTTCACTAACCAAAAATTTTAAAATGCAATAAATTTAACAGTAGTTCAGATTTCTCGACTATTTGTGACTAAAGAAATTAGCGATATTATTTTTTTTTTCACAATGTTTAATATGTAATATATTTTTCTAGCAAAACACTAAACATCACCAAAGACAACTTTAATACCTTAAGACAGCAATATCTATCTAAAAATCATTTTTAAAACCCTCATATGTTTAATATAATTCTGATTTTGTTTTTAGATTTTTTTTCTGTATTATTATCATTGTTACTATCCAAGAAAAAAAGTATTCGACGCGACAAATCCTGTGACTCCGATCCACACAGGCGGTCACGCAGTGTTGTCCGAAAATGATGACCAAATTCATCTGCCTGAACAATCTGAGAGAACCAAGGATAACTGCCCCCTACGTCTTCTTTGCTAATGAATCACCCGAGCCACAGCAAGCCGGTATCTTCTTAAGGTCCGTGCGAAATTCGTAGTTTTAATGTTAAAAGGGAAAACATTTATTTTTCCTTATGTTTTATTATTATTTCCTTTACATTACACAGTTAAGCTGTTACGAGTCTGTATCGGGTGTCGTTTATAGGGGTTCCCTGAGTATATGGACAGTGCCCAAAATTGCTGTTTCTTGCAGTTCATATATTAGGCTGTCTTCTTCAATGTCTCCATCTGTCCTGTTGCTATTGTACCCGTGGACCCTATTATCATGGGGATTATTTCAGTTCTATATTTCCACATTTACTGCATGATCTTTATACTGTAACCTCTTTTCTGATTCTTTTAATATAATATTTCATCAGCATTGTATTGCAACGTTTATTAACAAGCACATTCTATTCTCTTTATATTTTAGCACTATGTCTGGTTTGCTATTTGGTACTGGTCTATCTGTCTGAATTTATATACCCCACATTATTGTTACTTTGTCGTTGTCCATTATGCTATCTGGTATAAACCAGATAACATAATGGACAACGGATAAATGGTCTGAACATAAGTTCAGACCATTTATCCGTTTTAATATGTTATAATGTCGATACTGGCATACTTTATTGTCATGTATTATGTACTCTGATTTTGCTGGAACTGGACACGCACTGATGACGTGTTGTATTGTTTCATCGAAAGTCGTTTTACATATTTTGGACTGACATCGCTTCCCATTTTTTTATTTTTAATGTAATTAGTTGTGATTGCCTGATCTGGTGCCAATACTATTAGAGCTTCTGTTTCTCTCTTGATTCGTCCCCTTTTCAGCCAACAGAATATTTTTGTGCGATCTACATGTTGTTCATTCATCTCTCTGGAGTACTACCTCTCTTCTGTCCACTTGCTTTTGATTTCTTCCTCTACCTTTCTCTTCCAAAATAAATGTATCGAAAAATCCGTTATAAGCCTAATGAATTTTTGGATGAAGATATTTTAAACGAGACTTGTTTGTTTTTTCTTTATAAAATAATACCATGCTTACATTTGGCCACAATTTGAAAGACAAATTTCGGATGAATATAGATTGATTATAAAAATAATCTATACATTCTCAACTACTAATTCCGAAAATAAAGAAAAATGAGGCCATAGGTCCATAACTCGTTATTTCTTGTACTATTTGAATTCAAGTCATAATTTTTTAAATATAGTCTTTAGAATAACAATTATCCATATACATAAATAAATTTTGCTTACTATAGCGGTTCAAACATAAAAACACGACTACGACATGTAAACCGTACAAGTTACAATACTCCAATAGAAGCTATAATTGGCAAATTATGTATGCCACATAATCTTTAATTAAATATATGTATGTACAATATGTGTTGATTTTTATTAGATATTTTATAACATAATTTATATTGTCTTTTATACCTCATAATATTGATTATTCTTTATTTTATTCATCAACAGAAATAAGTTGCATTTGGATCTAAAATTTTCCGTACATTTGATGTAAGGACGTAAACAATTTTAATTGTAAAACGTACTTAAGAATGACTTGCGGTAGTTACTTCATTAAAAGTGAAGCACACCATCCCCCACATAAAATAATTGCAAGAATTTTTTTCCAAAATCTAGTAGAGCTGTTTTAACACACAGAAACTATTTTAACATTTTAATTTGCCATTTTTGAATATCGGAATTTGGTTGGTTAATCTGAAATAAATTAAATCAGAATACCGTGACCTTGAAAAATTTTGAGAAAAAAAGGCTTTCAAATTACTCGACTAGTTGGAGCACACTTATTTTTACGTCGTTCTTTATTATTCTTGACAATTTATTTCTTATTCTGGACACTCAGGGAAGTTTATGCATATCTTAGTAAATTAATATTATTAAGATGCATTAGTTCACTTATACATTTTTGCACAATACAACAGTTACAGGGGAGACGATGCATTTTCGCTGATGAGATACAATGTGTCTATTCTGGAAGTTCCAGTGAAGCTTTGCAACCTAAAATCAGTCGTCTAGTTCCACCTTATACTTAATTTTTAATGAAATGATAACAAAGCCGATTAAGAAATAGATTAGTTGGACTATTCCGTCCGAAGACGACACATGTTATTTTTCTGAACGGTGTGGAAGTTTCATAAAATGTCATCATAAACATACATTTATTAAAAAAAATGTATTTTTAATATTTGTATAAAAGATTGATTTTCGATCGAATAATGATCTAGATTAGTGATTCCCAAAGTGGTTCAGGTGGACCCCCAGAGGTCCACGGGAGACTCGACGGGGGTCTACGTTGGCGTGAAAAAAAAATGGGGGTTCACAAGTTGTAAGTAGGGGTCCACAAAAATTTATCTGGTTTCGATAGTAAAGAACAAAAATGTTGACTTGGCTTTACCTATCAATGTAGGCAGATAATACACTACTCAAAAAAATTAAGAGAGCAAAAAAAAAAATTCCAAATTTTTCGGTGATTTTTGACAGGCTGTATTTCGGTGAAAAATGGTCGTATTGAGACTTTTTAAAAAAGCATTTTGAAGCTTTAAGATTCCAATTTTCAGATTTTTTGGCTAAAATTTTTAGGAGCTACGGTTCTCATGCAATCCTAACAGATAGCGCGAAAAAATAATATTGCAAATATTTTGCTTTTTTTTTTGGTCCACGGGCTTGAAAAAATTGTTTTCAGTTAGGGCTGCATATGGATCAGATAGCCTGTTTATTTAGCATTAATTTCCTTGTTTTAAAACCTCCCTTAATTTTTTTGAGTAGTGTATTTTAAGAAGGTCAGCGACTGTTACTTGTAAAAACTTGCATATTCGATATTCAGTACCACGCGCGTCGACACGCGTTCAGACGTGCGAAGGGACGAAATACGACTTGTGCTGTGCTTGCAGTCTTACATGAACTTATTTGATTCTTCACCAATATAAATACGAATTCCAAGGACAAACGTTACTCATTTGTTTCTGGAATTTTGAAAAGAAAAGTGTGAGTGAATCGATGTCAGTGTTGGCCAGTGGTGCTGGAAAAAGTAAGTACCTGCCTATTTGTTATTCATACTTTTATTTTATATTGTAATAATATTTTTATATTGTAATACTATTATACTGAACAGGGCCATTATTCGATACTTCTATAAAAGAACAGAAAGCCGAGGAAGATTGAACTTTCAGTACTTTTATTATAAAATTATTTATTTACCCGACTGTGGTGATACACTAAAGGAGAGATATATGATTGACCTGCATGTTTGTACATATTTCAGTACCCTCGTAGTTGCTAATGCTAAATGATTAAAAATATTTTCATAAATTGTACGTGTCTTTATGTACCACTCGTAACGTACATCAAAGTAATAAATAAATCATTAAAATCGCGGAGTTTTGATGTCAAAATATTCTTTAAAAGTATTTTCTCTCGAATTTACAGAAATGTATCAAAATATAATTAATCAAAAAATATTTTATATTACATTAAAATAGGTTCAGCCGTTTTGTGAAAACCTCTATATGGGTCTTAGCAGTTTATTGCTTTTATTAATTAAAATCATTTTTGCCGCTAGCATTTTGGTTTTTTCATTGCAATAATTAATTAATCCTATTGTATTCTGTTTAAAATAGCCATATCCTGTTAAAGTCGCCTTATGATTACTAAAACAAACATTTTTTTCTTTACAGGTCGGTAACTGATACGAAACATGGCTGAATCTAAGAAAAATGTCGACAGTACAGTGTTGAATATTTGAAATTTAGTTTTCTTCCATCAAAGGCAGACAAACGATTGCCCATATGCCTTTTATGCAACAAAGTTTTGAGCAATGACTCTATGAAACCATCGAAGCTCGAAGATCATCTAAGAAGGTGTCATCCTGATAAAATAGGTAAAGATTTAAAATATTTTCAAACATTAAAGGAAAAATATGAAAAGAGACCCACCGTGCACAGTATGTTCGCTTCAATGTCTCCAAGTAACGATGATGGCTTGCGGGCATCTTACAATATCTTATTGCTTATAGCGAAATCTGGAAAACCGCACATCATCGAAGAACAGTTAATTTTACCCGCTGTTGAAGAGGTTTTAAAAACTGTTCTGCACAAACCTCCATTTGACGTACTCAAAAGAATTCCTTTGAGTAACAACACTGTACAAAGACATATTGATGAAATGAGCTCTGATATTGAAAGCTTCCTGTGTAATTATTTGCAAACAATTCATTTTTCTATTCAGCTGGACGAGTCAACTTTACCTGGTAATGAAGCATTATTATTGGCATATGTTCGATTTGTTATGGACGAAGAAATCCATGAAGAGAGGCTATTCGCGAAAACTTTGGAGACGGACACTAAAGGCGAATCAATATTTAATGTCCTGAGTGATTTTTCTAAGGAAAAATCGATTCCATTTACAAACATTATTTCGGTGGCAGCAGATGGCGCTCCTGCCATCTTCGGGCGATATCGTGGGTTTATAAGCAATCTTAAAAGAATTATACACTGACAACACCTAGTAACGAAAAATTTGAGTGACAGATTGCACCAGTCGCTTCAATTTGTGATTAAAGCAATTAGCAAAATAAAAGCAATGCGTTGAATACCCGTTTATTTGCACAATTGTGCGACGAAAATGATGAAGACTTCCAACGATTGCTCTTACATACTGAAGTACGCTGGTTGTCGAAAGGTGCATGTTTTACAAGATTTTACTCACTTTTTGAATCAGTTTTAGAGTTTCTGGAAAGTAAAGATCCAGATTTAAAAGAAAACCTGATCAAATTGAAAGCAGACATCGCGTATTTGACAGATTTGTTCAAAAAATTTTATGACATTCACTTGCAGTTACAAGGAGACAGCCTAAATTTAATAAAAACAAAGGGTGTAATTTCGGCTTTTCTTGGAAAATTGAAATTTATGAAGCACAATATTAGTCGGCGCGAATTCTCTCAGTTTCCAAACTTGTCACAGGCAGAATGTCTTGATGAGAATATTCAGACATACGTTCAACATTTAAATGCCCAGCATGATGACTTCAAAAATAGATTTGAAGATATTCTGATGATGGAAATACCACCATGGATCATAAATACATTTGATGAAACGGAAGTGGCGAATGTGGTATTACAAGAGGAGCTACTCGAGCTTAGCACCAATGACGAGCTGAAGGTTAAATTTAAAAAAGGCTATCAAACATTTTGGCTGCAGGCAGAAATACCCGAAAAATATCCTGGGCTGTGGGAAATTGCGAAAAAACTTTTGATAGCGTTTCCCTCGTCATACCTTGTCGAAAAAAAAAAAAGTTTTTAGTGTCGTTACAAACCTATTAAAAAAAAAAAAAGGACCAGATTGAACATCACAAAACTGAAGCCAAATATTGATAATATGCTGTCAATCCATCAAGTACATCCCTCCCATTAAAATTATGACTATTTTTTTTTAATTGTTGATTTGCATTGTTGAAGTTACGGTACGTTATTAATGTTTAATTTTAATTCTATTAAGTCTGTAATCATATTATTTTAATAAATAGAACGCAACAAAATATATTATTTTTATTTTTATTACTCCGAATTTAGGGTTGGAACTCAGCCACGACGCAAATTTCCATCGTTAGATCTAATCTTCACATTTTTTAACGAGTTTTGGGAATATGATAGAAATGTAACAGCAGGGGGTCCACCGAAGCCAGTAAAATTTTGAAAGTGGTCTACGAGAAAAAAAAGTTTGGGAACCTCTGATCTAGATCAATACCGGGAATCGGTAGAATTGCAAATATCTGGTTTTGGTAGTTTTTTTTTACCATTTAATAGTGGCCGTAACAATATTGTATTGTACTGAATTATTACGGGAAAAGCACAATATGACTTTTTATTCTGGAATACCATTCTAGTTATTTTTACCATAAACAAATAAGAACAGTTAGTTGTGTAATTCTGACATGTGCTCCTTATATTTGATTAAATACTTTTTACACTACTAGTTTAGGTAATGCATTTTTTCCTGACGTATTTTGGACTGATTACAATGTTGAAGCCAACATTGCTCACTGTATATATGGATGAAATAATTAAGAAATGCGAAATAAAAGTGAAAAGAATTACAAATGAATACTGGAAGCTAAAAAGAATAGAAATATTTGAAGCGGCTTTTGCTGATGATATTGTGCTAGTGGCGGAAAATGAGAGACAATTACAAGGAAACCTCGATATTTGGAATAAAATGTTTAAAGAAGACGGCATGAAAATTAATATAGATAAAACAAAAGTTATGACAATGGAAAACCAACAAACGGACATTTACATAGAAGGGAATAAAATACAACAAGTGGAACAGTATAAGTATTTGGGAGTGATAAGAAGTTTGTGATAGTTCCTTTAATGGGTGACTATTTTGGTGTTTCGGAAATCAAATTCGTGTTTTTCAGTACTTTCATGTTTATGTAGGGCAGTAGACGCGTTTTTTTGTGTATTTGTGCGTCTACTGCCCTACATAAACATGAAAGTAAAACCAATTTGATTTCCGAAACACCAAAATATTCAACCAGGAAAGGAACTATCACAAACTTCCTTTCAAAGAAATGATACACATTAAAAAAGAAAAACACGCATGTAATGACAAACAAGACATAAATAACTTCGTCGAATTTACCACCAATTAATTAATTAATTAATTATTACTGTCATTAAATTATTACCATAGTACAATTGTGACCCAAAAACGAATTAAACATACTATATTTAAAAAATAAAAATATCGGGTACTGATAACAAAACAATAAAAATAGTTTCTAATAGTGTGTCAAAGGTGCATATCGAGGTACGTAATTGTAATAATTATAATCATTTTATTTTATATATTATAAATTTTAAAGTAAGTGTTTATGTGTCTTAACAATAGTTTAATCGTTATATACAGATGTGGTGTCCTATGCTGAAAAATAATTTTAAATGTATTGATATTGGTTAGTTAAGAAACCTGGTTTAATTGTAGATGCACCCACAACCAAAATAAAACAAAAAGAAAAAACATTGAAAAAAGCCAGCCATGCCTGAACGAAACGTCTGAGGAAAAAGTTGTTTAATTAAAATAAAACCCTATAATCCCAAGAAAAAAAAAAATGAAAAATAAATTATAATCACAAGGGTTAAGAAAAACTTAAACATTTATATATATATATATATATATATATATATATATATATATATATATATATATATATATATATATATATATATATATATGTATATATATATATATATATATATATATATATATATATATATATATATATATATATATATATATATGTATATATACATATATATAATTCTAACCATTAGGAAATCGGTCGTAATAGGATTGGCAGACCGTGCAATCTTCTTAGCAGATCCAGAATATCGAAAAGATGCAATAAACAAAGCCAGAAACGCTTTAATTTTAAACAAATACCCGTTATCTCTAATCAAAAAGATTTTTAAAAAGCGCATTCACAAATTTACAATTCTACCGAAACAGTAAACCACAAACAAAAAGACACTAAAAAATATATTGTTTTATCATATCTAAATGAATTCTCACATCAAATTGAAAAACTTTTCAAAAGATATCAAGATCGCTAATAAAGCCTATAACCTCCTTGGTAACAAGTTTTCAAAATTAAAAGCATCAACACCAAAAAACAAAAAAAGTAACATTTCTTACGAAATCCCATGTAATGATTGTAGTGGAATATACATTGGACAAACCAGTCAATATTTGGAAAACCGTATAAAAGGCCACAAGTACGATAAAAATAACGTAACTTCATTAAATAAATACGAAAAGGAAAAAAAACACACATTTAATTACGAAAGCATCTTAAGTTCCGAAAATTATACTAAAAAAGAGAAATCTTAGAATCCATCCTTATCCACAAAAACCAAAATGCCATAAACGACAAAAAAGAAATTAACAATCTGAATCGAATATATTTTTCAGTTCTTTTAAAGTATAATGATAAAGTAACACCATTTTAATAATGTTTAAATGTGTGCAGAGTTTTAAAAATGTAAAAAGTGTGTTGTGTATATAACTCTTGGATTGTTTTAATTATTGACAAGAAAATAAAATCTTTCAAATTCTACATCCTAAGGTAAGCCAAATTATAACATGGTTATTGCATAGGTAATCATGGTTTGGTTTTTAGGATACTCGGTACATATTTACATTGTTACTGGATGTATTAATGAAATTAAATGTTTTGAAAAAGATCACTATGTTGATCGAAACGTAAACATACATGTAAAATGAAGTTTTAATTCACCTAACCTTAAAGCCAAGAAAAAAACATTACCATATAAATATATATATATATATATATATATATATATATATATATATATATATATATATATATATATATATATATATATATATGTATATGTATAAATATATATATATATATATATATATATATATATATATATATATATATATATATATATATATATATATATATATAAGTATATATATATATATATATATATATATATATATATATATATATATATATATATATATATATACTATATATATATATATATATATATATATATATATATATATATATATATATATATATATATATATGTATATATATATATATATATATATATATATATATATATATATATATATATATATATATATACATATATATATATATATATATATATATATATATATATATATATATATATGTATATATATGTATATATATATATATATATATATATATATATATATACATATATATACATATATATATATATATATATATATATATATATATATATATATATATATATACATATATATACATATATATATATATATATATATATATATATATATATATATATATATATATGTATATATATGTATATATAAATATATATATATATAATAAGGCAGCGACTGACTAGTGAGAGAATAAATTGTAGAGCTAGTGGGGTTGCAGTCGGTGATGGGGGCCGATTAAAACTCTTGATTTATTGTCTAAGCTTTCGAAATATGGTAAATTTCTTTTTCAAAGACATCTGAAAATTAATTAAAGGCAAGACAATTAATTGTTAAAAAAAAATTGTGACTTGCAAGCTTGAGTATCAAATCATAAAGTTAGTGGGCATTACATTTAACATATAAATTTCAAAGAAAACCATTTTATATCCAGGACAATTTTTCCATCTGTTCTGCAGAAAATTCACGTTTCTCTTGCACATGACTTTATAAAAGTTTGAGGTTAAGCTACTGCTAAATTTTGGGCTTCGCATTTTTTGCATTTACCCAGCTACTGTTTTTATTCCATTATGGATCGCCCAATAAAGGGCATCTGACTGCTGTAATAATCCAATACCCTCTTTTTCATCAATTAAATCTCAATTATGTCTTTCTCCATCAACTGACTCATTATTCGCTTTAATTTTTTCAACCTCTGACATCAATTATGTCTTTTTCCATCAATTAACTCATTATTTAATTTGACTTTTTCAACTTCTGACTTTTTTATTTACTTTACATGATATAACTTCATCAGTTTTAGACATGTTAATGAACGCTTACAACAAATGATTCATACTCTTCACACCCCCGGGTAACAAAGAAACTTTTCACACCCCACTATGTTGCCTCGGATAAATTTAAGGATAAAGGAAGTATTGGAAAGGAACTAAAAAAATTATTTTATAAAATTACTTTATTATGATTAAGAAATTTCATTACAACTGAAATCATTTTGTCATTCAACTTAGATAGCATAGACTGAACCGAGATAGGGTTTGGAATTCCTATTTTAGACAATTCTTTATATAAATTATTTTCCATTAATGGACAGCTAAATAACAAATGTTCTAAATTTCCTATCCCCGTATTGCATTGACACCATTACTCATCACTAATTCCTATCCTATACAAATGTTCCTGCGTCAGTCAATGCCCCGTTCTCATCCTTATTATCGTTGTGATTTGTCTTCTATCTCTATATTCTATATTTTTGTACCAAGGCTGCTTCAGAAACTCTGATTGAATTTTCTTATAACATCTCTCTTTTGTCATTGTTGATACCTTCCATTGTTTACACTATTTTTCTTGGATCTTACGTTTTATAATTGGCAAATATTCACTCCAATCCAGCGGAATCCTTAATCCTCTCTCTATATTTGCCAATAGATCTGCTCTGTTCATTCCCTTTTATTCCAGAATGTCCTGTGATCCAAGATAGTTTGATATCATAATGATTCATCAGTAAAAATTACTCCTTTCTTTAAATGCAAAAAGTTATATTTATTGCAATTATTTTTGCAGTGCATATTTGAATCTCATTCGGTAATCTCTGTAAAAAATTAAAATTTGATTCACCTGAATTGAATTTGATTCACCTCGAGCAGTGAATAGCTTTTTAGATAATCAGGATTTGATTAATAAAGGATTTGAAATGTTTATCCCATCGATAAATGTTAGTTGTAGACCGGTTGTTAGGGGAATTTACAGGAACTTAACCACTGAAGAATTGAAAACCAATTCAGAAACTCTGACTGAAATCGTAGTAATTGCCAGACTTAAATGGAAAATATTAGTGGACAATAAAACAGGGTTTGTTCCAACAGGATTATGTTTATTTAAATTCGACGGCAAAATAATCCCAAATTCAGTTAAGATTTTTGGTTTAGAAATGAAAACCGAACCTTACATGCTAAGAGTTATTCAATGTTACAACTGCTTATTGTATGGTCATATCAAGGGTCAATGTAGAAGTAACGCCAAATGTCAAACATGTACAAATATTCACGAAGGGAGAGACAGAAGCAAATCAGATTTTATATGTCTAGAAATGGAATTTCTTTTTATGAAGCAAATCAGTTGGCTGCTCCAATTAAGAAAAACTGTGGAATTCGAGATGAAAAGAGAGTTCTCCAGAATAGATGACAAAACAGAGGCAAATAGAAATTATTCATCAGGAGAAGAAAAATCTTATCTTTCATATTCGATACAAAAAAACAAATGCCAACATATTGCAAGGTAACTTCCCTTAAAAGGCAGAAAACTAGATCTCCTTCTCTCCAACCGGATATAGTAGAGAACAAATTAGAGACTGTCTATTTCAATCTGAAGCGAGAACGAGATTTACTTCGTCATCTCCTTTCAGAGGATCAAGCTTTCAGTCGGAAGATCAAGCAATTTCACGAGATAAAGAAAAGAATGACCATTTTTTATCGGCAATCAAGGAAATAGGATTTTAGGTTGGTAAATAAGTATATGTTTATGGAATTAGAAGAAGTTCTAAATAAAAAATTGTACAAATATATTGCAATGGAATATAAGAAATTTGCCAGCAAACAGGCAAAATTTACAAATTTTAATTAAAGAAATAAATCCAGATATTATAGCATTGGAAGAAAAATGGTTGAAGCCAGAGATAAAACCAAAATTCAAAAACTCTGTTAAGATTAGAGAAGATAGAGGGGATGGAAAAGGGGGAGTAAGTTTATATATTTTAAAGAGGAACTTCAGATAGAAGAGGTAAAGCTAGACAGAAACATATTGCAAAAAAACATACAAATTCAAGTGATTAAATTAAAGTCCATGGGTATACATTTGCCCAGTTATTTTCCCCCAAATAAAAGGATAGAGGTGGATCAATGGTTGAGAATAACCGAAGCAATACCAAATCCAAAAATTTTGTTAGGAGAATTCAATGCCAATCACAATTTATGGGAAAATTCTAGACAAAATCATAATGGGAAAATAATAGCGGACAATTTGGAGGAAACAAACTTAGAAATTTTAAATAACGGAAACGCAACACGACTGTCCTTACCGAATCAGGGAATTTCAGCGGTGGATTTATTAATATGCAGTCAGGAGTTGGCATCGGATTTTTCTTTGGAAGTTTTAAAAAATTGCGGGAATAGTGATCATTTTCCAATTCAGATCAAATTAAGAAGGCAAATGAGCGGATATAAAAGGAATAACAGAGAAAAGAGAAACTTCAAGAATACTAACTGGAATGAATTTTCAAGATAAAGTTTTGTTGTCAACTCCAATAAGTGGGAATTTAACATATTCACAGTTGACGGAGATGCTAAGTAAAATAGCTGATGAGGTTGTACCAAAAAATCAGGAAAGGGTAAATAGGCCCACTGTACCTTGGTGGGATGATGAATGTAAAAAGCCTTCGAAAATAGAAGAAGATATATTCATCATTATAAAGAAAACCCAGGCATGGACAATTATATTAAAATTAAACAGATAATGACAGAAATCGGGAGAATATTACGTAATAAGAAGAAGTTTCAGAAATGTTTGTGACAAGTTGGACAGGAATTCTTCCATCAAAAAAGTGAGAAAATTTGAAAATAAAGAAGGCAGGAAAAACACGCTGGGTCTACCAGATAGAGAAATAACTGAACAAATTTTATTGAAATTATCCTCCTGCCCAACTGAACTAGAGTTGAGGAATAAGGTTCCAAAACAAGGAAGAGAAAAAATAAAATTTCAAGACTTGGAATATGCGATAAAAGGAAGAAAGGACTTGGCAACAGGATTGGATGACATTTCATATTCGATGATTTCAAATCTTCCAATGAGAACAAAAAAAAAATTGCTAAATTGTTATGATGACATAGTTGAAAGAGGATCAATTCCTGAAGAATGGAGATGGATATTAGTATGTCCAATACTTAAACCTGGAAAGACAAAAAATTCAGTAAACAATTTTAGACCTATTACTTTGAGTTCAATGTTAGGGAAAATTATTTGAGAGGATTATTAAAAATAAAATTGAATGGGAGATAGAGAACAAAATGGAGTTACCTAAGTTGCAATATGGTTTCAGATTAGGAAAAGGGTGTTTGGACTGCTAAACTTTTTTAACGTCTTCAATTCGAAATTCATTTTCAAGGAACGAATTTTTAGATATAATGTCAGCTTATGATAATGTTAATATAGGGATTCTATATGAAATTTTAACCAAATGGGGGTCAATGATCATTTCTAGAAGATAATCTATAATATGTTAACAATTAAGTATATTTTATATAAGAGACAGGAATGAGGAAATTCATGGTCCAGGGGAATCAACAAAAGGATTGAATGAAGGGTCTCCACTAAGTCCATTATTATTCAATATCTATACCAGCGAGT
Source organism: Pachyrhynchus sulphureomaculatus (assembly GCA_019049505.1). NCBI lineage: Eukaryota > Metazoa > Arthropoda > Insecta > Coleoptera > Curculionidae > Pachyrhynchus > Pachyrhynchus sulphureomaculatus. The sequence goes on along the minus strand of CM032447.1, from coordinate 163,013,210 downwards.
TGGATTATATTTTACCAGATAAAGTAAAACTCATACAATATGCAAATGAGTTAGTAGTATTGACAAATGGAGATAATATAGAGAGGATGATTAATAATTCAGGTTTGAGTAAAATGAAATAATGGTTAGACATTCATAAATTAGAAGTATCTTCAATTAAATTAAGGGCGATTATTTTTAGACCGGGAAGACGGAAAAGAATGTTAAATCCAATAATCTATGACATGGGTGTGGGAAACTAAATATTTGGGGGTAACAATCCATCAAAATCTTAAATGGAATAAGCAGTTTTCTGATATACAAGCAAGTGCGAAAAAGGAATTAGCAGTAATAAAGGCAGTAACCAGAGTATGCTGGGGAGCAGACTCTTTAACCCTAATGCATATTTATAAAGGTAAAGTTCGATCTAATATAGAATATCGGGGAATGATTTTCAAACCAGAAGCCAAAAAGTTATGGGATAAGATGAATTCGTTACAGTTCGAAGCGTTAAGAATTTTATCAGGCTGAATGAAATCTACTCCGACTAACATCCTACTTGGAGAGTGCAGTGAAATGTCACTAGAAATAAGAAGGCAATGGCAGACACGGAAATTTATATTGAAGAACATATCAATAATGGAAAATCCTCTCATTGAACTAGTTCAAGAATTAAGTTTAAACATAACGAGCAATAACAATAAGTATTGGAGAAATAAAGAAATTCCGGTCATAGTCTAGGCATACAGAGAAATTCAAAGTAATAGTACATCAGTAGTAAAGGCAGGAGAAAAATTCTTGTTTCAAATATAATTGGATAACTCAGTTAACAAAAATTCCAATCATAGAATTAGATATTTTAAAGGTTAGCTTGGGTAATAAAGAATTTTTGGAAAAAGCTAGAAATTTTATATGGATTTTTACTGATGCTTCTAAGGAGAGAAAGTCAAACACAGTTTGAGGTTAAGTAACGCGGCTTTATTTATTGTTAATGTCATGCGCTTACATTTAACCCTGAGAACTAATTGTACCGGCTGTCTCTGTCCTATGTACTGGTCATCTCAGCAAATAAGATTTTGATATAAGTTGCGTTCATTTAATAACTTTACTATAGTACAAAAGCATGTGATTAGAGAGCTGTGACTTCTCATTCTGAATAAAGTAAGAAGAATATTTGCAAGAAATTTACTAAGTTTACTATTTGGAGCATTAATTGAAGACATAATCGGTCGGACAGCAAGCGGTGCTAAAGAATTATAAGAAGTCAATTGTTTTAGATGTAATGTCATCTAGTTTCCTTTTTTTTGTTGAAAAGATTTTATTAAACTGTTAGCCTTTCGTTCCCAGGTCAAAGTGGAGTCCCGTATAAGGGATTTATAATGTGAACTATCAACCAGCATATTGTGATATAAAGTCATATAGTCTGTGTGGTTCATCGCCACAATGATATTGCCTATATCGCTAAGTATTATTATTAACTCCGGATGGTCCTTAAGATTTTTTTTTTGTTATTAATTACTTTTGTAAGAACATTTCTGGAATCTTTAGTCTTATGAATGAAATTAACTATGGTGTTGTTAACCTGACCTCGATAAATGTTTTTTTTATTTTTCATTACAAGGTATAATTTTTGTTTCAATATCTAGTAAGTTCGGTAATTTGAGATGTGAAGCATTTATAGTTACATTGAATTTGGGGTCCAAGGCTAACAGTTTTGCAATATCAGCAGGCATTGTTATATCAGAGATGTTTTTAAGCCACTTTTCTTGTGTAGAGATGGTAGCAAATTTTCGATCTTTTAAACATTTTAATTTGTTTTTGTTTCTGGCTTTAATACTGTTGAACAAGTTATTATATTTAAGTCACAAGGTGTTTTAAAAGCATTACAAATTTTGCCAGGTAAAAGAGATTGAGCTCGCTTAGAGTTTTCTTCAAGATATCTTCGTAACCGGTGAATAGATGAAATGGTAATTTTCATTTCTAGATTAAGAATCTTCTGTCTCACTTTAGTGTCAAAGTTAATGATTTGATTTCTTAATGAACCTCTTCATGATATGTAAGAAGGTTGTTAAAGTTCTTGAGGCTATGCAAGATGTGGTTTGAAAAAACTTCACTGGAGTAAGGAAATTCTTCTACAATTTCTCAATCCCGAAATAGCGTACCTTCCTTTGAGGTACTGCCATTTATAGAAGCACTAACTCCCAGACTTATCAACATCTTTAAACAACAAAACATTAGGTTTGCTACAAAATGTAATAACAATCTCAAATTTCTCTATACACCTTTAAAATCACCCATTGTAACTGAATAGAGATTTAACGTAGTTTACAATATCCTTTGTAAGGACTGCAATTTAAATTACGTTGGTGAGACATCACGTTCCTTAAAAAATCGTATCACCTCACACAGGAGCGATTTCAGACTGGGGAAGAAATCTTGCGCTTTGGCAGAACATAATATCGGTCATGACCACAGAATGAATTATGAAAATGCTGCAATAATTTTTAGCGAATCCAAATTCAATAAAAGAAAATTCTTAGAAATGGTAGCAATCCATAATAATCCACTCACAATGAACAATAAGTCAGACACTGAGGAGTTCGGTTCGACATATTGTATACTTTAGAACTTAATAAATTTTTAATCCAAAAATTCAGTTGACCTTATACAATGATCTCTTGTTTATTTATTTTATCCAAAATGCTCTCTAATCATATGCATGGATGCCACAGTAAAGCTATTAAATGAATACAACTTAATATACATATTAATCACTATCAAAATTTTATTTGCTGAGACGACCGGTGCATAGGACAGAGACAGCCGGTACAATTAGTTCTCAGGGTTAAATGTAAGCGTATGGCATTAGCAATAAATAGAGCCGCATTACTTAACCTCAAACTTGATTTTTTTTGAAATCCGGCTTGTGAGCGTGTGATCCGTGTAGGAATTTAATCTGTGAAAATTTAGGTTTATTAACACCATCCTCTGTAAGTTACCCTTTTTCCGTTTGTATAAATTACATCAGTTGTTAAATATATAGATATTTTTATAACAAATAGGGTTTGGAAGAATATTTTAAGAATTTTGGGTTAGGCTAATCTAAACATAGATCCCCATACTGGGGGAACTGAGATAGTTCCCCCAGTAAAGGTAAAAGGATGTAAAGAATCGATGTCAGAAGACAAAAACATGGAGATACAAAATAAAGAGGTTAAAAAAGTAAACAAAAATAAGAATAACAGTTTAGGCCCTTATATAGTAACGGTACAGGGGGTCAAGGAAATAATTTGGGTAATTATCATCCCATGGCGATCGCTAAGGAAATATTAAAAGTAAACATTCCACATAAAAAAGGTCAGCCGAGGAAAGGCAGAAACAGAATATCAATTGAATTCGAAGCCCCTCAAGCAACTTTGCGATAATCAAGATTTGATTAATAAAGGATTTGAAATGTTTACCCCATCGATAAATGTGAGTTGTAGAGCGGTTGTTAGGAGAATTTACAGGAACTTAACCAAGAATTGAAAACCAATCCAGAAACTCAGACTGAAATTCACGAAGGGAGATGTAACTCAGAACCAATATGTTTTCATTGCAAAAGTTCGTTTCATTCTTCTACCGAAAGAAAGAACTGTCCAGAATACGAAACACAGAAGCAAATCGGATTTTATATGTCTTGAAATGGAATTTCTTTTTATGAAGCAAATCAGTTGGTTGCTCCAATTAAGAAAAACTGTGGAATTCGAGATGAAAAACAGTTCCCCAGGACAGATGACAAAACGGAGGCAAATAGAAATTATTTATCAGAAGAAAAATTTTATCTTTCATATTCGATAGAAAAAAATCAAATGCCAACATATAGCAAGGTAATTTCCTTTAAAAGACAGAAAACTAGATCGCCTTCTTCCCAATCGGAATACAGTAGGGAACAAATTAGATATTGATTAATAAAGCGGAAATATCAACGAAAGTGGAGCATATATCATTTTTAACAAAGCAATTTTTATTAGAGGCTAAAATGAATCATTATGATATCAAACTATCTTCGATCAAAGGACATTCTGAAATAAAAGGGAATGAAAGAGCAGATCTATTGGCAAATATAGAGAGGATTAAGGATTTCGTTGGAGATTAAATTGGATTGGAGTGAATATTTGCCAAATATAAAACATAATTTCCACGGATAATGGTGTAAACAATGGGAGGTGTCAACAGTCACAAAATGGAGATAGTATAAGCAAATTCAATCAGAGTTTCCAAAGCAGCCTGGTACAAAAATATAGAATATAGAAATAGAAGACATATCATAACGATAATAAGGATGAGAACGGGGCATTGTCTGACGCAGGAACATTTATATAGGATAGGAATTAGTGATGCGCAATGGTGCCAATACAATACGGGGATAGGAAATTTTGAGCATTTGTTATTTAGTTGTCCATTAATGTAAAATGATTTATATGCTATCTAAGTTGAATGACAAAATGATTTTAGTTATAATGAAATTTGTTAATCATAATAAAATAAGTTTATAAAATTATTTTTTTTAGATCCTCTCCAATCCTTCCTTTATCCTTAAATTTATCCGAAGCAACATAGTGGGGTGTGCAAAGCTCCTCTGTTGCCCGGGAGGGGTGAAGATTATGAATCCTATGTTGTAAGTGTTCATTAGCATAACTAAAATTGATGAAGTTATGTCATGTAAAGTAAATAAAAAATAGTCAGAGGTTGAAAAACTTAAATTGAATAATGAGTTAATTGACGGAAAAAGACAAAATTGATGTCAGAGGTTGAAAAAGTTAAAGTAAATAATGAGTTAATTGATGGAAAAAGACATAATTGAGGTTAATTGATGGAAAAATACACAACTGAGGGTATTGGATTATGACAGCAGTCAGATGCCTTTTATTGAGCGATCCATAATGGAATAAAAATAATAGCTGGGTAAATGCAAAAAATGCAAAGCCCAAAATCTAAATCAGCAGCAGCGTAACCCCAAATTTTCTACAGAACAGATGGAAAAATTGTTCAAGATATAGAATAGTTTTTCTTTGTAATTAATATGTTAAATGTATACCGTAGATATAAAATATTCATGAGTAATGACCACTAACTTTATGATTTGATACTCAAGCGTGTAAAGGACCATCCACACGTGCATGCTTTACTTAAGGCTTGCCTGCACAAACGGGTTTGTATACCGAAACCCGTGTGTATGGATGAGAAAACTGTATACCGTGCAGTCCTATAAGCGCGGCTTGTGGACTGTTGAAAAAGTTAAAGAATAACTGCGCAAACTAGGTTTGCACGGCATTGGTTGTGTCGTGTAGGGGCTCAAGCTGTGCCTACAGTTTTGTGAGCTGTATTGAGTCAGTGCCTGTCTTCTTGGAGCCTAGTGTCTGCATGTTTTCTTTTGTTCAATATGCGCAAACTTGTCTGATACACGGTCCTGTTCAAAATAATTTATTACAGAATTTATTGAACTTTATAAAACCTTATCGACCTTATGGAAGGTAAAAAGCAAAAAATATTCCGACTGCAATAAGAAAACTGTTGCTTATGATAAAATGATTGAGAAGTTAAAAAAAGATAGATACCAAATTCTCGTTTTGACTTGACTTATTTTTATATAGATTTAATTCAAATGTTGCAATTAATAATAAATTGCACAGGTAGAGCCAGAAGCAGACCGAGATATGGTGACAAAAGAAAGAAAGAAAATAACCGATTTAGAGAGATCAGGAGCCGATACTGAAGATGTTTATGTATCTGCCCTATGGTACTACGATAAGCTTCAATTTGTAATTGACCAAGACACTCCTTATTCAATGATTTCAAACTTTGACGGGGTCACAGGTAAAAAAAAATAATAAGTATGCTGTAGACTTTTTATTCACGTACAAAATTAAAATAAATTTATATTACTTCCTTCATTATTAAAATAATGTAAAAACTTATCTCTTGTCTATTTAGCATTTTTGGAAATGGATTTATAATACCAGTTTTGCAAATTACATAAATAGTTGTCCTAAACCTAATTCCAATGACCCTTCTAAAGTATGTTCATAATCCAAGCTCCCTGGTGGTGTGTAGCTGTTTGGATGTTTTTTCCTTAAATAATTATGAAGGGAACAAGTAGCCAAAACAACCAAATCAATATTTTCTTGCTTCAGGTTTATGCTCGTATGGAAAATTCTAAATCTGGATGCCAATATACCGAATGCATTTTCGACCACGCGTCTAGCCCTTGATAAGCGATAATTATAAATTCTAGTTTGCATTGACAACAGCCATTAATACCATGCTATGAAAGTTTTTATAATTAAAAAAGTACGATCCACTTCCGGGTGGAGGCACTATTCGAACGTGCTTCCCATCTACCGCGCCAAGGCAATGTGGAAAGTTCCATCGTTTTCCAAATTCCTCGGCTATTTATTTCCATTCCTCAGGGGTTTTTGGAATCTAAAACACCATTTTTTTTTAGATTGTCAATGACAACATGGACCCACTTGCCTCCCGACCTGGAACTAATTATTCAACTTCAGAAGAAGCGTATTCACCCCCTGAAATGAGTGCACCAAAACGGAAAAGTCAAAATAAAGTGGACAAAGAACTAGACAGTACGATATCTTCTGTGGGGAAACGATTGTGTGAGGTAAAAAATGAAGATCAACATGACATTTTTGGGAGGAGTATTGTGAGTAAGCTCAGAAACTTACCCAAAGATTAGTGAATTTATTATGAAAAGTTGATAAATGACGCAACTTTTGAAGCGGAATTAGGAAACTTATCAAGAAATTGTTGTGTCGATGTCCCTCCTACTGTGCCCTATCCAAAAACTGGGACTTCAACCCTTCAACCTGCCGGATCAAGTAGCACCGAAAGTTATTTAAAATCCTATGATCCAACACAACAGTAATTTTATTTTGTTCTTAATATTTTGATTACTTAATAAATAGTTTAAATAAATAATTTACCTTCATGTATTTTTCTTTCAAAGTATCAGTGGTTACTTTACATGTGTCTGAGATACAGATATAGCTTGAGTAGAAATAGCGTTCGAAAATCTCAAATCTTTGTATGACCTTCCCGTACCCAAAAATCTAAACGTACAAATCAATCTCTCATGAGGTGATAGAGACTCACGCATCACGGTATCTTGTCGTTCGATTACCGGTGTCACTAATGTCAGTAGTTCAGTATAGGCAGTCTCATCCATCTCCCATATAATTCCTCCATTCATTGGGTCTTGAAGCAAATCATTCATTAGATTTATGTGAGAGTAAACCTTTCTTTTCAGCAACCACTTTTTAAGCCAAGCGGAACGACTTTTTTTCCAACCAGCAAAAAAGAAAAAATATTAGTAAATAATTCCCAACATCAGGCGACATTGTCACTACACTACACTACAGAAAAGTACGAGCAGGCCGGAAGGATGGGACTGGACTGAGGTTTGCGCATGCTTGTCTGCATCGTGTGCACAGGGCACAGTGTTCCGTATAGTTTGAGCAAACTATACCTGTAGGCAAGTCACTAATGTCAGTAGTTCAGTATAGGCAGTCTCATCCATCTCCCATATAATTCCTCCATTCATTGAGTCTTGAAGCAAATCATTCGTTAGATTTATGTGAGAGTAAACCTTTCTTTTCAGCAACCACTTTTTAAGCCAAGCGGAACGACTTTTTTCCAACCAGCAAAAAAGAAAAAATGTTAGTAAATAATTCCCAACATCAGGCGACATTGTCACTACACTACAGAAAAGTACGAGCAGGCCGGAAGGATGGGACTGGACTGAGGTTTGCGCATGCTTGTCTGCATCGTGTGCACAGGGCACAGTGTTCCGTATAGTTTGAGCAAACTATACCTGTAGGCAAGTCACTGTCGTGTGGAAGGCTCATTAGTCATAATTTTCTTCTTTTTTAACAAGGAATTGCCTGGCATTGCCCTTAATTAATTTTCAGACCTCTTTGAAAAAGAAATTAACCATATTTCGAAAGCTTAGGCAATAAACCAAGAGTTTTAAAAGGCCCCCCTCACAGACTGTAACCCTACTAGCTCTACGATATATATATATATATATATATATATATATATATATATATATATATATATATATATATATATATATATGTATATATTTATATATATATATATATATATATATATATATATATATATATATATATATATATATATATATATATATATATATATATATATATATATATATATATATATATATATATATATATATATATATATATATGTATATATATATGTATATATATTTATATATATATATATATATATATATATATATATATATATATATATATATATAAATATATATATATATATATATATATATATATATATATATATATATATATATATATATAAATATATATATATATATATATATATATATATATATATATATATATATATATGTATATATATTGATATTGTGTCCCATATGTATAGAATAATGATTCCACAGCATTTATTAATTAGTGTATCCAAAAAATGTTTAAATAAAAGTTATACGGCATATATGCAGACGTTGACAATAAAATGATTTGAACTGTCAGTTCGATAACGCCCTGTATATTATTTTATTTTTGAGTCTTACTAAAAATTCTAGATATTATTTGTCTAACATACCATATGTCTAAACTGAACTGTTTTAGACTTGAATGATATTTAAAATTAAGGAAAGTAAATTAAAAAAAAAATTAAGCTGGCTTGTATCAAACATTTACTGTCAGGTAACGATTTAACGCGTCAAAAAATGATTTATTGACGAAAATGTTTATTGCTGCATTTTGTGAAACTGCAATTTGAACGTAATATCTTAATGGTACATTTAACAGAAACTGAAAGAATTACTTGGTTACGGAGACCGTAGGAGAACACAACAAGAATATCCAAATCGAGAACCTATTACCCAATCTGTAGTTAGCAAAACATTAAAATGATTTAGACAATCAGGTCATGTTAAGGATCCGTCTAAACCTGGACCACCAAAAGTTAAATCAAGCGATGACAAAAAATTAGATGTTTTATTGGGAATTACAGAAAATCTCCACACAGCCACTCATCAGCTTTGCCTAGACCACGACATAAGTTAAGGTATACTAAGTCGTATACTGAATGAAGAAAAATTGGATCCATACAAACCCATTCTATTGCAAGAATTATCTGAAGATGACTACGATAGACGCGTTGAATTCTGGGAGGTCATGATGGAACGAATCAATTATGATCCTAACCCAATTAATAATTGTTGTTTGACTGGCTAGTTAAGAAAAATATATTCTCAATTTAGTGGGGCTGCAGTCTATATTTAAATATTTATGGCCTTGGGTAGTGAAACAACCTTTTTTGTTAGTCGAGCTTTCTTCAGGACATCTGGAAAGACAAAATTTTGTTTTTTCTTTATATTGTTAAGCGAAAAATTACTTTTTTAAGTACATTCATATGGTTGAAAAAACAAAAAAGAAAGATGGCATGAGCAAAAAGAAAAATGATTGACTTACCAAAGTGGTTTTTCTATAACAAAACAAGCAGTCATTTGCACAGAGGGATATTCCCCAATATACTAGTGTTAACTATATAACATTATAATTAAACGGAAAAATATAAAACGGCCAAAATGGCTGGCCTTGGTACTCTCTGCTAATCCCGTAAACCAGTAAATTAACAAAAAATTATCAATTTTTGGCGGTAGAGATGGAGTGTGATAGACCGATATTACTTTTATGTAGTAGAGAAAGATCGAAGGTATTGATTCGTTTCGATCTGAGATATGCTTTCAGTTTAAAACTTATTTATATGGCAAATAGTGTAATGAATAAAGATAGAATTAGTAGTTGAGAGTGTAGATTTTAATAGCGCATGTGTCAACCTGCATACGGGGGATAACAGAAAGAAACAATGCATTACAGTTTTCGGAAAATAAAAATATATGTATAATAGATAATATAATGTAATAGAATGATTGGATGGAAAAAACATTTTGTCTATGTGTTATTCGTCTGGTGCAGGACGATCTATTAGTGATTGATATTTTTCTAATTCTAATTTGAGGCTGTAACTGTATATGGAACTGAGTCCCTGGGTGTCACTCTTTTTATTCATGGTGTAGGGTTCCCGGTTAATATGGGCCATTTCTAAGAAAATTCGTTTATAGTACAAATCAGAGCGATCCAGGACCTCAGTCTCATCCCAGCTCATCCGATGGTCATTGTTAACGACATGTTGTGCTAAAGCACAAGATTGTACATTACGTCTACAGTCACTTTTGTGTGATGTAATCCTACCCTTCAAATTTCTGGAGGTTTGACCTATGTAGACCTTATTACAATTGATCAATCACAACCCCACTTACACATTGCAGCTCAAAGCCAACAATATGGTTAAGAATTTAAAGAACAAGGGTCTTATTGATGAAGTCGAGCCCAGTCAAATGACCACTTACAATACTATATCTCCTAGGTTTTATACCTTACCAAAAATTCATAAGCCCAGCCTCTCAATGAGACCCATTGTAACTTCGATTAATGCCCCTAACGGTGCACTATCAGCTTTCATTACCAAAATCCTTACTGAGGCATACAATGCTGACAATGAATTTAATGTAAAGGACTCTTTCTCATTTAGCACTTTTATTAATAATTTTCAACTACCGAATAATTATGTGATTTTAAGTTTTGATGTAGTCTCACTTTTCACCAACCTACCCCTACAAGTAATTTTAACCACAATAAATGATAAATGGGACACAATCACCCAATACTGCAACTTGGACCTAGACCTATTCAAATCCATAGTACAGTTTATTTTTGACTCCAACATATTAGTTTTCAATGATCAATACTATAAACAAATTTTTTGGAACCCCTATGAGATCTAAAATTTCACCTATTCTTGTCAATTTTGTTCTTGATGACTTGGTTAGCGATTGTCTTGAACTTATGCCTTTTCATATACCTTTTATTAAACGGTATGTTGATGACCTCATCCTGGCAGTACCAAAAGGTAGAATTTATGTAGCACTGGATATTTTTAACTCCTATAACCAGCATATTCAATTCACCAAAGAAGAAGAATCAAACGGTGGCATTCCCTTCTTGGATATGTTGGTAATCCGTACGGATGACAACGTTCTAAGAACTAAATGGTACCGAAAACCATACTGCTCAAACAGATTCATAAGTTTTTCCTCATACCACCCAATGAAATCCAAAATAAACCTCATACCAGGAATGAAAACTAGAGCAGTCAAATTAACCCACCCAGATTACAGAGGTGAGTCGCTCCGAAAACTTAAGGGCTTTCTACTTCCTACCAGTTCATTTAATTAATAAATTTCTTTTTAGTACATCTTATAGTATCCCAGAAAATATAACACAACAATCACAACCTCAAACATTTACTACACAACGCTCAGTACAAAGTAACAACCAAGAAATTCATATTAATCATTCCTCTACTCAATGAAACAATCAAAATTTTTATTTCTCTCTTCCTTATATTGACAATTTTACTGATAGACTTATTAATATTTTCAAACCGTTTGATTTCAAAATTGCTAAAAGACAAATCAAAACTATGTCTAAACTGTACACCAAAACCAAGACTCCTCTCCTAAAAAATGAAAATTGGAACGTAATTTACAAAATACCTTGTTCAAATTGTAATAAGGTGTACATAGGTCAAACCTCTCGAAATTTGAAGGGTAGGATTACATCACACAAAAGTGACTGCAGACGTAATGTACAATCTTGTGCTCTCGCACAACATGTCATCAATAATGACCATCGGATGAGCTGGGATGAGACTGAGGTCCTGGATCGCTCTCATTCTTACTATAAACGAATTTTCTTAGAAATGGCCCATATTAACCGGGAACCTTACACCATGAATAAAAAGAGTGACACCCAGGGACTCAGTTGCATATACAGTTACATCCTCAAATTAGAATTAGAAAAATACCAATCACTAATAGATCGTCCTGCACCAGACGAATAACACATAGACAAAATGTTTTTTCCATCCAATCATTCTATTACATTATATTATCTATTATACATATATTTTTATTTTCGATCTTTCTCTACTACGTAAAAGTTATATCGGTCTATCACACTCCATCTTTACCACCAAAAATTGATAATTTTTTGTTAATTTACTGGTTTACGGGATTAGCAGAGAGTACCAAGGCCAGCCATTTTGGCCGTTTTGTATTTTTCCGTTTAATTATAATGTTATGTAGTTAACGATAGTATATTGGGAAATATCCCTCTGTGCAAATGACTGCTTGTTTTGTTATAGAAAAACCACTTTGGTAAGTCAATCATTTTTCTTTTTTCTCATGCCATCTTTCTTTTTTGTTTTTTCAACCATATGAATGTACTTAAAAAAAGTAATTTTTCGCTTGACAAAATAAAGAAAAAAGAAAACTTTGTCTTTCCAGATGTCCTGAAGAAGAAATAAATATAATTTCGAAAGCTCGTCTAACAAAAAAGGTTGTTTCACTACCCAAGGCCATAAATGTTTAAATATAGACCGCAGCCCCACTAAAATGAGAAAAAATATATATATATATATATATATATATATATATATATATATATATATATATATATATATATATATGTATATATAAAATTTGTTTTGTTAGAATTTTTTGGTATATCCTATACGATCAAAAACGTTTTGAAAATATGAACCATAACTTTTATATATTTTTTTCTGCTATCTATAATAAAAAACAAATTTAAATATACAATTACAGCTATATTTCAGTACTTAAGCTACGTCATTGGGCAAATAGATCAAAAGAATCATGTGTCAGGTGTTTGCTTGTATTTAAGTAAGGTCTTTACTCTAATCATAAAATATTTCTGTATAAACTAGGCTTGCCGAACTTATTATTAAAATCTTACCTTACTAACAGAGTTAGGACTGCTTATATTGGTTCTGAACAGAAAAAGTAATATTCCTCTATATATCAGGTAACAAAGGAGAACATCAAGCATAAATATTTGAATTAACCTTGTTTTTTAACATTTGTCAATGATTTAAGAAACAACTAGGTAGGTAGGTACCTACCTACCTAAACCTGGTAAATAAATATAAGGAACAAATAAAATAATTAACAGTTTAATTACTAACATCATTCTATCAACTACACCTACAAGATGTTCTATATATATTTCTCAAAACTTAATTTAACATCACTATATCAATCCATAGACGATAATTCATGTATTAAATCTTCTTCCAATAAATTATTATTGTTGAGTTCAACTGAAAGAGTAAAAAAAAAATGTGAAAAATTTTAAAAAAATAAAAATAAAAAAATAACTTTGTCTCTATGTTAGTATAAATGGTAAAAGTATAGAATAAGTTAATAATTAAATTTTTAGGACTTCTAGTGGACGATATTTCAAGAACCAAGTTAGTTCAGCCACATTAAGGTTATTCTATTTTGCCAATGTCCAGAGCATAATTTCATAAAGTACTGTGTTCTGGCCTTACCGAGAAACATTAGCAAAATCTTCGTGGCTCAGAAAAGACGAGTTCGTATTCTATAAAGGTATATACATTGTCAGAACATCTTGGAAATATGTCAAACCTAAGTGAAGAAGATGCCTATTGAAAATGAATTTTATCCCTTAGATGAATATTGTAATTTATAATGTAACATATTTTTTTTTCTTTCTGTTTTACCCTTTCACTATATGTTTAGTCATAGAACTTTAAAGTGATTTTGAAGTCTGTTAGGTGTAAAATATTTTTATACCTGTGATAATGTTTATATAATAGCATAATTATTTGAAACTATACGCCACAACAGTTTTAACTCCTACACCAACCACTTTATTTTTGCATTCGACACGTGTTTCGCTAGCCGTGTCAGCATCATCAGGAGCGATGATTGATTAAATCTAAGAATATAAACTAAACTATTTATACCAAACTTGGAATTACTCGAGTTGAACTAATTATACCAGAAGCATTAATTCCGGTCAAGTAGCCCATACAGAGAACTGTGATGAATAGGTCCTCGGTCCTTATTTAGACTATTTTACATTTTGTATTTCAATACATTTGTACGCTTCTAATAATTTCCTATCACAATATTTATTTTTGAACATTGACAACTGCGGATACGAATATCCGTTACTCATATTCGCGAATGCAAATGCAGAGGCGAATATCAGATTTTCAAATTTGGCGCTGTTTGTCTATGATGAAAGGTTGGCTACCATGCGTTACGCTTATGCACGCACACATGTAAATTACTCGTGTGATAGGCTGACTGTGTCTTATGCCGTAAACAACCGACACCGAGCGAACTAAACCGATAGTATGTTTTGGTTTTACATTTGAAATTAGATTAACAAAAAAGATTTGTTTGTGTCATAATCTGAAGTGATAATTTTTCCTTTTAAGGGGAATTAGTCAGTGAACTTAACATAAGTAAATCAAATATATGAGTGAAATTCGGGCTTATTTTACACAAATCAATGCAGAGCATGCAAATTGTAAAATATGTCAAAATGAATATTCACGCAAAAGAAGGACGACTACTACAATGAGAAACCATTCAAAATCCACGCAGAAAAAGAAATACCGTGAACTCGAAATTCGTGAAAATGGGCAGAATACTTCTAAAATAAATGTATTGGCTTCATCTTCAAAACAGTGTAGTAAAACTCACCTAAAACAAATGTTTTTTGTTGATTATGTCGAGAAATACAAACAGTGGGATATTAACAATACCCAGTCTCTGAAAGTTGACAATTTAGTGAGCGAAATGATTGCCTTAGAAGACTTACCCGTCAGTTTCGTAAAAAGTATTGGATTTACAAGACTAGTAAAGCACCTATGTCCGTTCTATAATTTTAAAAACTCGTCAATATTTTTCTTCATTTGTTTGCGAAAAGTTATACGCTAAAATAAAAGGCGAAATTCTTGAACAGATAAAATGTTTTGACATCTGGTCTGGTCAGTTTCTTGTTCTGGAATATCGCTGCTGAGCCCATATTATAACGGATCAGTTTGAAAGAAAAATGCTACATATAGCTGCAAAAGTTGAAAATATTTGATCATCATGGGATATATCCAAAGAAAAAATATAATGCATTGTTAGAGATGCGAACGCTAACATAAAATAACCGGTCCGTAAGTGTTCCGTACGTTAATTGCTTTTAAAATAAAAATTTTTGTTACGGAGGTAAAAAATGATCACTGACTTCACAAAACACACCCCAAATGAGTTTTGAACAAAGTTTGTTTCGGATCTTTACTGAAAACTAATGACCTTTGTTTTTTTTATATACCAGATAAATTGATAAACGTGATAATTTTCGTTCAATCTACACCCTGTGGAGAATATGCCAGAATTTTTTCAAAATTTTTTGACCCATACTTTTCAAGATAAAGGGGGGGACAACGATTTTTCGCGATGTTAATAATACAAAGAAAAGTGTGCGCAAGTATTACATTATATATAATTTTAAACTCGGGTTTTTACAAGCTTTCATTTGACACCCCACTCGATGGCGTAGTAATTTTTTTTTTCACTTCCCCAAAACTAACTAATTTAACTTTCAAAACTACACGTCTCTGATAAGGCCATCAATTCCTATATTAGCACCTTTCTATGTCACATAGTTCCGGAGAAAATCGGGTGTGACAGACGGACGGACGGACACCGAAGTGATCTTATAAGTGTTCCGTACGGAATACTAAAAAGGTAGAGTCATTCGGAGTAAGAGAGCGTGTCGGGTAAGAGATCGCAATACGACTATCTCCGCAGGGAGTGAAGGGATCGGGGGCGCTTGTTTGAAGAAATTAGTGGCGAGCGAGCGGCCATCTTGAAGCCCCGCGACACTTCGCTGCGCGCCGTTAGTGTAACAAAATACGACGAAAGATTAAAATTTACAGTTTATTTTGTAGATTTTTGTGCTCAGGAAAACTTGTATCACATCTGTGGAGGTAGGTTAAACGCAGTAAGTAGTGTTTAATGTTGTAACACCACTAATGTAATATTATTATTAAGAGCAAAGTTTCAGGTTATCTCTAGAGTTGTTCGTATAAAGACGGGTTATTTAAAAAGTAGTCCCGTGGGGTACGAGAGCAGGGTCAAAAGAACGCATGCGAACATTTACCCCTACATGCGTTCTCTTGTCCACATATTGAATGTTATATAATATATTTTACTAAGATTACTTAGAATTGTTAACATTTTCGTTATACTCACCTAGATATTTTTCGCTTACAAAAAAAAATGCCACGTAATTATGTTAGAAAGCGACCAGACAGAAAAGTGGTAATGGAGGAACAAATTACAAGAGCCAAAAGACTCATGTCAGAGGGGAAGAGTCAGAGGCGTACTGCTGAAGAAGTTGGTGTTAACGAAGGAGGTCTCAGAAAGACTCAAAAACAGTAATGTTCCAATATCTATAGGTCAACATTTAACGAGGCTGAAGAGTTAGAATTTGTTGCCCACTGTAAAAAAATGGACGAAATGTTTTTTTGGCTTAACCATTAATGATATGCGTCGTTTAGCGTATGAGTTTGCTGTGGCAAATAACGTACAACATCGCTTTCATGAGTCATCAAAAATGGCTGGTCGTGATTGGGTGGAATGTTTTCTCCCACGACACCCCAATCTATGTTTGCGACAGTCTGCTCCAACCAGCTTAGCAAGGGCAATAGAATTTAATAAAGCGCAGGTAGAGAGATTTTATAAAAATCTTAAAGAGATCTATGATAAGCACAACTTTCTTCCCAGTAAAATATACAACATGGATGAAACGGGAATAAGCACGGTTCCAAAAAAAACCCAAAGGTGGTGAGTGTCAGAGGTAAAAAAGTAGTCGAAAAATCGTTTTTCTGCAGAGAGAGGTGCTACAATAACAGAAGTAATGTGCATCAGTGTGACAGGACATTTTGTACCTCCGGTGTTTATTTACTCGCGCCTGAGACCACACTCTGAGTTACTAGATGGTTGCCCGCTGCAAAGTATACTAATGGTTTCTAACAGTAAGTTCATAAAAACAGACATATTTGTCAAATGGCTGCAACATTTTAAACATTTCACCAACCCAACTGAAGAGGAACCTGTGCTACTTGTTTTCGACAACCACTCCTCTCATATCAGTCTCGAAGCAACGAGATATGCTCGTGCGAACCACATCATAATCGTTACACTTCCACCAGCTGGAAGTCATAAACTTCAACCATTAGATGTTGCTGTTCATAGCCCATTGAAGACAAAATACTCGTTCGAATGCGAAACATGGATGAATCAGCATCC
Source organism: Pachyrhynchus sulphureomaculatus (assembly GCA_019049505.1). Taxonomy (NCBI): domain Eukaryota; kingdom Metazoa; phylum Arthropoda; class Insecta; order Coleoptera; family Curculionidae; genus Pachyrhynchus; species Pachyrhynchus sulphureomaculatus. The sequence continues at coordinate 162,995,893 of CM032447.1, read as the reverse complement.
AGGTAGAGGAATAACGCAGTACCAAGTGGTTGGTCTATTCCATGCTGCGTATAAACATGTTGCTACTATGTCAAATGCGGAATCTGGTTTCCGAGCAACAAGAATATTTCCATTTGCGGATGATCTTTTTATTGATACAGACTTTGTACCTTCCACGGGGACTGATCAATTTTTCCCGAACAAATAAGTCCATGGAAGAGGATTTGAACCAACCATCGATAGAAAATGTACCTGAGATAGATGAACATAATGTGTGTCCGTCCCTGCTCGATGATAATTGCACTCAAATAGCAAATATCTTGACCAACGAAGTAGATATTAATGTACTTGCTTCAAATAATAATGCACAGTGTATTAATCCATGCCTACCTGTTGAAGAGGCGAGCATAGACAAACAGGCTGACAAATTTTGGATGAATAAATCAGTTACAGAGAAGACAAATGTAGCAAAGTGTAACATTTCATTAAATAAAAAAAAACGTTCAGCCAGATAATCAGGGTGAAATGTTAGTAGAACTTAGCCTTTTCCTAAGATGGTTGAGAAGAAAAACAGATCAAGAGTAAGTTTTAAAATCCGAAATTATTACGGCAAGCCCTTCTAAGAATCCATTAGAAGGGAAACGCAGAATTGAAGAGGAACAAAAATCAAATAAAGCACGGCAACGCAGAAAACCAATGAACTTAGATTCTGAAGCGGGTAAAATAATAAAAGAAATAGTAAGAAAATACGTGTTCAAAAGTAAAGAAAGTTAGAGAATGAAGAATCCCATTATTGTCCCATCTGCAAAGAAAAATATGTAGATCCACCTACATGTGGATCCAGTGCCTGTTATGTAAAAAAGTGGTTTCATGAAGAGTGCACGCCTTATATAGAAAGAGCTTTCACGTGTGACTTCTGTGAAGATTGTTAACCTAATACTTGCTTATTATTTAATTATATTTTTCTTTTATAATATTTTTGATGTTTTTTTTTTATATTTATCTTGAGCTGCATTTATTGTAAGAGTCTAGTTACATATAAAGTCATAAATGATTCAACTGTTCTCACTAGCGGATTTATTGTTAATTGTTATGTATAAGAATTGTTTATTTTTCTTTATTAAAGTAAAAGTGTCTTTATTACCCGAGAGAAAACTGAAGATTATTTGAGTATTCCTTTATTTTGTTAAGTTTTGTTTAGCGTTTGATGTCTAGCTATAAAAGTACTAAATACTTTAAGAATACTGATCTCTTTATAGCTGTATTATTATTGATTAAGAATTTTTTTGAATCAATCGCAAAGTAAAGGTACTTTGCGATAAAAAATGTTTTAATTGATGTCAAGATGACTGTTAATATTGATTAATAAAAACAGTTATTTTTTTATTATTTAAGTATATTATTTCGCTCATTTCCCATGATTTACTTAAGCGCGTTGATTTACCCCATAAGCAAACTTTTACCAGAAGACTGCGTACTGTTATCCGCATTGCGGGTCAAGAGTTCACATTCTGACCGAGCCTCATCATTGTCTGATTCGAAGAAAACTGTATATTACGTACACTTATGCATTTTATAATGCTTAAATGCTCTGTCTAATAAGCATTATCATATTGTTGACATTCAATTATTTTTGTTTTGGGGTATTCGTGAAAGGTAAAGTGCATGCTCTTGACCCGAATGAATCTATCTATTAAATATTTAAAATATAGATTGTTCTTCACATCAGATTCAACTGATTGTCAAAAAGGGGCTGAAGGCGCAGGAAGCAAATAGAGCTCTAGATGAACTTTCAACCATCCCACAGAGACTTGATCGACCAAATCTCAAAATTTTTCAAGAATGTGTTATAGAATGGAATAACACCTTCTTCATGCTTGAACGTATTTTACGAAACAAAGATTCTTTATGTCTTTATGCATCACCAAGTAACAAAATTCCACAACTGACTTCCGAAAAGTAGATTATTGTGGAAAAACTGATTTTGTTACTTCACCAAAGAGTTGAGTGCAGATAGTATTTCAATATCAGTAGTGACTCCGTTATTCGCCCCTCTAGAGAAGATGATTGATGAATTTGACTTATCTGATGAATACGTTGGGACCACAAACTCTCATTCTAAAACCGGAACTCAATCGCAGATTTTCGCATTTGGAAAAGGATTTATAATTTGCACACGGCTACTTTCATTGACCCAAAATACAAAGTTAGATTTTTCAAAAACCCTTTAATAAAGGAGCAAGTTATAAGGAACATCATGAATTTAATTAGGGAATATGAACCAGCCTACCTTCAAATTGGTCAAGTGGTTGCAATGCTAAGCATATCAGAATGACTGACATTGAAACCCCAAATCCGGCGTTTTTTTTCAATCAATGAATCGCGTACTCTAAAGAATACTATGACTTTATTGATGGATTCTAGCGACACTGAAGACGAAATCATAATCAAAGTCCTGATCGAAATCCTACAACTTTTAGTTAAAAAAAAACAATATTTAGAAGAAAAAACACTTACAAAATGATCTAGATCCTCTAAGTAGGTGGAAGTTGAACAAACAGAAGTATGGGCATCTTTTCCCCATACCAAGGCAATTAGTTACACCACCCACAAGTGTTCCCAGTGAACGAGTTTTTAGTGGAGCTGGTCTTCTTTACACCCCCCAGTGAAACAGACTGCAAGGAGAAAAGGCAACAAAGCTTCGATTTATTAAATTTAATATTTCTCTGTTTCAATTTGATTAATAAGTCGGAATTTAAGACTGATGAACAATAACCTGTGTAGAATAAGATAGAGAATTTATTGAAGTTTATTTTCTCTTTTCCAAGAAGTGATTAGGTGTTTTTCTCAGAAAGTGTTTGTTTAGTTATCCAATAGATAGAAAGATTGTATTTGTATTAAAAACTTAATTAAATTTGTAATTAAATGTATAGTTTTGGTTTCCAAAAAGTTGATTATTGAACATAAAAAAAAACAGTCATTAGCATTCATCTGTTTTGTAGATCACAATTTATTTAAGATTTCTAGGCTGTGATTCGTTGTCCTTTGTAATAAAAATGTAAGAAACAACTCTAAATTTTTATTATGTAACAAAGATAATTAAAATATTATTTCGTTTCTTTCATTTTTTCTTTTTTTTTCGCGCACTTAAATCTAAAATGTTGATGCTAAGATATTTGCAAGGTATTCGCCTTAATTCTTGAGAATGCGAATACGAATATTAAAAAAACGTACGGATATTTGCAAATGCGAATAATCACACACATTCTTTATTAACCTTAAATTATGTAATGTTACAGTATGATTCTGTTCAAGAGCATATTCCGCAATATTTGACTTTTAAGATCTACCGTACCTGAAATGGGCTAAATAATATCTAAATCTTGTTTGAATCGACCTTCTTGTTTGTCCAGCATATTGCTTGTTGCAATTATTACAACATGTTTCATAAATGCCTCTTCTATCGTGTTTGTGAGTCTTATCCTTTGGATTTCCTAAGGCATTTTTTTAAGTTGTCTGATGACTTATAGAATAACGCGAGGCCTACATTATTAAGATATCTAGTATATTTTGGATTATATGGTATTCAAATCGTCAAACACTGCTCACAAATAAAAAAGGTGGAATTACGAGTGTTTGACCTAAACTTACGTCTATTTATTAACATGTTTATTAGGTTTTCGACATAACCTTTAACTTTAACTACCTTCTTAATATAGTAGGATTCGTTTCATTTCTCAATCTGACTTCATTCAAAGTAAAAGAAACGATGAACCGAAAATCCGCAGGATAAAACTCACGAACGTGATAGAAGTGAAATTTACAAAATAGGTTGAGTGTAACAAGACGTATGTTGGCCAAACAAGAAAGTCGATTCAAACAAAATTTAAAGAACATGTAGCTCATTTAAGGTAAGGTAGAACTGAAAAATCGAGCATTGACAAACACACGTCGATGTCAAAAATAAATCCTTTGATGTATTGGTGATAACTATTGTGTGGTATTTTGCCAATGATTCCAAAGGCTTAACATAGTTATTTATCTGCTAATAATCATAACCGTGTTTTATTGTTAATATTATAATATTAAAATTATACTTGATGACGTTCTCAATGTTCGATGAATATATATGACAATAAAACTTTACCGCACTAATATGTTTTTTTTTAAGTAAAGTCATGTGTAAATTTGCCACCTGTAGTAGCTCAGTGACTTTAACTAATAATGCGGTGTTATGCATACAAGTTTGGTCATTTTGTTTTTAGTTGCTTCGACACATAGTTTTCTAACGAATACTGCAATTGTTGATCCCGTCAAGGGTGACCTATACAGGCTGCATATTATACATCTTACAATATTTTTTCAGAATATACGTAGTCTGCAGAATAAACTAACTGAACTGCAGATTATAGCAGAAGACCACAAATTTGATATAATCTGTCTGTGTAAGCACTGGTTGTGCCAGGAGAATATATATGCTATACCTCTTGGTTACGAAATAAGTGAACAATATTGTCGCAAAGCTGCGCAACTTGGTGTTGTCATGATACTTACAAGACACAAGCTTCATGTTAACAGCCTTAGTGCAATTGCTAGAATCACACACAGAATCTCCACCTGGAGGCCGTGGCATGTGAGGTGACATGTGACGCAGGGAAGATAATAATATGCTATATATATATATATATATATATATATATATATATATATATATATATATATATATATATATATAGATCCCCTAATGGTGATATACCTACTTTCAGGAACTTCTGTCCATCTTATTCAATGAAAACAAAAAGTTTTATATTTTCGGTAACATTAATATAGAGCTGGACGATCATAACTTATCAACAAGGGAATTTATAAGTATAACAGAGTCTTATAACCTCACCTTTCTTTATTAATGGAGCCACTAGACTTTAAAAAAAAAATAGTAGTATTAACAATTGTATTACTAATGACAAGAATAATTGTAGGGTTTCACTGGAGGATTTTTACTTATCTGATCATAAAGATATTGTAAACAAAATTGCAACTGAACACATGAGAACCACTATTAATAAGACAGAAATAATAAAGTTCCGTCCAGTGTCTAAACTATCTATTGAAATGTGGGTACGAAAACTGATTTGCTGGGATTGGTCAGAACTTGACAATGCACCTGATATTAACACTTCTTGTAACTATGTAATGCAAGTAATATCAGAATCTCTTGATGAATATTTTCCTCTAAAAACAAAAACTATACCTGTAAAAAAAAAAAACAAAGAAATGGTTCAATTCTGAACTTAAAACAATCAGAGATAATATGTCATTTCTAACTTATTTTGCAAAAAATAACAATATTACCTTGAAAGATCGAATCAATGCTAGAAAATTACATAAACAAAGAAAAACTGAGCTAAAAACAAAGTATATAAGAGGAAAAATACTTCAGTCCTGTAACAAATAAAAAACAAGGTGAGAAATGGTAAATGAATTTAAAACAAAAATTAAGCTATTTCATAACATAACACCTGATGATTTTTAATGATTATCTTTACAGTGTGGTTACACAATTTACTAAGGCATTGTCGGGGTCTGATGGGAGCATTCCTGATCCAGTGGCATGGAGTACCTGCTTTGTAGCGGGGGTGTCATAAGGCTCAATATTGGGGCCAATCCTATTTGTGATATATGTCAATGATTTGCTTCACTACTTAGAGGAGGACATTAACATTATATAATATGCAGATGATACCACCCTATACTCTGCTCATAAAAATAAGCAGACATCTGAAAATACAATAAATGTTAATTTAAATAAAGCAGAAAAATGGTTCCAAGCAAACTCACTAGGTCTCAACCTAGGTAAGACTGCCATACTAAACATGTCACTAGGTAAAAATTCAGAAGATAATCCTGTTAAGTTTTTGGGGCTTTATATTGATTCAGGGCTCTCCTTTAGATGCCATCTTGTACAACTCAGCTGAAGCCTATCAAAGGTAATTTATTTCATCCGAAAAATAAAACATTATTCAACAATGGATACTATGAAACTTGCCTACATGGCCCTTTTCCATAGTCGACTAAATTATGCAATTTTATTATGGGGAAATACGGTTGAATGGCCAGTTATCTTTAAACAGCAAAAGAGGGCTATAAGAGTCATCGTAAATGTGTCACTAAGGCAATCCTGCCGAGAACCCTTTGGGCAATTAAAGATTATGACATTGACATTGTATATTTACCAATGCCTGTCTTTTGTTAAAAATAAACTGGATTCCTTAACAACACATGATGATATCCACATTATGAAACAAGAAATAAAAATAAGATCATCATTCCTCGGCAAAGGCTGACTGCAACTCGTAAGAGTTTTATTGTCTCCGCTGAAAAATTTTACAACCACCTTCCCACTTCAAAAGTCTGTCCACACGTAAATTTAAACATGAAATAAAAAAACTATTAATATCAATACGCCGAGTACTTTGGGACAATTTGAATATTGTATATTGTATTTCATTATGGCCTGTTTGGTTATCGATTTATTATTTTTAATTCACTTACATATATAATTATTTCATTTTCAACTGTATCTGACGATGCAAAGACGATGTGCAGGTTAGGTTTGCTTAACATAATTTGTACAAGTTATTATGCAAATAAAGTATTTATTATTATTATTATAAGAGAGTTTAAAGTAAGGCAGAACTGCTGTTTATTTACGGAAGGGTGCACGAACGTTCACCATGAAAAATGAAGTGCCCGTGCATCGGTGATGAAGTGGCCCAAAAATTTCGTGAAAATCGTCTCTTCACCATGTCGGAACTATCTACAATGTTTCCTCATGTTTCACAATCCATGGTCTATGACGTTTTGAATGAAAAATTGTACTATAAAAAAAGACGGTGATACCGACCAGTTTAAATCACTGGCAGCAGAATTTTTTTGAACAGAGAATAAAGAAGCTGTGAAGCTACGAACACTATGAAGAATGTTTTCAAGTCGAAGTATGCAAAAGTTATATTTTTTCTTTTTTATATATAAAATATGTTAGTATAAAAAACCCTCTTGAGTTTTTGGTATTGCTTGGTTCATCAATTTTTTTTAACTGGATTAATAAAGTTTTTTACTTCTGAAGAAGATCCTAGTGAAACTGAAAATCACTAAAATAAATCCTATTTTATAGGATAGGGGATCCATGAATAACTATCGACCGATAAGTGTTATTAGCGTCCATATATCGGTCTATCGATGTGGATGAATTTCGGAATGGTGTTATTTAAAACAGCAATACCACAAGCGCATTGTATTGTATGTATTGAATAATATATTAGTTAAAATGGACAGAAAAAAAATGTATTAGCAATATTTATAGATCTGCAAAAAGCATTCGATGTTATAAATATTGGTATTTTTTAAAAGAAGTAAGAAGTACTGGATTAAGAGGAAATATTTTCAATCTAATAAAAATAAATAAAGAGCAGGTTTCAAAATGTACGAATAGGTGATTCCAACAGTGACATTGAGGGTAATGAATATGGTATATCTCAAGGATCCATCCTCGCACCTTTATTATACTCTTTATATGTACTGAGCGTACATTGCGTGAATTGATGGCAAGATATTACACTTTTGCGGATCATACTGCTCTGCTGTATAGTAGAACATATAGTAAGGAACTTAGAACACCTACTAATTCTGATTTACAACGATAAAGAAACTGGTTGTTGCATAATAAATTAAAAATTAGTATTGAAAAAACTGTGTTCATATTATTTAAACAAAAAAAAATAAAAAAGTAGAATTTTGATAAACAATGCGGAAATAGCCCGGATTAAGAAAGTTAAATATCCAGACCTGTGGATTAATATTCAACTTAATTGGAAAGAACACATACAACACATATCAATAAAAAATACACTAATGATCATATCTCTATATAGATGTAGATGGTATCTAACACACAAAACAAAGTTAAACGTATATAAATTATAGTTCATATCCTAATTTCGATATTTAGTTCCTGTTGTGGAACTAAAGATTTTAATACTTTACAAGTATTTTAAAACAAAACTCTTGAAGTATTATTTAGATGTAATAGATTAACCCAGACAGGGAGTTAAAATGTATAAATTAAAAAAAATTATGTTAAAGTAACAGATAGAGCACAAAAGTGTAATGCAAATATTATTTTTAATAAAGATGTGCACCCTTACACCACTAGGAATAAAAAGGTGATATGCTGTCATAATGTTAGAACCAATTATAATTTATGCGATTCTATAGCGAAAACCCTCTGTGTTTGCAATAGCTTACCTACACATAAGCGTGATATATAAATTTTGTGCAAACATATCTTCCATTGAGAGTGGCCGATATAATTTGAAATATAGTATTGTACTTTACTTATAATAGTGTATATTAATATTTGTTATTAAATGAGCGTTCCCGATACCAGTGTTTGAATGCACTACTTAGAGATAACTGAAAATGATATTGTTATAACTTTGGTGGTTCTAAATAAATATTTAAAAAAAAAAAAAAAAAAATTACTTCCTCTTTAACCGGAAGTAATATCAACCTATTTATTTTAATTAAATTCCCATATTTTTCATTCAATATTCTACCAAAAATGCTCGTTTTAATTGCATATCACATATTAGCATTTATCTTAAAAATGACATCCTAGCTGAAGTTTTCTTCAATACCCAAGATGGCGTTAAATTCGTTCAAACAAGATATCTTTTTAATTGGATGATACGAATTGGTTAATATGGTTTATTTTATATTATCTCAATAACATGTAAGTTTACAATTAATTAATTAAATATTTACAGTACATAATATTCCAATGGAGGAAAAAAGGTAACGAACCCTTTCTGATGACTTCTTAACTTACAATTTTAATTTTATAATTTTTTACTACGGTCCCTTTTAATCACGATCAACATCATCACAAAATCCTTGTGCATTCAATTAACTCAGGCACTGCACGTATCCGATCCTCGTATACCATTTAAATAGAATATAAGAGTACATGCGACGGGCCGTCAGTTCACGCACATACTGTTAAAAGCGCCAAGTTACCTGTGGGTTGGAACTTACATGGGACAACCCATGGGCGGGTCTTCGTGAACGCTCATTAATTATCACCCTTGTTACTGTCTAGATAAATAAACGTATAATATACTTTTATGAAACGGTTATTGGATAAACAGTTTATTTAGCTTAAGTCATTTGCCTATTAATAGCTGAGGCTTTAGAGGGCTGGTAATTTTCCAAATATATTATCATTAAAATTATGTTAGACACGCAGAGACATATGTAAAAAGGGCTTTATTAAGGGTTAAGAAGGGTTAAACGCTTATTTATTACTAACAAGTATGGTCAAATGGGTACTGTCCGTATCCTGAATCACTATTCCCCATCCTATAAATAAATCATGATCTGAACAGAGACAAAAGAAAAATTAAAAAGAACCTGGTTTTTTTTCAAAATTACTCCTAATTATAATACTAATTTATGCCAAAAACAACACAAAATTCAATAAATAACTCTTTCGACAATTTTTTAACTTACCTGAGGGTTTTTCTGACTTAAAACATAACTCTAAAACTATAAATAATACAAAAAAAAAAACAACTGTTATCACCACAAAATATTCCGCCCAAGAAAAACAGAGCCCTCCTAAAAAAACATTGAACAAAGTTATGGGAGAACGGTCCATGAGGCACTATTAAATTCGTAAATTTCCATACTACCATACCAGTAGGCAGGTAATTTCTAATTACACTGCATAAAATTATCTTCAGTTAAGTATAAGAAAAATTTTCTGGGTTACCTAATATTCACTATATTAATGCTTTTTGGATTTTTTTTCAAACATTCGTAATTTAATATTACTATAAAAATGCTTTAAAACACCGCCTTGTTTTTTTGATGATTATAAACAAAGTAGCATGGGACACCAGGAAGAAGCTGGCTACATTTATTACATTAAGATAAAATTAATATTTTGCAATCTAAAAATTGATACTTGTAGTTTACAGTATGCTCTTTTCTACCCATAATGTTTATTATTGATAATGTGTACGAGCAAAGAAACAAAATTCCTGATGACAGTTTTTAAGTCTCCTCGAAGGCGGTTGTCCAGTTTTTTTCTCCACAATTTCAGAGGTCTCCCTTAGATATCTTCCTCCTGACTTTTATTACCTCAACCAGATCGGTACTGCACATTCTATTCATGTTTTCTCCTATGCCTATCATGTTTACTGAAAAAGCATGGTGAACTTTTTTCCATCGCTTATCTTTATTTTTTTACTAACACCTGTTTGAATTAATGTTCTGCCATCATGTACGTCACTTATTTATTGGATAAAATTCGTTCTAGTCTTTAAGTATTTCGTTGACATCCTATATATCCAAAGCCACTTAATATTTATGATGATAAATGTTTTACATGAACGTAACTGTATTCCAAGACACAATAATTTAGAATATAAAGTATGTATGTATATATATATATATATATATATATATATATATATATATATATATATATATATATATATATATATATATATATATATATACATATATATAATATATATTATGTATATATATATATATATATATATATATATATATATATATATATATATATATATATATATATATATACATATACATATACATATACATATACATATACATATACATATACATATACATATACATATATATATATATATATATATATATATATATATATATATATATCCATGTATATACTACTGTGATCAAAAACTAGTAAGACATTTAAATCGCCCGGGCATTTCCAAATCGGATTAATTTTTTCTCGTTAGGTTGGTAGGACCTTAACTGTCATCTGTGTCAAATTTTTAAGACCATAGCGTCAGTAGTTAATAAGATCCGCTTGCATTCGTTCAACAACAAAAGTGTGTTGTTCGATTTTTAACATGAGTGAAAAAATTCAGCAAAGAAGTTGCATTAAATTTTGTTTTAAAAATGGTTTTTCGGCTTCCCAAACGTTCCAATTTGATTCAAAAGGCCGGAATTATGGGCTGGTAACTCTTGGTTTTTTCATCACACACACAGCATTGCTTCTTCGCGATTTTTTCATCAAAAATTCAACTCATATCATTCCGCAATCGCCCTATTCGCCTGATTTACCTCCGTCGGACTTCTGGCTATTCCCTAAACTCAAAAAACCGCTTCGAGCACATCGTTTTGAGTAGACTGAGGAGATTGAAACCGAATCGAAGAAGGCTTTAAAGGCCATTCCAGAAATCCAATTCAACAACTGTTTCGAAGACTGGAAAAAACGTTGGCATAAATGCATTGTATCCAAGGGGAATTACTTTGAAGAGGACGAAATAAATTTGGAAAAATAAATAACCCGTTTGCGTTTTATTTCAAAAGTCTTACTATTTTTGATCACAGTAATAGTAGTAGTAGTAGTAGTAGTAGTATATATATATATATATATATATATATATATATATATATATATATATATATATATATATATATATATATAATAAAGAGAAAGAAAGCAAAAGTTGCCGTATCTAACAAAATCCTAAGTTGGGGAACTCGGCAAAAAGGACATCAACAGATGTTCACACACTATATTCATTTAGCCAATGTTTTGGTCCTAGGTTGGGACCTTCTTGGTTGCTTCGTTATCTCTTTTTCAGTTTGTGCCCCTGATGAAGGTCCCAGCCTAGGACCGAAATATTGGCTAAATGAATATAGTGTGAACATCTGTTGATGCCCTTTTTGCCGAGTTCCCCAACTAGTTTCATAACTAACCTAGTAGGTGCGATTATCATCCCTTCGGGCTATATGGCCTTTTTTTATGGGTCTGGCACATGCGCTGCAGGGAAACCCCTAAAGCGCTACAGGAGCGGCACGCTGTGAATTGTACTCGATGGGAAACACAGTCCTGGGTAAATTATTCCAAAGAGATGAGGTTCTCCATATAAACGACTGGTTGAAAAGGGTTGTACGAGGAGTAACAAGCTGAACGTCATACGGATGTGACGTATTTGCGCGACGTATATTTCTAGCATGCACCGCTCTGGCCGGAATTAAGCGAGCTACATCTATCGAACACTTTCTATGAAAAATACTTGTAGAACAGGCTCAAGTCGCCAACCGTTCTTCGGTGTTCCAACGAATCAAGGCCATCGTCCAGTTCCGGGTCTCCAATCAGACGAACAGCTCTTCTCTGAATAGAATCCAACAAATGCAGTGTATGTTTGGGAGTAGAGCCCCAAACATGGAAGCAGTACTCCATAGTTGGCCGAATTTGAGCTTTGTACAGAATTAAGAGTTGTTGTGGAGTGTAAAGCTTTCTAATTCGAAATAATATGCATGCTCATTCGTTGTCCGATGATTCTGTTTGTTATCCTATCCTTCCTTGTGATCCCAACATAGCTCTCTCCATTGCCCGTTGTGATACTCTCAATTTGTTTGCAGACTGTTTTGTTAATGTTGAGTGTCGCGGCACCATATGTGATTACCGGCAAAACGTATCGTTCATAGTTTTTTAAGCACGTTGGCAAATCA
>CM032447.1:162973332-162978332 GCA_019049505.1 Pachyrhynchus sulphureomaculatus | reverse complement strand
TTTTCTTGCATTTACTTTCCTTTTTCTCTGTGAAGTTTCTTGTATAGCTTTTTCCCTTCTCCGATGTGATGCATTTTGTTGTTCTCTATGAAGTGACCAACAGTAGTCACCCATCATATTAAAGAAAGTCGAGAAATTTGCACATGCAAAATGACCAACAAAAGATCCCATTCCATTTCATCATATTGATATTCCACCGTCCCTGGTACCGATTCTCCATCTCGTTTATGTCCTGATGGATCCGTTCCCCCTGCTCTTCACTCACATCGCCTAAGTTTTTAGGAAAAAAAGTCAAGATGGTGGTGCCAGAAGTGGACTTTAAGGCTCATCAGACAACCCAGGTTTTTGAACTTGTCTGTCATATTAGCTGCGATAAGTTCATAGTTAGGGTCTTTCACATTACCCAAAAACTTAGTCACAAATTCTTTAAATGATATCCAAGCCTCATTTTCCTTTGTAATCATCTTTGCTTCGAAGTTGGAATCGAACATCATTTTACGAAGATCAGGCCCAACGAAAACCCCTTCTTTCAGTGTGGCTTCTGATAAATGAGGAAATCTTTTACACAAATATTTAAAACATTCACCATCTTTAGGCAAGGCTTTCACAAATTATTTCATTAAGCCTAACCTGATGTGTAATGGTGGTAGAAGAATCTTTTTTGGGTCTACTGAAGTTTTATGCAAAATCTTCTCGCCAGGCGTTAAAGTTTTTCTTACGGGCCATTGTTTTTTGGACCAATGCTGATCCCTTGCTCTGCTGTCCCACTCACATAAAAAACATGGAAACTTTGTAGATTCCTTTTGTTGACCAAAGATCATGAAGACAACTTTTAAATCTCCACATAGCATCCAATCGTGAGCTGAATAGATAATTTTCTGTAAAATCATGTTAAGATTTTCGTAAATTTCCTTCATATGGACTGAATGAGCAACAGGCCGTGAAGCATAAGTATTTCCGTTGTGTAACAGAACACCTTTTAAACTAGTTTTTGATGAGTCTATAAAAAGCCTCCGAAATTCGTTCATTAGACTAACCAATATCATGGCAGTAAACCAAATCCTCTTCCTGCTTGAAAAAATGACCAAACTGTTGATCTCTTGTTCTATAATGATAAATAGATGTTCCAGATTCCAATAAATGTTTTTCTTTCAGCCTAGAATCAAGTAATTCTGCTTACCAGATAAATTATTAGAGGTAATGCACTCGTGATAATTTTCGTTCAATCTACACCCCGTGGAGAATATTCCAGAATTTTTTCAAAATTTTTTGAAAAGTACTTTTCGAGATAAGGCGGGTGGACAGCGATTTTTCGCGATTTTTTAAAAAATAATATAAAGAAAAAGTGCGCGCAAGTATTAGATAATATATATATATATATATATATATATATATATATATACATATATGTATATATATTATATACATATATAAATATATATATATATATATATATATATATATATTATATATATATATATATATATATTTTACTCATGTTTTCACAAGCTTTCATTTGAAACCCCACTCGATGACTTCCGATTTCACCCCCAAAGCTAACCCCTTAAGTCAAAATTTAACTTTTAAAACTACATGGCTCTGATGAGGCCGTCAATTCCTATATTATTACCAAATTTCAACTTTCTATGACAAATAGTTTCGGAGAAAATTGGGTGTGACAGACGGACAGACACCGAAATGATCTTATAAGTGTTCCGTACGGAACACTAAAAAGACAAAAGGTTCGGGTGTGTCCAAATTCTTTTCGAAAATGTTTAAATGTTTCTCGATTCGGACTAAATTGTTTAACAAAAAAATTTTATTGTAATGCTGAGATGCCGAAGGAAAGAAGGGGTGGTAATAGAACCGGCAATCCATATGGGGAAAGTAATGGAATTTTTAAACCGTTTGAAATGCGATGAGAGACATTATTGCGCAAATAAAGCGGGTAGGAGGTATCTACCTCCGGACTTAAACATAAGAAAGCAATGGAGATTTTATAAGAAAAAAGTTGAAAAATTTCCATAGCTTCAAGTCAAAGAATCCATTTTCCCGAACAGTTTTAACTCACATTACAATTCGGGGTTGGAACACCTCCTTTGTCTGGAATTGTGTGAACGAATTAACGTTTGCCAAAACAAACAACAGAAAATTACTTTGATGACCACAAAAGAGAATTCTCAAACTTAGAGCAAAAGCATTTTTTGAGATGCTTCAAGAAGATAGAGAAAACTTGTTCATTCTTAGCTTTGACTGCTAAAAAAACCAACCCCTGCCAAAATTTCCAGACCAAGCGACATATTACAGCACGCAGATTTATTTAAACAATTTTACCATTGTTATTGAACATTCAAAATTAAAAATGGGCCCTCAAAACGTGACGTCTTTTGTCTGGACGGAAAACGAATTCCCAAAAGGAGCTAATGAAATATCGTCGTGCATATTTGATTATTTGAGCAATTCAAATTTAACCCTCCTTATTCTGCCTTTAGGCTACTCTGTGACGGTTGTGGGGGGCAAAACAAAAATACTATTGTAATAAGCATGCTAAGTTACTGATTTTTGAATGCTTCTAGTAATATAAAAGAGGTGCAAAGCTGCTAAAAAAAGAAATTAAAAAACTTTAAATATAATTTCGCCTAAGAAATATATCGATATAATTAAAAAATATTCAGCTGTCAAAAGAGTTGGTCAGTATTTGGAGATTAAAGATTGGAAGGGGGCAGCAGAGGAGATAATCAAGTTAGCAGCTTATGGAACTTTGGAGGGCAGGCCTGTAAAAAAGAGTATTTTTTTAAAAAAATCCCATCAAACCGTTCTTGTTCGGGGATAGACAACTTACAGAACCGAATGGCAGTGCTAAATCAATTAAAGATTTATTTTGCCAATCTATAGTACATAAACCAAAGGGTGAACCTGGATATACAATAAATAAAATTTAGTGTTTTTTACACAGTTCAAATGACGGAAATGACAGTTGTTTTGTTCCAGTTTCGGCAAGGTTAGATGTTATGCAACAGTAATCATAACGAATCATCTTACATTGGTGCCAAAAAAAAATGTTGCGAGAGGATTTAATATGGCCATACATGGGCTAAACGATGCGTAATAATGTTGCAAATTGTCCTATCTTGTAATTTAGGAAAAACTCTTTTACTGAAAAAAAAACATGGCATGTGTCAACAGAAACCTAAGCCGGCAACAAAAATGGACACTTGGCAATGTTGATCATGCTGAACCACTGGTGAAATCCAGCAAATGTACACAAATTTTGGTAATTATAGGCTCGTTTACCAAATTTGCCCGATGTTGTCCTATTAAGCAAATAACGACAGAATGCGCTATAAAAGCTCTTACTGAAGTATTTAATGAGCTAGGCGATTAAAAACGCATCAACATTCTGTTGAACTACACTTAATTGCAACGGGTATTCCACGTGGCAAGTGGAACCTGTAATGCATACCTTGTTTAACGCGCTATTCTAAATGATGTTATTAGGGAGACTATTCTAAATGAAAAAGATAAAAAAAATTGGACACGAATACTGCCCGAGATCGAAAATGACTTTATTGTTACCGTTAATAAATCAACCGGATATCTCCTTGGTTCTAATGTTTGGAGATAATCGGCGATTAAAGGCCACCGATGAGCTGTTGGCTGATATAATATTTCAAAATGAGGTCATTGATACAGAGGTGACACGAATAGACGCAAACAAACGTCTAAAGAAAATTACTGAACAAGCAGTAAATAATTATTGGCGATAAGGTGGCTATAGAGAATAGTCAGTTTTCATATGGAGGGAAAACCAAAATTTCAAAGTCCGTTTGAGATAATTCATTGCTTGCCTAATAAGATGTATCCATTAAGGAGGGAAAGTAGTCGTAGCAGAACTACTGTAGCCGCACATGATCAGTTGCGTGCCTGACCGAACAACTAACAAAAAAAAATAGTGTGCCTTGAAGATTATTAGACGAAGTTGTCAAGATAAGTTCCCTAAAGTGATGTTCAGGCAAAGTTCCCCAAAATAACTTTTGCGCAAGATGAGTTCCCTAAAACTGGTGTTTAGGCAAAATGCTCCAACATAACTTTTAGGCAAAATAATGTCTCTAAACTGAGGTTTTAGAGACTTTTAACCTAAATAACTTTTGGGGCTAGAAAGAGCCACTAATGTTTATTTTCAGGTACAGTTAGAAGGTGCGAAGGCGCCTCATTGTCAGGAAGGCCGTGTTAGCGTGTGGGTCTCCGCCGCTGTCTTATATTTAGATTAAGATTTGATGAAAGGATATTATTGTAAACGTCACGTACAGTTATATTTCGTATAATTTAAAATTTAATTAATTAATTCCATATCAATGTATATGCATATATATATATATATATATAATATATATATAATATATATAAATATATATATATATATATATATATGGGACATTCATTGTCAAACGGAACAAGACTCTCTGCCTAAAATTCATGTTGATGGGGTTTTAGTCATCTTGGGCTTAAAATGTTCGTTATTGATCCCTCTTTAAGAGCTAGTGGCCTTTTGGAAAATTTCAAGATGGCTGTTCAATATGGCGGACAGAAATCAGAGAAAAATCAAGATTTTGAAGTAAAAAATGAGCAAAAAAAAAAATTTACGGCCGATTAGATTGGTTTTGGGTGCAAATTGTTTGTAATTGACAGCCCTAAAAAGTTGGATAGATAAGTTGGCGAAATCCAACATGGCGAATCTAAGATGGCGGCTGAAACCTCAAAATCAAGACTTTGACTAGAGTTTTTGACACTTGACATTATATTGGCCTCAAATGTTGGGCTTCAATCACTCATTACATATATAGGTTATTATGAAATCCAAAATGGCGGCTCCGAAGCTCCCCAAAAAAATAACTTTTTGGTCAAGATAAGTTCTCTAAAGTGATGTTCAAACGAAGTTCCCCAAAATAACTTTTGCGCAAGATGAGTTCCCTAAACTGGTGTTTAGGGCAAAATGCTCC
>CM032447.1:162633002-162973232 GCA_019049505.1 Pachyrhynchus sulphureomaculatus | reverse complement strand
TTTCCATGAAAAATCTTGTACAATGACTCAAGTCGCCAACTAGTGGAACTTCATCAAGTGAAAAATACATATATCCTTATAAAATGTTTCTGCGATTGTTTATTATTTCCTTCTTATTTCTGTTCCTTCCTTGTCCCTAGACTGATGATTTGTCTCCTTCCTTCTCCTCTTCGAAGACATTTTAGATTTTGTTTTTTATCTGCGCTTTGCAGCTCAGTATCGTATTATTCTGCATACTCATCAGATGAGCCTTCTTGTTTCTTTAGAGACTCTTCTGAATTAAAGTTATTGTCTCTAGATAACTAATTCCTCTGACTTATCATTTCTCTTGTTTTTATACTTAGTTTGTCTCTTCTGTGTCGTTCATTTTTTGGCTGTTTTTTTTGGTTGCTTCTCTTACCGATGTTTTTTAAGTTGTCTGTTGTTATTTCTAGGGACGTACTTCTCGTTTCTGTTTTCATGTTGCCTTAAGGCTATTGCTTTAATTCCTATATGTGCTTCGCCATTTTTACTCAATTTTTCTGCATCGTTTTACTGATAAAAATTATTGTGTACGTGTTGGTATTTTTAGTGATAATTGACAATAATTCTTCGTAAAATATTCTCTACGTGTCTGTTTCATATTTTTGTGTCACAGCATATATATATATATATATATATATATATATATATATATATATATATATATATATATATATATATATAAATATATATATAATATATATATATATAAATATATATATATATATATATAATAATATATATATAATATATATATATATATATATATATATATATATATATATATATATATAATATATATATATAATATAATATATATATATAATATATATATATATATAAATATATATATATATAAATATATATATATATATATATATATTATATATATATATATATATTATAATATATATATATATATATATATATATAATATATATATAAATATATATATATATAAATATATATATATATATATATATATATATATATATATAATATAATGTATATATATAAATATAAATATATATATATATAATATATATATATATATATATATATATATATACATATATATATATATATATATATATATATATTATATAATATATATATATATATATATATATATATATATATAATATACATATATATATATATATATTATATAACATATATATATTATATATATATATATATTATATATATATATATATGTATATGTATGTAATAATACACAGTGGCGTAGGTAGGAGAGGGCGGCCCCGCACCGGGTGTCACCCGTTTGGGGGTGACACCCGCGATTACAAAATTAAAAACTTCAGAAATGAAATAATCGCAAATTTGATGATGTACAAAAAATTCGTCGTGGAATGGGAATTTGTATAACCCTTCCGAATGTATGGTCGCACTAAAATTATTATGACAATTTGCGTATCAGTTGCTTAGTGTGAGCTTCAAGTAAGTTAAAATTAATCAAAAACTACTTAAAGGTCAATAATAAGCAATTACAAGGCTAAGAGCAATCTTGTCATTTTGATCGATCGAACATGAGACAACTCAAAATATTAATTTAGACAGATGTGATTTCTTTCTGGGTTTTTGCAGCTGTTAAAACTAGAAAGAAGAAGATTTTAAAATCATTTGTTTTCTTCGCCTATTAAGCTATCTTCCTAAATAGTTTTAATATTGCAATTTTATTAATAATTGAATCTTTTATAAATATTACTAAATGTTTATTTCAACATGTTTATGAAAGTCATACTTTAAGATCTTACCGGATTTTTTAATTTTACTTAACGTTGAATGTTGGACAGTTGTCATGGTCGGGGTGACACCAATTGATATCCGCACCGGGTGCCACCCATGGCTAGATACGCCACTGTATATATATATATATATATATACCTATATATATATATATATATATATATATATAACTCATATGTATCCTATATTAGTATGTGGTATTGTGTGGTATGTGAGTATATAGTGAGTCTATGAGTATATGGGTAAATATATATATATATATAATATATATAAATAGTTTTGAATAGGATATATAATGATATAATATATAAATATATATATATATATATATATATATAGTATTATATATATATAATATATATTCGTTTAATATATAGTATACTGTTCCCTATTTGTTCCTTTTTTATGGGCGATAGCACACGTTGCCGCAGAGAAATACTAGGCAAGTTATTTCGAAGGAGATGAGCCCGCCATATAAAAACTCCTGCTTAAAAAAGGTTCTAAACGAGGAATGATAAACTGAACCTCATATGGATGTGATGCATTAGAGCGACGTGTATTCCTGCGCACCGCTTTGGAAGGAATTAAGGCGGCTATATCCAACAGGAATACTTTTCTCATAAAAGATACTTGTAGAAATAGACTCAAATCGCCAACCATTCTTCGATTTCTAAAGAATCAAGTTGCTGGTGAGTTCTGGGCTTTTTCAGATTAATAGCTCTCTTCTGAATAGCCAACAAATGGAATATATATTGGGGAGCAGAACTCCAAAACATGGAATCAGTATTCCATTATTGGTCGAACTTGCGCTCTGTAAAGAATTATATAGTTGTTGTAGAGTGTAAAGCTATCTAGTTCGACATTTCCCAGCTTTTGAGAATGTATCTTTGCTATACTACGTCCCCTTCCCAGTTGGTTAACTATACTGATATTAAGATGCAAAGCACAACAGATCTTTGATAAAGTAAATACTATAAAAATCGGAAACTACCTTTAAATTTGTACAAAGTCATTTAAATTAAATTGGTCAATAACTCCTAAAAGATACAATAATAATAATTTTAATTTGATTTATATGCGTTACATCAAAACGAAAACAGAACACCCATGCTTTTTCCATCAATAAAAAACAAGATTAAAAAAAGTAGCGACTAAACCTTCAATCAAAGATGACCAGGAAGTTCAAAATTGTAACCGCTCTGTCCGATTACTTATGTTACCAAACTGTCACGCCTTCCAGAAAAAAGTACACCGATGTCTTTTTTTTTTCAAATAGAATTAAGTCTTGCTTAATCTGAGAAAATTGAATTTAGTGAAATTAAACCAAAAAATTACTAGAATGCACTGTTTTTAGAATTAACACAGCCAAATTGCCATTTAGTTTTTATTTTATTGAAAATAACTAAATTTTGTTTCTTTCAATTTGATTAAGGAATAGGCACACCGTAAAAATAACCCGATTCAAGTTGTATGATAATAAAAGACATGCTAGTTTTCTTGTAAAACATAATGTTTTCATTAAACAATGTAATGCTAACACTAACAGTAACGCATTAAACCTGAGCCCAGAAAGTTTCCATACCAATTAACCCAACAATAGGGTAACGAGGCTGCTGTATCCCCTTCCACGGACAGGAAGTTAATTTTACAAAATCATCTAATTGTTTTACTCAAACCTCTATTTAGACGTTCATTTTTTATTGCTAGAAGAATAAATAAGTCAAAGTTTTTATAAAATCAATCCGTAGTATGAAAAAGATATATAAATGTGCTGACAGGAAATTAAGATAGGCATTCCGGATCTACAAACCATTAGGTATTTAATCGTATATTTTAGACAGTAGCATACCAGAATCTATTTAGAATTGTACTATATAAGTGGACCGCTTCACAAAGTGACAAGTCGTATCGAGGAACAATTTTAAGTATGGAGCACTTTGTATTTTTAACAAGTTAAGTGAATGAACAGGTTTATAAACCTGTATAATTTTCGTCGTTAACAAGTATAGGTTCGAAATTCTGTACTAGCTTGTCCCACATGAAATTTGTTTCTTATTACACAGGCCGGACCAGATTTTTTTTACCCAGATAACTAAAAATAATAATTTTGCCGAAGGTTTTGTGGGAGGCGCTAAATTTGGACATCCGAGTCCAGAATATCTCTGATGGCTCCGGTTTTCGAGATATTTTCTGACATAAAAGTTCCGAAAATCACACGTTTTTTCGGATATTTGAGGTTATGTTTACAATCTAAGGGTTATTTTTTTTTTAATGATACCATTATTGGGGTCAGAAAAGAACTACTCTTTCCTCTTCAAACACATTTTGGATTGTGTCTGGGATTATTCTTTTTTTTTATCTATTGAAAAATCCGTAATTTTGAATTTAAGTAGTTAGACATATTTCTTCCGATGTTTTGGAAAATGCAAGAAATCGCAAAAAATAAATACAATTCTTCCGATCGCATTCAATTTTCTATTTGTTTATTAAACTCAAACTAAGAAACAAATTTTGAAACAACCTACACCATAAATTAACCATCGTTTGCTATACTACGTACGTCCTTCCCTGTCCTCCCTTGTTAACTTTCGATGTAACATACACCTTAAAAATGTCGAAAAATCGCGATATTCGGACTTTTAGGTTTGAAATATCTTCGAAAACCCGGAGCCGATTACGCGAATTCTGACCTCCGGATTGTAAATTCAGAGCGTCAAAAAAACTTCGAAAAAAGTAAAATTCATGCTTACTGGGTAACAAGGTTTGGGCCAAATTTTGGTCCGGCCTGTGTTTATTGATTTACATTAATGGAAAAGAAATTTTTGCAACAATTGATAGAAAAGAATATCCCAAAAAAAGATGACGAACAATACTTTATCACCTTATGATCTTAAGAAGGCATACGATAGTGTACCGAGAAATAAACTTTGCATGTCTTGAGAACAGTAGGGAATAAACGGAAGGGATGATAGCACAACAAAAAAAATGACAACAATGAAAAATATAGACTAAGTGAAACAAGGACGCTAGCTCTCGGAAGCCTTCCACATATACAAAAAGGGTATAACGACAAAGGTGGTTTCCTTTCACTCAATCTTTAGTTAATAAATTTTTGTAGACAACCGCTCTAAAAAAAATGGAGACCGCACTTGCCAAAGCATGGGCATCCACTATTAGTGATAAACACCTATTATCGTTAAAACATTGGCAGACGACCAAGTAATAATAACACAAGATGCATTCGATATGGACTATGTATTGAAGAGATTATACATAGGACTACAAGGAATGGGGGGGACTAGAGGGTGAGGCCTTGAAAAGACGGCGGTATATGGTTATGAATTCGGATATAGTATTTGATGTCTTAATTAACAACGATTACACATGTCAAACACGTCAAGGAATTTAAATATCTAGGAGTACTGATTGACAACAAAAATGTTATAGGTAAAAAAGGAAACGACACAATAAAATACAAAAAGCCAGGAGGATCATAGGAGCTCTTAACTGAATATGGTGGAATCAAAACACAACGACACAAAACTAAAAAGAGAATTGGAAGAACAATGGTAGAATCGGTTTTAAGTTATGGTAGTGAACTGTGGGTAATGAAAAAGAAGAGGATAAAATTTGAAATAACGACGATGAATTTACCTGAGAAGAAGCGCCGAGTGTCCAAATTCCAATACATAACAAACCAAGAAACACGCAATAGAACAGCAAGCAACAGAAACAATTATACAAATAAGAAAAATAGAGAATTAAAATGGTTTGGGACACCCACTCAGAATGAACGATACAAGATGGCCCAAAAGACTCTGGACATGGAAACCACCGGGAAGAAATAAAAATAGGACGACCACGTAGATCCTGGAATGAGATATGAGACAAGCCATGAGGTCACGAGGAATGGACGAAGAGATGGCGGATGATAGAGAGGTTTGGGGAAGGCGAATGGGAACACAACACTTAGTTTGTATAATTGTTATATATTACTCACGTGTATGTATACAGTTTAAACCCAAATATATATATATATATATATATATATATATATTATATATATATATATTGAATATATAGTATATATATATATATATAGTAATAAATATATATATATAAATATAATATATATATATATATATATATATATATATAATATATATATAAATATATATATATAAATATATATATAAATATATATATCTATATATATATATATATAATATATATATATATATATATATCTATAATATAAAATATATATCTATATATAAATATATATATAGATATATAAATAATATATATAAAATCAATATTTCTATATATATCTAATATGTTATATATATCAAATATATAACATATCACAGCAAAAACACCAAAAATATATCTAAGCTATAAAAATAATCACAATATATACTCACTATAAACTCTCATACTACCACACACTCACACCCAACACAACTATCACTACACACAAACATCTACACATATACAATACTCTTATATGACCCTCACATTTTTGCAAAGAAAAATCACTCACTTCTCACCACACACTGCATCAGAAAATATTTTAAAGCCCACCCACTTTAGAGAGGATATTACAATTATCTCATTTAAAATTACAAAAGCGTCCATTTATCTTACATCTTAAATATGGCAGAACTTTCATTTTTATTTTTCTTTTATTGACTTATCCAAAAAGGCATAACCTCTTCTATTAAATAAACGTTCTAACATGGAGAAAGTATACTTATTCTAACTTAACCCTAAGTATTTACAATAGTGGTTCCTAAACTAAACTTAACCTAGGAAAATGTGTTTTTTAACATGATTATGACCTAATCTAACTTAATCTAGAGCCTATGCTAACTTACTCTAGTATTAACATTCTTCTATCAGGGTGGATTGGGAGGGCCATCGTCTTCGTCCGAGAAAGGGTCTGAGGATCTCGGAAATTGGTTCGCGGCATGGGGAGGGTTAGGAAGACGTACCTGATGACTGGATTGTGATGCTGGGACGCCTTGGCCAGGAACTTCATTTGAGTTTGCCTCTCATGTGTGCCTTTATGGCTGGCACGCCGAGGTCTCTGTGTAATTGGTTATTTCGCATGAACCAAGGGCCTCCTGTTGTGCACTGCCTGGACTTGTGTGCTCACTCCTTGTCTTTGAGAGCTGGCTCCATGTTGGAGCAGGCGTAAGTAAGGCCTGACTTCACAATTGTTTCACCAAATGAATAAAAAAAAAATTAAACACTTAGAAACTGGAAATATGCAATTCCAAACATATCGCGTCACGGATAAAAAGATTTTTGTGTTGTAATCAAAGGTGTATTAAAACATAAAATAATAATGAAATCCAAAAAAAATAGAATATCTGGGTTACACAGCTTTTCGTATAATTAGCTGGTTTAATAAAAATTGTGGTACATGGTATTAGTCGTAGTACCAAAATCCTCAGAAATTCATTTTCAATTTAACTGGGCCTGATAGTACCAGTACGAGTTGAGTCTCAAAAAATAAAACAAATACCACAGACGCAAATTATTTGGTTACTCACAGTACTAATGTGCCGATATTAAGTGTTTAAAGCATGTCCAGGGAGCATTACTTATTTCAATACGATCTAGCTCCAAACCAAACGCCTAAATGTGCCATTTGTCAAAAAAAATCATCCTGTTAACTCAACTTTGTGGGGAAACATCCCAAAAAAAGTCTAACCCTCCAAAATTAAGACAATGTCACTAACATAAGTCATTTTTTTTGGGGAAATCAAAACAACGAAAAACTTTCAGAGAAGAACAATAACGCTAATTGCCTAACCTTATGGCATCACCTGAAATAATTCAGATGATGCTACAAATTACCCTAAAATATTCATAACTAATTTAAAAAAGTAATTGAAAATCAGTTTAAAACTGTTGACAAATTTAGAGGGAACTCTTGGAGCAAATTGATTCCATTAACATCAATAAATGGGAGAGACAAGGAAGTGGAAAAAGAAATCAGAGAACACAAAATAGACATATGCGCCTTACAAGAAACAAAAAAGGAGGGACATAGGACAAATGATATTAGGAGAATACATCCTGCTTTACCTTGGTGTAGCAAAAAACCAGCGGGCAGAGGAAGGAGTAGCCCTGATGATAATGAAATGAAGTGACAGTATATATCGGAGTGAATAGTAATGGTTAAACTAAGAAAAAACAACAAAAAGACAAATGTAGTGGGAATTTATACACCTGAAAATTTGTAAACCAGAAAAAGACAGGGAACAATTCTATGAAGAACTTTAGAAAATGACAGATGAGATACCAATCAACGAAACAATAACAATAATGGGTGAAAAAACAATAATAATAATTGGATAATTGGAAATGAGGTAATTTCAGGAGTTAAACAGAGATTTAATGAAAACATAAAAAATGACAACGGGGAGCTTATGATAAATTTCTGCGCTACAAACGAGTTGAGAATAAATAATACCTACTTCGAGCATAAGGAGCAATATAAATATACATTCGAAAACACTGGAGGTAACAGATCAATGATTATGTACTATCAAACAGGGAAATACCTCTACGCATATATTAGACGTGAGAAGCTTCATCCTCAAACATAGGAAATGATCATAATTTAGTTATGTGTAAACTAAGGTGAAACATAAAAAACACAAAGCAACACCAAAATAAGGAACTGGAAACAAAGATAAGAATAGAAAATCTATAGGAAGAATCAACGAGAGACCTGTACCAGAGAAGACTGAAAGAAAAAATCAGAATAAATCAAATAAATGACAAGGATAACATTAATGAAAGTTGGTTAAAAATAAAAATAAATATATTAGAAGCTGCATATAGGGCATTAGGAACTAAAACTGTCGATAAAAAATAAAAATAGAGAACAAAAATACCATGGTGCAGAAATCAAAGAGAAATGCCGTGAAAAGAAAGAAAGCTATCTAAAGTACAGGTCAATCAGGACAGTTGAAGCCTACCAAAGATATAAAAGAATACGAACAGAAACCCACGAATTAGTAAGAAGAACAAAAACGGAATATTGTCAGAGATACACAGAAAAATTCAAATCAGACTTCTATGGTCAACAAAAACAAATTTGGAGATTCATAAGACAGCAGAGAACTGAGATGAAATAACTAATATATACACGTGAAGAAAGGAACATGGGTAACATATCTTACACAATTATATAAAAGGGAATTGCCACAAAAACCAGATATAACGATAAACGAAGAAACATATATAACGGAAGAAGACGTAATAAAAACACTGGAAAAGTTCAAAAACCGTAAATCTCCTGGCGAAGACCAAATAGCTAACGAACTACTAAAATATGTGGGACACTCTCTGGTAAAGCAACTCCATATACTTATAACAGAGGTTTATAAGATCGAGTAGAATCCTAGATCAATGGAGAACAGCAACAGTTATACTAATGCACAAGAAGAGAGAAAAAGAAGATCCAAATAACTATAGAGGCATAAATTTACTAACCTGTACACTGAAATTAACAACAAAGATTATTACAACAAAAATAAACGCGAAAATACAACTAGAAGAAGAACAGTAAGGATTCAGAAGTGGGCGCTCATGCATTGATGGTGAGACAGGCTCCATCAAATAAAATAGTTCCAGCATACTTGTGCCCCAGAAACTTAAAAAAACTTTCGACAATGAACAAATAGAGGGGCGTTAATTCATCTGTTATAATAACAGGACAAGACCATTAACGAGAAGGAAATGAAGATTAACAAAGGAACTTGACCATTCAACTATGAATCTGGAATCAAGCAGGGAGACTCTTTAAGTCCTCTTCTATTTTTAATATTGCCATGAATGAAATTATAAAGAATGTCAAAAGAAAGAAGGAATATTGATTGGGTAACAGAGAAAAATTAAAACTGTATGTTATGCAGATGACGCGATAATAATGGCTGAGACCGAGAACGATCTGCAAAGGCTCCTATATGAATTCTACATAGCAGCAAAACAATATATGTCAATCTCAACTGAACAAACCAAGACAATATAATAGCAAAAGAGCCCATCAGGTGCAAGCTGGTGGTGGAAGATAAACCAATAGAACAGGTGTTGGAGGTTGATTACCTGTGCTTTCAATATATAGTATCGGAAAAATCGAAGATGAAGTAAAATATCAAGTCAACTAGGCTAGTAGGATAGCGGGATGTCTCAATGATACCATATTTAGAAATAAATTCCTCTCCGTTGAAACCAAAACAAGTATATAGAAGAACGTAATACGACCAGTAATGACTTACACATCTGATTACAAGACCCAATTTAAGTATGACACAGAAG
This sequence comes from Pachyrhynchus sulphureomaculatus, assembly GCA_019049505.1. Classification (NCBI taxonomy): domain Eukaryota; kingdom Metazoa; phylum Arthropoda; class Insecta; order Coleoptera; family Curculionidae; genus Pachyrhynchus; species Pachyrhynchus sulphureomaculatus. The sequence goes on along the minus strand of CM032447.1, from coordinate 162,963,104 downwards.
ATGCTGGAATCAACTGAAATAAGAATGCTGCAATGCAAGACACTGAGGGATAGAGAAAAGAGTGAAGATATAAGACGCACATGTAATATAGAAAATATCAACCAATGGATAAGAGCAAGAAAAGTAGAATGGGATCAACACATAGGAAGAATGGCAAACAACATGATAGACAGGTCACCGTATGGAAGAAGATCAGTGGGTCTCCAAGAAAGAGATTGAGCGACGACTTGTAGAGCAAGGAACAAAGAAAACGGGCAATAGTGCCTAGCTATAAGTCGAAAGAAGAAGAACATTTATAGCAATAAAAACAAAAAGGGGGATTAATAGATAAATTAATAGGATTAATATTTCCATATTGTAATATTTTTCAGAACGACAAATTAGAAAGACACGCAGGTGAAACCATGATTCTTGCGAAAAAATACATTACACTCTGAATTTTAACTAAAATTGTCTTTCTAAAATATTTACCTCTGATCGATCTATCTTCACTGGTGGAGACCTTAATGCTCAGAACATAATATAGAGCTGCCGAAATCAATAATTCACGAGGTACGCGCTTAAATACCCACTCTCATATTAATGTGCAAGGCTAATCTTGGATCTCTTTGTCTTTTAAAAACACCACAGTAAGAATGTCGCAAACCACTGGTTATGCATAATTTAACTTCTGATCATCTGCCTGTTATAATTAAATATGGCAATGTTGCGAATAGGAGATATGGGTTCATTTTAAAAACACAAACAAGTTAGTAAATACTTGGATTGATTCAGCCGATACTTGGTGGAGATCCATAACTAGAAGTTTTGCAAGAAGTAAGACACTACTTAAAATTTCCACTAAATTTTTATTTTTAACACCCATGACATGTTTCGCTGTACGACAGCTTCTTCAGATCTGAAGAAGCTGTCGTACAGCGAAACATGTCATGGTGTTAAAAATAAAAAATTTAGTGGAAATTTAAGTAGTGTGTTACTTCTTGAAAAACTTCAAATTAGTAAAGACTCAAAACAAAATTATAACAAAATGGGTCACTTTCTCCTATTCGCAGCACTGAAGATATAGAACCTGCAGTTTTAACTATTTCAAATAACAATAATTTAGTTACATCACATTTAAAATTTAGTGTTGTAAATAGGGACTTAAAAGAAGAAATTAGGTATAAAAGTCCTATTACAAATTTAGCTTATAAAACCGGCGATTCTATTAAGAGATTAGTAAACAGATCTCAAAAATTACTCAAAAACTTAGTATCAAATTCATGATTCAGAGGTTACAAGTAGAGCATGGGAGCCTTTTTAAGATGAAAAAAAGCAAAGGATCCTCCCAGCATTTACCTCGTTTTTTTCGCTAACTTTTTTGAATAGTTTTCTGAAAATCGTACTAAAATTTTAATAAAGAAATTAGAATACAACGAGTAATGAGGGCCTATAAAAAGATGACACATAGACTACCCACTAACATTAATATAAATTTGAAAGTATTAAAAAATATAATTAAAAATCTAAACATTAAAAAGGGCCTATTCCTTATAGTCCCCTCTACTGGTTACTTGACCGGAACTGATAGCCTCGTCTATGCCATTAGTTCCGCCTGAGTAATTCAAGGGTTAGGCTAAGTATAAGTAGGGTAGATTTGTAGTTTAGTTCGTCGCTCCTGATGAAGCTAACATAGTTAGCGAAACGCGCGTCGAGCGCAAAAATAAAGCGTTTGGTGAAGTGGTGATTTATACTGAGTAGTGTCATTGTGCCAAAGATTCCACTTTCCCAACTTAGTACATACATAAGATCACAACAAAATGTTTTTAAACAATTTTAACTGATTAAAGTTATTGCAATGGACGACCCTCTTGATCAATACATATTGTTTCAGCTTTTAAAATCAAGCTAAACACAGCCATATTATTTCCTTCGCTACATTGATTTTCTGGAGATATTTTCACGTTTTTATCACAGTAACCCCCGAAAACCTTTCCTTTGCACAAATAAGAAGTCACAAATATAATAAAAATTATCCGAGCTTTAACAGTCACAATTCATCTCTTACTCATACTCAAAATTCGGACACTTCCATAACGCCAAATTTTGTTTTCAACTCAATAAGAGTAACATCTTCTGCAGCAGCAGACTGAGATGGAGCATAAGTATTAAACTGATCTTGAATCCAGACCAATTTATTAATGTTATCATTTTGAAAATATGTCTGAAACCAGGTGATAAACTGTGATAAATATTCTTCAAAAATGGATTATATACCTCGAGAGCAATCAATCTATTGGAGGTCAAAAACTATTCTAACAAAGAGAAACATTCTTTGCCTATATCTTCATTTATTTCAAGCTAGGAACAGTTCAATGTAATACTCAGATATTTTGACGCAAGTGCTTCTATGTGAATAATGTAAAATATCTATATTACATCAGAAGCTTTTCTTCTAATTGTACGTCCAAACATAGAATGAGCACCATCAGTGCAACCACCAGCTTAGTTCACTACAAATTATTTTCGACATAAAAGTACCAAGGATCTCGAACAAGCGTTGAGCATTAGAACCCTGATACTTTTACAAAAGAGAAGGTCTTCTACAATATTATTATCAAATATAAATTGTACATAGCAAATCCAAAATGAAGATTATTATTTTTATCTCCAGCAACATCAAGCTGCAACCTAATTTCCTTCAGTTTTATTTTTTTAATAACTGATCTTTGAGGTCATCCACTATTCTGAGACTGATGGTGTTATTAGATTTTTTATTTATAGTACTTTTAAAAGAAGGTTCGACGATCATAATGTTTATCATATCTGCAACAGCCGATAGAATGAGTTATTCTACGATGGTATGCAGCCCCTTAAATTTTGCGATTATATGTGCTACCTAGTAATATTGCTGGGTATTGATGGATGCTTATAAAAACTACCTTTTCGATGATTTAACTGGTTCAGTTTCTGGTAAAGTAGTAACTGGATTTACTAACCATGCAGAGATGATTGAAATATAAATAGGACTCTCTTGGTAAAATGCACTCTTGTGCAAAAACTTTCATACTAATACACACAATTGCCTCTCTTCACCTTATCTTTTATCGACATATAATCAAAGTTTAAATAAATTTAACATATTTTCAAATTTAGGCTTCTTTACCTTCTTGCCGGTACTTGCTGATGTGTCCCTTTGTTTATTACTTTCACCGAGCTTATTACTGTTTAGTAAAAACTGGTTTATTTTTTAAAAATAACCGACCAAGTGCAAGTTGGACTTGCGCATTAGTGTTCCATACGTTGATTGCTTTTAAAATAAAAATTTTTGTTACGGAGGTATATAATGATCAATGACTTCACAAAACCTACCCCAAATGAGTGTTCAACAAAGTTTGTTTCCAATCTCTGTTGAAAATTGATAGCCTTGGAATTTTTGTTTTTTTTTATATATACCAGATAAATTATTAAAGGTAATGCACTCGTGATAATTTTCGTTCAATCTATATCCTGTGGAAAATATTACAGAGTTTTTTCAAAATTTTTGATCCGTTTTGGCAATTTTTTAAAAAATAATACAAAAAAAATGTGCACAAGTATTATATATTATATATACTATATATATATATATATATATATATATATATATATATATATAATATAATAAATATATATATATGTATATATATATATATATATATATATATATATATATATATATATATATATATATATATATATATATATATATATAAATATATATATATATATATATATATATATATATATATATATATATATATATATATGTATATATATATATATATATATATATATATATATATATATATATATATATAATATGTATATATATATATATATATATATATATATATATATATATATATATATATATTATACAATATATATATATATATATATATATATATATATATATATATATATATATATATATATATATTTATATATGTATATATATATATATATATATATATATATATATATATGTATATATATATATATATATATATATATATATATATATATATATATGTATATATATATATATATATATATATATATATATATATATATGTACATATATATATATATATATATATATATATATATATATATATATATGTATTCCTTTAACTCGTGTTTTCACACCCCACTCGATGACCTAATAATTTTTTTTTTCACTTCCGATTTCACCCCTCCCCCCCCCAATCTAAACCTTCAAGTCAAAATTTAACTTTCAAAACTACACGGCTCTGTATTAGTACCAAATTTTAACTTTGCATGTCAAATAGTTTTAGTAAAAATCGGGTGTGACAGACGGACAGACATCGAAGTGATTTTATAAGTGTTCCGTACGGAACACTAAAAATGAACACCAGAAGACATATTTAAAAAAATTCTCTCGGTTTAATCACACCAATATTCGGTTGTGTATAATCTCCGAAAACTAATTCAACACTAAAACCGCGTGAAAGTAACAGTTAGTTCTGTAAGAACACAAAGTAGCGTAAATTTCAAAGAACTACTAAAACAATCGATGAACTTAATTATTGTAGAGCGCAATCTGGTAACCATTTTGTAGAGGCTTCTTTAAAACCTATTACTAAATGAGTTATTGATTGTACCAGGTCAGTTAGACGCCGCCTCCTATAACATTGAATTGAAAAACGGAAATAAATTTACGAAAATTTCAAAGCGCCAATGTTACGAATTTGGCGCTGCCAGGGCGCCGTGACTCCCTCTATGGGAGCGGCAATCTTGGATAATATTCTGATACAGGGTGTGTTATTAGCGATTTTTTAGATTCATTATCTAGCCAATAAAATATATTATGATTTATAGTAAGTAATTATACAAAAATTTAGAGATAACGTTATTACCAATTACATATATTCAATAAAATCCAAAAAGGCACCCTAATGAAAAATATTAGTAATTTACCTTTTTCAGCATTTTCAAACTGGTCTAAAGTTTCTCCAATATCAACTAAGCTTCTTATGGAAAATATAGATTTGGCAGTACGTAGTTTGCCAGTTTCTTGGCCATTCGTATCCTGTTTTAACGTTGTTGAAAGGTCCCATTTCTAAATTCCCATCCATTACTTCTAGACGATAACATAAAATTTACCGTAACCATTTCTGTAAATAATAAAGAACATCTTTACATCAAATACAGTAAAAAAATAGCAGACGAAATAAACGCATATCTATACACAGCAAAAAACAGCAAAAAGAAGGGCAATGCACTGTAGATAGGTCTCCTTTACCACTCTCCTAACAAGATAGAATTGTCAGATGTAATCCAGAATATACATTTCTCTTTAATGTAAAATTGGAAAATAATGGTATCATAGGGTGCCTCAGATATACTATTAACGAAAAAAAAAATTAAAATGTATTTAGAGTCTCCATTTTTAATCTAACTTTTAATTATATTGTTACTTTTCAACCTCCGATGGATACGGACAACATTGCTCCATCATCATTCACTCGACGCGCGTTTCGCTAACCATGTTAGCTTCATCAGGAGCGATGATTGACTAAAGCTAAACTACAAATCTACCCTATTTATACTTAGCCTAGCCCTTGTGAAAAAATGTGAGTAATCCCACCATACCAAAGTTGTATTGCTTACCCAAAATTCACAAACCTGGAAAAGCAATGCGACCCACTGTTTTATCGGTCGGATGACCCACATATTCAATATCCAAATGCTTATCAAAAGAACTTGAGAAATTACCATTAAATACTTTTTCGCAGTGAAGAATTCTTTAGAATTCATTAATAAAATAAAAAATCTAGTTATTAAAAAAGGTGAAATCTTAATTTCTTTTGATGTCAGTTCTTTGTTCCCCAAGTGTGCCAATACCACAAACTTTACAATACCTCAAAGAATTACTTAGGATGAATGACTTTGAGGACAAAATTATTCATGAATACTTAACATTATCAAAACTTTGTATGGAACAAAATTATTTTCAATATAACAATCAATTTTATGTTCAGAAAGAAGGAACAGCTATGGGTAATTGCTTATCACCTTTCATAGCCAATTTATTCAAGACTAAGTTTGAAACCGAAGCCAGTACAGAATTCGAATATTTCCCAAGGGTATGGTATAGGTATGTGGATGATATTTCGCGATTTTTGATACAAAGAAAGCAAATATTGATGATTTTGTTTCCAAATTAAATAGCCGGTATGATTCCATTAAATTCTCCTACGAAGTTGAGAACAAAGGACAACTGCCTTTTCTAGATATTTTAATTATTAAAAATAATAATAGGTTAGAATTTGATATCTATAGGAAAGGCACAGTAACAGATAGATATATTTTCTAAAGATTCATTTCATTGCAAACAACACAAATTAGCCGCATTACATTTTTTAGTTCATCGTTTTGGTCACTTTTCCTCTGAATAGAGTAAACTTCAATAATGAAAGGAATCGTATTAGAAATATAACTAGAGTTAATGTTTATGACGATGACTTAGTAAACAAGCTAATAAATAGACATAAGTTCAGGTTAAATATTCAGAATTCCACCTTTTTTACACGCGAAGAAAATAACTCCAAGTTTTATTTCCATACCATATAATCCGAAATATAGCAGGGGACTCAATAAGGTATTTAATAAGGTAGGCCTCACCTTAGTCTATAAGTCATCAGACAACCTGAGGAATATCTTAGGACATCCCAAAGATATGGTTCCTAATTGTGAGAAAAGTGGAATTTATGAAATTAGTTGTAATGATTGTGACAAAAAGTATGTTGGGCAAACTAAAAGGTCAATTATAACACGATTTTTAAAGAACATTTAGCACACTTAAAATACAGTAGAACAGAAAGTCTACCATTGCCGAACATGCCCGTGAAGCTGATATTGTAACATTAGATAATCTAAGATTAATTAAAAATGTATCTGATAGGAGATTGTTGAACGCATACGAAAGTATGGAAATTATAAAATGTAAAAGTAGTTTAAATAAAGACAGAGGGCCTATTCCTAGTCCCATCTACTGGTTACTTGACCGGAACTGATGGTCTCGCCTATTCCATTAGTTCCGCTTGAGTAATTCAAGGGTTAGGCTAAATATAAATATGGTAGATTTGTAGTTTGGCTTTAGTCAATCATCGCTTCTGATGAAGCTAACATGGTTAACGAAACGCGCGTCCAGTGCAAAAATAAAGTGTTTGGTGTAGTGGTGATATATACTAAGTAGTGTCATTGTGCCAAGGATTCCACATACCCAACTTAATGTTCATTAATGACAAACTCCAATTTGATAGACCATGAATAATGTAAGACCAATAATGTAAATGCCCAAATTATCAGTTCTCTCAACATAAACAGAAATAAAACTTTGACGTGCATCATACCATAAATTATTAAAAAACAAGACGTTATTAACTCAGATTATTGTTGAAATGATTTATACATATACGATTTATATGTGCTCCTGTCTAACACTTCTACTATGAACACCGGTGATTTCTATGGCTCCATACTGTCTTCAACTCTCTTTCTTATTTACATTAACGATCAGCTTGAGGGGGCTAAAATTTTAGTGATAACAGCAAGTTCGTTTCTTCGTTACTTTGAACAACAACTGCTCATGCATTCATAAACAGTATTTTGAGATGACATTATTAATCAAGTTAAACTGAATGCTATAAAGACCAAGCAACAGTTATTTTCCCAAAAAATTGACGTTACAGAACCGAACGTAGTAATGTCGGCTTCTGTAATTAGAGCAAATTCGTCTTAGCCTAATTATGTCGGATGCATGTCACAGAAAGCTTCTCCACAGCTGAGAATATTATTTCGTAATAAAAAGCTATATTATCCACAATAGCTTTTAAATCTCCTGAACAACTTTCACCTTATACCATCGCTCGCTGGATGCTGCTCCTATATTTCTGACTCTGTTCCCAAACCTACCATTAGAACCCATAACTGTTTAAGTCCTTTCCCTGCAGCGACTGTATAGAGACCATAAAAATAATGACTTCTGTGTTTTATTATGGATACTGCAGATTTTTCAATCCAACATAGTCGTCATTTTGGACCTTAACTTTTCTCAGAAACATATGTCCTTGCTTGACAGTGTAATAATAACCATAAATATGAACTCATTCCATTAATATGTACCTAATTTTAAATAGATAATAATTTTATTAGCTACATTAAGCTTTTTAAAGTGAAAGAATGCAAAATCTAAAATATTTAAATAATGGAAGTCACCTAAATATTGCTTAATTACAAACCGTAGATTATTTACACGCTAATTGGCACTGATAACTGTACATTGTCACATAAATAGAGCATGTTGTTAAAGTATATAATCTAAATTGCACAAATTATGCGCATATGAAAATATATAGTTAACAGTATTATATGCGACAAGATAAATTTTATTTAAAAAAATATGTGTTATATTTTATACTGGTAACAGTGTGGCTAATTAGAGGCAATAATTATAAAGAGATAGTACATAAATAGACTGTGCTTATCTAAATAGGTAAATAATGATATATGTAATATTAAAATCATGCGAAAGTTAATTTATCTATTAACAAGTGGAATTTTATAAACACACTATAAAGATTTTTTCCGGCCTACTATTAAATAAGGGTAACAAGAATCCGTTACTTTTTCACCACAGAATGACAATATAGGAAGATGCTATGACGTCGGACCATGAAGTTCTAATTTTATAACACAGTGTTAGTATTATTAGCCTTGTACATATATTATTCTAACTAATAAGAAAATCCCCGTATAATTATATGGCAGCTATTATTTAGATACAAAATCCTTAGTATTTCTGGATACGTATCGATAGACAGCGCAGAATCACAATCAAATTTAATTAAAACCAATATTTCCTATACTAAGATTTTCATTTTGCTTTGAATTACATAAATTATAGCCGTAATTTAAATAAAATTGACATTTTTTAGATATCGTATGAAATCTAAATTATAAACCCTGATTTTTAGGATTTGGCTATTACTAACCATATTTCTTGAAGGAAAAGTTTGTTGCTTCTTAAGTCAAAGGATTATTAAACTGCCAAGAGAAACTAGTTAAATCAGATAGCGGTTTTGGAATGCTTTTCATACTGTTGTAACAAGAGGTGCATTTATACTTCTGGTGTTGGCAAGTGAGGTTAAAAATCGTAGTTTTGGTAAGTTTAGGTCGTTTCTTTTTATTTCAGGTGAGAAATTTCCTCTTACAACAAATTTTTCTGTGAATCTGGCTAGCACTGAGGGAGAAGAGATAATGACTCCAAGCTCCTCAAATGATCTAAGAAATCTCTTCGACAGAATTATAAACAATCTCTTTCAGCTTGAGTGGGATACTCTCCTGACAGATAATAAATTATGGCACACAAAACTTCTAGTATTCCCACCAGTTCATTTAAATTCCTTACCTAGAAAAGAGAACACCATCTGGAGAAGGCTATCAGTCCTATCTTCTTAAAAGAGAACCCCCCCAACATATCATGTCTGCCATGTTCCCCTCACCATAGTTCATATTATTAATTGCATTAACTTATCTTTCCTAATTCAAAAATACGACTTAAAGAAACCAATCAACTTTCTTTTGAAACCTAATCCTTCAATCTTAAAAAATATAATGAAATTCGTTAATGAATCAAACTACATGAATTTAATTTAAGTGGTTGTTGCGGTTGATCTTAGATAGCGATGCGCCCTACCTCAAACTTCTCCCTCTCTCTCTGTGAATTTACCACCTCATGGATGATCAAGGAGGCGGGGGGCTGGACCCTTCCCAACCTTAGTATGAACTCTAAAAATTCAAGCATCAATCTAATCAATGAATTTGAGTATCTGCAAAAGGAGAATCCACAACAAAATAGATATTATTAATGATGTAAGCCCTTATATAGTTTATATTGAATTTAACGAAAAAGTAAATAGCAATGTTGGTAAGTTTAATTCAGTAAAAATAGCCAAAGAAATCTTTATAGAATGTTAAAAAATTCAGCAAAAAGGTATAAATGGGTTATTAGTAGAATTTATTAGTCGTGAAGCGGCAAATAAATTTTTCAATAACAAAAAACTTATTGATAAAAGCTATAATTTATTTGTTCCTGTCAATTTTATATCCTGCAAAGTATAGTCAGGGAATCGATTTAAAAAGTTTTGCCCTTCTAATGTGGAAATCTTAAAGGCAGTCAGATTCAATCAAAAAACAATTAAAGACACTAAAGTAGAATACATCCTACAGGAACGGTTCTTTTCACATTTAGAGGAGTCCTATTACCCAGAAGTATTTCAATATATAATCTACAAAAACAGTTTACGTATATATCACCAGTTTTTCCTGCCCAAAGTACGAACACATAAAGAAAAACTGTAAGGGAAAAGAAAGATGTCAGAACTACGGAGATACAAAACATGAAACTAATACAGAAACAAACGATTACGGCTGTGAAACAACTTGCTTGTTCTGCGGCAAAAATTTACCCGGAATTTTAGAGACAACAAAACATCAAAAAGGTAATGTGCTATGAAAACATTACGTATTTTGATGAGGAAAACATGTACAAAAAAACATACACAGTTAACAGTGATTTTTCGCTACAATCCAAGAGATTTCCCAGTATTATCCCAAAGCTTTCCAAGTAAGAGCAAACCTGAAATCCCTACAATAAGTCAATACATTGACAAAGGAGAATTTGTGACTTCAAAACAAAAACTAAAAGACATTTCAAGAAACACTATCACAAGAAAACAACAACAAAAGAAGAGTAGTTCAAAAAAGGATATGATAAAAAGGCCCATGAAGAGATGCTATAACACACCAAACTGTAGACCGGAAGAAGTAAACTTGTACACACATACAAATAGATACCTGCCAAAAAATAATCAGAAAATAAATAAAGAATGTCTGTCCTATAGTGCAACAGGATCAGTTTACCCATATATAAAAAATTTCTCAGCGAACAAATTCACACCTTCAAACTTTATCACTTTATCTAAGGAAAATCAACAGGAAATCAAAAATCTCATTTTGGTCTATCTAAGTAGAAAGGATGGATATGGTGGTATTGCTACTCTTAAAAAAAAAACTTAATCTTTACTCATATAACTAGCTTCAATAACAACTATACACGACGACAATAAAAGTAGCAAATGTTAATATAATCAACATATATACAAACTTAAATGCTAATATTAGTAATGAACTGATGCAAGAAATCTTCAAGAACAAGAATATGATGGGTGACTTAAATTGCCATCATACAATGTGGGATGAATCACCTATAAATAAAGGTTGACGCATATTAGCGAACCTTATCATAGAGAATGACTTAGTCGTTATGAACAATGGAACACCCACGCTCTTTCAAAATCTTAAAAAGAGTAATTAGTGCTGTTGACTTAACTATATGTAGTAAAGCTGTAGGTACAAGAATTTCATGGTACGCCCTTAACGACTGCGAAAACAGCGACCACTTCCCCACCATGATAGAACTTAACTTCAAAAACCACCAACTCGATGGTTTTAAAAAAATACATATCAATCAAAAAATTTTCATAAGGCTAACTGGACTGAACTTAAAAGATACACTTACTTAGAAATGAATATAATCACACAAGACAATATTTCTTACGACCAATGAGAAAAGATCATTAATAACACTGCTGACAAGACAATTCCAATGAGAATACATACATACATATATATATATATATATATATATATATATATATATATATATATATATATATATATATATATATATATATATATATATATATATATATATATATATATGTATATATATATATATATATGTATATATATATATATATATATATATATATACATATTAGGGATTGCAATCCAGCAAAGTGTAATTCCGCGGGATTCGGCATCATTTGAAGGCCTGGGGGATCTCGCACTAGCTTGCGGATTAGCGCGCGAATCCGCAAGGTCCTGAACTCGTCACGAATTGCACGAAATCCAGTCAAATCTGCCGCCCTTTCAATCGCTTAGCGCGACGGCGACGTACCGAGAAAGAATAAGATACGTCAAGAAATTAAAAATGTTTTATGTATAGTTATTAAAGATGACGTCCAAAATGTAGAACTTGTAGAAGTTGTGGCGGCTGCAAATGACAGCCAAAACTCTTTGCAAAATAATTTGACGTTACAAGAGGAACTAGAAATGTAGAAAAAGCAAGACAATGAAGACTACACTAAACAGACAGGAACTAGAAAAGAGAAAGATTTTGAAAAAGTATTAAAAAAAGAAATGACGGTATACGAAACTGATGAAGTAAAAGGAAAATACTTGACTTTGATGCACGACTATTTATTGACGCTCAAACCAACAAGTGTAGAGGCAGAAAGAGCGTTTTCGGCTGATGTAGTTCTATAAAAATTAGATTGGGATATAACACGATTGATGCTATTTGTTTTTTAAGATCATTTTTCCAAAAAGAGAAGTGACTTTAAAATACTTTTATAATTATTTTCCAATTTAATTACTTAATACTATAATATGGAGCATATGAAGATTGAAAAGACTGCTTAGTTATCCAAATCGAACTTACATATAAATTAATGTGATAATTGTCGTTGAGTTTAGTAATTATTAAGATTATAATTACCTCAGGTAGACAAGTTATAGACTAGCTTGATAATATTGGACATATAAAAAAATAAATAAGTTAATCCGCCCAAAAGTTACTAGCATTTAAAAAGCTAACAAAGTCACAGTAGTTATATAGGTATGTGATGTATTGTTTGTGCAGTTAAATAATAAGAAACCAAACTCTAAAATAATTTTGTTAACTAGAGTACTACCAATTGTTGATTTTTGTCTTTTTATTAAACTTGGTTTGATTATAGATAAAATAAACGTTTTATTAATTGAATTTCATAAAATGTAAAACCTACGCGGGATTAGCACTAATCCAGTAATCATCCCCGCGGGATTGAGAACACTGCTGGATTGCAATCCCGAATATATATGGGCAGATCCATTACTTTTCGACAAAAGTATACGGACGTGGGTCAGCGATTTGTATGAAGATTTTTTCTTCGAAAGTAGCTTCGAAAAGAAGGTGATCCTCCAAATTTGAGTTCGATACGATGAAACCCAGCAGCTGTAGAATTTTTTTAAAATTTTAAAAAAAGTCGATTTTTTGGTCATTTTCAAATTTTTGTATCTTAGCTTCCATATAACTTAGAAATTCGAAAATCTCGGCATTCTTCTTTGCTAAAATTATATTTTCAAGGAAAAAATAGATTTTTGTTTTAAACTTAAATCCAGCTTAGCTGGGAGCTTTTAACTGAGCGACTGTTTTAGCGAAATTTTGCTTATTTTTGAAATGTTTTCAGATCTAAAGTTTTTGAAGTAAAGTTGGCCGACAGCTCATATTTTTCGTCTAGGTATATTCTGTTGACATCTACCCTAATTTTCATTGATTGCCTCTATTCTTTCAATATATGACCAAACAAAGCCGATTAATTTTTTGAAAAATCGCTATATTTGATTTTATAAATTTGACGTAATAAATTGTTTATATATAAAAAAAAAGATAAATGAAGCTTACAAATTTTAATATTCAGGTGAAGTTATGAAAAATCATAAGATCTTTAAAAATTCATTTTTTTTTTGTCACAATATTATATTTAACAGTCTTACCCAAAATGTTTTTTAATGAATTCGTAGTAATAGTATTGATACTGTTATTTTTAAAAATACGTTTAGACTGGATTTAGAAAAGTGAGGATCACTTATATTTAGTAGTTAATGAATTCTACACAGATGTTGTCTTTTATTATGTTATAGTATTTAGAAGCTATGTTAAAAATATAATTTATATAGGACAGTTTCACGTATTATTTTAGTCAATAATCTATTACACCTTGTTCATAATTTGCCGCCAATCTATAATATAAATTAAATTGATGAGACCGTGCTTACCAACAGTCGTGGCTGTCGTGGCGTTCTGTAATGTTTACATTTAATACTATAGTTGTATATATCGTCATGTCAAGTGAGTATAAACTGTCATTAGTCAGTGTGCGTCATCATTATCATTATACAGCCACTTGCGTCTACTGCTGGACATAGGCCTCCCTTAGTCTTTTCCAATTATGTCTATCATGTGCCTCCCGTATTCAGTTTCCTGCTACCCTTTTCAGGTCATCAATCCATCTAGTCGGTGGTCTTTCTTGACTTCTCTCTGGGCCTCCACTCCATAATCTGTTTGTTCCACCGACCGTCTCGTATTCTTGCTAGGTGACCTACCCAGTTTGTACGAACAGACGAACTGGTTTGATCTGGGCAGCTTTTGGTAAACTAAGCTATGTTCTACGAGGCAATGTCCCAATGTGCTTAAAAAGAAGAGTATATAACCAGTGCGTCCAGTACAAGTCAGTGTGCGTACTTGAATAATATTTTTTAGTTTGATTATAAATTTATGGAGTCAGTGTGCGTAATTAAATAATATTTTTTAGTTTGATTATAAACAACCAACTTTATCGTGTCTTTTATGTAGTTTCCGTTTTTAAGACATGTTTTATTTATTTTTTTACTCAATCTTACAAGTGATACTAACTAAACAACTGCTGTCATTTTTATTAACCTTAATTTTTGAAACTGAATTAATGTTTGGATAAAATATCTGTGTGAGTGCAGTGCATATATTAAAATAACCGGTCAAGTACAAGTTGAACTTGCACAATTAGTATTCCGTACGTTGATTGCTTTTAAAATAAAAAATGTTACGGTGGTATAAAATGATCAGTGACTTCACAAAACACACCCCAAATGAGTTTTCAACAAAGTTTCCAATCTTTACTGAAAATTGATGACCTTGAAATTTTTGTTTTTTTTTATATACCAGATAGTTTATTAAAAGTAATGCACTCGTGATAATTTTCGTTCAATCTACACTCCCTGGAGAATATTCCAGAATTTTTTCAAAATTTTTTGATCGGTA
The DNA here is from genome assembly GCA_019049505.1 of Pachyrhynchus sulphureomaculatus. Taxonomy (NCBI): domain Eukaryota; kingdom Metazoa; phylum Arthropoda; class Insecta; order Coleoptera; family Curculionidae; genus Pachyrhynchus; species Pachyrhynchus sulphureomaculatus. The sequence goes on along the minus strand of CM032447.1, from coordinate 162,948,091 downwards.
CTTTTCGAGATAAGGTGGGGGGACAGTGATTTTTTGCGATCTTTTAAAAATAATACAAAGAAAAGTATTACATTATATATATTTTTTACTCGTGTTTTCACAAGCTTTCATTTGACACCACACTCGATGACCTACTAAAAAAATTTTTTTTGTCACTTCCGATTTCACCCCCTAAAACTAACCCCTTAAGTCAAAATTTGACTTTCAAAACTACACGGCTTTGATGAGGCCATCAATTCCTATATTATTACCAAATTGTAACTTTCTATGCCAAATAGTTTCGGAGAAAATCGGGTATGACAGACAGACAGACGGACGGACGGACGAACAGACAGACACTGAAGTCATCTTATAAGTGTTCCGTACGGAACACTAATTATATGAAATTATGTTATTTGCTCGATATAAGCAACACAAAAAATGAAGTGCATTGTTGGATTATTGACTGACTCCGAGTGTCACAAAAAAAACATTTTTAAACATGCAATGTTTTCATCATTTTAAAGATTTGAGAGAAGAAGATATTTCGATTATCAGATCATCAATTTAGTGATCAGGTATTGTAATGTCCACAAGTTCCAATTTTTAGATTATTATACTTCTCTTAAAAGTAAATGTTATGATCCTTTTCACAAACATAAAAAAAATATAACTGCCCATCTTCGAGTAATAAGTTTAGAAACTTGTCAGCAGTTCAACAATGTTTTATCTAATGTAATTTCCATAAATTTAATTCCTGGTAAAAAGCTATGTAAAGTGTATGACGAAACACTTCAGAAAGTATATCAAGAACGTGTTGAAAATGTACCACTAGTAAAATATGAAAACAATACAGAAGAAACTGAAGAAATTCTTCCATCACAAGAGATTGCATCATCTTCAACAATTTCATTTGGATCAGTTTTATGAAACTAAAAATGAACAAATAGATGCTATTAATAATTCATTTAATATACTTGATACAGATCCTTTAGATGAGGATAAAATATCTAGAGGACACTTTAAATATAGGATGGAACAATTATTGTTAGACATTACACAAAAAAAATAGCAAAAAAATAGATACAGCCTACCACTTGGATATTACAATATTTGACAATACGGTCACAAAAAATGTTACTGAAGATAGTAAATCTCTCAAAGACGTTATGTGTTCTTTACAAAATAGATACTGCAAAAATAATTGACTATTTTACCATGAACGTTACTAAGTATTTCAACTGCACGGGCTATATGATTCGCGAATTTCGAAAATCTAAAGAAATAGATGGTAAGTGCAATATTAAAAACTATTAAATATTTTGAGAGATGATACTAAGAACAGCACAATTATCCTAGGAGACCTAAACGGAAGAGAGAGTGGTGCCTAGGAAAGGAAGGGGAAAATGCTAAAAACCCAAATGGGGAAATAATAATAAACTTCTGCATAGAAAACGAGCTGATCATAGCAAATAGTCACTTCAAACATAAGGATGTACACAAATATACGCGAGCAGAAAAGAAAATTCAATAATAGATTACTTCCTGGTAACCAAAGATATATGGAAAAAGGTGAGGGACATAAAAGTCAGGAGAGGAGCAGAAGTTGGTAGTGACCACTATCTAGTGATTAAGAAGTGGCAAAAAGAGACAGTGGTAATGAAGGAAGAAAAGGGAAGAAGAGTGGAAAATAGAAAGATAAGATGTTATAGACTAGAAAGACAGGAACTCAAAGACAAATACCGAAGGCAGATACAACAAGACATGCAAGGCATAACGGGGCGAGAAACAATAGAAGATATGTGGACGAAGATAAAGGAGCCAATACTAAAAGCAGCCGAAGGGGTGTGTGGGACCGCAAGGATTGTAAACAAAGAATGTAAAAAATCACAGTGGTGGAATGAAAAAATAAAGAACGCAATTAAAGTAAAAAGGAGAAAATGGAAGAACTACCTAAGCAAGAAGACGCAACAGGTTTACGAAGAATATAAAAGAGAAAGGAAGGTGGTTAAGGACCTGGTAACAAATGGAAAGAGAGCAATGTGGATAGAGTTTGGAGAAAAAATGAAGAAGGCGTACAACGAAAATCAAAAACTGTTCTATGGAGTGATGAGAAATCAAAGAAAAACAAAGAAACCATACGAAGAAATATAAAAGATGAACAAGGGACAATAATAACGGAAGAACAAGAAATCATGGAAAGATGGAGGCAGTACTTTAAGAACCTTTTAGAAGGGAGAGATATTACACAGGAAATAAACAGAGCAAACAACTTGAAGCAGACAAGGGGGAGGGAGAGAGATGAACATGAAGAAGAGAAACCAAAGAAGAAATCAAAGCGGCAATAAGAAAAATGAAAGCAGGGAAAGCGCCAGGATAAGACAACATAACGGTGGAAATGATAAAAGCCGGAAACGAAGAAATGGTAAGAATATTGCAAATATTGATGAACAAAATATACACGGAAGGAACTGCGCCAAAAGAATGGCAAGTGGGAATCATAGTACCCATACACAAAAAGAGAGACATAAGAGACTGTAATAACTTCCGAGGAATCACATTACTCAGCGCAGTAGGAAAACTATACGCACGAGTGATGGAGAAAAGGCTGAGAGAAACACTGGAGGAAACACTAGAAGATACACAATTTGGTTTCAGACCAAACAGATGGGTGACAGATGCCAACTTCATAGTCAGGCAAGTGAGCGAAAAAGTCCTAAGAGAAACAAGAGAAGTACACCTATGTTTCATAGACCTGGAAAAGGCTTTTGATAGAATAGACAGAGAAGACATCTGGAGGACCTTGGAGAATAGAGGAATTGATGAAAAAAACAATATATGGAATAGAATGTCTATATAGACAAACAACAAATTATGTTAGAGTAAGACATAAAAAGTCGGAGAGTTTCGAAACATCTAAAGGCGTCAGACAGGGGTTTATACTGAATCCACTGCTGTTCTCGGTAGTGGACGAGGCCATAAAAACTGCAAAAAGGCAAACAAAGAAATACTGGGTAGGGTTCCGGAACATGGAGAGAGTTGGAATAACGGAGATAACATACGCTGACGATATGGTACTGATCGCAAAGAACGAGCAAAACTTGAACGAAAGCCTAAAAGTGTACAACGAAAGCTTGGAACGTATGAATATGAGCATAAATGTGAAAAAAAACGAAGACAATGATCATAAGCAAGGAGAACAAAACGCATGAAATACACCTAAGAGAAGAAAAGATACAGCAGGTGGAGAGTTTCAAATATTTGGGTGCAATGGTGAATGGGATGGAGGGCTGGATGGGGAGATTAGGGCGAGGACAGAGGCTGCTGGGAAATATCAAGAACACATTCCTAGGCAAAAAAGAAATACCAAAATCAACAAAACTACAAATCTTCAAAAGGGTGGCGATACCAATAATTACCTACGGATCTGAAGTGTGGACAACAACACAAAGTCACAGAAGTAAGATACAAAGCATCGAAATGAGATTCCTCAGAAAGATTGAAGGAAGGACAAGACTGGATAGGATAAGAAACGTTCATATACGAGAAACACTGGAAATGAAGCCGATACAGGAGAAAATAGAACAAAGTCAGTTGAGGTGGTTTGGACATATACAAAGAATGTGACAGGAAAGACTGGTAAGAAGAGTGTATGAAGCAAGAGAGAATAGAAAACCAAGTCGAGGAAGACCACGAAGAACATAGAGGAAGGAAGTAAGGGGAGCAATGGAGAAGAGGGGAGTGAGGTGGGAGGAGGCAACAAGGCTAGGCCGACATAGAGAAAGATGGAGAGAAATATGGAAGACTCCAACCTAACCCAACCCACTCACACCAGCCTACACCGAGAGGTATCATGGCTAAGGATTAAGTAAGTTAAGTAAATATTTTGAGATTTATGATTTGTTACGAATAAATTTTAAAAAGTTATAAGTTTAAAAAATATTTAAGTTTATTTATCCATTTCCAATGTGTCATTGCTACCCAAGCGGCACAAAAAGAAATTGTCGACTTTTTGTTAAATTTAAATCGACAATTAGTTATCATGTAACCGCTTGTTAACTTAAATTGAACAAAAAGACTACAATTTTTTTTTGTGCCGCTTGGATATGTATAATTATTTTGAACTTCTTATTAATTTTAGATGGCTTAATGGTTCGCAAAAGGAAAAAATACAGAAAAGTATCAAACGTTATGAATGAAACAATCACTAATTATTATTTGGGTGAAAATAATTGCTACATTTGTCCTGGAATAAAACGGTACAAAAAAAAACGTAGTAATTCGGGACAAATAGAACTAATGCAAAAAATGTTATTATACGCACTTCGAGATCTATACAATAATTTTGTAAATGATGACACAGGAGATTAATGTTTACCGAAATTTTCATATTTTAGGGCTCTAAAACCGGACGAATGTGTTTTTGCTGGTGATCCTGGTACCCATCTGGAATGTATGTGTACTGAAAATGAAAACGTCAAGTTGAAAATATCTACTTTAACAAATAAATTTAAATACAGAGATTTAATCGCTGCTTCTGTTTGTAATAATAATAGTCCGAAATGCATGTTACATAAATGTAAAAATTGTCTTGGAATGAAGGGAATTAAGAATTGGATTGACGAATCAAGTTTTAATTTGCAAAGTGATGTAATTAATTTTAAACATTGGGACACGACAGGAAGTAGAGCTTATCTAGCAAATTATACTGAAACCAGAAGCAACTTTTTAGATAATTTATTTTCTGATGTTTGGAATTGCCATCTGACATTTGTATTATAACAATGAATTTCGAAGAGAATTACTCATTTATAATACAACGATTAGTCCAAGCATTTTATTATAATAATTTACAAGCTACAGTTCATCCTTTTTGTGTATCCTATAAAGATCCTCGCAAAGAAGACAAGGAACAACAGAGCAAATAAGTTTTTGTGTGATAAATGACACAAAAGAACACTTTACATATACAATCCATGCTTTTCAAAACAAGTTAATACAAGTTCTCAAAAACGATTTTTCGTGGATTAAAATATTATTTATTTCTCTGATGGAACACCAAGTCAATATAAAAATAAGTATGACTTTTTAAAACTTTTAATATGCATAAGAATGAACTACAAACATCAATATCTTATGCAATTTCTTAACAAAAAATATTTTATTCTAATATGATATATGTAGTGTAATTTAAGCTTTTTCATTTGTTTATTTAGGAACAATTTAGTTAATGTCTGTTACCACGAAAAAGATTTTGGGATAAAAGTAACCTCCAATTTTTTTCGCCACAAGTCATGGAAAAAATGTTTTTGATGGTATTGGGGCAGTTGTTAAACGAACAAAAATGAGACACTGCATTCGATCACCACCATAAAAACAAATAACTAATTCATTAGAATTGTATGTTTCTAAAGAATTAAGCAGCATCAGCTAAATCTAGTTGAAATCTCACAATTTGATGTCTATTTTAATGCGTCATAAAAATATTGATAGTTACTATCTACAGAGCCTTATAGATCCCTGACACTGATATTCAAAAGAGTCAAAAACATCTAAAGAAACGATTTGACAACGTTTCAACAATAAAAGATACAGACTGCATCATTGTTATATGCCTGTTAATGAGCACACCATTAAAATGAGCATAACTTCATTTGATAAAGAAAGAAAAAAATATGAATTCAAGTAATAAAATAAACAAAACATGTACATATGTATTATTTTATAACATATATTTATCTATGATTGTAAACATTAAAAATAACAGTATCAATACTATTACTACGAATTCATCAAGTTACGGCTTTCTGAAAATAGCGATTTTTGAAAAATCAATCTTCTTTGTTTGGTCATATATTAAAAGAATAGATGCAATCAACGAAAATTAGGACAGGTTTCAACAGAATATATCTAGACGAAAAATATGAGCCGTTGGCCAGCCCTCTACTTCAAATACTGTAGATCTGAGAGCATTCCAAAAACAAGCAAAATATCGTTAAAATAGTGATTCAGTTAAAAGCTCCAGTCAAGCCGGATTTAAGTTTAAAACAAAAATCTATTTTTTCCTTGAAAATATAAGTTTAACAGAGAAGAAAGCTGAGTTTTTTGAATCTCTAAGTTATATGGAAGCTTAGATATAAATTTTGAGAATGACTAAAAAATCGACTTTTTTAAAATTTTAAAAAATTCAGCTGTCGGATTTCATCGTATCGAGCTCAAATTTGCAGGATAACCTTCTTTTCGAAGCTAATTTCGAAGAAAAAATCGGCATGCAAATCGGTGACCCACGCCCACACACTTTTGTCGAAAAGTAATGGATCTGCCTATATATATGTATATATATATATATATATATATATATATATATATATACATATATATATATATATATATATATATATATATATATATATATATATATATATATATATATAAATATATATATATATATATATATATATATATATATATATATATATATATATATATATATATAAATATATAAATATATATATATATATATATATATATATATATATATAAATATATATATATATATATATATATATATATATATATATATATATATATATATATATATATAAAAATATATATATATATATATATATATATATATATATATATATATATATAAATATATATATATATATATATATATATATATATAAATATATATATATATATATATATATATATATATATATATATATATATATATATATATATATATATTGTAACATTCATTTTTTCCTAGATTTTAAGACCATGTAATGTTACTGATTTTTCACTTCAAATTGTACTTATTTTCATTTTTGTATCGAACGGTATATTAAACAGAGATTCCAAGACGTTCGGTATATACTGTGCAGTGCGGGTTCCTGACCGAATCTACCGCTACGCCGCGATTGGTGAAATGTGTGTATCCGCAGTTTTGGTTCCGGCGTCGCCATATTACCGGCAGAGTTTGCACGGTTTATTTAAGGGTCCGAGAAACGACTGTCTAGGGCTAATTTCCATCTAGCCGTCGCCGAGGCTAATTTCCATCCAGCCGCCGAGTAGGCGGAGTACCATCAAGCCGCAGCCAGACTAATTTTCATCGGAGCCGCCAAAGAGGCTTCCTTCGACTGAGCTACAGTAAAGGCTCATAACAACCATCATGCGAGCTAAGTAAAGCACCAGTTTCTTAACGAAAAGTCGTAGTGGGCTCTCTAAGTGTCTACTAGAAAAGTGTGAAATCGGTCGTGTTCCATCGAAGCCGGAATAGGAACAGTAAGTTACCAAAACATCCTTCAATAGACCTATCCCTGAGTAGTGCCTTAACAGCAATTTAAACTGACTAAAAAGTGAAGTGAAAAGCACTATTTCTCGTCTTCGGGGGTAGTCATAGTTCAGAATTTAAATGTAATAACTACTAGTTAGGCTAGAATTTTTTTGTAGAACTGCAAAGGTTAGAACTTTTTATTTTTAAAAACATGAATAAATTTTCTTTTTGTTGATTAAAGCTAGTGTCTCACTGAATACCTATTTTTCTTTTCGGGATAAGTTGTACTAGACTAATTCTTTTTAGTATACCCATAAAACCCTTCAGTATTTTTTCATTTTTTTAACTGAAGTTAGATCCTTTCTATTTTAAAATGAATGGTGCCCAAAAAACTTGTACAACTGAAGCTTTTTAAAAATAGAAAAAAATTCCAAAAAGACGTACAAAAATTATCTCTTACCCATATCTCTCTACCAAGGAAAACTGAGCTAGTGTGTGTTTAATTTCTTTAGTTCTTTTAAAATCAGGATTCACTCGATTCATTATCAGAAATTAAAGCGGGGCTGCAAGGAAATTGTGCTCAAGCTTGGGGCATCCAATATTCAAACGGTACAAAATTGCGCTCAAGCGTGGGACAAACAACTTCTCACAGGGTACAAAAAAAAGATGCCTCAAACTGAGGACAGTTTAGCAGGTTACAAAATGACACCACAACGTGCGGGCAAGTTCCAATGTTACAATATATAAATAATATATATATATATATATATATATATTATATATATATATATATATATATATATATATATATATCTCCTAAAACTCCATGGTGAGATAATGAAGAAATTCTTATTAAAATTCATAGAGAACCAGAATCTAGAAAATTTTATAGCAGCCAAAAAAGGTGTAGCCAAATCGAAAAGAAACCTAAAAAGCAAGAAAGAAGAAAACTTTATGAAATTTTGTGCATCACTCAATAAAGACTCTAACCTAATCTGGATGTGGCAAAATATTAAAAAAATTATCAAGGCACAACTTTCAACAAAGCCATTATTACAGATAACATCAGACAAGAGGTATTAAACGGAATGGCGATCATTAACATTGACCCTACCTTTGCTTTACAAAAAGTAAACGTGAATCCTCCCCCCTTTACCTAAAAGGAATTGGAAAGCAGCTGGAAAGAAAAGGAATGGATGCTACGGGAATGGATGGCATATCCTACGAAATGATAAAATATATTCGAGATAAAGTCAAACGAATACTCCTAAGAATAATGAATAACTACCTTTGAGGAGCGTCGATCCCCAATGCATGGAAAAAAAAACATAATCCCCATCTTAAAACCCAATAAAAACCAAACAAACCCGATAGTCTTGTCATCACGGGTGGGCAAAACCTTAAAAATAATGATTAAGAATAGACTAGACTCGTAACTTTTAAAGTGGACGCAATGTGGTTTCAAAAAAGGACAGGGCACTAATGACAACATAGTAATTTTGACATCAGCTGTCATTTTGGCCTTTCAAGAAAAACAAACAACTATGGCAGTTTTCTTAGATATAAAGTCAGCATACGATATAGTCAATATTTATAAGTTTTATGAAAAACTTATAGATATAAACACCCCTGTGGAATTAGCAAATATCATTTTCCAAAAATTACAAAACTGACTACTTTTTAGTAGAAAAGAGAATGAATTTTTCCTTGGACCAACCCTGGCCAGGGCAGGCCTCCCACAAGGATCACCGCTAAGCACAATTCTAGTCAGTATATATATATCTTGGACTTATTTCGTCTCCCTCTAGGAAAAACTAACCTGACTTGGTATGCAGATGATCTGGTCCTCTTTACCTCTGGGTACAACTTACAACATATAACAGAAAAACTAAATTAAACCCTTAGAAGAATTCAAGAATGGTTAGACAACAACGACCTAAGACTAGCCACAGAAAAATGTGAATCGATATGCTTTACCAAAAGGACATAGGAGAATCCAACCTCCAAGTATTTATATTAATAATCAACTCACTGAGTATAAAAATTCAGTTAAGTAACTCCCAAGGTTATCTTTCAAAACAACCTCAAATGGGAAAAATACATAGAAAGTGCATGGAATAAAGCGAAAAAAGGACTAAATATAATTAAAATCTTCTGTCGAACATGACGGGGGCAGACCCACTCACCCTCAGTACCATTTCTAATGCATTAGTCAAATCACATTTAAACCAAGCATATTCATCAAACCAAACACCAAAAAAAAACATTGGAAAATTACACTTGGAAACCAGAAGACAATATCTTGCAATCAACTTATACAAAAAACCAATGGCAACAAACCATCCTTTAAATACCATGCTAAATAAAATGCACAATTTCCTCGTAAAAAAACCGAGGTATTGGAATGATAATAATCCCACATACCTTTTTTGGGCCTACCGACTCTTTATCCCATAAATCAGGAGACTATACAAGTCATACACATAACACATGATTCAAGAAACAGATTGAAAATATCAAATAGTTGAACCTGAACATTGAGAAAGCTGAATCAGATATCAAAGGAAAATTCATCTTAGTTTCAAAAAATACAAGAACTCACGCACATTTATCTACACAAACGCCTCAAAAAAAAGAACATAAAGTAGGATTTGGAGTTCACATCCCAAAGCCAAAAATCAACCTTTCCTACCGACTCCCAAATAACATCTGCATCACCACGGCAGAGATGATTGCTATTAACGAAGACATCACAATAATTCGGAAAGAAAAGTTACTAAAAGCGCAATCAAAAAGATAACACAAAATAAAATTCATCCAAACAGAGACTACATAGGACTACAAGGGATAGTTCACCAATCACGGCCCCCAGGAGTAATACTACGTACTAGGGAGTCATACCTAATATGCTGGCAGAGTGCCATAAATATCATCATCAACATGTGGAGGCAGTGGCTCGATACAGTACGTTTATCTTAAAAAATTTTCTGATAAGTTTTTATATACTAATCTTTTGTATTCTTTCCTGTATATCGGTAAGTAGAATCTTTACAAATTATAGAAATAAAGAACGATGAAATCAAATTGTTAATTATTTAAGAGTATGGCTAATACAGAAGACCTCGGAGGGGGTTAAAAAATAATACTAATTTCAAAAAAAAGCTTAAATTCTTCAACAGATATAGAGGACACAATATTTACAAATAATATAAACTTTAATCTGACCAAAGAGAAAAAAATTCTTCCTTCGCTTAACGTGAACCAACAAAGACAAATATTAAATAAAACAAAATAAAAACTAATAGATATTATAGTAATAAGACTTCCGTCTATTCATTAGATATAAGGAATTAGCTGAAAAATCTGGTAGCAACATAGGAAAATTCAATCATCTAAGGATGGCTAAAGAAATATGTAATTTAAACCTCAAAGACATAATTAAAAATGAGAAAAAGGGCATAATAGAATAGCAGTTAAATTTAAATAATACATGGTAGCTAAGCAAATGAATTTGTGAACAATGAGAATCTGCTGGCCAAAGGCTACAGTATTTTGATTCCATACAATTCCGTTTCTTCTAAGGAAATAATCAGAGGAGTCCACTTCTCATTGAATATAGAGGAAATTATTCAAAATTGCACCTCTAATACAAATATTTTAGACATAATCAGACTTAATCGAAAAGTAATCACCAAAGATATCAACATCCCAGAATACGTTCCCACAAATACTATCCTGCTAACTTTTTAAGGAGTTAATCTGCCACGCGACCTTCAGATATATTGGCTAGCTGTGAAAATGATCCCGTCTGTGGCTCTCGTCACCCAGTGCTTTAATTACCTTAGATAGGGTCATACAAAAAATAACTGCAAAAGTAAGAAAACATATGTCCAGAATGCGAAAGACAAAAAAATTAAACGCTTAATGGCATATGAAAACTGATCCTATTTCGATAGTAATCAGCTGTGCTCTAAAACCAACAAGGATAACGATAATCAAGAGTACATACAACATTCAGCGGACTTTCCTCCCCTATATAATACAACGACCTATAACGATTCAACAAATAGATTCACTAATACAGAAAATTTCACAAAGGACGATCGCCTTCAATTCTAGTAATAAAAGAACATATCAATAAATAGCCACTGAACCTCCTAGAAAAAAGTTAATGGAAAAGGGTTGTGACAAGAAGGCACATGAAGAGACTCGGTTCTTTCCTAACTCGAGACCACCTACATCTAAATACATACAACCATTCGACAAATAAAATAAACAACACTACGGAAAGCATGCCTAATAGTGACTATCATAGCTTAGAAGAATCAGTTTTTACCGTTCCATCCAGTCATAAATGCTAAGTCAATTGATTCTTTAATCTACCGACCAATGTAAGAATTAATATATTTAATGAGTACAATAGAGACCTAAAATATTAAATGTTAATTGATATTGATGGAGAACAAATTCACAAGTCAAATCATAAACAAAAATATAAAAATCATTCAATGGAATATAAGAAGCATAAATTCGAACAGAGGAAATCCCATAGCATTAATAAAGGAACATAAATCTAATATTATTCTATTAAATGAAACATGGTTCAAAAAAGATCAATCGTCGGATGGGTATAGGGGTATCGCAATATGCATAAATATAAACATAAATTTCTCAATAATAAAAAATATTAATAGACGTAAGACATAAACGCGAATACAAATTGGGAAAGCAGATCCACAAATCCAACCGGGAAAGCATTAATGGAAATCCTATAAGAAACAAATTATATCCTCATGAGCGATTGCACACCAACAGGTCTACAATATCCCCCATCCAGGGCGAATGCTTTAGATATAGCGATTATCGTCAGCAACCTAGGACCAATAACATCACGGAACGCTATAAAAGGTTGTGGATTTAGTGATCACTTTCCTACCATATATGAAATAAACTGCAGAAACAGAAAAGAAATATATTTTCCGAAACCTATGAAATCAGAAACATTTATAAAGCGGACTGGAATTTATATCAATATAGACTAATCTCTCTTTTAAATTAATCGAATGAAAACAGTACGACAGAAAATTTTCAGAAAGCAATAGAAAATGCAACAAAAGAGTATATTCCTTGCAAAAAAATCAATCTAGCATCATCTCCAAGAGCCCATGGTGGAATCATGCATGCTCTTTGACGTTGAAAAGGAGTAAACAAACCATTCAAGAATTTCACAATAATCGAGATTTAGACCACTACGTTCAAGCAAAACATGTAATAGCAACAACTAAAAAAATCTTTAGATTAACGAAAAAGAACAAATTCATGCAGTTTTCTAATACAATAAATAGGAATACTAATGGTAGAGAAGTATGGAAAAAAGCAAAATTAATTTCCGGAAACATTAGTTTCCGAAATTCTCCACCTATTAACAATCAATCCAGATTGGAGTTTTTTAATTCATTCATTAACATAGACCCAAATTTCCAACTCCATTTAGTAACGACATATAGTGAACCAATTAATCTAACTAAACTAAGAACTAGCCACAGGGGAAAAATAACTCGGCATCAGGAATAGATGAAATTTATTATTCAATGCTGCAAAATCTTCCACAAAAGGGGCAAGAAGAATTCATCAAAGGACTTAATGAATTTTTAAAAGCAAAAATTCTACCAACATCATTTAAAACTTTTAACATTTTATGCATTTCTAAACACAATAAGAATTCAACTTCAGTAGATAATTTTCATCCACTAGTTCTATCTTCGATAATGTTAAAAGTTTTAGAAATTATAAGTAAAAACAGAATAGAATGACATTGAAAACGAGAAAATATGACGCTTATAACGCTTATGTCCTACTAATAACTAACGTACAAGCTTTTAGCAAAGGACTAGCACTTTTAGCAGCTCATTTCATGTTGAGATTTGAGATGAATAAGTACTCTCAAGTTGTCTTTCTTACCTTGTAATTTTCGACGCAAACTAGCGTTCGAAACTAGTATTTTTTTGGTTATTAGTTTTAAACATGCAAGTGTTTTGTCTCCAGAAAGAGGAAATAAACTTCCGTAGTGGGGCAACTGTATTTAAAGGAAAACGACGTTAGTTATTTCTCTCTCTTCTACTAGACTTTCGGAGAAGTGTTCAATTTTTAGATTTTTTAAAAAAGGGACAAGTGCCGATTGATGAAAAACTGAAGTTCCGGTTACGGAATCATTGGAAAATTTGGATAAGATACCGAGCCAGCCAATTAGAGGCGATATATTTTCTTTCCAAAGTTGCAGGAGAGCATTGTAGATACTCGAGCTGAGTACTCATCTTATAATTTTTTTTTTTTTTTGTGAATGTCAGTCAAATTCTCTTCGAGGATTTTCACACACAGGCTAGAATATAATATCCTACACCAGGATGTTTCTTGGTTCCAGGGCTTTTCTTTTCTTTGTTTTGTCTATTTTGGTTTTTTCTTCTGGTTACCTTTTGGTCAGAAGGTATTTTTTGGACTTACTACCAAAAAATTTTGGTTTCGTGCAATCCACATGCCAACCGAGTATTCCGGTCTCTACAAGCAAACTCACCATGTGCTAGAGACAGGTTAGAGCCATCAGTTCCTTGCACCATCTATTCAGCAAGACACATACACAGCCTGATCCCAGTCAACGACTTTGGTGTTTTCGCAAGTATTTCTACCCACTCAGGGTCAACTTAGAATAATTTCAGATATACTGTAGAATTTATCATTTTAGTATTCGTAAAGCTACGAAGCAAAAAGGAAAATTTACTGTTATTATACCCTTAACTTGAGTCAAAAGTATCAGATAACTTGTGGTTCGGAGTCCTTGCAGATTTAATCTTCATCACTATTTTGATCACATATATTACATCTATAATTAGTTTTAAGAACGATACCTTTGTTAACACTACAGCTTTAAGTTTTATAGGTACAAGGTTTTAGTATCGTTAGAAAATCTGTGGTTAAATCGCCAACAATTCAATAATTCACCAATTCAACCATTCAACAATTTATTTATCTATTTTAGAACATGTATCATTCATTTCAATTTATGTTCACATTATCCGCTTAAGACACTCTTTGCAAGACGAGATTTAGGAATTACCTTCTGTTCTGATAGCAATAAATTTTGGTTGATAAAATTTAGTAGAAGTCACGTTATTGCAAGTGGAGAGTTTGAACTAAATTTTTATTTTGTTAGAGATATTTTATTTTATACTATATTGAATTTACTTTCTTTTAAAATACTTTGTTTTGTACTATACTCAATGTTTTTTCTTTTAAAATAAACTAATCAAACCACAGTTCTACTAGACTTTTCTTTCTAATAGGGGAATAAAATAACAGCTATCCAGCAAATTTGATTGAAAATGTTTTCAATTTTTTTTTCTAGCCACATAACACGCCTGCAAGACCAGATTCATTAAAAACAAAACTTCGGTGACACCTTCCGGTTTATGTGGAAATATAGATCAAATTAACAGGGAAAACAAAAGATCTTCAACCTGAGTTAAAGCTACCAATTTGAGGTTGTAGACACTTGTCTAAGATAACCCACAGAACTTAACGGGGTACCTGGGTATTAGTCTGTGCCGATTGCTCTTGAATTTTAAGCTTTTTTTCTAATTTGGGGTCTTGGACTCCGCGAAGGGTTCCTGACGGGGAGGCTAAGTGCAGTGAGGGGTTGATTCCTATCCTGACAGCAGCTGGTTATACCTAATACCTGTAGCAGTGCCCTGACATACCCACTAGCTAGGAATTTTAGGTAAACTAGTGAAACCTTGCTAGCAAGTGAAAATTAATATTTGGATTTAGGACAGTTTTATTAGAAGCTTTTCGGCACAGAATAGTATTAGTAATTTGTATATTTTGATGGACATATTTTCTCCTTTTCCCCCCAATTATAATTACGCCCCCAACAAAATAAAAACCATAGGATATTGATATATTCGTAAATTTGATATGTTAGATTCAGATTTAGGTTGGTAATAATACTATGTAAGTGAATATAAATTAAAACAATGCTAAATGTACAGGGTGAGTCAACGATAGCGTAAAGTTCATTATCTCATTTGTTTCGGAAATAACAAATATAGATCAAATTAACAATACAATAGTTTTAGGGAATGTTAAGGTGCACAGTTTAAAATTTTTTTTGAGTATACAGGGTACTTTAAAAAAGTGTGGCCGATATAACATGTGCTTTTTTAAATGGAACATCCTATTTTCGAATTTATTTTTTAATTATAACTTTTTTATTAATAATGTTATATACCTAAACCTAGTAGTTTTTCTAATATTTCAATTTTTTTTTAAAAACTACTTTTCAGTTTTGTGAAAAATGGCCAGTAGCGACATTGTTTCTGAAGGTGGAATACTCATAATTGGTATGACCGTTCTATAGAGATAAAAAAAAGATATATGTAAAGAAATTTGATTTAGATGCTACAGAGTGTTCAAAATAAATTTATACATTTCGACTATTTTAAATTGAAAAAGCCCAAATTTTTTAAATGGCACACCCTGTATATTATTGTTTTTTCTGATAGATTTTACAAAACCCTTCAAGTCTTATTAAGTATGTCATATACCTATTTCTAATAGTTTTCGATTTATTTTGAATTCTTCAATTTTTACCCTTGTTTTTAATACACTTACGCTATAACCTCGTAGTTGCCAAAATAAAACAAAAACGTAGGCATTGTCAAACTTTGACTTGTCTATTAAGCAAGTAAAAATAGTGTAATTTGTGGTAGTAAGTAACATATAAAGGTAATACTTATAGATTTTCCTAAAATGAATTAATTGATATGGTTCATACACTGGGCGACGCGGGAAAAAATTGTCTTTTGGCAGTAAGGCTTTACGGAGCAAAGTACCCTAATAGACATATACCATCTAAAAAATCTTTTCAGTGCTTAATGGAACGGTTTGATGGTAGTGGTAGCGTTGAGTATACGAAACGGAAAGTAGTAAACCAGAATGCTACCAATGAGGAAAAAAAAAATGGAGATTTTACTTCATGTTGAAGATAATCCCCAGGTCAGCAGCCGTCAACTAGCTGACTTATCTGACACATCCTAATCTACGGCTAAGAGAAAATACAAGTATCATCCCTTTCATATGGAACTACACCAAGATCTTCAAGACCGTGATTTTAAACGACGAGTAAACTTTTGTACCACCATGAATGGAGCAATAGGGGCCGATCCAAATTCTCTATTCAAAATAATGTTTTCTGATTAAGCTAGTTTTCGCAGTAATGGAGCAGTTAACAGCCATAACATGCATTATTATTCAACAGTGAATCCATTTTGGGTCCGGGAAGTTCAAAACCAAAACCATTGGTCGTTTAATGTATGGTGTGGAATATTAAATTTTCGAATTATTGATCCATATTTTTTCCGCTTAACGGACCTAGATATCTAAATTTTTTGCAAAACGATTTACCCCAGCTTCTTGAAGAAGTTGATAACTTTGAAAGGGAACAAATGTTGATTCAACAAGATGGAGCTCCTGCTCATTACCACCGGGAAGTTCGGGAATTTTTAAACGATCGTTACCCACAAAAATGGATCGGTAGGGATGGGTTCATTCAGTGGCCCCCTCGATCATGCGACTTAACACCTTTAGACTTCTTTTTGTGGGGCTACATTAAAGATCGTGTTTATGTGAATCCCCCTACCCACCCAGAAAAATAGGATACTGGATGCGTGCAGGACAATAACGTCCTTTATGCTAAGGAAAGTAGAGGAAAATATAATAAAACGACTAAACATGTGTATTCAAGTAGATGGGCATATTTTTGAACATTTATTACGTCATAATAATCAATCATTAGATAAGTTAAACTATATTAAAATTATTATTAACTATTTGTTTATGTTTTCACAATAGCGTAAGTGTATACAAGGGTAAAAATTGCAAAATTCAAAATAAATCGAAAACTATTAGAAATAGGCATATGACATACTTAATAAAAGTTGGAGGGTTTTGTAAAATCTATCAGAAGAAATTAAAATATCCAGGATGTGCCATTTAAAAAATTTGAGATTTTTCAATTTAAATTAGTCGAATTGTATAAATTTATTTTGAACACTCTGTAGCATCTAACTCAAATTTCTTTACATATATCTTGTTTTTTATCTCTATAGAACGCTCGTACCAATTATGAGTATTCCACCTTCAGAAACAATGGCGCTATTGGCAATTTTTTATAAAACTGAAAACTAGTATTTTTTTTTTAAAAAATTGAAATATTAGAAAAACTACTATGTTTAGGTATATAACATTATTAATAAAAAAGTTATAAAATTTTACGCAGAATTTAAAAATAAATTAGAAAAAAGGATGTTCCATTTAAAAGAACATGTTAATCGGACACACTTTTTTGAAGTACCCTGTATACTCAAAAATAATTTTAAACTGTGCACCTTAACATTCCCTAAAACTATTGTGTTCAACATTTTTTCGTCATTCCCGAAACAAATGAGATAATGAACTTTACTCTATCGTTGACTCACCCTGTATATTCAATTATATGATCATCATTAAGTTTAAAAATTTTGACTTTCAAAAATTCATTATCCTACACTACATTATTACTGAGAGATTGATATATTCATAAGTTTGATATGTTCAATTCAGATTTAGGTATTAGGATTGGTAATAATAGTATGTAAGTAAATACAAAATAAAATAATGTATTTTCAGAGGTTTATTTTATTCAATTTTATCATCAATCAATTATACTATCATCATTAAATTTATAAATCTGGCTTTCAAAAAACTCATTAACATCCGGATTGAATTTTTGGACGAACTGAGAAGTTGTTGTTGTTGATGACACCGCTAGAGTTACTGGTGCAGAAGGAGGTAATTTTGTTGTTGATTTTCGATGATCTTAACATCTTTCCTACCAAATTTGAAAATAATAATAATAATAAAAGATATATAATTTCATGCTTCAATAAATAAGACAGGTATAAAATATTACAATCTTTTATCAGAAATTTAAGAGAACAATAGGACTTACTTGAACAAATTCTTGATAATACCTTCAACATTTTCGTCGAAAGTCTCTTAGAATCGGTTGATTCAATGATGAAAGCATCGTTGGCGTTCATTGTAGATATTGTAATAAAACAGTATTAAAACACACAGATATAATTTGCCTGTAAAAAGTATAAATACAGTAAAGAAAAAATACTTTTACTTTTTTTGGTTGTAAATAGGAATATTTACGCTAATTAATCATTTTTATAATATTGAAAATAACGAAATAATTTATTTAAAATAATAACTTATCTACTTATGACTACAAATGTTTATCAGCTGATTTTAATGGTAACATTTATGTTGATTAATCATTTTAAAATATTGAAAATAACAAAATAATTGGTTTAAAATAATAATATATTTTACATTTGAAATTTACAAGTTATCTACTTATGACCTATAAGTGTTTATAAGCTGATTATTATTTTTTATTTAATAGGAATATTTATATATGCTGATAAATTATTTCTAAATATTATAACGTTATTAAAAATTATTTCATTTTTATTATGGTAAAAAGTAAACCATGTCAACCGAAACTGTACAACTAAATAATCATGGGATGTAAAGAGTTCAAGAAGTTGATAATTAAGTCGAAAAATGAATATGTCAAGTGGATAAAATTTTTAAATAAAAGTATTTTAATATAAAATATTTTCAATAATAATGAATATGATAAAAAAAAAAATTACTACTAAAAACCGTATAGTAGATCGAAATACTAATAAAAAAAAGAATTTTTTAATGGCCATATATACCTGTGTGCAAGAACTAGGTAACCCAATTTTTTTTTTTTTTTTTTTTTTTAAATATCTGACTTTCTGATAACTGAAATCGCTGGGAATTGGCTGCAATAACTTGATAACTAGTTTTGCTTAGCTACTGCCATCTATTGGGAAGTAAAAAAAAACAACGAATAGAAATTTAGTGTAAGAAGTAGCTAACTCGAGAAAGTGCCTTTTTGTATAATTTACCTCTGCCCACCAATGTGTCAAAACTAGGTAACTCGAGTTACCTACCTTTGCCACTGTCCGCGCCACTGTTACTGCCGCTAGTGCTTCGTGCTAGCGAATCAATTTACTAGTTCTATCCCCATTAGTTATTTATTTTTATGTTTTATTCTGTTCTTTGTTTACTTCAATTTTTATTTATGTATGTCTGTTTTACTTCATCTTGTAGATTGATTACATTATAGATTAAAAACAACAAATAAACTATAAAATTATAATTTTGCAATCATAATAAAATTTACTATTGTGTTTCACTGTTTTAATAATGTTTTCCAGAGGAAAACAAACTGTGCAGTTAACAAAAAAATTTAAGACTATGAAAGGTAAGGATCAATTTTATTACTTTATTGCGTTTACATGAATATGTCATACCCTGTGGCATACAAGTACAAATGTTACAGATTTGTTGCAAAGTGAAACAATTACCTCTCTGGATAACCAGGATGGTGTAAAGGAAGAGACGCCACAACAAAATGACATTGGCAGAGGTAAGTATAATTGCAGTCACCAGCAGTTTAACACAAATTTCATGCTTTCTGATTTATTGTCCTATTTTTCTTGTTTCAGATGTTCCTCATAACCAAAAGTGGCCATCAAGTTCTGATGATGTACATCGGTCTTCAGAATCGGATGGACCTCACTACCAGCCAGATGAAAGCAGTAGTTCGTCGTTTGAGTCACAAATAACTATCAGAGGTCGTCATTTACTAGGTTTATCCTCATCGAATCTCGACAACTTGAGTGAGACGAGAAAGAAAAAGCAGGTTGAGCAGTGGAGAAGAAATATCAGGAAAAAAAATAGACTGGAAGGAAGAGCGAGCATGTGTCTACTACAGGCAAGATTATACAAGCAGCAAAGACGAAAGCATTATGCAATGATAAATGTAGACTCAAGTATTCAGACATCTATGAGTTTTTCCATTACTCTCGCCAATGAGAACATATAGGATACAGAAAAATTAAAGAAAATGTCTACCTAAATAGACTTCGAGAACTCTTAAAGGCAGTATTCAATAATGTATTACCTCCCAGTAAGCGGGGAAAAAAAGAAGGCATGCAAGACAATGTTCTTAAACACTTTAGGAATCAAAGAAGGTATTGTGGATATAGTCATGCAAAAGAGATCGAATGAAAGTTGGGGTGCTGCAGATGGAAGAGGTGAAGGTACGAATTTGACCCTCGACCTCGAACTGACTGAGAACATAAAAAAGCACATCATAAGCTATCCATTAGTTCCATCTCATTATTGTCAAGCTGGCACTGCCCGAAAATATTTGGACTCTTCTTTGAACGTTGCAGTCATGTACAGAATGTATCAACAGTATTGTCGTGTGCCAATATTCACAAACATTTCATAGACCAATGTCGACTATGCATTACCTTCGAAACCAACACTAATCCCACTGGAAACGACGGTAGTAGGTACGATGTTCATTTAAAAAAAAAAAGAGGAGGCCCAAAATGCTAAGAACAAACACAATGAGGAAGCCGCAACAAGCGATAAAAAAATAGTTAGTTACAATTTCGATCTGCAGCAAGTCTTGCTTTGTCACAGCGATCCAACAAATAACGCATTATTTTATAAGCCCAGACTGGCAACCTAGAATGTTACAGTATATGACGTCACATCGAAAAAAGGAAACTGCTAGATGTGGCACGAGAGTCAAGGTGACAGGGGCAGCTGTGAGGTGACAAGTTTTTTGTGTCATTATCTTAAAAGAAAAGTTTTTTAGCCAGGCGAGTGGAAAACTGTGGTGAGCGGTGCACGGACCAATGGAGATAAGCCGTAAGTAGTGCACGAAATCAGTCAGGAGATTTTCAATTGGAAGAGGTTTGTTGATCAGAATCTCACCGTAAGGAAAACATATATAAATAATCAGTGCTTGTGCTAAAAATGTGTTTGTTCAGATTTAGAAAAGAAAGGCTCTACAAATTTCAATGTACTGAGTTTTTTGAGGAGGAACACTTTCGAGTCGTTGATTGCACAAAGAGAGCCTTACGGAATCTTTCGGTCTGCAATGCAACTCTAACCCTGTTACCCGACTGAGCATTAAAATGCATGATTAGATTCTTGGATATTCAGATACGACTTTAACATAGTATTCTGTTGTAATCTATTTATTTATTCGAACAAAAAAAAAACAAAAGAAAAACAATGTTTAACTACGAGAACAAGTAGGTAAATGATTACTCGACTTTCATTCAGAAAAAATTGTTGGTGCAAGAAGTGGGTAACTGATTATATTTATATTTGATTAATTTTTTCTCATGTGAGGACATTATACATCAGTGAACTTATGCTGCACAAATGGTCTTAATTATAACTCTTGAGGTACAAGAAAAATAATTAGCGAGGTAGTGAAAAATTAGTGGCAATACACAGATACAATGGTTTTTGTCCGTTTCCAAAAACTATAAACTATCGAGTTACCTAGTCCTTGCACTCAGATGACGATATTAAAAATAACGTTTTAACAAAATTAGAAGAATTCCAGGACCATGATTGAGGCTGGTCGCTTCATGAAATTTTAAAATTAAAAATTTTTTTTGTTTCAGTTCCAAAATCCATTACAAATTCTAAAGGAGTTCTGAATATTAAAAATAATGATGAATATTGCTTTTTTTTTTGGTATTTCTTAGCCGCTTTACATCCATGTCGCCCAAATCAAAATCTATCCAGAATATCTTCATATCCATTTCAGTGAAATTTTAAAATATGAGGACATTAAATTCCCCATAACTATGAAAGATATTAAAAAAAATTTAGCCAATAAATAACATCTGAGTTAACGTTTGTGGTATTAATAAAAAAGGACAGTTCATTTAAGTAGTTATGAATTTTTAATTACTATTAGTTTATTATTAGAAACAAAATTTACGCTTAATAATTATGATGATAATGATAACTCTTTTATTTATTCTGTATCTAAATTTAAACAGTCACCAGTTTGCATTAATTAAGGATATGTCATTTTTACTTAATAGACAGAATGGTGACATCAGTCATATAAAATATTATTGTGATAGGTGTTTAAATCATTTTCATTCATATGAAATGTTAAAAATAGGCATATATTTACGTGTAGAAAAATGAATAAATGTAAATTAACTCTACCAACAGAAAAAGAGAAATGTGTGTCATTCAGAAATTTTAATCATATCACTAAAGCATCATTTGTCATTTACGCAGACATTGAAAGTAGACATAAAAGTAAAAATATAATAAAAGAACAAAAACATGTATCATGTGGTATTGCATATTATTTATTTCAAATTTTAATTTATGTACTGATGGGAATTCTATAAGCTGGTTTGGTAATGAATTGCAAAACTTAGCTTTGCAATTAAATCCCATATTTAATAATATAGTTCCAATGTTACCATTAACACTTGAAGAACAAGAGGCATTTAATGCCTCTTGTTATTTATGTCAGCAACCATATATTCATGATCAAATAAAAGTTAGAGGTCATTGTCATTTTATAGAAAAATATCGAGGTAGGGCTCATTTTACATGCAACCTCAACTGTCAAGATGAACATATGATACCTGTATTATTTCATAATCTGTGCGGTTATGACGCACATTAAAAAAATAGTTAGAGAAATTTTTTGCAGGAGAACTTTATTACTTGCTAATAAAGAAAAATATGTTTCATTTAGTAAATATATAGAAAATACTTCTATTTTCAATTTTTGAATTCATTTCGATTTATGCCCAATAGTATAAGTTCATATTTAGAAAATAATAAGAAAGACATTTTGAAAGGTTTTTGTCATAACAATAAAGACTTTATTTTATTATCCAAAAAAGGTATTATATTTCCCTATAATTATCTGGATAGTTGGGAAAAATAAATGAAAATCGATTACCCATAATTGAGCACTTTTATGACAAAATTAATAAATCTGATACAATACAGGATTACCAACATGCTGTTAATGTTTGGAATCACTTTAAAATTTGCGTCACTATATGAAAATTTATTTAAAAACTGATGTACTGTTATTGCCTGATGTTTTTAAAAATTTCCTAGACCTTTGTTTGGAATGTTTAAAATAATTTACAGCTCCGAGCTTAACATATAATGCAGGTCTCCTAAAATCAGGTGTTTGTCTAGAATTAATTACTAATATAGAACAAATAATGATGATTAAAATAGGAATTAGAGGTATAATTTCGCAGTCGGTATAAAAAAGCAAACAATAAATACATATAGAATGAGTAGAATCCTAATATTCCTCTTCATATTTAATGTACTGCGATGTAAATAATTTGTATTGTACTGCAATGAGTCAACCTCTTCTCACAGGTGAATTTAGGTAGATTGATAATACTCAATTTTATTTAGAAAACATCATAAATACACTTGATGATTCAGATGTGGGATATATTTTTAAAGTAGACTTGGAGAATCCTCGAGAACTTCATGAGCTACATAAAAATTTACCTGTGTCCAGAACGCTTGTTTCTGCCCATATCGTTTTTCAGCAATTAAAATTACTTACTTAGTAAGTAAGCCTTAGGCAAACTCTTAAATTAAGTCTTTCAAATATTCTCAAATTTTAGTATTTATGCAATCATGTTGGTTGAAATCGTATATCGATTTAAATTCAAAATTAAGACAGCTAAGTCAAAATAAATTTGAAAAGAACTTTTTTAAATTACCGAATATCACTGTTTTCGGGGAAATTATGGAAAATGGTTGGAAATATAAAGATGTTAAATTGGTAACATCTTGTTTAAGATGATATGGAGCAAAAAATTATATTTTAAAACCCAATTTCCGTAGTCTAACTATTTTTGATGATGACATAGTTATGAATATCAAATGAATAAATATTAATTTTAATAAATTCGTACGTGTTGTAAAAATTTCAAAAACAATGATATATGATGATTTTTATTATAACTACATTAAACCTAAATTTAAAAATGATATCAAGGATATCTATGAACATGTGTGATATTCATAAGTTTAATACTTCTGATTCTCCTTGTAATAATGATTATAATATAGCAAAAGGGTCTTATGAGAGATGAAAACAATGGTAAAATTATGGTTGAATTCGTGGCCTTAAGTCTCCTCTTGCTATCTACCTTCCCCTGGACTATTAATTAAAGTAAGCAATATTTCTCGTACCTTGTTAGATGACCGAGGTATTCGAGTTTACATTTTTTTAATTATAAAAGTAATTTCTTTTTTTTCTAAGTCACCATAACGCATCCACGTTAGTATCGGTCGGACCAGGCTATTTGAAGAACGCCGCGATACACCCACATTTCAAAATCTTCCAGAATTTTCATTCATGTTCCGATCAGCGTCCATGCTTCCGCATCATAAAGCAGGACTGAAAACATACAATACTTGAAGAGTATTATCTTTAGAAGAAGGAATAAATCGTTATGAACATGTTTTTCATATAATTCTGGATGGGATTTCTTCGTCAGTACAAGCTACATCTGTGATAATAAGAGCAAATCAACCTCAACCAATGGAAATATCGTTGGGAAATACGATTTTAAATCAAAGTAGACCTGAATGAAAATACCTCTTAGAGGAACTATTTAATCAAACCATTAAACAAGGAAATGAATCTGAAATTAATAATGAAAATTTTACGGAACCCGAATGTCTTGACGAAGAGGAACATAATAACGGTGATTATCGCTCTGATAACCAACCAAATAACGAAGACTAGAGAATCTAATACGAAAATGAACTTTATAATACACAGTCAGATAAAAATGGAAATTTTCTATTAGACCAGGAAATAACCGGGAAAACAGGATAATATTAATTTTAATCGAGGATAACGAACTCCCAATAACATATTAATCCGAACTTTATAATACACAGTCAGATAAAAATGGAAATTTTCTATTAGACCAGGAAATAACCGGGAAAACATGATAATATTAATTTTAATCTAGGATAATGAACTCCCAATAATATATTTACCCGAATTAGACGCTTACTTTTTAATAGATACAGGCAGTGGAAAAAGTTTTATTAAACCAAAATTGGCATACGAAATATTTCCAGAATTTATAGAGAACCAAAGTGAAAACGGCTCATGTAATATCGAAACATGACGAAATAATAAATATCCCAATTTCCCTCATTTAATTGTTCCACCTATCACAAATTCTACCTATTTGGTTTTTCTCCCTGACGGATTATTAAGTACAGATTTTTCAACGCATATAAACGCGCGTATAAAGTTAAAGGAATCCTGTTTAGAATCAATAAATGACAATTTACCTCTTTTTTTTTTTTTATGGGTCTAGCACACATGCTGCAGGGAAATCAATAAAGCGCTACAGGAGCGACATGTGTACGGAAAAAGCAATTCACGTTGGTCTTGAATCGCTGTAAATTTTACTCGATGGGAAACACAATCCTGGACAAATTATTCCAAAGGGATGAGGTTCTCCATGTAAAAGACGGCTTGAAAAGGGTTGTACGAGGGGTAACAAGCTGAACCTCATACGGATGTGAAGTATTAGCGCGACATATATTTCTAGCGTGCACCGCTCTGGGAGGAATTAAGCGGGCTACATCCATCGAACACTTTCCATGAAAGTACTTGTAGAATAGACTCAAGTCGCCAACCGGCCTTCGATGTTCCAACTAGTCAAGGCTGCCGGTCAGTTCCGGGTCTCTAATCACGCAAACAGCTCTTCTCTGAATAGAATCCAACAAATGCAATGTATTAAGGTGAGAATGTGGAATCTTTAGCACAATAACACTACTCAGTATATATCACCACTACACCAAACACGTTATTTTTGCACTCGACGCGCATTTCGCTAACCATGTTAGCTTCATCAGGAGCGATGATTGATTAAAGCTAGACTACAAATCTACCCTATTTATACTTAGCCTAATCCTTGAATTACTCAGACGGAACTAATGGCATAGGCAAGGCCATCAGTTCCGGTCAAGTAATCAGTAGATGGATCCAGACGAACTACTAATGGAAATAAAAAAAACTTAAAAGATCAACTAATAAATGACAAATTGCCATTAAATAATAATATACAGAATATTTTACTTTTAGAAACAATAATAAAAATAAAAGTCATGTTAATAAAAATAAAATAATATTTTTATTGAAAATACCACTGGAAGATAACGAAATGCATTAATATTTTCACTTATATCCTGTACCGATCCCAATTAATAATACCTTTATGATTAATATACCTATTAAATCCTACCTTGCATTAACCAATAGCAAATACCAATATCAAGACATATAGCAAAATCTAAACCAATGAGTACATTTGCGATGAGAACGATAGTCAATCGACAGACGAAGAACTCCCTGTATCGTTTAATTCTTGAGACACCAGAAAATTATCACACAATGACACCCTTTCAAAATGAAGATAAAGAGAAATCAAGTAAAACAAATTGTTAATGACAACTTCAAAAGAAGAAATTGTAAAAATAACCTGTAAGAACTTAGAAGAAAACAAACCAATAAATGACTGACTGAAATTCCACCCAACCAAAAATAAACTGGGGCATAGAAGAAACACGACAACCCTATTTCAACCCTCATGCTTTAGATTTAGATTCAATAAATCTAAAAATCAACGACGAAATTAAACAAGAATTAAAAATCCAAAAGAAAAATT
This sequence comes from Pachyrhynchus sulphureomaculatus, assembly GCA_019049505.1. Taxonomy (NCBI): domain Eukaryota; kingdom Metazoa; phylum Arthropoda; class Insecta; order Coleoptera; family Curculionidae; genus Pachyrhynchus; species Pachyrhynchus sulphureomaculatus. Next base: position 162,921,109 of record CM032447.1, on the reverse strand, counting down.
TGGAAAATATATCCTCAAACCCTATTGTAAAATACAATAACATATGGACAATAATAAGCTATATATTATTATTATTAATTTTAACTGTAATAGGTTACAAACACTTTGTAAAGAAATATAGGAAATCAAAGAAATTAACAAAGAAAAATAATCAATTCGAAAATGATATTGATGATTTCGATTACTAATTGGAAAAAAAAACCAAAAGGTTATCTTTCCAACTGGTTCGGGAGGAGTTATATTCTAGGGATGTGCAAAATTTGCACATTCCTATATTGTGGATTTATCGTGGATTTCCTTGATCTAAACATAAAATTGCAAACAAGACAAAATAAAAAATACCAAAGCAGTTCAGTTTTATCTTAGTCTTATTTTTTTTTTAAATTTAAATTTCCTAGGGAAGAATTTAACTTTCGGATCAGTTTTTCTTTTTTTTTTTTTTAGTTTTTTTTTTTTTTCCTTTCACAAAAAATAAACATCGTCCGGAATTACGAAATATTTCCGGAATCTTACAAATGAAATTTAGGATAAATTCACCATTACTATATATTACGAAAGCTGTATTGGTCGTACTTCTAAAAAACCTTTAATAGTAGGTGGAGGTGTGTCACATCGATGCAAGGGGTACAATGATACACCAACAATATCTGAATATTGAGAAACGTTATTCAAGTCGCGACCGCGCCCGCTAGTTAGCCGTTGGCATTTGACGAGAGTTTTTAGCGTGGCCAACTAAAAATTTATGTGAAATGTAAAAGTAATCAAACGCTGTTTTACGGGTTGTATTTGCAGTCTTAGTTTTGGCTTATAAATATGCGAAATACTTTGCGTGTAAATATCCATAATCCTGGAAAAAAATAAATGTGCTGGAAAAGATTGGGTGGCAAGATTTAGAAAGAGGAATCAGGATCCTAGAAAGCCAGAAAATACGAGCCCAACAAGAAGTTTCGGGTTTAATAAAACCGCTGCCTTTTTTGATAATTTTGAACGTGTAATGATGCACTGCAAATTTACGCCTGATCGTATAATAGATCTTGACGAAACTGAGATTAACCCAGTCTTGCCTATAACTAAAATTTTGGTTAAGAAGAAACAAAGACAAGTAGCACAAATTGTTTCAGGTGAACGAGAACTGGTAAGGGTTTGTAGAATAGTTACTGCAACAGGCGCTGCTCTTTCTCCTATGCACATCTTCCCACGTGTCCATTACAAAGAGCATTTTTTGAATGGTGCTCCGAAAGAAAGTCTAGGTTTAGCAAGCAGAAATGGCTGGATGACTGCTGAATTGCACCTTCAAGTTCTAAGTCATATTTAGCGATCCCATTTTAATCAAACGTGACAACTACGAGTCTCACATTTTAATCCAAGTGGTGAACTATTGCTGTGACAATAGTATTGCTATTTGTCTCTTCCACCACACACGTCACACAAGCTGATGATATTATAAGCATTAATAGTTTTCCATCAACCGAAAATCTTTTACCGAGTTCAATAGAAAATACATATAGTAGCGAAAACTTATTAAATGATAAAGCTGTGATAGTTATTATAACGCAGCTATATCAACATTGAATTTATGCAAAGAAAGGCTAGAATCAGGATAGTTATTTTTATTAACTGAATTATGCAAAACTTTTCAAGAGCAGCTAGGAGAAGAAGGGAATGACACCGTAATTCGTTCATCTAACGTAAAGTCGCATATATGACTCGTTGCAAATAGTTCTATAAACTTTCATTCAGTTCAAGGCTCATTGGATATTGTCACCTCAAGTACAGTACCATTTACATATTTTTTGCATAAATTATACAAGTTACAAAAAAAATCGTGTGATGACGTTAATATACAACGTTCAATTCCAAATTTAAGCGAGGACAGCATATTACATCGGGCAGCAGATATTTTGCAAAAAAATATATTTAACTTATCCTACTCCGGGCGACGTTTTTTTAAACATTTCGTGCCATATCAGACTCAAAAGTTTATGTCATGGGTACTACATGCAGAAGCATTTTCACAAGTTTTTTAATAACCAATTCTAAAAGAGAAATATGTACGATAATATTATCGAAGTGTTTAATCTTTTGCTCCTCAGATAGAAGAAAAACAGTTATAGTACCATTTCATTATGGATTGATTAATGCTGCAGCTCCGACACGAATATGGTAAAAAATCTTTTAGAGTCTTTAAATAACTACGGCTTTTGCTCTTCTTACGATGAATTACGGAACTTCCTTACTGCAAGTACAGAGCGAGAAATCTAAAGAGATAAAAAGTATATGTTCCTCCAGAATTAACAAGCAGAGATAATGGTGGACTTTTTACAGAGGAAGGTAATGATAATGTCGATATTAACACTGAAACCATAGATGGTAAAGACACGCCATGGCTTGTGTGATATTTCAAAGTCAAGATCCTAATAAAATACCTACCGAATTAATTCGAATTGATCGACAAAAAAGAAAATCTCTGCAATGCTCTGATCAATCATTTCTGAACTTATGTAACTACAAAATACTCATAAAAAAGCCGGAGCCACAAAAATTTGTTGATACAAAATCCCAGATGGAATCAATACTGCAAACATGTAAGGACGTCAAAAGATCAAACATGGATGCTATTAAGATGATCGCCCTCTCGAAAAGTTTGATTTGATAATGTAGTTTCCAATCAAATTATCCTAGGTTGGACAGCTTTTAACACGCATTTTGGGAAAAAAAATACAGTCACCACTACGCAATATGCTCCAGCTCATTAATCAAGAGCAAGTGATCTTAATGGCCAGGATCTTGTAAATGCGTGTGGACAAACACGTAAAGTACAAACATTTGATCAACAGCTCAACTAGTAAAGTTTGATATACCTGAGGAATTGTACCTCGTCTTGGAAAATTTCATACTACATGTACGCTTTTTTATGTATTGGAATACTTTGAGGCGATTGTGGTTTAGGAGATATGCTTCCAGAATCTGGTGTGTATGCTAGTAACGCAGTGGATCGCAAGCTTGAAGGGAAGCAATTCCATCGAGCAGTACGTGGACTGGCTTTATACTACAAACTTCTTTCACACTTTTTGGAAAAAATATGAACCGAAATCCTGTACAGAAGAAACTTTAAATGATCTTATTTTGAAGGTCGATAAATTATGGACCCCATTATTAAACAAGTTCAGAGAAGAAGGTGGCAATAAATCAGTAACATTTAAATGTTTAAAAAATATATAAATACTTTTATAATATATTCGAGCTGACTGGGACTTCGACTGGCAATTACATATCTCTACTCATGTATCAATGTTGCCTTAATTTTTTGCGTGCAAAATAATAAAATAATTCACGTTGAGGGACCTTTTATGGATTGAATATGGTTCTAAAACGTCCGCAAGAGATTAAAGTTGAATTTTTAGCTGGTTATTTTTCAGTGAACTTTTCTCTCGGAAGTTTCCGTGGCTTGTTCAAAGACACGGCTACGGAAATAACTGTAATTAAAAACACAAATTAAGATATCGGAATAGTAGGTTTAACCAGAAAAGAACCGACCATACATGTTCGACAACAAGACTTGACGTATCGATTAATATAAGTTTTTAACGGAAAAGAAACAATGTGTGAATTTATTAAAAGGCTTGATAGTCCCAATAAAAATTCAAAGAATTCAAACGCTTCTGATGGTATTAGATTTCATCAAGCTATAAAAAAAAAACTTTTAAGAACTTGCAAAAATATACCGAACTTAAAAAATAAATGGAAAACGTATTTTTAAAGTAATAGAACCTGAAACTGTATACCAAAGAGCTCTTGCAGTAATCCCAATTCAATTAGATATTAACTTATCATTAGCTCTAAACGTATCTCTAACAAACAGTTCGCAATTTTTAAGCCTGACGGTTCTAGGAGAACAACTAAAAAATCTGATCTTAAACACATACTTAAGAAAGAAGTACAAAAAACATTATTCGAACTAAACCGAAATCAGAAAATTTTAATGCAGTAATAATTAAACAGGCTGAGCTACAATCAATAAATGTAAATCCAATCCATACATTTAATGATTTAGCTAATCGAATCCTGATGAGCTTAGCTCGTCGACTTGATGATGCCAATAAAGTTCACCTGATCGTTACGATAATTTATCTCCGAATCCAAAATATGAAGAAAGGCTTCCTGGATTGGAAACTAATGCATTTGAAATAATGGATTGTAACCACATTAGAGATACAAAAAAGTATTAATTAATAATCAAAGTAAATTTAATTTAACTAGTTTTATAGTTATCTAAAAAACATTTACCTAGTGTAGATGTAATGTCAAATAGTGGCAAGAAAGCATTTATCGCTCGAGCAATAGACCCGTGTAAAAACAAAAATTTCCAGTACACTGATTTCAATTTAGAAGCTGACACCCGTATATTTCACGTAAATGGGGTTCAAAAACAATACTCACAAATAAAATCCCAGATTATGGTGAATTCACCCGATATAGATGTGTTCATTCTACTTCTTGCCAATTTTCATCATTTTGAAACTCAACTTTACGTTTAGTTTTATACTGGTAAAATATCCCGAAATTTGGATCATCGAAGTTCATATTCTGGCCAATAAAATTGCTGCCAATAAATGGTGATGTCTTAAGTGTTCATGCTGTCACTGGATGTGATACAAGTGCACTTTATGGAATAGGTAAGAAAAAAGCTTACTCCATTTTAGATAAACTAAGGGACTCAGAAATAACCTCACTACAGACTTAGTTAACGTTCCTATTAATGATGCAATTACAGCTTACACTATATTTAGATGTAGAAAAAATATAACATACAATTATGTACGATTTAGTAACAAAGTAAAACATATCATATCAAAATCAGCTAAAACAGCATGTTCTTCGTTCAAAGTAGCAAAAAAATGAATGGTGCATCCATTCATTTTTTTCAGAAATCAAATCCTTTGATCCACTTAAATATGGTTGTTTATTAGACAATGATGTTTTAATGACAAACTAAAAGTTGGAATCAAGTTAGAAGTAGTACACCCCCAAGTCTATTTCCATAAGACAAAACTTATACTTATAAATAAATCTTAAAAATGGTTAGCACTTTTGCAACTCGTATTGCAAATATTTCACCCTCTACCCCTATTTTCAATCCTTAAAAAATTTTATATTAATAAACTAACTTCAGGAATGAATTCAGCATCCCCGAAAACCCTTAAGTAAGAAATCTGGATGCTTCGAAACCCTATTTTACATCGAGTTTTTAAGATTTATTATAACAATTATACAACAATATAATACAATAATTTCTTTATAACAATTGATAGACCATTTTTTTAAGCTTCAGGACATTTGAAATCTTTTTTAGAAGATCATAATACGTAGGAATCAATAGGCTTCATCCGTGAATGCCACAACCATACGAAAATTACGAAAGTGTCTGGATAAAGAATCGTGTATGTGAATTTACAGCAAAATTCTGTGATAAAGATGAGTGTGCTGTTGTGAATTGTGAATAAACCTACTACTAGGTATGTACATACATATGGACATAATCAGGTTGTTCTTTAGTTTGTTGGTGTTGACGTCAACTATTAAGGAAAATTGACATTTTGGCACTACACAGTTAGTGGTAACAAGTCATATGCCCCTGAAAATGGATATTATATTACTTTGAAATTTGCAAAAAACAAAGCTTATGCTGAGATCGAAAATGAATAAAAATGATTTTTTTTTACTAGACCGTGAAAGCTCTGCGAATGTATTATACAAATATTACGTTTATTGAGCAGCAAAAATAAAACAAATAGACAAATTTATTAAGTGATGCAACCGATACAATTAAATTATCTATGTAAATTGTTAAGACTATATTAAAAGAAAAAATTATTTATTCACGAATTTGTCGCCGCCACCAGCGACAGGTAAAGCATTTTTATTAACGCTAGTCAGCAAAAGTATAGTAATAAAATGAAATGGTTAACAAGAATGAATATTAAAATTATCAATAGGCAGGATGAAACCTGTAAGCTGCTTCCTTGACAAGAAATAGCCAATAGTTTCTTTGTCCATGCTTCGTATTACATTGGTTATCTGATATTTTGTTCGATACATTTTTTACTAATATAAAGAGCATTTTATTCATAAAACAGTTTCAACTCTATTTAGCAAATCTGTAGTAGCTTCGTAAAAAAGAGTGTTAATTTTTTGAGAAATAATTAGCCATATTAGCATTATTTTCCTTTTCTTGTAAGATATTTTACTGTGATTAAAAAAAGGTACTTTTATAACTATCCTCGTCCTAGATTTTTTTATAATTTTTTTTAGGATAGTATTTTTTAGAATGTAGATTACCGATATAAAAGAGAAATTTAACGGCAAAACTTACTTTTTGAGATATTTCTAAAAGTAGTGTTCCTTTTTTTCAAGATCCTTGTCACATATTTATTTCAATTTTTTTGATTCACACTATTCTTGTCCAATTTTTTTATTTCACCTTAAAATTTAACCTTCTTTTTTGCAAAATCCACGAAACTTTTATTTTTAAAAATTTAGCCTAGCTTTTATATAATTTTGATTACGCTATTAAACCGTTGTTAAAATGAATTTAATTAATTATATTAACCTTGTTCACAACAAAGTAGGTTTTATTAATTATCTAATTGAAAAATAAGTTTTTATACCATTAATTTGCATAAAAGAATATTTGTAATATAGGTGTTATCAAATTATTGTAAAAATACCAAAAAAGAAAAAAGGCAGATGCCTGTATTATAAAACTGTCAGGATAAACACCATCTTCGCACACAAGGCAGCACTTCCTGTGGAATATTTTTATATCTCCGAATACATCGCAGACTGAAATAATTGTTATAGGGGGTATACCGAAATAAAAATTAAATATACAAATAAAACATTTACTATTTCTTGTAGATTTGTATTGAATGATGTTACCATAACACTAAAAAACAGCTGAAAGGACGAAATCTGACGAGCGAAAATTGATAGAAAAGCTGTAGGTATTTGGAGTTTACAAGAGAGGTACTAAGAAAGTATTCTTGGTACAAATACCTAATAGTAGTACTGAAATTATCTTTCAGTTCATAGTCCATGATTTCAAACCATCTTTGACAATGATATCCGACTGTTGGAAAGTACATGCCACCCTGAATAGGCAAGGTTTCAGTCATTTTACAGTAAACCACTCGTACAACTTTATCGATCCAACAAGAAGTATATCTGTTTTCCTTGTATAAATGTCATAAAGTATACAATTTTTTTTGGTTTACGTGCCTACTCCCAAAACATTGAAAGATTGTAGAGGAGGAATTAAGAGGCAATGTGCCAAGATCTAATGCTAAGAAATACCATTTCGTGAAAAATTTGTATAAATTTTTAATTAAAAAAAAAATGGAATGAAAACAGAACCGATAAATTTTCCGGTCTATAAAAATATGTTCAGTTAATTTCTTGTTTTAATTGAATAAAGGTTTATATATTTATTGTAAATACTACAAAATAATTATGTAAATTGTTGCTTCCATTCTTTAGTCTGCTGATGATTAAAGTTTTAATGGCACGAATAATTTTCCGAAAATTATAAACTAATTTTGCAACCCCAAAAATTCAATTTCTTACATACTATATTAAAATTATACAGAAGCTGATAACACCTTATGTAATTATTCGGTGCAATATGATATGAAAATGAAATTCTATCGACAATTAAACGATTTCTGCCATGAGGTCCCCTATCTATTCTACAATATCTCAGCTAGTAATGGAATATTTAGAAGAAAATGTTATTAAAAACCGGTGTAGATTCCGAAAATAAGTCCTATAAAAACTATTAAAAGCCCTCAATATTTTTTACTTTAGGCAGACAACTGAAATTGAAACCAACAACCACATAAACTTTCTCGATTTAACAATAATTAGAGCCATAAAATAAAACGTTAAAACAAATGGTGCACTAAAAAACTTTGTCAGGCCGTTATCTAAACTATAACTTAGTCTATGTTAGGTGTAGAGTTTTTGGTGTAAAGATTTTGGGGAAGGTTGTTTGCATTAGCCTATGTTAAGTTTAACGTTCTTGGTGTAAGTTTCTTGCATTAGGTTGTGTTAGGTTTATAATTCTGGTTGTAAAGTTGTTCCAACGGAGTGAGAGGTGAGGGACTCACTGTTATCCAGCATCGCGAGGGTGATGTGTGAAGGGAATCACTTTAATAAAGTATCCAGTGAATGAGAAGCGAAGGGACTCACCTTAATCCAGCAACCTGTGAATGAAAGGATTGAACTTTTTGAGATTATTTCAAGATCCTGACTTAATAGGTCAATTCTTTTGGCATATTTGGTTCAAGCACCCCATAATAGGTATAGATATGGTGGTCTGTTAATTTTAATTTTTTAATTTATTTATAGACGTATTTCTGAAAATTTTGAGGTGTTTTTTGACGTTATATCAAAATGCTAAAGCGATAGGTAAATTCTAACCTTGAATTCGATTTCAGCACCCCAAAATACCTATAGATATGGTGGTTTGCTCGTTTATATTTTTAATTTATTTGTAAAAGTATTTTTGGTCATTTCGAGGTTTTTTTGAGGTTATGGCAATTCTTGGGTAATAAGTCAATTCTGACCTCGGATTCGTTTTCAGCACATCAAAAAACATATAGTTTGGTATCTCGTCTTTCAACTAAAAAACTTTTTTTTTTGGTCCTGTTATTAGTTTTTTTTTTCAAAATTTATGATTAAAAATAAGTATAGAAACAGAGTAATTTTATTGTTTGTTAAGTACTTCTTAAGACAAAGAGTATTAAAATGTTTAAGTAATAAAAGGAATTTCAAATATTTGATTACGTTTTTCTCTAAATAAACTAATTTGGACTATCCTTGTTTTTAGCCTGTTTCAATTTAGATTACCTAATAAAACAACAATTTTCACGATGGAACTATGGGCTCTCCAAAAGGCCCTTAAATATTATTTAAGTCGGCCAGTTACAAAACATGATAAGTCAAAAAAAAATGAAAAATAAGATACTGGTATCACTATATTCAGCTTTTCAGGGGCCAGAAAACTAAATGTGCGTCAGAAACCAAAATCTGATAAAACCAATTGAAAAAGTGACTTAAAAATGTTGAACGTTTGCAAAAGCTGATAACTGTTGGAGTGGTCAGGATGCAAACAGAGCCAGCTTGGATTTTATTTTTAATTTAATTTTTTGGTTGGTAAAATTGTTTGACATTTATGTTTGAATGTTGGCATCAGTGAAATCATTTCTTCAGTGAAATTTTAATAAATTTTTAAAGTTACAGTAGATTTTTTGTAGTGTTCTATTGCATTAAAATTTGTAATAAAATTAATACAATATGAGTGAAACAGAGAATAATATACAAGTAGTTGCTTTGAAATTCCGATTTTATAATGTCATGATCCCAGCAATGAAGGCACATCTGATGATAGTGGAGGAGAGCTTGTCGAAACAGAGGAGAGCAAATCTAGCAAGCGGAAGCCACGTCCAAATCAGTGGAAAAGAAATCGAGTAAAACAGACAAGGTGAGCTTAAAACTGCATTTTGTAACATCACTACGACAATAATTTATTACGTCTTGAAAATAACGCTGTAAATTGTTTGGCTTTCGAATACCAGGCTAAAGAATGCCCAACATTGCCAAATTGTAACCACCCGAACAAAAAACTGAAATACAAGGAACTATCGCTTCAGGATGTACGGAAAATTCACCAAACATTCTACAAAGACCGTAGTCGTAAATAGCAAAAAGAATATATTTTACCGCGTGTTGTTGTATCGTCCCCGCAAAAAAAAAAATAGAAAAATCAGCTTCAAAAGTCAAAGCCAATTGTTCACACATTGTACGATTTTTCCTTCCAAAACAAATAAATGGAGCAGTAACAAACATTAACCTATGTAAATCAGCATTTTTAGGAATTTCACAGATCGTAAGAGACAGAGTTAACAGAATGTGTGCTTATTTCCTGAAAAATGACTGTACACCTAAGGAAACTCGAGGAGGGGATAGAAGGTCAGAACTTTACCAAGAAAAAAAGCAGTAGTCGTGGATCACATAAAAAAATTTAAACCTCTTCAGCAACACTATTCAAGGTCCAAAAATACCTTTAGGCAATATCTGAGTAGCGAGCTAAGTGTAAGAAAATTGTAGCCATTGTTCAAAGAGGAACACACAAGGTTTTCTGTTGAATACGATTATTATCGCACCATATTCAACAAACATTTTAACATTGGTTTCGGTGCACCGTACGTTAACGAATACTCAACCTGCTCATCCTGTGAAAGTAAAATTGAAATGGAATCAAGAAAATTGGAGAGGCAAGCCTTAAAAATTGAGTTAAAAGCACATACAGTCCGAAGTGCAGTATTTTATACAGAGCTTCAAAATAATAACCTTGGTGAAAAAACCTTCTGTTATGACTGCGAAACGAACCTTATTTTACCCAAAGTGCCAGACTAGGCTGCATATTATTCCAGGCAAATGTATCTTTATAACTTCACGATTTGCGAAGGACACTCAACGAGTGAGCAAATTCAGCTACTTGTGGTTAGAGAACCAGCATCCAAAAGGTTCTAACAAAATTGCCTCCGCAGTTCACCAAAGGTTTTTGCAGACTGATTTTGCTGGTATAAACACACTGAGATTATTTTCTGATGGCTGCGGGGGCCAAAACAAGAACAAAATAATGATTTGTATGATTCTCTATTGGTTCATTCTGTAGGCTCTACCTAAAGTTAAAAAAGTGGAAATGTGGTTCCCATAGTGGGCCATTCATTTTAACCCGCTGATAGTGTTTTTGGAAAACTAGAACGTGAATTTAGAAAATTTAGTGTAATTGAAACTCTTACAAGTTACACTGACATAATAAAAAAAATTTCCACGATAATCAACCTGGATGAGCCTGAGGAATGCTTGGTTTACAACTGGAGAGAAATGGCTAAAACCCATCTTAAAAATTCAAGTAGCTGACATTTTCAGTTCTAAAAATGTAAAAAAATCATTATAACCAAAACTAAAATAAAAAAAATGCTCAAGGTGACCCATTTTACAACTTTAACTGTTGTACCCCCCCAAATCTATCTTGATGAAAGTAAAAGTGTTTAAAAACGAAATTTTCCCTACTGCTACTACTCAAGGTGTTGCCTTAAAGGACGCAAAAATTAAAGATGTAAGAAAGCTGTTAGAGTTAGTTACATTTTGGGAAGGAATGGCAAAAAAAACGAAAACTTGGCATTTTATAAAGATGTTTTTGACCAACAAAATAGTCTTCATGACAACCCTGATGAACAAAATATGGTGCGAGATGACTTTGAGCTTATAGATGAAGAGGAACAGGAACCAATTTAATTGAAATTTTATTCTATTCTACAGTATCTAGGTATTGTTCTTATGATTTTAAAATGTAAGATGTAGGCAGCTAGGTTTCATTTAGATAAACTAAATTTTTGATTTTTTAGCCTTTTTCTCTTTTATTATGAATCTATGTTCGTAATTTTTTTTTTACTTTTTACTGTATTAATATATTTTAAGACAAGTTATACATACATGTTTAATAATAAACTGATTTTATTATGTGTGATTGTTTTATTTAAAACCAATGGGAAGAATCTAGTGAGATGAGATGGGTAAACAAATAGCAGGTTTTGCAAACTGAACGGTCTCAAACATGGCTGCCCGAAATTTTGCAAAACCTGATAACATTCGCCAACGGGTACAAAACCTGTTAAGTCGATATTAAATATTTAAATAAAGAAAATTTAATAATTTCGAGATTATAGGCAAATATACAATTACGCTTCTTGAATTTTATATGATTTTTTAAAAAAGTCGCAAATTTGCATCACTTTTGGATCAATTTCTATAAGTTTTTCATGAATTGCCAAAATTTGTTTCACAATGACTTAATCAAGTTTTGTGACTGGCCGACTCATTCAGAATATAAAGAAATATTTCCGTTGACTTCTAATACGATCCAAAAGAAATTTTATAAGAGTAATTTCTAGAATACGAATCTTTCAGGCGTTGTATCCAAACACACAAAAAAAGAATGTGCATTAGCGAAAAATTCTAAAAATATTGGGATAATCGGAAATCTTCGAATTCACTATTACTTAAGAGAACCTCAAGATGAAGTTTGCAATCTGTGTAAAGAAAATTTAATATTTCAGTTGTACTTAATATTTAAAGTCCTACTAAATTAAAGTTGTACAACTCATCGTAAGCAGTGTTTTAAACACTGATACTGAGAACGCTTTATTTTTACTTTTTCGTGTCTGGAAACCACACCATAGTGTTTTAGCCCAGTATCAGGCCCCGTCCAGAGCTTCTCCCTTGTCCAGCCATAAATCGTCGGGGTTGCATCTGTTCGAACAGTTTGGCCAGAGCAGCAGGTGGCCCATATCCTGCATGGCGCCTAACTTGTGTTCTGCATTTGTCTTCACCAGAGCTACTCCTGTTCTAATGAGATTCAGTGTTCTCCATGTTTTCCCGTCTGCTGTAGAGCCGCCAGGCCTTACCTGTGTTGGAGCATACTCAACTTGTGATTCTTCGAGAGCCGTGTTTAGGAATCTTTGACGGAATTTGAGTCGTCCAGGCCCGCATTAATTACCGGACAAAGGTTGACAGCCATTAATGGTTTGTCTAAACCTCTCTGTAAATTCATGCGATGTTCTTCGTATGCTAGGGCTTGCAAAGCCAGCAGCTCTATATTTAGGACAAATTCCTTGTAGAACTATAATGTACATTAATACCGATTTATTCAAACAATATCATAGGGATTATTTAGAACAAAATAGAGATTACTGTTGCACATAACATTTATTCCTCTAGTATGTAATCCTCCTACATTTTAGCACAAACGAATGTCGAGTGTAAGTTATTAGGTTTTTATATAAGCATCTTGTACATGTAATCTAAGGAAAACGTCATACTGAACAAAACCTTTCCTCATAAAATCTTGTATACGATTTCCATATAGTAGTTTTTCTCGTTCATCCATTCCATTTAATATTTAGCTGTTGACCTACTGGCTTCACACTATGTCGTAACAAGAAGCCTGACAAGGGTGTGTTTAAATGATAGCCCGACTCAGAAAAAATAATGTCCTAATAAAAAAGTTATTTGATTAAAATTATTTGACACAAATATGTAATCTGTGTTAGTTTTAGAAGATTCACTTACCAATTTTTGTGAACAAATTATTTCACTAAACAAAAATTTTAAAATGCAATAAATTTAACAGTAGTTCAGATTTCTCGACTATTTGTGACTAAAGAAATTAGCGATATTATTTTTTTTTTCACAATGTTTAATATGTAATATATTTTTCTAGCAAAACACTAAACATCACCAAAGACAACTTTAATACCTTAAGACAGCAATATCTATCTAAAAATCATTTTTAAAACCCTCATATGTTTAATATAATTCTGATTTTGTTTTTAGATTTTCTTTCTGTATTATTATCATTGTTACTATCCAAGAAAAAAAGTATTCGACGCGACAAATCCTGTGACTCCGATCCACACAGGCGGTCACGCAGTGTTGTCCGAAAATGATGACCAAATTCATCTGCCTGAACAATCTGAGAGAACCAAGGATAACTGCCTCCTACGTCTTCTTTGCTAATGAATCACCCGAGCCACAGCAAGCCGGTATCTTCTTAAGGTCCGTGCGAAATTCGTAGTTTTAATGTTAAAAGGGAAAACATTTATTTTTCCTTATGTTTTATTATTATTTCCTTTACATTGCACAGTTAAGCTGTTACGAGTCTGTATCGGGTGTCGTTTATAGGGGTTCCCTGAGTATATGGACAGTGCCCAAAATTGCTGTTTCTTGCAGTTCATATATTAGGCTGTCTTCTTCAATGTCTCCATCTGTCCTGTTGCTATTGTACCCGTGGACCCTATTATCATGGGGATTATTTCAGTTCTATATTTCCACATTTACTGCATGTCTATTTCTAGATCTTTATACTGTAACCTCTTTTCTGATTCTTTTAATATAATATTTTCATCAGCATTGTATTGCAACGTTTATTAACAAGCACATTCTATTCTCTTTATATTTTAGCACTATGTCTGGTTTGCTATTTGGTACTGGTCTATCTGTCTGAATTTATATACCCCACATTATTGTTACTTTGTCGTTGTCCATTATGCTATCTGGTATAAACCAGATAACATAATGGACAACGGATAAATGGTCTGAACATAAGTTCAGACCATTTATCCGTTTTAATATGTTATAATGTCGATACTGGCATACTTTATTGTCATGTATTATGTACTCTGATTTTGCTGGAACTGGACACGCACTGATGACGTGTTGTATTGTTTCATCGAAAGTCGTTTTACATATTTTGGACTGACATCGCTTCCCATTTTTTTTATTTTTAATGTAATTAGTTGTGATTGCCTGATCTGGTGCCAATACTATTAGAGCTTCTGTTTCTCTCTTGATTCGTCCCCTTTTCAGCCAACAGAATATTTTTGTGCGATCTACATGTTGTTCATTCATCTCTCTGGAGTACTACCTCTCTTCTGTCCACTTGCTTTTGATTTCTTCCTCTACCTTTCTCTTCCAAAATAAATGTATCGAAAAAATCCGTTATAAGCCTAATGAATTTTTGGATGAAGATATTTTTAAACGAGACTTGTTTGTTTTTTTTTTGCTTTATAAAATAATACCATGCTTACATTTGGCCACAATTTGAAAGACAAATTTCAGATGAATATAGATTGATTATAAAAATAATCTATACATTCTCAACTACTAATTCCGAAAATAAAGAAAAATGAGGCCATAGGTCCATAACTCGTTATTTCTTGTACTATTTGAATTCAAGTCATAATTTTTTAAATATAGTCTTTAGAATAACAATTATCCATATACATAAATAAATTTTGCTTACTATAGCGGTTCAAACATAAAAACACGACTACGACATGTAAACCGTACAAGTTACAATACTCCAATAGAAGCTATAATTGGCAAATTATGTATGCCACATAATCTTTAATTAAATATATGTATGTACAATATGTGTTGATTTTTATTAGATATTTTATAACATAATTTATATTGTCTTTTATACCTCATAATATTGATTATTCTTTATTTTATTCATCAACAGAAATACGAGGCATGTTTTTTAAGTAAGAACCGTTTTGGAATTAAAAAAAGACGTGCAAAGATATCGCTATAATTTTATTTTTACATGAAAGCCTGTACCTTAATCTACTTTTCTACATAATTTCCGTGAATATTGAGGCACTTGTCATAACGTGGCACCAGTTTTTGAATACCCTCCTCATAAAATTCTGCCGCCTGACTTGTTAACCACTGTATCACAAATGTTTTGACTTCGTTATCGTCTTGAAGACTCTGACCACCCAGGTGCTTCTTCAAGTGCAGGAACAAATGGTAGTCTGTTTTCTCTCACCTTTTCGTCCACTTTCTGCACCAAATCTTCATTAACGACCGAAGGACGCCCACTCCGTTCTTCATCATGCACATTTGTGCGGCCATCTTTAAATGCTCTCACCCATTTCCTTACCATTCCATCACTCATAATATTTTGTCCGTAAACTTCACAGATCTCACGATGAATATCGATCGGTTTTACGCCTTTAGCACTAAGAAATCGTATAACAGCCCGTACTTCACAATCGGCGGGACTCACGATTGTCGGAGGCATCTTAAACACTCAGTAAACAACGTATACAATGAAGAATCAGACTGTAATGGCGTCAGTGCGTAGACATGAGATGTAGGTTACCAGCGCACATGCGCGGAACGCCGACCGTATCGCTGCGGCGGCGGAATCGCAAAAACGGTACTTACTTAAAAAACATGCCTCGTAAGTTGCATTTGGATCTAAAATTTTCCGTACATTTGATGTAAGGACGTAAACAATTTTAATTGTAAAACGTACTTAAGAATGACTTGCGGTAGTTACTTCATTAAAAGTGAAGCACACCATCCCCCCACATAAAATAATTGCAAGAATTTTTTTCCAAAATCTAGTAGAGCTGTTTTAACACACAGAAACTATTTTAACATTTTAATTTGCCATTTTTGAATATCGGAATTTGGTTGGTTAATCTGATATAAATTAAATCAGAATACCGTGACCTTGAAAAATTTTGAGAAAAAAGGCTTTCAAATTACTCGGCTAGTTAGAGCACACTTATTTTTACGTCGTTCTTTATTATTCTTGACAATTTATTTCTTATTCTGGACACTCAGGGAAGTTTATGCATATCTTAGTAAATTAATATTATTAAGATGCATTATTTCACTTATACATTTTTGCACAATACAACAGTTACAGGGGAGACGATGCATTTTCGCTGATGAGATACAATGTGTCTATTCTGGAAGTTCCAGTGAAGCTTTGCAACCTAAAATCAGTCGTCTAGTTCCACCTTATACTTAATTTTTAATGAAATGATAACAAAGCCGATTAAGAAATAGATTAGTTGGACTATTCCGTCCGAAGACGACACATGTTATTTTTCTGAACGGTGTGGAAGTTTCATAAAATGTCATCATAAACATACATTTATTAAAAAAAAATGTATTTTTAATATTTGTATAAAAGATTGATTTTCGATCGAATAATGATCTAGATTAGTGATTCCCAAAGTGGTTCAGGTGGACCCCCAGAGGTCCACGGGAGACTCGACGGGGGTCTACGTTGGCGTGAAAAAAAAATGGGGGTTCACAAGTTGTAAGTAGGGGTCCACAAAAATTTATCTGGTTTCGATAGTAAAGAACAAAAATGTTGACTTGGCTTTACCTATCAATGTAGGCAGATAATACACTACTCAAAAAAATTAAGGGAGCAAAAAAAATTCCAAATTTTTCGGTGATTTTTGACAGGCTGTATTTCGGTGAAAAATGGTCGTATTGAGACTTTTTAAAAAAGCATTTTGAAGCTTTAAGATTCCAATTTTCAGATTTTTTGGCTAAAATTTTTAGGAGCTACGGTTCTCATGCAATCCTAACAGATAGCGCGAAAAAATAATATTGCAAATATTTTGCTTTTTTTTTGGTCCACGGGCTTGAAAAAATTGTTTTCAGTTAGGGCTGCATATGGATCAGATAGCCTGTTTATTTAGCATTAATTTCCTTGTTTTAAAACCTCCCTTAATTTTTTTGAGTAGTGTATTTTAAGAAGGTCAGCGACTGTTACTTGTAAAAACTTGCATATTCGATATTCAGTACCACGCGCGTCGAGACGCGTTCAGACGTGTGAGTGAATCGATGTCAGTGTTGGCCAGTGGTGCTGGAAAAAGTAAGTACCTGCCTATTTGTTATTCATACTTTTATTTTATATTGTAATAATATTTTATATTGTAATACTATTATACTGAACAGGGCCATTATTCGATACTTCTATAAAAGAACAGAAAGCCGAGGAAGATTGAACTTTCAGTACTTTTATTATAAAATTATTTATTTACCCGACTGTGGTGATACACTAAAGGAGAGATATATGATTGACCTGCATGTTTGTACATATTTCAGTACCCTCGTAGTTGCTAATGCTAAATGATTAAAAATATTTTCATAAATTGTACGTGTCTTTATGTACCACTCGTAACGTACATCAAAGTAATAAATAAATCATTAAAATCGCGGAGTTTTGATGTCAAAATATTCTTTAAAAGTATTTTCTCTCGAATTTACAGAAATGTATCAAAATATAATTAATCAAAAAATATTTTATATTACATTAAAATAGGTTCAGCCGTTTTGTGAAAACCTCTATATGGGTCTTAGCAGTTTATTGCTTTTATTAATTAAAATCATTTTTGCCGCTGGCATTTTGGTTTTTTTCATTGCAATAATTATTTAATCCTATTGTATTCTGTTAAAATAGCCATATCCTGTTAAAGTCGCCTTATGATTACTAAAACAAACATTTTTTTCTTTACAGGTAGGTAACTGATACGAAACATGGCTGAATCTAAGAAGAAATGTCGACAGTACAGTGTTGAATATTTGAAATTTAGTTTTCTTCCATCAAAGGCAGACAAACGATTGCCCATATGCCTTTTATGCAACAAAGTTTTGAGCAATGACTCTATGAAACCATCGAAGCTCGAAGATCATCTAAGAAGGTGTCATCCTGATAAAATAGGTAAAGATTTAAAATATTTTCAAACATTAAAGGAAAAATATGAAAAGAGACCCACCGTGCACAGTATGTTCGCTTCAATGTCTCAAAGTAACGATGATGGCTTGCGGGCATCTTACAATATCTTATTGCTTATAGCGAAATCTGGAAAACCGCACATCATCGAAGAACAGTTAATTTTACCCGCTGTTGATGAGGTTTTAAAAACTGTTCTGCACAAACCTCCATTTGACGTACTCAAAAGAATTCCTTTGAGTAACAACACTGTACAAAGACATATTGATGAAATGAGCTCTGATATTGAAAGCTTCCTGTGTAATTATTTGCAAACAATTCATTTTTCTATTCAGCTGGACGAGTCAACTTTACCTGGTAATGAAGCATTATTATTGGCATATGTTCGATTTGTTATGGACGAAGAAATCCATGAAGAGAGGCTATTCGCGAAAACTTTGGAGACGGACACTAAAGGCGAATCAATATTTAATGTCCTGAGTGATTTTTCTAAGGAAAAATCGATTCCATTTACAAACATTATTTCGGTGGCAGCAGATGGCGCTCCTGCCATCTTCGGGCGATATCGTGGGTTTATAAGCAATCTTAAAAGAATTATACACTGACAACACCTAGTAACGAAAAATTTGAGTGACAGATTGCACCAATCGCTTCAATTTGTGATTAAAGCAATTAACAAAATAAAAGCAATGCGTTGAATACCCGTTTATTTGCACAATTGTGCGACGAAAATGATGAAGACTTCCAACGATTGCTCTTACATACTGAAGTACGCTGGTTGTCGAAAGGTGCATGTTTAACAAGATTTTACTCACTTTTTGAATCAGTTTTAGAGTTTCTGGAAAGTAAAGATCCAGATTTAAAAGAAAACCTGATCAAATTGAAAGCAGACATCGCGTATTTGACAGATTTGTTCAAAAAATTTTATGACATTCACTTGCAGTTACAAGGAGACAGCCTAAATTTAATAAAAACAAAGGGTGTAATTTCGGCTTTTCTTGGAAAATTGAAATTTATGAAGCGCAATATTAGTCGGCGCGAATTCTCCCAGTTTCCAAACTGAGACAGAATGTCTTGATGAGGATATTCAGACATACGTTCAACATTTAAATGCCCAGCATGATGACTTCAAAAATAGATTTGAAGATATTCTGATGATGGAAATACCACCATGGATCATAAATAACATTTGATGAAACGGAAGTGGCGAATGTGGTATTACAAGATGAGCTACTCGAGCTTAGCACCAATGACGAGCTGAAGGTGAAATTTAAAAAAGGCTATCAAACATTTTGGCTGCAGGCAGAAATACCCGAAAAATATCTTGGGCTGTGGGAAATTGCGAGAAAACTTTTGATAGCGTTTCCCTCGTCATACCTTGTCGAAAAAAGTTTTAGTGTCGTTACAAACCTATTAACAAAAAAAAAGGACCAGATTGAACATCACAAAACTGAAGCCAAATATTGATAATATGCTGTCAATCCATCAAGTACATCCCTCCCATTAAAATTATGACTATTTTTTTTTAATTGTTGATTTGCATTGTTGAAGTTACGGTACGTTATTAATGTTTAATTTTAATTCTATTAAGTCTGTAATCATATTATTTTAATAAATAGAACGCAACAAAATATATTATTTTTATTTTTATTACTCCGAATTTAGGGTTGGAACTCAGCCACGACGCAAATTTCCATCGTTAGATCTAATCTTCACATTTTTTAAACGAGTTTTGGGAATATGATAGAAATGTAACAGCAGGGGGTCCACCGAAGCCAGTAAAATTTTGAAAGTGGTCTACGAGAAAAAAAAGTTTGGGAACCTCTGATCTAGATCAATACCGGGAATCGGTAGAATTGCAAATATCTGGTTTTGGTAGTTTTTTTTTTTACCATTTAATAGTGGCCGTAACAATATTGTATTGTACTGAATTATTACGGGAAAAGCACAATATGACTTTTTATTCTGGAATACCATTCTAGTTATTTTTACCATAAACAAATAAGAACAGTTAGTTGTGTAATTCTGACATGTGCTCCTTATATTTGATTAAATACTTTTTACACTACTAGTTTAGGTAATGCATTTTTTCCTGACGTATTTTGGACTGATTACAATGTTGAAGCCAACATTGCTCACTGTATATATGGATGAAATAATTAAGAAATGCGAAATAAAAGTGAAAAGAATGACAATTGAATACTGGAAGCTAAAAAGAATAGAAATATTTGAAGCGGCTTTTGCTGATGATATTGTGCTAGTGGCGGAAAATGAGAGACAATTACAAGGAAACCTCGATATTTGGAATAAAATGTTTAAAGAAGACGGCATGAAAATTAATATAGATAAAACAAAAGTTATGACAATGGAAAACCAACAAACGGACATTTACATAGAAGGGAATAAAATACAACAAGTGGAACAGTATAAGTATTTGGGAGTGATAAGAAGTTTGTGATAGTTCCTTTAATGGGTGACTATTTTGGTGTTTCGGAAATCAAATTCGTGTTTTTCAGTACTTTCATGTTTATGTAGGGCAGTAGACGCGTTTTTTGTGTATTTGTGCGTCTACTGCCCTACATAAACATGAAAGTACTGGAAAACACCAATTTGATTTCCGAAACACCAAAATATTCAACCAGGAAAGGAACTATCACAAACTTCCTTTCAAAGAAATGATACACATTAAAAAAGAAAAACACGCATGTAATGACAAACAAGACATAAATAACTTCGTCGAATTTACCACCAATTAATTAATTAATTAATTATTACTGTCATTAAATTATTACCATAGTACAATTGTGACCCAAAAACGAATTAAACATACTATATTTAAAAAATAAAAATATCGGGTACTGATAACAAAACAATAAAAATAGTTTCTAATAGTGTGTCAAAGGTGCATATCGAGGTACGTAATTGTAATAATTATAATCATTTTATTTTATATATTATAAGTTTTAAAGTAAGTGTTTATGTGTCTTAACAATAGTTTAATCGTTATATACAGATGTGGTGTCCTATGCTGAAAAATAATTTTAAATGTATTAATATTGGTTAGTTAAGAAACCTGGTTTAATTGTAGATGCACCCACAACCAAAATAAAACAAAAAGAAAAAACATTGAAAAAGCCAGCCATGCCTGAGCGAAACGTCTGAGGAAAAAGTTGTTTAATTAAAATAAAACCCTATAATCCCAAGAAAAAAAAATGAAAAATAAATTATAATCACAAGGGTTAAGAAAAACTTAAACATTTATATATATATATATATATATATATATATATATATATATATATGTATATATATATATATATATATATATATATATATATATATATATATATATATATATATATATATATATATATATATATATGTATATATACATATATATAATTCTAACCATTAGAAAATCGGTCGTAATAGGATTGGCAGACCGTGCAATCTTCTTAGCAGATCCAGAATATCGAAAAGATGCAATAAACAAAGCCAGAAACGCTTTAATTTTAAACAAATACCCGTTATCTCTAATCAAAAAGATTTTTAAAAAGCGCATTCACAAATTTACAATTCTACCGAAACAGTAAACCACAAACAAAAAGACACTAAAAAATATATTGTTTTATCATATCTAAATGAATTCTCACATCAAATTGAAAAACTTTTCAAAAGATATCAAGATCGCTAATAAAGCCTATAACCTCCTTGGTAACAAGTTTTCAAAATTAAAAGCATCAACACCAAAAAACAAAAAAAGTAACATTTTTTACGAAATCCCATGTAATGATTGTAGTGGAATATACATTGGACAAACCAGTCAATATTTGGAAAACCGTATAAAAGGCCACAAGTACGATAAAAATAACGTAACTTCATTAAATAAATACGAAAAGGAAAAAAACACACATTTAATTACGAAAGCATCTTAAGTTCCGAAAATTATACTAAAAAAGAGAAATCTTAGAATCCATCCTTATCCACAAAAACCAAAATGCCATAAACGACAAAAAAGAAATTAACAATCTGAATCGAATATATTTTTCAGTTCTTTAAAGTATAATGATAAAGTAACACCATTTTAATAATGTTTAAATGTGTGCAGAGTTTTAAAAATGTAAAAAGTGTGTTGTGTATATAACTCTTGGATTGTTTTAATTATTGACAAGAAAATAAAATCTTTCAAATTCTACATCCTAAGATAAGCCAAATTATAACATGGTTATTGCATAGGTAATCATGGTTTGGTTTTTAGGATACTCGGTACATATTTACATTGTTACTGGATGTATTAATGAAATTAAATGTTTTGAAAAAGATCACTAGGTTGATCGAAACGTAAACATACATGTAAAATGAAGTTTTAATTCACCTAACCTTAAAGCCAAGAAAAAAACATTACCATATAAATATATATATATATATATATATATATATATATATATATATATATATATATATATATATACATATATACATATATATATATATATATATATATATATATATATATATATATATATATGTATATATATGTATATATAAGTATATATAAGTATATATATATATATATTATATATATATATATATATATATATATATATATATATATATATTAAGGCAGCGACTGACTAGTGAGAGAATAAATTGTAGAGCTAGTGGGGTTGCAGTCGGTGATGGGGGCCGATTAAAACTCTTGATTTATTGTCTAAGCTTTCGAAATATGGTAAATTTCTTTTTCAAAGACATCTGAAAATTAATTAAAGGCAAGACAATTAATTGTTAAAAAAAAATTGTGACTTGCAAGCTTGAGTATCAAATCATAAAGTTAGTGGGCATTACATTTAACATATAAATTTCAAAGAAAACCATTTTATATCCAGGACAATTTTTCCATCTGTTCTGCAGAAAATTCACGTTTCTCTTGCACATGACTTTATAAAAGTTTGAGGTTAAGCTACTGCTAAATTTTGGGCTTCGCATTTTTTGCATTTACCCAGCTACTGTTTTTATTCCATTATGGATCGCCCAATAAAGGGCATCTGACTGCTGTAATAATCCAATACCCTCTTTTTCATCAATTAAATCTCAATTATGTCTTTCTCCATCAACTGACTCATTATTCGCTTTAATTTTTTCAACCTCTGACATCAATTATGTCTTTTTCCATCAATTAACTCATTATTTAATTTGACTTTTTCAACTTCTGACTTTTTTTATTTACTTTACATGATATAACTTCATCAGTTTTAGACATGTTAATGAACGCTTACAACAAATGATTCATACTCTTCACACCCCCGGGTAACAAAGAAACTTTTCACACCTCACTATGTTGCCTCGGATAAATTTAAGGATAAAGGAAGTATTGGAAAGGAACTAAAAAAATTATTTTATAAAATTACTTTATTATGATTAAGAAATTTCATTACAACTGAAATCATTTTGTCATTCAACTTAGATAGCATAGACTGAACCGAGATAGGGTTTGGAATTCCTATTTTAGACAATTCTTTATATAAATTATTTTCCATTAATGGACAGCTAAATAACAAATGTTCTAAATTTCCTATCCCCGTATTGCATTGACACCATTACTCATCACTAATTCCTATCCTATACAAATGTTCCTGCGTCAGGCAATGCCCCGTTCTCATCCTTATTATCGTTGTGATATGTCTTCTATCTCTATATTTTATATTTTTGTACCAAGGCAGCTTCAGAAACTCTGATTGAATTTTCTTATAACATCTCTCTTTTGTCATTGTTGACACCTTCCATTGTTTACACTATTTTTCTTGGATCTTACGTTTTATAATTGGCAAATATTCACTCCAATCCAATTTGATCTCCAGCGGAATCCTTAATCCTCTCTCTAAATTTGCCAATAGATCTGCTCTGTTCATTCCCTTTTATTCCAGAATGTCCTGTAATCCAAGATAGTTTGATATCATAATGATTCATCAGTAAAAATTACTCCTTTCTTTAAATGCAAAAAGTTATATTTATTCCAATTATTTTTGCAGTGCATATTTGAATCTCATTCGGTAATCTCTGTGAAAAATTAAAATTTGATTCACCTGAATTGAATTTGATTCCCCTCGAGCAGTGAATAGCTTTTTAGATAATCAGGATTTGATTAATAAAGGATTTGAAATGTTTATCCCAACGATAAATGTTAGTTGTAGACCGGTTGTTAGGGGAATTTACAGGAACTTAACCACTGAAGAATTGAAAACCAATTCAGAAACTCTGACTGAAATCGTAGTAATTGCCAGACTTAAATGGCAAATATTAGTGGACAATAAAACAGGGTTTGTTCCAACAGGATTATGTTTATTTAAATTCGACGGCAAAATAATCCCAAATACAGTTAAGATTTTTGGTTTAGAAATGAAAACCGAACCTTACATGCTAAGAGTTATTCAATGTTACAACTGCTCATTGTATGGTCATATCAAGGGTCAATGTAGAAGTAACGCCAAATGTCAAACATGTACAAATATTCACGAAGGGAGAGACAGAAGCAAATCAGATTTTATATGTCTAGAAATGGAATTTCTTTTTATGAAGCAAATCAGTTGGCTGCTCCAATTAAGAAAAACTGTGGAATTCGAGATGAAAAGAGAGTTCTCCAGAATAGATGACAAAACAGAGGCAAATAGAAATTATTCATCAGGAGAAGAAAAATCTTATCTTTCATATTCGACACAAAAAATCAAATGCCAACATATTGCAAGGTAACTTCCCTTAAAAGGCAGAAAACTAGATCTCCTTCTCTCCAACCGGGATATAGTAGAGAACAAATTAGAGACTGTCTATTTCAATCTGAAGCGAGAACGAGATTTACTTCGTTATCTCCTTTCAGAGGATCAAGCTTTCAGTCGGAAGATCAAGCAATTTCACGAGATAAAGAAAAGAATGACCATTTTTTATCGGCAATCAAGGAAATAGGATTTTAGGTTGGTAAATAGGTATATGTTTATGGAAGAAGTTCTAAATAAAAATTGTACAAATGTATTGCAATGGAATATAAGAAATTTGCCAGCAAACAGGCAAAATTTACAAATTTTAATTAAAGAAATAAATCCAGATATTATAGCATTGGAAGAAACATGGTTGAAGCCAGAGATAAAACCAAAATTCAAAAACTCTGTTAAGATTAGAGAAGATAGAGGGGATGGAAAAGGGGGAGTAAGTTTATATTTTAAAGAGGAACTTCAGATAGAAGAGGTAAAGCTAGACAGAAACATATTGCAAAAAAACATACAAATTCAAGTGATTAAAGTCCATGGGTATACATTTGCCCAGTTATTTTCCCCCAAATAAAAGGATAGAGGTGGATCAATGGTTGAGAATAACCCAAGCAATACCAAATCCAAAAATTTTGTTAGGAGAATTCAATGTCAATCACAATTTATGTGGAAAATTCTAGACAAAATCATAATGGGAAAATAATAGCGGACAATTTGGAGGAAACAAACTTAGAAATTTTAAATAACGGAAACGCAACACGACTGTCCTTACCGAATCAGGGAATTTCAGCGGTGGATTTATTAATATGCAGTCAGGAGTTGGCATCGGATTTTTCTTTGGAAGTTTTAAAAAATTGTGGGAATAGTGATCATTTTCCAATTCAGATCAAATTAAGAAGGCAAATGAGCGGATATAAAAGGAATAACAGAGAAAAGAGAAACTTCAAGAATACTAACTAGAATGAATTTCAAGATAAAGTTTTGTTGTCAACTCCAATAAGTGGGAATTTAACATATTCACAGTTGACGGAGATGCTAAGTAAAATAGCTGATGAGGTTGTATCAAAAAATCAGGAAAGGGTAAATAGGCCCACTGTACATTGGTGGGATGATGAATGTAAAAAGCCTTCGAAAATAGAAGAAGATATATTCATCATTATAAAGAAAACCCAGGCATGGACAATTATATTAAAATTAAACACATCAGACAGAAATCGGGAGAATATTACGTAATAAGAAGAAGTTTCAGAAATGTTTGTGACAAGTTGGACAGGAATTCTTCCATCAAAAAAGTGAGAAAATTCGAAAATAAAGAAGGCAGGAAAAACACGCTGGGTCTACCAGATAGAGAAATAACTGAACAAATTTTATTGAAATTATCCTCCTGCCCAACTGAACTAGAGTTGAGGAATAAGGTTCCAAAACAAGGAAGAGAAAAAATAAAATTTCAAGACTTGGAATATGCGATAAAAGGAAGAAAGGACTTGGCAACAGGATTGAATGACTTTTCATATTCGATGATTTCAAATCTTCCAGTGAGAACAAAAAAATATTGCTAAATTGTTATGATGACATACTTGAAAGAGGATCAATTCCTGAAGAATGGAGATGGGTATTAGTATGTCCAATACTTAAACCTGGAAAGACAAAAAATTCAGTAAACAATTTTAGACCTATTGCTTTGAGTTCAATGTTAGAGAAAATTATTTGAGAGGATTATTAAAAATAAAATTGAATGGGAGATAGAGAACAAAATATAGTTACCTAAGTTGCAATATGGTTTCAGATTAGGAAAAGGGTGTTTGGACTACTAAACTTTTTTAACGTCTTCAATTCGAAATTCATTTTCAAGGAACGAATTTTTAGATATAATGTCAGCTTATGATAATGTTAATATAGGGATTCTATATGAAATTTGAACCAAATGGGGGTCAATGATCATTTCTGGAAGATAATCTATAATATGTTAACAATTAAGTATATTTATATAAGAGACAGGAATGAGGAAATTCATGGTCCAGGGGAATCAACAAAAGGATTGAATCAAGGGTCTCCACTAAGTCCATTATTATTCAATATCTATACCAGCGAGTTGGATTATATTTTACCAGATAAAGTAAAACTCATACAATATGCAGATGAGTTAGTAGTATTGACAAATGGAGATAATATAGAGAGAATGATTAATAATTCAGGTTTGAGTAAAATGAAACAATGGTTAGACATTCATAAATTAGAAGTATCTTCAATTAAATTAAGTGCGATTATTTTTAGACCGGGAAGAGGGAAAATAATGTTAAATCCAATAATCTATGACATGGGTGTGGGAAACTAAATATTTGGAGGTAACAATCCATCAAAATCTTAAATGGAATAAGCAGTTTTCTGATATACAAGCAAGTGCGAAAAAGGAATTAGCAGTAATAAAGGCAGTAAGCAGAGTATGGTGGGGAGCAGACTCTTTAACCCTAACGCATATTTATAAAGGTAAAGTTCGATCTAATATAGAATATCGGGGAATAATTTTCAAACCAGAAGCCAAAAAGTTATGGGATAAGATGAATTCGTTACAGTTCGAAACGTTAAGAATTTTATCAGGCTGCATGAAATCTACTCCGACTAACATCCTACTTGGAGAGTGCAGTGAAATGTCACTAGAAATAAGAAGGCAATGGCAGACACGGAAATTTATATTGAAGAACATATCAATAATGGATAATCCTCTCATTGAACTAGTTCAAGAATTAAGTTTAAACATAACGAGCAATAACAATAAGTATTGGAGAAATAAAGAAATTCCGGTCAGAGTCCAGGCATACAGAAAAATTCAAAGCAATAGTACATCAGTAGTAAGGCAGGAGAAAAATTCTTGTTTCAAATATAATTGGATAACTCAGTTAACAAAAATTCCAATCATAGACTTAGATATTTTAAAGGTTAGCTTGGGTAATAAAGAATTTTTGGAAAAAGCTAGAAATTTTATATGGATTTTTACTGATGCTTCTAAGGAGAGAAAGTCAAACACAGTTTGAGGTTAAGTAACGCGGCTTTATTTATTGTTAATGTCATGCGCTTACATTTAACCCTGAGAACTAATTGTACCGGCTGTCTCTATCCTATGTACTGGTCATCTCAGCATAAGATTTTGATATAGGTGATTAATATGTATACTAAGTTGCGTTCATTTAATAACTTTACTATAGTACAAATGCATGTGATTAGAGAGCTGTGACTTCTCATTCTGAATAAAGTAAATAAACAAGAGATCAGTGTGTAAAGTCAGCTGAATTATGATAGGAATTCTGGATTAAAGATTTATTGAGTTCTAAAGTATAGTATTGAACTGAGCTCGTCAGTGTCTGACCTCTTGTTCATTGTGAGTGGATTATTATGGATTGCTACCATTTCTAAGAATGTTCTTTAATTGTATTTGGGTTCATTAAAAATTATTGAAGCATTCTCAGAATTCATTCTGTCGTCATGATCGATATTATGTTCTGCCAAAGCGTGAGATTTCTTCCCCAGTCTGAAATCGCTCCTGTGTGAGGTGATACGATTTTTTAAGGAATGTGATGTCTCGCCCACGTAATTTAAATTGCAGTTCTTACAAGGTTAAATCTCTATCCAGTTACAATGGGTGATTGTAAAGGTGCATACGGAAATTTGAGATTGTTATTACACCTTGTAGCAAACTTAATGTTTTGTTCTTTAAAGATGTTGATAACTCTGGGAGTTAGTGCTTCTATAAATGGCAGTACCTCAAAAGAAGGTTTTATTTATGCTATCTTTGATAAGTGAATGGTGGCTTAATTTTGTGATCCTGTTCGTCAACGTTATCACAAAACCCAGCTTCATTTTGGTAGGATGATTTGAATAAAAATTTAAATACGTTCCACTACTCATCTGTTTGCTGTACCACTGGGTGATGATTTTGTTATCAGGTGTTCTAATGAGCGTCAGGTGTAAAAAGAGGATTCTGTTGTTACTCTCTTTCTCAATGGTAAACTGTAATTAGGGACAAGCTTGATTGAACACTGTCATAACTTTTTCCACGCCCTCAATGGGAACTGCTAGAATAAGGTCGTCGACATATATTTTAAGAAATGGAATTTGAAAGTTAAGTATATTAACACTCCGCTCAACAAAGGCATCCAAAACATAACTAAAAGCTATGGGTGAAATGCTAGCTCCCATTGGGAGACCATGTGTTGTAATGGTGGTCAAAAACAAAATAAGTTGAGTAAAAAACAAAAATTTAATATCTTTAGAAAGGACTCCAGATCTATATTAGTGTGATGTGCAATGTCATTCCATTATCTATTATGGTTTCTTTTGCAAGGTTGAGTGAGAGATTGGTAAATACAGAAAGTACATCAAGGCTGATAAGAATGTGGTTTGGTGGTAGTTGAAATTCATTTATAAATGAGCTAAAATTAAATGAATCGCAGACATAAAAATCATTTTCTATGTTTTATGTTTTGGTAAGAATATTTACAAGAAATTTACTAAGTTTACTATTTGGAGCATTAATTGAAGACATAATCGGTCGGACAGCAAGCGGTGCTAAAGAATTATAAGAAGTCAATTGTTTAGATGTAATGTCATCTAGTTTCCTTTTTTTTTGTTGAAAAGATTTTATTAAACTGTTAGCCTTTCGTTCCCAGGTCAAAGTGGAGTCCCGTATAAGGGATTTATAATGTGAACTATCAACCAGCATATTGTGATATAAAGTCATATAGTCTGTGTGGTTCATCGCCACAATGATATTGCCTATATCGCTAAGTATTATTATTAACTCCGGATGGTCCTTAAGATTTTTTTTTTGTTATTAATTACTTTTGTAAGAACATTTCTGGAATCTTTAGTCTTATGAATGAAATTAACTATGATGTTGTTAACCTGACCTCGATAAATGTTTTTTTTTATTTTTCATTACAAGGTATAATTTTTGTTTCAATATCTAGTAAGTTCGGTAATTTGAGATGTGAAGCATTTATAGTTACATTGAATTTGGGGTCCAAGGCTAACAGTTTTGCAATATCAGCAGGCATTGTTATATCAGAGATGTTTTGAAGCCACTTTTCTTGTGTAGAGATGGTAGCAAATTTTCGATCTTTTAAACATTTTAATTTGTTTTTGTTTCTGGCTTTAATACTGTTGAACAAGTTATTATATTTAAGTCACAAGGTGTTTTAAAAGCATTACAAATTTTGCCAGGTAAAAGAGATTGAGCTCGCTTAGAGTTTTCTTCAAGATATCTTCGTAACCGGTGAATAGATGAAATGGTAATTTTCATTTCTAGATTAAGAATCTTCTGTCTCACTTTAGTGTCAAAGTTAATGATTTGATTTCTTAATGGACCTCTTCATGATATGTAAGAAGGTTGTTAAAGTTCTTGAGGCTATGCAAGATATGGTTTGAAAAAACTTCACTGGAGTAAGGAAATTCTTCTACAATTTCTCAATCCCAAAATAGCGTACCTTCCTTTGAGGTACTGCCATTTATAGAAGCACTAACTCCCAGACTTATCAACATCTTTAAGCAACAAAACATTAAGTTTGCTACAAAATGTAATAACAATCTCAAATTTCTCTATACACCTTTAAAATCACCCATTGTAACTGAATAGAGATTTAACGTAGTATACAACATCCTTTGTAAGGACTGCAATTTAAATTACGTTGGTGAGACATCACGTTCCTTAAAAAATCGTATCACCTCACACAGGAGCGATTTCAGACTGGGGAAGAAATCTTGCGCTTTGGCAGAACATAATATCGGTCATGACCACAGAATGAATTATGAAAATGCTGCAATAATAAATCCAAATTCAATAAAAGAAAATTCTTAGCAATGGTAGCAATCCATAATAATCCACTCACAATGAACAAGAAGTCAGACACTGAGGAGTTCGGTTCGACATATTGTATACTTTAGAACTTAATAAATTTTTAATCCAAAATTCAGTTGACCTTATACAATGATCTCTTGTTTATTTATTTTATCCAAAATGCTCTCTAATCATATGCATGTATGCCACAGTAAAGCTATTAAATGAATACAACTTAATATACATATTAATCACTTATATCAAAATTTTATTTGCTGAGACGACCGGTGCATAGGACAGAGACAGCCGGTACAATTAGTTCTCAGGGTTAAATGTAAGCGTATGGCCTTAGCAATAAATAGAGCCGCATTACTTAACCTCAAACTTGATTTTTTTTGAAATCCGGCTTATGAGCGTGTGATCCGTGTAGGAATTTAATCTGTGAAAATTTAGGTTTATTAACACCATCCTCTGTAAGTTACCCTTTTTCCGTTTATATAAATTACATCAATTGTTAAATATATAGATATTTTTTATAACAAATAGGGTTTGAAAGAATATTTTAGGAATTTTGGGTTAGGCTAATCTAAACATGGATCCCCATACTGGGGGAACTGAGATAGTTCCCCCAGTAAAAGTGAAAGGATGTAAAGAATCGATGTCAGAAGACAAAAACATGGAGATACAAAATAAAGAGGTTAAAAAAGTAAACAAAAATAAGAATAACAGTTTAGGCCCTTATATAGTAACGGTACAGGGGGGTCAAGGAAATAATTTGGGTAATTATCATCCCATGGCGATCGCTAAGGAAACATTAAAAGTAAACATTCCACATAAAAAAGGTCAGCCGAGGAAAGGCAGAAACAGAATATCAATTGAATTTGAAGCCCCTCAAGCAACTTTGAGATAATCAAGATTTGATTAATAAAGGATTTGAAATGTTTACCCCATCGATAAATGTGAGTTGTAGAGCGGTTGTTAGGAGAATTTACAGGAACTTAAGCAAGAATTGAAAACCAATCCAGAAACTCAGACTGAAATTCACGAAGGGAGATGTAACTCAGAACCAATATGTTTTCATTGCAAAAGTTCGTTTCATTCTTCTACCGAAAGAAAGAACTGTCCAGAATACGAAACACAGAAGCAAATCGGATTTTATATGTCTTGAAATGGAATTTCTTTTTATGAAGCAAATCAGTTGGTTGCTCCATTAAGAAAAACTGTGGAATTCGAGATGAAAAAACAGTTCCCCAGGACAGATGACAAAACGGAGGCAAATAGAAATTATTTATCAGAAGAAAAATTTTATCTTTCATATTCGATAGAAAAAAATCAAATGCCAACATATAGCAAGGTAATTTCCTTTAAAAGACAGAAAACTAGATCGCCTTCTTCCCAACCGGAATACAGTAGGGAACAAATTAGATATTGATTAATAAAGCGGAAATATCAACGAAAGTGGAGCATATATCATTTTTAACAAAGCAATTTTTATTAGAGGCTAAAATGAATCATTATGATATCAAACTATCTTCGATCAAAGGACATTCTGAGATAAAAGGGAATGAAAGAGCAGATCTATTGGCAAATATAGAGAGGATTAAGGATTTCGTTGGAGATTAAATTGGATTGGAGTGAATATTTGCCAAATATAAAACATAATTTCCACGGATAATGGTGTGTAAACAATGGGAGGTGTCAACAGTCACAAAATGGAGATAGTATAAGCAAATTCAATCAGAGTTTCCAAAGCAGCCTGGTACAAAAATATAGAATATAGAAATAGAAGACATATCATAACGATAATAAGGATGAGAACGGGGCATTATCTGACGCAGGAACATTTATATAGGATAGGAATTAGTGATGAGCAATGGTGCCAATGCAATACGGGGATAGGAAATTTTGAGCATTTGTTATTTAGTTGTCCATTAATGTAAAATGATTTATATGCTATCTAAGTTGAATGACAAAATGATTTTAGTTATAATGAAATTTGTTAATCATAATAAAATAAGTTTATAAAATTATTTTTTTTAGATCCTCTCCAATCCTTCCTTTATCCTTAAATTTATCCGAAGCAACATAGTGGGGTGTGGAAAGCTCCTCTGTTGCCCGGGAGGGGTGAAGATTATGAATCCTATGTTGTAAGTGTTCATTAACATAGCTAAAATTGATGAAGTTATGTCATGTAAAGTAAATAAAAAATAGTCAGAGGTTGAAAAACTTAAATTGAATAATGAGTTAATTGGCGGAAAAAGACAAAATCGATGTCAGAGGTTGAAAAAGTTAAAGTAAATAATGAGTTAATTGATGGAAAAAGACATAATTGAGGTTAATTGATGGAAAAATACATAACTGAGGGTATTGGATTATGACAGCAGTCAGATGCCCTTTATTGAGTGATCCATAATGGAATAAAAATAATAGCTGGGTAAATGCAAAAAATGCAAAGCCCAAAATCTAAATCAGCAGCAGCGTAACCCCAAATTTTCTACAGAACAGATGGAAAAATTGTTCAGGATATAGAATAGTTTTCTTTGTAATTAATATGTTAAATGTATACCGTAGATATAACATATTCATGAGTAATGACCACTAACTTTATGATTTGATACTCAAGCGTGTAATGGACCATCCACACGTGCATGCTTTACTTAAGGCTTGCCTGCACAAACGGGTTTATATATACCGAAACCGGTGTGTACGGATGAGAAAACTGTATACCGTGCAGTCCTATAAGCGCGGCTTGTGGACTGTTGAAAAAGTTAAAGAATAACTGCGCAGACTAGGTTTGCACGGCATTGGTTGTGTCGTGTAGGGGCTCGAGCTGTGCCTACAGTTTTGTGAGCTGTATTAAGTCAGTGCCTGTCTTCTTGGAGCCTAGTGTCTGCATGTTTTCTTTTGTTCAATATAATTTGCGCAAACATGTCTGATACACGGTCCTGTTCAAAATAATTTATTACAGAATTTATTGAACTTTATAAAACCTTATCGACCTTATGGAAGGTAAAAAGCAAAAAATATTCCGACTGCAATAAGAAAACTGTTGCTTATGATAAAATGATTGAGAAGTTAAAAAAAGGTAGATACCAAATTCTCGTTTTGACTTGACTTATTTTTATATAGATTTAATTCAAATGTTGTAATTAATAATAAATTGCACAGGTAGAGCCAGAAGCAGACCGAGATATGGTGACAAAAGAAAGAAAAAAAATAACCGATTCAGAGAGGTCAGGAGCCGACACTGAAGATGTTTATGTATCTGCACTATGGTACTACAATAAGCTTCAATTTGTAATTGACCAAGACACTCCTTATTCAATGATTTCAAACTTTGACGGGGTCACAGGTAAAAAAAAATAATAAGTATGCTGTAGACTTTTTATTCACGTACAAAATTAAAATAAATTTATATTACTTCCTTCATTATTAAAATAATGTAAAAACTTATATCTTGTCTATTTAGCATTTTTGGAAATGGATTTATAATACCAGTTTTGCAAATTACATAAATAGTTGTCCTAAACCTAATTCCAATGACCCTTCTAAAGTATGTTCATAATCCAAGCTCCCTGGTGGTGTGTAGCTGTTTGGATGTTTTTTTCTTAAATAATTATGAAGGGAACAAGTAGCCAAAACAACCAAATCAATATTTTCTTGCTTCAGGTTTATGCTCGTATGGAAAATTCTAAATCTGGATGCCAATATACCGAATGCATTTTCGACCACGCGTCTAGCCCTTGATAAGCGATAATTATAAATTCTTTTTTCTGTAGTAATCTCTTTTTGTGCAAATGGCTTCAAAAAATTGGGTGATAAAGTAAAAAGTTCGTGGCCTATAAAAACATAGTTAAGAATTTTATTAGAATTATTTAACTTTTCTAGGTGTGGAATACCTAAAGATTTATTTAATAACTTTTCGCAGAACGTTGTGCACTCAAAAAAAACCCCATCAGAAATTCTCCCATTAACACCAAATTCACTTATGATGAACTCATAGGTTGCATTGACAACAGCCATTAATACCATGCTATGAAAGTTTTTATAATTAAAAAAATACGATCCACTTCCGGGTGGAGGCACTATTCGAACGTGCTTCCCATCTACCGCGCCAAGGCAATGTGGAAAGTTCCATCGTTCTCCAAATTCCTCCGCTATTTATTTCCATTCCTCAGGGGTTTTTGGAATCTAAAACACCATTTTTTTTTAGATTGTCAATGACAACATGGACTCACTTGCCTCCCGACCTGGAACTAATTATTCAACTTCAGAAGTATTCACCCCCTGAAATGAGTGCACCAAAACGGAAAAGTCAAAATAAAGTGGACAAAGAACTAGACAGTGTGATTATCTTCTGTAGGGAAACGATTGTGTGAGGTAAAAAATGAAGATCAACATGACATTTTTGGGAGGAGTATTGCGAGTAAGCTCAGAAACTTACCCAAAGATTAGTGAATTTATTATGAAAAGTTGATAAATGACGCAACTTTTGAAGCGGAATTAGGAAACTTATCAAGAAATTGCTGTGTCGATGTCCCTCCTACTGTGCCCTATCCAAAAACTGGGACTTCAACCCTTCAACCTGCAGGATCAAGTAGCACCGAAAGTTATTTAAAATCCTATGATCCAACACAACAGTAATTTTATTTTGTTCTTAATATTTTGATTACTTAATAAATAGTTTAAATAAATAATTTACCTTCATGTAATTTTCTTTCAAAGTATCAGTGGTTACTTTACATGTGTCTGAGATACAGATATAGCTTGAGTAGAAATAGCGTTCGAAAATCTCAAATCTTTGTATGACCTTCCCGTACCCAAAAATCTAAACGTACAACTCAATCTCTCATGAGGTGATAGAGACTCACGCATCACGGTATCTTGTCGTTCGATTACCGGTGTCACTAATGTCAGTAGTTCAGTATAGGCAGTCTCATCCATCTCCCATATAATTCCTCCATTCTTGGGTCTTGAAGCAAATCATTCATTAGATTTATGTGAGAGTAAACCTTTCTTTTCAGCAACCACTTTTTAAGCCAAGCGGAACGACTTTTTTTCCAACCAGCAAAAAAGAAAAAAGTTAGTAAATAATTCCCAACATCAGGCGACATTGTCACTACACTACAGAAAAGTACGAGCAGGCCGGAAGGATGGGACTGGACTGAGGTTTGCGCATGCTTGTCTGCATCGTGTGCACAGGGCACAGTGTTCCGTATAGTTTGAGCAAACTATACCTGTAGGCAAGTCACTGTCGTGTGGAAGGCTCATTAGTCATAATTTTCTTCTTTTTTAACAAGGAATTGCCTGGCATTGCCCTTAATTAATTTTCAGATCTCTTTGAAAAAGAAATTAACCATATTTCGAAAGCTTAGGCAATAAACCAAGAGTTTTAATAGGCCCCCCTCACAGACTGTGACCCTACTAGCTCTACGATATATATATATATATATATATATATATATATATATATATATATATATATATATATATATATATATATATATATATATATATATATATATTTATATAGTAGTAGTCGCGACTGACTAGTTAAGAAAAATATATTCTCAATTTAGTGTGGGGCTGCAGTCTATATTTAAATATTTATGGTAGTGAAACAACCTTTTTTGTTAGTCGAGCTTTCTTCAGGACATCTGGAAAGACAAAATTTTGTTTTTTCTTTATATTGTTAAGCGAAAAAATTACTTTTTTAAGTACATTCATATGGTTGAAAAAACAAAAAAGAAAGATGGCATGAGCAAAAAGAAAAATGATTGACTTACCAAAGTGGTTTTTCTATAACAAAACAAGCAGTCATTTGCACAGAGGGATATTCCCCAATATACTAGTGTTAACTATATAACATTATAATTAAACGGAAAAATATAAAACGGCCAAAATGGCTGGCCTTGGTACTCTCTGCTAATCCCGTAAACCAGTAAATTAACAAAAAATTATCAATTTTTGGCGGTAGAGATGGAGTGTGATAGACAGATATTACTTTTATGTAGTAGAGAAAGATCGAAGGTATTGATTCGTTTCGATCTGAGATATGCTTTCAGTTTAAAACTTATTTATATGGCAAATAGTGTAATGAATAAAGATAGAATTAGTAGTTGAGAGTGTAGATTTTAATAGCGCATGTGTCAACCTACATACGGGGGATAACAGAAAGAAACAATGCATTACAGTTTTCGGAAAATAAAAATATATGTATAATAGATAATATAATGTAATAGAATGATTGGATGGAAAAAACATTTTGTCTATGTGTTATTCGTCTGGTGCAGGACGATCTATTAGTGATTGATATTTTTCTAATTCTAATTTGAGGATGTAACTGTATATGGAACTGAGTCCCTGGGTGTCACTCTTTTTATTCATGGTGTAGGGTTCCCAGTTAATATGGGCCATTTCTAAGAAAATTTGTTTATAGTAAAAATCAGAGCGATCCAGGACCTCAGTCTCATCCCAGCTCATCCGATGGTCATTGTTAACGACATGTTGTGCTAAAGCACAAGATTGTACATTACGTTGCAGTCACTTTTGTGTGATGTAATCCTACCCTTCAAATTTCTGGAGGTTTGACCTATGTAGACCTTATTACAATTGATCAATCACAACCCCACTTACACATTGCAGCTCAAAGCCAACAATATGGTTAAGAATTTAAAGAACAAGGGTCTTATTGATGAAGTCGAGGCCAGTCAAATGACCACTTACAATACTATATCTCCTAGGTTTTATACCTTACCAAAAATTCATAAGCCCAGCCTCTCAATGAGACCCATTGTAACTTCGATTAATGCCCCTAACGGTGCACTATCAGCTTTCGTTACCAAAATCCTTACTGAGGCATACAATGCTGACAATGAATTTAATGTAAAGGACTCTTTCTCATTTAGCACTTTTATTAATAATTTTCAACTACCGAATAATTATGTGATTTTAAGTTTTGATGTAGTCTCACTTTTCACCAACCTACCCCTACAAGTAATTTTAACCACAATAAATGATAAATGGGACACAATCTCCCAATACTGCAACTTGGACCTAGACCTATTCAAATCCATAGTACAGTTTATTTTTGACTCCAACATATTAGTTTTCAATGATCAATACTATAAACAAATTTTTGGAACCCCTATGGGATCTAAAATTTCACCTATTCTTGTCAATTTTGTTCTTGATGACTTGGTTAGCGATTGTCTTGAACTTATGCCTTTTCATATACCTTTTATTAAACGGTATGTTGATGACCTCATCCTGGCAGTACGAAAAGGTAGAATTTATGTAGCACTGGATATTTTTTAACTCCTATAACCAGCATATTCAATTCACCAAAGAAGAAGAATCAAACGGTGGTATTCCCTTCTTGGATATGTTGGTAATCCGTACGGATGACAACGTTCTAAGAACTAAATGGTACCGAAAACCATACTGCTCAAACAGATTCATAAGTTTTTCCTCATACCACCCAATGAGATCCAAAATAAACCTCATACTAGGTATGAAAACTAAAGCAGTCAAATTAACCCACCCAGATTACAGAGATGAGTCGCTCAGAAAACTTAAGGGCTTTCTACTTGACGATTCCTACCCAGTTCATTTAATTAATAAATCTCTTTTTAGTACATCTTATAGCATCCCAGAAAATATAACACAACAATCACAACCTCAAACACTTACTACACAACGCTCAATACAAAGTAACAACCAAGAAATTCATATTAATCATTCCTCTACTCAATTAAACAATCAAAATTTTTATTGCTCTCTTCCTTATATTGACAATTTTACTGATAGACTTATTAATATTTTCAAACCGTTTGATTTCAAAATTGCTAAAAGACAAATCAAAACTATTTCTAAACTGTACACCAAAACCAAGACTCCTCTTCTGAAAAATGAAAATTGGAACGTAATTTACAAAATACCTTGTTGAAATTGTAATAAGGAGTACATAGATCAAACCTCTAGAAATTTGAAGGGTAGGATTACATCACATAAAAGTGACTGCAGACGTAATGTAAAATCTTGTGCTTTAGCACAACATGTCATTAACAATGACCAACGGATGAGCTGGGATGAGACTGAGGTCCTGGATCGCTCTGATTCTTACTATAAACGAATTTTCTTAGAAATGGCCCATATTAACCGGGAACCCTACACCATGAATAAAAAGAGTGACACCCAGGCACTCAGTTCCATATACAGTTACATCCTCAAATTAGAATTAGAAAAATACCAATCACTAATAGATCGTCCTGCATCAGACGAATAACATATAGACAAAATGTTTTTTCCATCCAATCATTCTATTACATTATATTATCTATTATACATATATTTTTATTTTCCGAAAACTGTAATGCATTATTTCTTTCTGTTATCCCCCGTATGCAGGTTGACACATGCGCTATTAACATAAAAAATCTACACTCTCAACTACTAATTCTATCTTTATTCATTACACTATTTGCCATGTAAATAAGTTTAAACTGAAAGCATATCTCAGATCGAAACGAATCAATACCTTTGATCTTTCTCTACTACATAAAAATTATATCGGTCTATCACACTCCATCTTTACCGCCAAAAATTGATAATTTTTTGTTAATTTACTGGTTTACGGGATTAGCAGAGAGTACCAAGGCCAGCCATTTTGGCCGTTTTGTATTTTTCGGTTTAATTATAATGTTATGTAGTTAACGATAGTATATTGGGGAATATCCCTCTGTGCAAATGACTGCTTGTTTTGTCATAGAAAAACCACTTTGGTAACAAAAAAGGTTGTTTCACTACCCAAGGCCATAAATATTTAAATATAGACTGCAGCCCCACTAAAATGAGAATATCTATATATATATATATATATATATATATATATATATATATATATATATATATATATATATATATATATATATATATATATATATATATATATATATATATATATATATATATATATATATATATATATATATATATAGATATATATAAAATTTGTTTTGTTAGAATTTTTTGGTATATCCTATACGATCAAAAACGTTTTGAAAATATAAACCATAACTTTTATATTTTTTTTCTGCTATCTAAAGGGTGATTCATTTAGAGGTACTTTTTGTGATGGGGATTTAATTGGAGATTGCACATGCGTCGTGTCAACTGAAGTGGCATTCCTGTTCAGTAGTGTTTGACAATTCATAATGGAAAGACTTAGCCCGGCACAGCGTCTACAAATTGTTCAACTTTATTACGAAAATGGGCGTTCTACGAGGAATGTGTATCGGGCGCTTAGAGCAACTTATGGTCCACATAATCGGCCTACCGAACGCACAATTCGCTCTACCATCAATAAGTTTGAGACCCAATTTTCATTATTGGATAATGCTCGACCGAATAGACCACATCCAGCACGTAGTGAAGAAAATATAGGGGCGGTAGCGGAGAGTGTACGCGAAGACCGTGAAGTGTCGATTCGTCGCCGTTCTCAACAGCTTGGCCTGTCATATTCAACAACTTGGCGTATTTTACGTAAGGATCTTTCTTTAAAAGCATACAAAATTCAACTAGTGCAACAACTGAAGCCGACCGACCTTCCGAATCGTTTCCGTTTTAGTCGTTGGGCTCTTGACAAGCTTGAAGAAGATCAACTGTTTTCGAGAAAAATTTTGTTCACCGATGAGGCCCATTTTTGGCTTAATGGGTTCGTGAATAAACAAAATGCCCGTATTTGGGGTGATGAACAACCTGAAGAGGTTCAAGAGCTGCCATTAAATCCAGAAAAAAACAACTGTTTGGTGTGGTTTATGGGCCGGTGGAATAATCGGTCCATATTTCTTCAAAACAGAGGCCGGCCGGAATGTTACTGTGAATGGTGACCGTTATCGCGCCATGATAACAGACTATTTGATGCCAGAAATTGAAGCCCGTGGTCTCGACGAAATTTGGTTCCAACAAGATGGCGCCACTTGCCATACAGCCCGTGAAACCATGGCTTTACTGCGAGAGCAATTCGGCGAACAGATCATTTCACGCTTTGGACCAGTGAATTGCCCGGCTAGATCATGTGACATCACACCTCTTGACTTTTTCCTTTGGGGCTATGTAAAGTCCAAAGTCTACATGGATAAGCCAGCTACAATTGAGGCATTGGAGGCCAATATTACTCGAGTCATTGGCCAAATACCACTCGAAATACTCACACGCGTCATTGAAAATTGGAACTTCAGAATGGACGTTGTTAACCGTAGTGGCGGACAACATTTGAAAGAAATTATCTTTAAGAAATAATTGTAAAGAATGGTTCTTTTATATGATAATAAAGATTATAAAATAAAATTGTTTTTATTCATTTTTTTTTTATTTAAAAAAAAGTACCTCTAAATGAATCACCCTCTATAATAAAAAACAAATTTAAATATACAATTACAGCTATATTTCAGTACTTAAGCTACGTCATTGGGCAAATAGATCAAAAGAAACATGTGTCAGGTGTTTGCTTGTATTTAAGTAAGGTCTTTACTCTAATCATAAATTATTTCTGTATAAACTAGGCTTGCCTAACTTATTATTAAAATCTTACCTTACTAACAGAGTTAGGACTGCTTATATTGGTTCTGAACAGAAAAAATAATATTCCTCTATAAATCAGATAACAAAGGGGAACATCAAGCATAAATATTTGAATTAACCTTCTTTTTAACATTTGTCAATGATTTAAGAAACTACTAGGCAGGTAGGTACCTACCTACCTAAACCTGGTAAATAAATATAAGGAACAAATAAAATAATTAACAGTTTAACTGCTAACATCATTCTATAAACTACACCTACAAGATGTTCTATATCTATTTCTCAAAACTTAATTTAACATCACTATATCAATCCATAGACGATAATTCATGTGTTAAATCTTCTTCCAACAAATTATTATTGTTTAGAGTTCAACTGAAAAAGTAAAAAAAATGTCAGAATTTTTAAAATATAACTTTGTCTCTATGTTAGTATAAATGGTAAAAGTATAGAATAAGTTAATAATTAAATTGTTAGGACTTCTAGTGGACGATATTCTATTTTGCCAATGTCCAGAGCATAATTTCATAAAGTACTGTGTTCTGGCCTTACCGAGAAACATTAGCAAAATCTTCGTGGCTCAGAAAAGACGAGTTCGTGTTCTATAAAGGTATATACATTGTCAGACCATCTTGGAAATATGTCAAACCTAAGTGAAGAAAATGCCTATTGAAAATGAATTTTATCCCTTAGGTGAATATTGTAATTTATAATCTAACATATTTTTTTTCTTTCTGTTGTACCCTTTCACTATATATTTAGGTTTAGAACTTTAAAGTGATTTTGTTGTCCGTTAGATGTAAAATATTTTTATACCTGTGATAATGTTTATATAATAGCATAATTATGTGATGAATAGGTCCTCGGTCCTTATTTAGACTATTTTACATTTTGTATTTCAATATTTATTTTTGAACATTCACAACTGCGGATACGAATATCCGTTACTCATATTCGCGAATGCAAATTTGGCGCTGTTTGTCTATGATGAAAGGTTGGCTACTATGCGTTACGCTTATGCACGCACACATGTAAATTACTCGTGTGATAGACTGATTGTGTCTTATGGCGTAAATAGCCGACACCGAGCGAACTAAACCGATAGTATGATTTGGTTTTACATTTGAAATTAGATTAACAAAAAAGATTTGTTTGTGTCACAATCTGAAGTGATAATTTTTCCTTTTAAGGGGAATTAGTCAGTGAACTTAACATGAGTAAATCAAATATATGAGTGAAATTCGGGCTTATTTTACACAAATCAATGCAGAGCATGCAAATTGTAAAATATGTCAAAATGAATATTCACGCAAAAGAAGGACGACTACTACAATGAGAAACCATTCAAAATGCACGCAGAAAAAGAAATACCGTGAACTCGAAATTCGTGAAAATTGGCAGAATACTTCTAAAATAAATGTATTGGCTTCATCTTCAAAACAGTGTAGTAAAACTCACCTAAAACAAATGTATTTTGTTGATTATGTCGAGAAATACAAACAGTGGGATATTAACAATACCCAGTCTCTGAAAGTTGACAATTTAGTGAGCGAAATGATTGCCTTAGAAGACTTACCCGTCAGTTTCGTAAAAAGTATTGGATTTACAAGACTAGTAAAGCACCTATGTCCGTTCTATAATTTTAAAACTCGTCAATATATTTCTTCATTTGTTTGCGAAAAGTTATACGCTAAAATAAAAGGCGAAATTCTTGAACAGATAAAATGTTTTGACATCTGGTCTGGTCAGTTTCTTGTTCTGGAATATCGCTGCTGAGCTCATATTATAACGGATCAGTTTGAAAGAAAAATGCTACATATAGCTGCAAAAGTTGAAAATATTCGATCATCATGGGATATATCCAAGGAAAAAGTATAATGCATTGTTAGACAGCGGATGCTAACATAAAATAACCGGTCAGTAAGTGTTCCGTACGTTAATTGCTTTTAGAATAAAAATTTTTGTTACGGAGGTAAAAAATGATCTCTGACTTCACAAAACACACCCCAAATGAGTTTTGAACAAAGTTTGTTTCGGATCTTTAGTGAAAACTAATGACCTTGAAATTTTTGTTTTTTTTTATATACCAGATAAATTGATAAACGTGATAATTTTCGTTCAATGTACACCCGATGGAGAATATACCAGAATTTTTTCAAAATTTTTTGACCTGTACTTTTCAAGATAAAGGGGGGGACAACGATTTTTCGCGATGTTAATAATACAAAGAAAAGTGTGCGCAAGTATTACATTATATATAATTTTAAACTCGGGTTTTTACAAGCTTTCATTTGACACCCCACTCGACGGCGTAGTAATTTTTTTTTCACTTCCCCAAAACTAACCCCTTAAGTCAAAATTTAACTTTCAAAACTACACGTCTCTGATAAGGC
Source organism: Pachyrhynchus sulphureomaculatus (assembly GCA_019049505.1). Taxonomy (NCBI): domain Eukaryota; kingdom Metazoa; phylum Arthropoda; class Insecta; order Coleoptera; family Curculionidae; genus Pachyrhynchus; species Pachyrhynchus sulphureomaculatus. Next base: position 162,877,366 of record CM032447.1, on the reverse strand, counting down.
CATCAATTCCTATATTAGCACCTTTCTATGTCACATAGTTCCGGAGAAAATCGGGTGTGACAGACGGACGGACGGACACCGAAGTGATCTTATAAGTGTTCCGTACGAAACACTAAAAAGGTAGTCATTCGGGGTAAGAGAGCGTGTCGGGTAAGAGATCGCAATGCGACTATATCCGCAGGGAGTGAAGGGATCGGGGGCGCTTGTTTGAAGAAATTAGTGGCAAGCGAGCGGCCATCTTGAAGCTCCGCGACACTTCGCTGCGCACCGTTAGTGTAACAAAATACGACGAAAGATTAAAATTTACAGTTTATTCTGTAGATTTTTGTGCTCAGGAAAACTTGTATCACATCTGTGGAGGTAGGTTAAACGCAGTAAGTAGTGTTTAATGTTGTAACACCACTAATGTAATATTATTATTAAGAGCAAAGTTTAAGGTTATCTCTAGAGTTGTTCGTATAAAGACGGGTTATTTAAAAAGTAGTCCCGTGGGGTACGAGAGCAGGGTCAAAAGAACGCATGCGAACATTTACCCCTACGTGCGTTCTCTTGTCCACATATTGAATGTTATATAATATATTTTACTAAGATTACTTAGAATTGTTAACATTTTCGTTGTACTCACCTAGATGTTTTTCACTTACAGAAAAATGCCACGTAATTATGTTAGAAAGCGACCAGACAGAAAAGTGGTAATGGAGGAACAAATTACAAGAGCCAAAAGACTCATGTCGGAGGGGAAGAGTCAGAGGCGTACTGCTGAAGAAGTTGGTGTTAACGAAGGAGGTCTCAGAAAGACTCAAAAACAGTAATGTTCCAATATCTTTAGGTCAACATTTAACGAGGCTGAAGAGTTAGAATTTGCTGCCCACTGTAAAAAAATGGACGAAATGTTTTTTTGGCTTAACCATTAACGATATGTGTCGTTTAGCGTATGAGTTTGCTGTGGCAAATAATGTACAACATCGCTTTCATGAGTCATCAAAAATGGCTGGTCGTGATTGGGTGGAATGTTTTCTCCGACGACACCCCAGTCTATGTTTGCGACAGTCTGCTCCAACCAGCTTAGCAAGGGCAATAGAATTTAATAAAGCGCAAGTAGAGAGATTTTATAAAAATCTCAAAGAGATCTATGATAAGCACAACTTTCTTCCTAGTAAAATATACAACATGGATGAAACGGGAATAAGCACGGTTCCAAAAAAAAACCCAAAGGTGGTGAGTGTCAGAGGTAAAAAAGTAGTCGAAAAAAATAGTTTCTGCAGAGAGAGGTGCTACCATAACAGAAGTAATGTGCATCAGTGTGACAGGACATTTTGTACCTCCGGTGTTTATTTACTCGCGCCAGAGACCACACTCTGAGTTACTAGATGGTTGCCCGCTGCAAAGTGGTTTCTAACAGTGAGTTCATAAAAACAGACATATTTGTCAATTGGCTGCAACATTTTAAACATTTCACCAACCCAACTCAAGAGGAATCTGTGCTACTTGTTTTCGACAACCACTCCTCTCATATCAGTCTCGAAGCAACGAGATATGCTCGTGCGAACCACATCATAATCGTTACACTTCCACCAGCTGGAAGTCATAAACTTCAACCATTAGATGTTGCTGTTCATAGCCCATTGAAGACAAAATACTCGTTCGCAGTACCAAGTGGCTCGTCTATTCCATGCTGCGTATAAACATGTTGCTACTATGTCAAATGCGGAATCTGGTTTCCGAGCAACAAAAATATTTCCATTTGCGGATGATCTTTTTGATGATACAGACTTTGCACCTTCCACGGGGACTGATCAATTTTCCCGAACAAATAAGTCCATGGAAGAGGATTTGAACCAACCATCGATAGAAAATGTACCTGAGATAGATGAACATAATGTGAGTCCGTCCCTGCTCGATAATAATTGCACTCAAATGGCAAATATCTTGACCAACGAACTAGATATTAATGTACCTGCTTCAAATAATAATGCAGAGTGTATTAATCCATGCCTACCTGTTGAAGAGGCGAGCATAGACAAATAGGCTGACAAATTTTGGATGAATAAATCAGTTACAGAGAAGACAAATGTAGCAGAGTGTAACATTTCATTAAATAAAGAAAACGTTCAGCCAGATAATCAGGGTGAAATGTTAGTAGAACTTAGCCTTTTCCTAAGATGGTTGAGAAGAAAAAGAGATCAAGAGTAAGTTTAAAATCCGAAATTATTACGGCAAGTCCTTCTAAGAATCCATTAGAAGAGAAACACAGAATTGAAGAGGAACAAAAATCAATCAAAGCACGGCAACGCAGAAAACCAATGAACTTAGATTCTGAAGCGGGTAAAATAATAAAAGAAATAGTAAGAAAATACGTGTTCAAGAGCAAAGAATAAAGAATCCCATTATTGTCCCATCTGCAAAGAAAAATATGTAGATCCACCTACATGTGGATCCAGTGCCTGTTATGTAAAAAAGTGGTTTCATGAAGAGTGCACGCCTTATATAGAAAGAGCTTTCACGTGTGACTTCTGTGAAGATTGTTAACCTAATACTTGCTTATTATTTAATTATATTTTTCTTTTATAATATTTTTGATGTTTTTTTTTATATTTATCTTGAGCTGCATTTATTGTAAGAGTCCAGTTACATATAAAGTCGTAAATGATTCAACTGTTCTCACTAGCGGATTTATTGTTAATTGTTATGTATAAGAATTGTTTATTTTTCTTTATTAAAGTAAAAGTATCTTTATTACCCGAGAGAAAACTGAAGATTATTTGAGTATTCCTTTATTTTGTTAAGTTTTGTTTAGCGTTTGATGTCTAGCTATCCCAATAAAAGTACTAAATACTTTAAGAATACTGATCTCTTTGTAGCTGTATTATTATTGATTAAGAATTTTTTTGAACCAATCGCAAAGTAAAGGTACTTTGCGATAAAAAATGTTTTATTGATGTCAAGATGACTGTTAATATTGATTAATAAAAACAGTTATTTTTTTATTATTTAAGTATATTATTTCGCTCATTTCCCATAATTTACTTAAGCGCGTTATTTACCCCATAAGCAAACTTTTACCAGAAGACTGCGTACTGTTATCCGCATTGCGGGTCAAGAGTTCGCATTTTGACCGAGCCTCATCATTGTCTGATTCGAAGAAAACTGTATATTAAGCTAGTACGTACACGTATGCATTTTATAATGCTTAAATGCTCTATATAATAAGCATTATCATATTGTTTACATCCAATTATTTTTGTTTTGGCGTATTTGTGAAAGGTAAAATGCATGCTCTTGACCCAAATGAATCTATCTATTAAATATTTAAAATATAGATTGTTCTGCACATCAGATTCAACTGATTGTCAAAAAGGGGCTGAAGGCAAATAGAGCTTTAGATGAACTTTCAACCATACCAAAGAGACTTGATCGACCAAATCTCAAAATTTTTCAAGAATGTGTTATAGAATGGAATAACACTTTCTTCATGCTTGAACGTATTTTACGAAACAAAGATTCTTTATGTCTCTATGCATCACCAAGCAACAAAATTCCACAACTGACTTCCAAAAAGTAGATTATTGTGGAAAAACTGATTTTGTTACTTCACCAAAGAGTTGAGTGCAGCTAGTATTTCAATATCAATAGTGACTCCGTTATTCGCCCCTCTAGAGAAGATGATTGATGAATTTGACTTATCTGATGAATACGTTGGGACCACAACTCTCATTCTAAAACCGGAACTCAATCGCAAATTTTCGCATTTGGAAAAGAATTTATAATTTGCACACGGCTACTTTCATTGACCCAAAATACAAAGTTAGATTTTTCAGAAACCCCTTAATAAAGGAGCAAGTTATAAGGAACATCATGAATTTAATTAGGGAATATGAACCAGGCCTACCTTCAAATTGGTCAAGTGGTTGCAATGCTAAGCATATCAGAATGACTGACATTGAAACCCCAAATCCGGCGTTTTTCAATCAATGAATCGCGTACGTCTAAAGGATACTATGACTTTATTGATGGATTCTAGCGACACTGAAGACGAAATCATAATCAAAGTCCTGATCGAAATCCTACAACTTTTAGTTAAAAAAAAAACAATATTTAGAAGAAAAACACTTACAAAATGATCTAGATCCTCTAAGTAGGTGGAAGTTGAACAAACAGAAGTATGGGCATCGTTTCCCCATACCAAGGCAATTAGTTACACCACCCACAAGTGTTCCCAGTAAACGAGTTTTTAGTGGAGCTGGTCTTCTTTACACCCCCCAGTGAAACAGACTGCAAGGAGAAAAGGCATCAAAGCTTCTATTTGTTAAATTTAATATTTCTCTGCTTCAATTTGATTAATAAGTCGGAATTTAAGACTGATGAACAATAAACTGTGTAGAATAAGATAAAGAATTTATTGAAGTTTATTTTCTCTTTTCCAAGAAGTGATTAGGTGTTTTTCTCAGAAAGTCTTTGTTTAGTTATCCAATAGATAGAAAGATTGTATTTGTATTAAAAACTTAATTAAATTTGTAATTAAATGTATAGTTTTGGTTTCCAAAAAGTTGATTATTGAACATAAAAAAAAACAGTCATTAGCATTCATCTGTTTTGTAGATCACAATTTATTTAAGATTTCTAGGCTGTGATTCGTTGTCCTTTGTAATAAAAATGTAAGAAACAACTCTAAATTTTTATTATGTAACAAAGATAATTAAAATATTATTTCGTTTCTTTCATTTTCTCTTTTTTTTTTCGCGCGCTTAAATCTAAAATGTTGATGCTAAGATATTTACAAGGTATTCGCCTTAATTCTTGAGAATGCGAATACGAATATTAAAAAAACGTGCGGATATTTGCAAATGCGAATATTCGTTAGATCGCTAATCACACACATTCTTTATTAACCTTAAATTATGTAATGTTACAGTATGATTCTGTTCAAGAGCATATTCCGCAATATTTGATTTTTAAGATCTACCGTACCTGAAATGGGCTAAATAATATCTAAATCTTGTTTGAATCGACCTTCTTGTTTGTCCAGCATATTGCTTGTTGCAATTATTACAACATTTTTCATAAATGCCTCTTCTATCGTGTTTGTGAGTCTTAACCTTTGGATTTCCTCAGGCATTTTTTTAAGTTGTCTGATGACTTATAGAATAACGCGAAGCCTACATTATTAAGATATCTAGTATATTTTGGATTATATGGTATTCAAATCGTCAAACACTGCTCACAAATAAAAAAGGTTTGGAGTGTTTGACATAAACTTACGTCTATTTATTAACATGTTTATTAGGTTTTCGACATAACCTTTAACTTTAACTACCTTCTTAATATAGTAGGATTCGTTTCATTTCTCAATCTGACTTCATTCAAAGTAAAAGAAACGATGAACCGAAAATCCGCAGGATAAAACTCACGAACGTGATAGAAGTGAAATTTACAAAATAGGTTGAGTGTAACAAGACGTATGTTGGCCAAACAAGAATGTCGATTCAAACAAAATTTAAAGAACATGTAGCTCATTTAAGGTAAGGTAGAACTGAAAAATCGAGTATTGACAAACACACGTCGATGTCAAAAATAAAATCCTTTGATGTGTTGGTGATAACTATTGTGTGGTATTTTGCCAATGATTCCAAAGACTCAACATAGTTATTTATCTGCTAATAATCATAACCGTGTTTTATTGTTAATATTATAATATTAAAATTATATTTGATGACATTCTCAATGTTCGATGAATATATATGACAATAAAACTTTACCGCACTAATATGTTTTTTTTTAAGTAAAGTCGTGTAAATTTGCCGCCTGTAGTAGCTCAGTGACTTTAACTAATAATGCGGTGTTATGCATACAAGTTTGGTCATTTTGTTTTTAGTTGCTTCGACACATAGTTTTGTAACGAATACTGCAATTGTTGATCCCGTCAAGGGTGACCTATACAGGCTGCATATTATACATCTTACAATATTTTTTCAGAATATACGTAGTCTGCAGAATAAACTAACTGAACTGCAGATTATAGCAGAAGACCACAAATTTGATATAATCTGTCTGTGTGAGCACTGGTTGTGCCAGGAGAATATAATGCTATACCTCTTGGTTACGAAATAAGTGAACAATATTGTCGCAAAGCTGCGCAACTTGGTGTTGTCATGATACTTACAAGACACAAGCTTCATGTTAACAACCTTAGTGCAATTGCTAGAATCACACAGAATCTTCACCTGGAGGCCGTGGCATGTGAGGTGACATGTGACGCAGGGAAGATAATAATAAGCTATATATATATATATATAGATCCCCTAATGGTGATATACCTACTTTCAGGAACTTCTGTCCATCTTATTCAATGAAAACAAAAAGTTTTATATTTTCGGTAACATTAATATAGAGCTGAACGATCATAACTTATCAACAAGGGAATTTATAAGTATAACAGAATCTTATAACCTCACCTTTCTTATTAATGGAGCCACTAGACTTTAAAAAAAAATAGTAGTATTAACAATGGTATTACTAATGACAAGAATAATTGTAGGGTTTCACTGGAGGATTTTTACTTATCTGATCATAAAGATATTGTAAACAAAATTGCAACTGAACACATGAGAACCACTATTAATAAGACAGAAATTATAAAGTTCCGTCCAATGTCTAAACTATCTATTGAAATGTGGGTACGAAAACTGATTTGCTGGGATTGGTCAGAACTTGAAAATGCACCTGATATTAACACTTCTTGTAACTATGTAATGCAAGTAATATCAGAATCTCTTGATGAATATTTTCCTCTAAAAACAAAAACTATACTTGTCAAAATAAGCCAAAGAAATGGTTCAATTCTGAACTTAAAACAATCAGAGATAATATGTCATTTCTAACTTATTGAAAGATCGAATCAATGCTAGAAAATTACATAAACAAAGAAAAACTGAGCTAAAAACAAAGTATATAAGAGGAAAAATACTTCAGTCCTATAACAAATAAAAAACAAGGTGAGAAATGGTAAATGAATTTAAAACAAAAATTAAGCTATTTCATAACATAACACCTGATGATTTTAATGATTATCTTTACAGTGTGGTTACACAATTTACTAAGGCATTGTCGGGGTCTGATGGGAGCATTCCTGATCCAGTGGCATGGAGTGCCTGCTTTGTAGCGGGGGTGTCATAAGGCTCAATATTGGGACCAATCCTATTTGTGATATATGTCAATGATTTGCTTCACTACTTAGAGGAGGACATTAACATTATATAATATGCAGATGATACCACCCTATACTCTGCTCATAAAAATAAGCAGACATCTGAAAATACAATAAATGTTAATTTAAATAAAGCAGAAAAATGGTTCCAAGCAAACTCACTAGGTCTCAACCTAGGTAAGACTGCCATACTAAACATGTCACTAGGTAAGAAATTCAGAAGATAATCCTGTTAAGTTTTTGGGGCTTTATATTGATTCAGGGCTCTCCTTTAGATGCCATATTGTACAACTCAGCTGGACCCAATCAAAGGTAATTTATTTCATCCGAAAAATAAAACATTATTCAACAATGGATACTATGAAACTTGCCTACATGGGCCTTTTCCATAGTCGACTAAATTATGCAATTTTATTATGGGGAAATACGGTTGATTGGCCAGTTATCTTTAAACAGCAAAAGAGGGTTATAAGAGTCATCGTAAATGTGTCACTAAGGCAATCCTGCCGAGAACCCTTTGGGCAATTAAAGATTATGACAGTGACATTGTATATTTACCGATGCCTGTCTTTTGTTAAAAATAACCTGGATCCCTTAACAACACATGATGATATCCACAATTATGAAACAAGAAATAAAAATAAGATCATCATTCCTTGGCAAAGGCTGACTGCAACTCGTAAGAGTTTTATTGTCTCCGCTGAAAAATTTTACAACCACCTTCCGACTTCAAAAGTCTGTCCACACGTAAATTTAAACATGAAATAAAAAAACTATTAATATCAATATGCCGAGTACTTTGGGACAATTTGAATATTGTATATTGTATTTCATTATGGCCTGTTTGGTTATCGATTATCGATTTTATTATTCACTTACATATATAATTATTTCATTTTCAACTGTATCTGACGATGCAAAGACGATGTGCAGGTTAGGTTTGCTTAACATAATTTGTACAAGTTATTATGCAAATAAAGTATTATTATATTATTATTATATAAGAGAGTTTAAAGTAAGGCAGAACTGCTGTTCATTTACGGAAGGGTGCACGAACGTTCACCATGAAAAATGAAGTGGCCGTGCATCAGTGATGAAGTGGCCCAAAAATTTCGTGAAAATCGTCTCTTCACCATGTCGGAACTATCTACAATGTTTCCTCATGTTTCACAATCCATGGTCTATGACGTTTTGAATGAAAAATTGTACTATAAAAAAAGACGGTGATACCGACCAGTTTAAATCACTGGCAGCAGAATTTTTTGAACAGAGAATAAAGAAGCTGTGAAGCTACGAACACTATGAAGAATGTTTTCAAGTCGAAGTATGCAAAAGTTATATTTTTTCTTTTTTATATATAAAATATGTTAGTATAAAAAACCCTCTTGAGTTTTTGGTATTGCTTGGTTCATCAATTTTTTTTAACTGGATTAATAAAGTTTTTTACTTCTGAAGAACTGAAAATCACTAAAATAAATCCTATTTTATAGGATAGGGGATCCATGAATAACTATCGACCGATAAGTGTTATTAGCGTCCATATATCGGTCTATCGATGTGGATGAATTTCGGAATGGTGTTATTTAAAACAGCAATACCACAAGTGCATTGTGTTGTATGTATTGAATAATATATTAGTTAAAATGGACAGAAAAAAAATGTATTAGCAATATTTATATATCTGCAAAAAGCATTCGATGTTATAAATATTGGTATTTTTTAAAAGAAGTAAGAAGTACTGGATTAAGGGGAAATATTTTCAATCTAGTAAAAATAAATAAAGAGCAGGTTTCAAAATGTACGAATAGGTGATTCTAACATTGACATTGAGGGTAATGAATATGATATATCTCAAGGATCCATCCTCGCACCTTTATTATACTCTTTATATGTACTGAGCGTACATTGCGTTGAATTGATGGCAAGATATTACACTTTTGCGGATGATACTGCTCTGCTGTATAGTAGAAACATATAGTAAATGAACTTAGAGAACACCTACTAATTCTGATTTACAACGATAAAGAAACTGGTTGTTGCATAATAAATTAAAAATTAGTATTGAAAAAACTGTGTTCATATTATTTAAACAAAAAAATAAAAAAGTAGAATTTTGATAAACAATGCGGAAATAGCCCGGATTAAGAAAGTTAAATATCCAGACCTGTGGATTAATAATCAACTTAATTGGAAGGAACACATACAACACATATCAATAAAAATTACACTAATGATCATATCTCTATATAGATGTAGATGGTGTCTAACACACAAAACAAAGTTAAACGTATATAAATTATAGTTCATATCCTAATTTCGGTATTTAGTTCCTGTTGTGGAACTAAAGATTTTAATACTATGCAAGTATTTTAAAACAAAACTCTTGAAGTATTATTTAGATACAATAGATTAACCCAGACAGGGAGTTAAAATGTATAAATTAAAAAAATTTATGTTAAAGTAACAGATAGAGCACAAAAGTGTAATGCAAATATTATTTTTAATAAAGATGTGCACCCTTACACCACTAGGAATAAAAAGGTGATATGCTGTCATAATGTTAGAACCAATTATAATTTATGCGATTCTATAGCGACAACTCTCTGTGTTTGCAATAGCTTACCTACACATATGCGTGATATATAAATTTTGTGCAAACATATCTTCCATTGAGAGTGGCCGATATAATTTGAAATATAGTATTGTACTTTACTTATAATAGTTTATATTAATATTTGTTATTAAATGAGCGTTCCCGATACCAGTGTTTGAATGCACTACTTAGAGATAACTGAAAATGATATTGTTATAACTTTGGTGGTTCTAAATAAATATTAAAAAAAAAAAAAAAAAAAATTACTTCCTCTTTAACCGGAAGTAATATCAACCTATTTATTTTAATTAAATTCCCATATTTTTCATTCAATATTCTACCAAAAATGCTCGTTTTAATTGCATATCACATATTAGCATTTATCTTAAAAATGACATCCTAGCTGAAATTTTCTTCAATACCCAAGATGGCGTTAAATTCGTTCAAACAAGATATCTTTTTAATTGGATGATACGAATTGGTTAATATGGTTTATTTTATATTATCTCAATAACATGTAAGTTTACAATTAATTAATTAAATAGTTACAGTACATAACATTCCAATGGAGGAAAAAAGGTAACGAACCCTTTCTGATGACTTCTTAACTTACAATTTTAATTTTATAATTTTTTACTACGGTCCCTTTTAATCACGATCAACATCATCACAAAATCCTTGTGCATTCAATTAACTCAGGCACTGCACGTATCCGATCCTCGTATACCATTTAAATAGAATAGAAGAGTACATGCGACGGGCCGTCAGTTCACGCACATACTGTTAAAAGCGCCAAGTTACCTGTGGGTGGGAACTTACATGGGACAACCCATGGGCGGGTCTTCGTGAACGCTCATTAATTATCACCCTTGTTACTGTCTAGATAAATAAACCGTATAATATACTTTTATGAAACGGTTATTGGATAAACAGTTTATTTAGCTTAAGTCATTTGCCTATTAATAGCTGAGGCTTTAGAGGGGTGGTAATTTTCCAAATATATTATCATTAAAATTATGTTAGACACGCAGAGACATATATAAAAAAGGCTTTATTAAGGGTTAAACGCTTCTTTATTACTAACAAATATGGTCAAATGGGTACTGTCCGTATCCTGAATCACTATTCCCATCCAATAAATAAATCATGATCTGAACAGAGACAAAAGAAAAATTAAAAAGAACCTGGTTTTTCAAAATTACTCCTAATTATAATACTAATTTATGCCAAAAACAACACAAAATTCAATAAATAACTCTTTCGACAATTTTTTAACTTACCTGAGGGTTTTTCTGACTTAAAACATAACTCTAAAACTATAAATAATACAAAAAAAAACTGTTATCACCACAAAATATTCCGCCCAAGAAAAACACAGCCCTCCTAAAAAAAACATTGAACAAAGTTATGGGAGAACGGTCCATGAGGCACTATTAAATTCGTAAATTTCCATACTACCATACCAGTAGGCAGGTAATTTCTAATTACACTGCATAAAATTATCTTCAGTTAAGTATAAGAAAAATTTTCTGGGTTACCTAATATTCACTATATTAATGCTTTTTGGATTTTTTTCAAACATTCGTAATTTAATATTACTATAAAATGCTTTAAAACACCGCCTTGTTTTTTTGATGATTATAAACAAAGTAGCATGGGACACCAGGAAGAAGCTGGCTACATTTATTACATTAAAATAAAATTAATATTTTGCAGTTTAAAAATTGATACTTGTAGTTTACAGTATGCTCTTTTCTACCCATAATCTTTATTATTGATAATGTGTACGAGCAAAGAAACAAAATTCCTGTTGACAGTTTTTAAGTCTCCTCGAAGGCGGTTGTCCAGTTTTTTCTCCACAATTTCAGAGGTCTCCCTTAGATATCTTCCTCCTGACTTTTATTACCTCAACCAGATCGGTACTGCACATTCTATTCATGTTTTCTCCTATGCCTATCATGTTTACTGAAAAAGCATGGTGAACTTTTTCCATCGCTTATCTTTATTTTTGTTTGAATTAATGTTCTGCCATCATGTACGTCACTTATTTATTGGATAAAATTCGTTCTAGTCTTTAAGTATTTCGTTGACATCCTATATATCCAAAGCCACTTAATATTTATGATGATAAATGTTTTACATGAACGTAACTGTATTCCAAGACACAATAATTTAGAATATAAAGTATGTATATATATATATATATATATATATATATATATATATATATATATATATATATATATATATATATATATATATTATATATATATATATATATATATATATATATATATATATATATATATATATATATATATATATATATATATATATATATATATATATATATATATATATATATATATATATATATATATATATATATATATATATATATATATATTATATATATATATATATATATATATATATATATATATATATATATATATATATATATATAATCGGATTAATTTTTTCTCGTTAGGTTGGTAGGACCTTAACTGTCATCTGTGTCAAATTTTAAGACCATAGCGTCAGTAGTTAATAAGATTCGCTTGCATTCGTTCAACAACAAAAGTGTGTTTTTCGATTTTTAACATGAGTGAAAAAATTCAGCAAAGAAGTTGCATTAAATTTTGTTTTAAAAATGGTTTTTTTTTTCGGCTTCCCAAACGTTCCAATTTGATTCAAGAGGCCGGAATTATGGGCTGGTAACTCTTGGTTTTTTCATCACACACACAGCATTGCTTCTTCGCGATTTTTTCATCAAAAATTCAACTCATATCATTCCGCAATCGCCCTATTCGCCTGATTTACCTCCGTCGGACTTCTAGCTATTCCCTAAACTCAAAAAACCGCTTCGAGCACATCGTTTTGAGTAGACTGAGGAGATTGAAACCGAATCGAAGAAGGCTTTAAAGGCCATTCCAGAAATCCAATTCAACAACTGTTTCGAAGACTGGAAAAAAACGTTGGCATAAATGCATTGTATCCAAGGGGAATTACTTTGAAGAGGACGAAATAAATTTGGAAAAATAAATAACCCGTTTGCGTTTTATTTCAAAAGTCTTGCTATTTTTGATCACAGTAGTAGTAGTAGTAGTAGTAGTAGTAGTAGTAGTAGTAGTAGTAGTAGTAGTATATATATATATATATATATATATATATATATATATATATATATATATATATATACATATATATATATATATATATATATATATATATATATATATATATATATATATATATATATAAAATAAAGAGAGAGAAAGCAAAAGTTGCCGTATCTAACAAAATCCTAAGTTGGGGAACTCGGCAAAAAGGGCATCAACAAGATGTTCACACTATATTCATTTAGCCAATATTTCGGTCCTAGGTTGGGACCTTCTTGGTTGCTTCGTTATCTCTTTTTCAGTTTGTGCCCTGATGAAGGTCCCAACCTAGGACCGAAATATTGGCTAAATGAATATAGTGTGAACATCTGTTGATGCCCTTTTTGCCGAGTTCCCCAACTAGTTTCATAACTAACCTAGTAGGTGCGATTATCATCCCTTCGGGCTATATGGCCTTTTTTTATGGGTCTAGCACATGCGCTGCAGCGCTAAAGCGCTACAGGAGTGGCACGCTGTGAATTGTACTTGATGGGAAACACAGTCCTGGATAAATTATTCCAAAGAGATGAGGTTCTCCATATAAACGACTGGTTGAAAAGGGTTGTACGAGGAGTAACAAGCTGAACGTCATACGGATGTGACGTATTAGCGCGACGTATATTTCTAGCATGCACCGCTCTGGCCGGAATTAAGCGAGCTACATCTATCGAACACTTTCTATGAAAATACTTGTAGAACAGGCTCAAGTCGCCAACCGTTCTTCGGTGTTCCAACGAATCAAGGCCATCGTCCAGTTCCGGGTCTCCAATCAGACGAACAGCTCTTCTCTGAATAGAATCCAACAAACGCAGTGTATGTTTGGGAGTAGAGCCCCAAACATGGAAGTAGTACTCCATAGTTGGCCGAATTTGAGCTTTGTACAGAATTAAGAGTTGTTGTGGAGTGTAAAGCTTTCTAATTCGAAATAATATGCATGCTCATTCGTTGTCTGATGATTCTGTTTGTTATCCTATCCTTCCTTGTGATCCCAACATAGCTCTCTCCATTCCCCTTGTGATATGTGATTACCGGCAAAACGTATCGTTCATAGTTTTTTAAGCACGTTGGCAAATCACCTTGCAGCGTATCTCTCAGGTTCCCAAAACCCGCCCATCCTAAACCCACACGATGGCGTATCTCATGGGCTTGGTTATCTTGGCCAATTTATAATTCATGACTCAAATAATTGTAATTTTGGACTTGCTCCACTTCACTTTCATTAAAGTTCATATTAGTGTTTGTAACTAGATTAGTCATAAACATGGTTTTCTCAAAATTAATGTTGCTGATGTTACTTGCAATTCCTCAAGCATTTGTTGAATATCACCTAGATTGTCGGCTATTATGATAATATCATTAGCAAAGCGCAAGTGATTTAGGTGTTTGCCATCCATGTTTAAGCCTTTTTCATCCCAATTAAGTTCTTTAAAAGCATACTGTAACGCCGCCCTAAAAAACTTAGGAAAGATCGTATCACCTTGTCTAATTCCACGTTTCACCCGGTATTTAGTTGTGGATCTATGGGGTCTTGAGTTTAATTAACTGAATATATCGGTATTCTCATTGCCGGCAGCTCCACGGTGTCAAAAGCTTTTTTAAAATCAACAAATATTAATATGAGTGGTCTGTTTTATTCTATAAATTTATCTATGACGGTCTGTAGATGATCATTAGTACCATATCTACTTCTAAAGCCACCCTGTTCCTGTGGTTGATAACAATCCAGTTTTCATTCTAGGCGTTTGGTTATAATTTTGGTGAACCACTTATACAAGCGGGAGAGTAAACTGACTAATCCATAATTTTGAATGTCGGCTATTTTTAAGAATGAGGACCCTCACTGCGTTATTCCATTTGGTTGGGATTATGCTATTTTTCAAGCACAGGTTGAAAAGAGAAACTATAACCTTCAACAATCCTTCGTCACCCATCCCATACAGCTTCAATTATAATCTGATCTTCTCCGGGAGCTTTATTATTTTTCATTACTTTAAGAGAAAGCTTTACTTCGTCCAGTGTTATCTCCGGTACTCCAGTAATTCTTCTGACCCCTGGTTGAGTAATTTATGTATTTGTTATTTCGAAGCTTCGTTTATTGACTCTCTTTGTTGGCTTGTATTATAGTCCTCTGTAGAATTCTTCTGCAATTTCTATAAGTCTTTCCCTATTTGTTGTCTCATTTTCTTCACCATCTCTAAGTATGTGTATTTCTCTTGTTCCACCCGTTAATTTCCTTTTGAATATTCTCATGTTTTTGTTTTCTTCGATTGTGTTGTATCTTCTTACGTCTTTCCACATCTCTGTTGACATTTTCCTATTTAAATTCCTTAACTCCTCCGAATCTCCATTTTGTTCTCTTGTCGTAAGTGCCCTTTCCATTATAAGTTTTTTAGTGTTTTTCATCTTTCGAATTTGGTTCTTTACAGGGACGTTGTTGTTACGATATCAGTGTTTCTGTAATTGTGTTGTTCAATGTTTCGACACCGTTTAGAAGGTTATGTTCACCACGATAACATCCGAGATATTTCTTTTTTGGCCTGTTATAAACAAGTCAATCTCGTTTTTTATTTTTCTATTAGGGCTCACCCACGTATATCTTCGATGAATCTTCCTTTTGAAAAAGCTGTTCATTACATACATGGTGTCGCAAAAAATTTAGTAGCATTTGTCCTCTCTCGTTCCTACCTTCCAATCCAAATTTTCCTACTGTTGCTTCGGATTCATCGAAATTTTTCGTCTTCATTTTATGTTTGTGGAAGTCTCTCTGTGTCAAGTTTCTGTCCCTCCCAGAATCCACAGGACTGAATCGTTGTCAGTAACAAGAATAGATTGTGGACAGGATCAAGGTTCTGGACATGATTTTCACCTAAATAGGAAAGGATGTAAAACCATGGCTCACATAGGCAGGTGGCAAGCGTGCATGCCTAAAGTAGACCTATCTTCTACCGTGGTCGTAGTGGAGTGTCTCATATATATATATATATATATATATATATATATATATATATATATATATATATATATATATATATATATATATATATATATATATATATATATATATATATATATTATGTTAACAGTCAGTTGATATCAGTTCACACAAAAAGAGACTCCAAGGTATGTTACCGAGTTAAATTATTATTTTTTTAAATATTTTTAGATAATTTTAAAGTCTAACGTATAATCGTGAAAGTATTTTTTAGAAAACTAGTTTTAATGTAAAAAAAATTTTTTTTAGTAAAGAAAAACTTGATAAAGCACAACAAAATGTGAGAAACGTTGTTGTAACCAATAGTAAATTTTGTTTTAAATGACAACCAAAACCCAAGAAAAATATTAGCTATTGTAAAGAAATGGTTGAAGAAAAATAAAACAGAAATATACATATATATAAATATATATAAATATATATATATATATATATATATATATATATATATATATATATATATATATATATATATATATATATATATATATATATATATATATATATATATATATATATATATATCACGGTTGGGCGGAAGCATATTTAAATGAAAAGTGATACCACATAAAACTTTTTTTGCATTCTATTCTCACATATGTTAGTAACTGGAAAAAAAAAATTAAGAAGAATGGTTGAGAAAAGTGAGTTTTTAAAACTACAAATTTCATTTAAATTCTTTTGCAATTTAAAATTATATTATCGATAGGTTGTTAACGTGCAAAATTGGTATGTCTCTGAAGAAATATTATTGAAATAGTGTTTTTCTATATAAAAAAAAAAATGATCTTTCAAAATATGAGATGAGATTTTGTTATTATTGCTATAATATATATATATATATATATATATATATATATATATATATATATATATATATATATATATATATATATATATATATATATATATATATATATATATATATATATATATATATATATATATATATATATATATATATATATATGTATATATATATATATATATATATATATACATATATACATATATACATATATATATATATATATATATATATATATATATATATATATGTATAAAACACATAAAATATACAATAACCAAAAATATCGTCAAAAAGATAAAATTCAAAGTCAAAGTAAATACCTACCGTTACCATACACAAAAAAACTCTCAGGAAAACTAAAGAATGCTCTAGAGAAATATGACATTGTGGTCTGCCATAAAAGGCTTAACAAACTAAAGACGCTATACACCAACTTAAAAAGCCACATACCAACCATGTACCATCAAACCTACTATATTCAATATCATGTGCCGACTGCCCAAACAAATACATTGGGATGACCTGTCAATGGTTAAAGAATCGACTAAATGGACATAAATACACTAAAAACGCCCCAACTGCCATATACAAACACATGACAGAACAAAACCACAACTTCAGTTTTAACGAGACTAAAATTTTAAACAAAGACCACAATTATGAGAAGTTAAACACTAAAGAAATGATCGAAATTAAAAAACAGCAACAGCACGCTGCGAATGATAAAACAGACATAGCACACATTAGCCACATTTACACTAACTTATTAAATTAATTTTGGGCTACCATATATTTAAAATAAAGCAAAAGATAATTTCGTACAAAATAAAAAGCAGAAAAAAATCTAAAAAAATATTGATAACAACTCAGTTCTAATGCATCAAATACGTAATAGTTTAATATCTATCAAACGTTCAAGGTGCCTATGAAATTCATTTTTAAAGTTTTAAAATTATAAATGTATGTTATGTTGTAACTCCTATAAATAGTCATTAAGTTTTATTTTTATTTTTTATTTATTTCGCGTTATAGCGTTTTACGCCTTGCGATTCCCAATCTCCATTGCCTTCTATCATTCTAGTCCCTTTCATTCAGCTGTCTCTCACTCATGGATTCCCTAACTCCAGTTCTTCCTCGGTCTTCTTCCATGTGGTGTCCATTCCAGCAATTTCCTTGGCAGTCTTCCCTCGTTTATCCTCTAAACATGTCCATACCACCTTAACTGGCTTTCCTCTATTTCTTCTATAACACTCTTTCCAACTTCTATTAATTGTCTGACATAGTCATTTGTCCTATGTTCCAGTTTTGACATCCTCGCCGATCTCCTTATAGCATCCATTTCTGTGTCTAGCGTTTTCTTTTTATCGCTCTCAGTCAGTAATTCTCCATATTTGACTGCCGTAAGTTAGTACACTCTTTATCATGGATCTATATATTCTCATCTTGCTTTTCTTTTTGGTGCTTTTTGACCACAGTACTCCATTCAGAGCGGCTTTGTGTAATTCGGTTTTAAATTTGTATCTTTACCCTCTCTCCTAGATATTACTCCCAAGTATTTGTATTGGTCTACTTCTTCTATTTTAATACCGTTCTCAAGTGTTAAATCTCCTGATTTCACACTAACACTCATTTTGTTTTGGTCACATTCATCTCTAGACCCCATCATCTGTACTCCACTAGTTTCCATGCCAAGTTTTAAAATTTAAATAAAAATTTTCACATGTGTGTATACAGTAGTTATAAAAAAAATTGTGTTTTTTAGGAATTGAACGTAAAATAAAAAATTCTTTTGAAAATGCCCTAAACATGGGCGAAACGTGTTTCTTTTAAACAAACGAACCACAAGTTCCAAGAAACAATAAAAAAAAGTTATAGAAAAATGGTTCAGAAAAATTATATATATATATATATATATATATATATTATATATATATATATATATATATATATATATATATGTATATATATATATATATATATATATATATATATAGTGCAATATTTTTTCACGACTGTGCTAATAATAGAGAAAAAATTATTTTCCTGGGTTTGCGGTCTAATCAAACAATTTTTTTTTTATTCTAAATCCTCTAAACAAAAACAAAGGATAAGATTCCGTTGCTACAGAATTGTAAAGTAGTATATGGGATACCATGACAGGATTGTGAAGGTCAGATAACACAAAACCTTAAGTACCGTATTATACAATACAAAAGTGACAGCCGAATTGGTAAAAAATCATGTGCCTTGGCGATCCATTTCCAAACGAACAATCATCAATTTAACTTTAATGGTATCACTATTTTGGAAAGAGAGACTGCCTACACCAAGAGATTCCATAAATTTCAGATCAGTTATAGATCAATTGAGTTCGATATACTGCAATGTAGTCCAGTAAGAATAAAATAGTATTAAAAATGCCTTGCTTCACACTGTTAATACACTGAACTGGTGAATGGGAAGGAATTTTTTGTTTCGGCATATATAGTTATTGTAAAGCAACTGAAAATAGACAGAAGTCCATATTTCAGCAGTTTACTAGCCGTTCTCTTGTCCGGCAAATCTATCCTGAGACGCGGGAGTACGATGGGAGGATGCATATCATTTTATCTCTGATAAAGAATGTAGCTGGATTAAGTTTTTTTGATTTCGCTTGTGTGTCTCGATCACATCATTTTAACGAACAGTAGCAGTCGAAATGTGTAAACTGCAAGTGATAGTGTGTAGTTAATTCCATATTGTAAGTTTTAGACATGTACATTTATTTATTTATTTTTTTTTTGTAATTTTAACGATTCGCGTTTTGATGTTTGTATACTCTGGTTTTTTGTCTTTTCATTGCTTTGGTAATCTTTTTAGCTATTGCCTCCTGATGATGCTGAAAAATAATCGGCGAAATATAGAGGATTTAGAATAAAAAATTTTTTGGTTTGATTATAGGCTGCAAGCCCAGGAAAATAATTTCTTTTCTCTCTCTCTCTCTCTCTATATATATATATATATATATATATATATATATATATATATATATATATATATATATATATACATATATATACATATATATATATATATATATATATATATATATATATATATATATATATATATATATATATATATATATATATATATATATATATATATATATATGGATAATTAAAAAAATCATTTAAAAAAAAAACACCGAATAATTTCCGAGAAAACGGCTTTAATACTAAAAAAATTAGGTGCGTTTCTCATATTTTTCGTCGTCAAAAATTTCTTATAAGTAAGGGCTAATTGACTGAAAACCAGGTTCTGCTTGGGATTAAAGTTGAATTTACAATTTAAAGTAGTAAGATAATTAGAAAATTTGTTCAACTTTTCAGGAATTTTTTATTTTGTTAATTTTTTAAAAATCTTACTGCTGATAATAATAATTTATGCATTAATACAATATATTTCTTAATTATTTTTCATAACATAATTAATTATTTATAATATGAAAAAAATCAAAAGTACTTCAATTTATTTTAAGGTTAAATCAGCTTTTCAACATACATTATGTATAGAGAAGTATAGGAAAATATAGAAAAGTTAGTTTCTATATTATTTGCGACCTCTAGCCTATACAAAGTGCTTGAAATTCCAAGATTTAATTCCGTGCAGTTGCGCGTTGAATGATAAAAACAAATCCAGTAGGACAGTTTTAAGAATCGAATGTTTTAGGCTTCGATATTATATGAAATAAGCGTAATGTTGCTTCCGCACGTAAGTTCAGTGAATCTATATATAGACAAGGCGAAATCGGCGCCATCGTTGGAAAAAATTTTCTAATTGAATTTTTTTTCATAACCTTCTCCAGGAGATGCCCCTGAAAGAGGATCAACATGTTGCCGGGCGGTAACCTGGTCCGAATTTGTTTAAACAAATTTTTTTTTTAAACAAAGTCCAAAAATTGAAATTCTCGCCCCGGAACAAGTTTTTTTAGGTAAATTGGACCATTTTGAACAAAAAATGTCTCTTGTGAATTTTCTCTAAAATGCGCCGTTTTCGAGATATCGGCGATTTTAGGTGCGAGAAAACGCGAAAATGGCCACTTTCACCTCCCAATATTGGGGTCAAAAATTAAAATTTTCAATGTTGCCAAGTGTCCAAATTAAAGTTTGAGATCTCTTCTACAAATTACCGTAGGAAATATTGCAATATCTTTATTTTTAAACATTGTTTTTTAACAGTTAACAAATTGCGTTCGAGCGCCCGCGGCCGCATCGAAACTGTATACATAGATATATACGCAACGCCCGTACGTAGGCGCGCGGAACTGTATACGCGCTGCAACTCGCTATAACGTGAAGTATCATGCAAAAGTTCAAACATGCTATTGCTTAAATAAGAGTCGGACACTTTAATAGTTTATTCATTTCTTTTCCGCCCTTACAAGTATGTACATGTGTAATTATGTCTTTTTCTATTAAACGAATTAAATGTGATCATAAGTGCATTTTCTGTGGTAAGTGTGATGATGTTGTACAACAACCAAATTTTGAATCATTTCAAAAAATTCAACAAGCAGCTAATCGTCGGAAAGATGACATAAGTACAAAATTTAACGATTTATATAATCCAAGTAGCAGTGAACAAACTTTTTCTTGGCACAGAAAGTGTTATGCTTCCTATGTAAGTAAAGAAAAAATTGTACGTCGGGAAAATGCTCTCAAAAAACTGGAAGCAGAAAATAATGAAGCTGTTAATAATGAAAAACAGTTATTATCAATTGAACCCGAAGAGAAAGAAAAACCAACATTGCGATCAAAAAGTGTGTCAAAAGCAGAGTGCATGATCTGTGAAAAAATTTATAAAAATAAAGACAGTACAACTTATACACTTTCTGATTATAATGCAGCGGAAAAAAGCTAATGGCAACAGCTCGTCTTAAAATGGACAAAGTCTATACGAAAATTTGCATATATAGTTCAACTACGTCATTACTAGTTCAAAAGCTAAAGTATCATTCCAAATGTTTACAAGATTACAACTATATTGCTAGTCCGTTAAATAAACCAGTAGGTAGCACGAGCTTCACTACAAACGTACATATGGAAAATGTCATTGTATTCTCGGTATCGACATTTAGATGCAACAGAATTTGGTTACACTATAGAAACAGGTGAATTGTTACCCAAATTCATGTTAAAAAATTCGATACCAGATTCGTTAATTAGGCAATGTAAATGTACAAAAAATTGTAAAACTAATGCATGTAATTGCAAAAGCAACAACGTAAGTTGTATACTCATGTGTGGGTGTAATTTAAATATTTGCGAAAATTCTATTAAATATATATAAGTTATATTTCATAAAATTGTTTTAATTCTTCTACCATCCTAATCGAATATTGAATTTTTATTTATATTCATTTGTTATAATAATTAAATTTGATATAACAATTACTCTTTAATAAATAAATATTTTTTACATACTTTTCAAATATATTAATTTTAATAAGAAATCAAGAAACAAAGCTTTATAGAGCATCGCAGTGCGTATACAGTTCCGTGCGCCTACGTACGGGCGTTGCGTATATATCTATGTATACAGTTTCGATGCAGCCGCGGGCGCTCGAACGCAATTTGTTAACTGTTAAAAAACAATATTTAAAAATGAAGATATTGCAATATTTCCTACGGTAATTTGTAGAGGAGATCTCAAACTTTAATTTGGACACTTGGCAACATTGAAAATTTTAATTTTTGACCCCGATATTGGGATTTCAATTTTTGGACTTTGTTTAAAAAAAAATTTGTTTAAACAAATTCGGACCAGGTTACCGCCCGGCAACATGTTGATCCTCTTTCAGGGGCATCTCCTGGAGAAGGTTATGAAAAAAAATTCAATTAGAAAATGTTTTCCAACGATGGCGCCGATTTCGCCTTGTCTAATAGACAAAAGTGTTTAAAAGAAAATTATTATTCCTCATTCTTTCACTCTCGCTGTGTGAAGATAATCGAAAAGTTGTAAATAAATTAAGAAAAGTGTTTCCACATTTGATTATTATATTTTATTACTCATTATCTAAGTAATATAGTGACTACAATAGTGCCTTTAATAAAAAAAGGAAATTATATTACATATCAGGAGTTTAATCGATCAAGAATTTGTTTATTTTGCTTAAAAAAGAAAAATTCAATGCAAGAAGTCAAAGGTCAGCTAAAAGAAAAAAATTGAGAAAATTGTTAGCTGATAATCGTTTACCAAAAACTTCTTTGTGTAACTGTAGAATAGAAGCATATAAATCTGTAAAAACAGGATCTACTTCATTAAGTTTACCTGATTATTCTAGATTTAAAAAGATTAATTGAGTGCTACATCTAAAAATAAACAAATGATACAGGCCAACAAAAAATATATTTGTAAAAACTTTTTAAACCAATACATCTAAGTGGTATGTATTTTTGGGTGCTGAAACCGTATCTGGTATCAGTTTTTTGTATCACCCACAGTTCTCTCACAATATGACATCGATTAAATTTCAAAATCGGAAAAATTTGAAACATAAAAAATAAAAACTTAAACGTACTTTTATTTGATTAGGCTACAAGTTTTAGTCACGATAACATATTTCACTTCAATGCGAATATTTTAGATGCTTATTTTCTTGCATTTACTTTCCTTTTTCTCTGTGAAGTTTCTTGTATAGCTTTTTCTCCGATGTGATGCATTTTGTTGTTCTCTATGAAGTGACCAACAGTAGTCACCCATCATATTAAAGAAAGTCGAGAAATTTGCACATGCAAAATGACCAACAAAGATCCCATTCCATTTCATCATATTGATATTCCACCGTCCCTGGTACCGATTCTCCATCTCGTTTATGTCCTGATGGATCCGTTCCCCCTGCTCTTCACTCACATCGCCTAAGTTTTTAGGAAAAAAGTCAAGATGGTGGTGCCAGAAGTGGACTACTTTAAGGCTCATCAGGCAACCCAGGTTTTTGAACTTGTCTGTCATATTAGCTACGATAAGTTCATAGTTAGGGTCTTTCACATTACCCAAAAACTTAGTCACAAATTCTTTAAATGATATCCAAGCCTCATTTTCCTTTGTAATCATCTTTGCTTCGAAGTTGGAATCGAACATCATTTTACGAAGATCAGGCCCAACGAAAACCCCTTCTTTCAGTGTGGCTTCTGATAAATGAGGAAATCTTTTACACAAATATTTAAAACATTCACCATCTTTAGGCAAGGCTTTCACAAATTATTTCATTAAGCCTAACCTGATGTGTAATGGTGGTAGAAGAATCTTTTTTGGGTCTACTGAAGTTTTATGCAAAATCTTCTCGCCAGGCGTTAAAGTTTTTCTTACGGGCCATTGTTTGTTGGACCAATGCTGATCCCTTGCTCTGCTGTCCCACTCACATAAAAAACATGGAAACTTTGTAGATTCCTTTTGTTGACCAAAGATCATGAAGACAACTTTTAAATCTCCACATAGCATCCAATCGTGAGCTGAATAGATAATTTTCTGTAAAATCATGTTAAGATTTTCGTAAATTTCCTTCATATGGACCGAATGAGCAACAGGCCGTGAAGCATAAGTATTTCCGTTGTGTAACAGAACACCTTTTAAACTAGTTTTTGATGAGTCTATAAAAAGCCTCCGAAATTCGTTCATTAGACTACCAATATCATGGCAGTAAACCAAATCCTCTTCCTGCTTGAAAAAATGACCAAACTGTTGATCTCTTGTTCTATAATGATAAATAGATGTTCCAGATTCCAATAAATGTTTTTCTTTCAGCCTAGAATCAAGTAATTCTGCTTACCAGATAAATTATTAGAGGTAATGCACTCGTGATAATTTTCGTTCAATCTACACCCCGTGGAGAATATTCCAGAATTTTTTCAAAATTTTTTGAAAAGTACTTTTCGAGATAAGGCGGGTGGACAGCGATTTTTTCGCGATTTTTTAAAAATAATATAAAGAAAAGTGCGCGCAAGTATTAGATTATATATATATATATATATATATATATATATATATATATATATATATATATATATATATATATATATATATATATATATATATATATATATATATATATATATATATATATATATATATATATATATATATATATATATATATATATATATATATATATATATATTTACTCATGTTTTCACAAGCTTTCATTTGACACCACACTCGATTACCTAGTAAAAAAAATTTTTTTTCACTTCCGATTTCACCCCCCAAAGCTAACCCCTTAAGTCAAAATTTAACTTTTAAAACTACATGGCTCTGATGAGGCCGTCCAAATTCTTTTCGAAAATGTTTAAATGTTTCTCGATTCGGACTAAATTGTTTAACAAAAAAATTTTATTGTAATGCTGAGATGCCGAAGGAAAGAAGGGGTGGTAATAGAACCGGCAATCCATATGGGGAAAGTAATGGAATTTTTAAACCGTTTGAAATGCGATGAGAGACATTATTGCGCAAATAAAGCGGGTAGGAGGTATCTACCTCCGGACTTAAACATAAGAAAGCAATGGAGATTTTATAAGAAAAAAGTTGAAAAATTTCCATAGCTTCAAGTCAAAGAATCCATTTTTCGAACAGTTTTAACACACATTACAATTCGGGGGTTGGAACACCTCCTTGTCTGGAATTGTGTGAACAAATTAACGTTTGCCAAAACAAACAACAGAAAATTACTTTGATGACCACAAAGAGAATTTCAAACTTAGAGCAAAATCATTTTTTGAGATGCTTCAAGAAGATAGAGAAAACTTGTTCATTCTTAGCTTTGACTGCTAAAAAAACCAACCCCTGCCAAAATTTCCAGACCAAGCGACATATTACAGCACGCAGATTTATTTAAACAATTTTACCATTGTTATTGAACATTCAAAATTAAAAATGGGCCCTCAAAACGTGACGTCTTTTGTCTGGACGGAAAATTAATTCCCAAAAGGAGCTAATGAAATATCGTCGTGCATATTTCATTATTTGAGCAATTCAAATTTAACCCTCCTTATTCTGCCTTTAGGCTACTCTGTGACGGTTGTGGGGGGCAAAACAAAAATACTATTGTAATAAGCATGCTAAGTTACTGATTTTTGAATGCTTCTAGTAATATAAAAGAGGTGCAAAGCTGCTAAAAAAGAAATTAAAAAACTTTAAAATATAATTTCGCCTAAGAAATATATCGATATTATTAAAAAATATTCAGCTGTCAAAAGAGTTGGTCAGGATTTGGAGATTAAAGATTGGAAGGGGGCAGCAGAGGAGATAATCAAGTTAGCAGGCTTATGGAACTTTGGAGGGCAGGCCTGTAAAAAAGAGTATTTTTTAAAAAATCCCATCAAACCGTTCTTGTTCGGGGAGAGACAACTTACAGAACCGAATGGGCAGTGCTAAATCAATTAAAGATTTATTTTGCCAATCTATAGTACATAAACCAAAGGGTGAACCTGGATATACAATAAATAAAATTTAGTGTTTTTACACAGTTCAAATGACGGAAATGACAGTTGTTTTGTTCCAGTTTCGGCAAGGTTAGATGTTATGCAACAGTATCATAACGAATCATCTTACATTGGTGCCAATAAAATGTTGCGAGAGGATTTAATATGGCCATACATGGGCTAAACGATGCGTAAATATGTTGCAAATTGTCTATCTTGTAATTTAGGAAAATCTTTTACTGAAAAAAAAAACATGGCATGTGTCAACAGAAACCTAAGCCGGCAACAAAAATGGACACTTGGCATGTTGATTATGCTCTAATACTGGTAAAATCCAACAAATGTACACAAATTTTGGTAATTATAGGCTCGTTTACCAAATTTGCCCGATATTGTCCTATTAAGCAAATAACGACAGAATGCGCTATAAAAGCTCTTACTGAAGTATTTAATGAGCTAGGCGATTAAAAACGCATCAACATTCTGTTGAACTACACTTAATTGCAACGGGTATTCCACGTGGCAAGTGGAACCTGTAATGCATACCTTGTTTAACGCGCTATTCTAAATGATGTTTAGGGAGCTATTCTAAATGAAAAAGATAAAAAAAATTGGACACGAATACTGCCCGAGATCGAAAATTATTGTTACCGTTAATAAATCAACCGGATATCTCCTTGGTTCTAATGTTTGGAGATAATCGGCGATTAAAGGCCACCGATGAGCTGTTGGCTGATATAATATTTCAAAATGAGGTCATTGATACAGAGGTGACACGAATAGACGCAAACAAACGTCTAAAGAAAATTACTGAACAAGCAGTAAATAATTTTGGCGATAAGGTGGCTATAGAGAATAGTCAGTTTTCATATGGAGGGAAAACCAAAATTTCAAAGTCCGTTTGAGATAATTCATTGCTTGCCTAATAAGATGTATCCATTAAGGAGGGAAAGTAGTCGTAGCAGAACTACTGTAGCCGCACATGATCAGTTGCGTGCCTGACCGAACAACTAACAAAAAAAAAAATAGTGTGCCTTGAAGATTATTTAGACGAAGTTGTCAAGATAAGTTCCCTAAAGTGATGTTCAGGCAAAGTTCCCCAAAATAACTTTTGCGCAAGATGAGTTCCCTAAACTGGTGTTTAGGCAAAATGCTCCAACATAACTTTTAGGCAAAATAATGTCTCTAAACTGAGGTTTAGACACTTTTAACCTAAATAACTTTTGGGGCTAGAAAGAGCCACTAATGTTTATTTTCAGGTACAGTTAGAAGGTGCGAAGGCGCCTCATTGTCAGGAAGGCCGTGTTAGCGTGTGGGTCTCCGCCGCTGTCTTATATTTAGATTAAGATTTGATGAAAGGATATTATTGTAAACGTCACGTACAGTTATATTTCGTATTTTTATAAAATTAATTAATTAATTCCATATCAATGTATATGCATATATATATATATATATATATATATATATATATATATATATATATATATATATATATATATATATATGGGACATTCATTGTCAAACGGAACAAGACTCTGCCTAAAATTCATGTTGATGGGTTTTAGTCATCTTGGGCTTAAAATGTTCGTTATTGATCCCTCTTTATGAGCTAGTGGCCTTTTGGAAAATTTCAAGATGGCTGTTCAATATGGCGGACAGAAATCAGAGAAAAATCAAGATTTTGGAGTAAAAAATGAGCAAAAAAAAATTTACGGCCGATTAGATTGGTTTTGGGTGCAAATTGTTTGTAATTGACAGCCCTAAAAAGTTGGATAGATAAGTTGGCGAAATCCAACATGACGAATCTAAGATGGCGGCTGAAACCTCAAAATCAAGACTTTGACTAGAGTTTTTGACACTTGACATTATATTGGCCTCAAATGTTGGGCTTCAATCACTCATTACATATATAGGTTATTATGAATCCAAAATGGCGGCTCCGAAGCTCCCCAAAATAACTTTTGGTCAAGATAAGTTCTCTAAAGTGATGTTCAAACGAAGTTCCCCAAAATAACTTTTGCGCAAGATGAGTTCCCTAAACTGGTGTTTAGGCAAAATGCTCCAACATAACTTTTAGGCAAAATAAGGTCTCTAAACTGAGGTTTAGACACTTTTAACCTGAATAACTTTTGGGGCTAGAAAGCGCCACTAATGTTTATTTTTAGGTACAGTTAGAAGGTGCGAAGACGCCTCATTATCAGGAAGGCCGTGTTAGCGTGTGGGTCTCCGCCACTGTCTCATATTTAGATTAAGATTTGATGAAAGGGTATTATTGTAAAAGTCACGTACAGTTATATTCCGTGTTTTTATTAAATTAATTAATTAATTCAATATCAATGTATGTGTGTGTATATATATATATATATATATATATATATATATATATATATATATATATATATATATATATATATATATATATATATATATATATATATATATATATATATATATATATATATATACATATATAAATATATATATATATATATATATATATATATATATATATATATATACATATATATATATATATATATATATATATATATATATATATATATATATATATATATATATATATATATATATATATATATATATATATATATATATATATATATATATATATATATATATATATATATATATATATATATATATATATATATATATATATATATATTTGGGACGCTCTTTGTCAAACGGCACAAGGCTCTGCCCAAAATTCATGTTGATGGATTTTAGTCATCTTGGGCTTAAAATGTTCGATATTGATCCCTCTTTATAAGCTAATGGCCTTTTGGGAAATTTCAAAATGGCTGCTCAATATGGCGGACAGAAATCAGAGAAAAATCAAGATTTCGGAGTAAAAAATGAGCAAAAAAAAAAATTACGGCCGATTTGATTGGTTTTGGGTGCAAATTACTCCAACAGAAGGAATACATTCCAATGGGCATTCATAAAGAGTATCTTCAAACTGCACCCCGTCATGTTTTCTAACAAAATTATGCAGAATGCAGCATGCTTTTATAATAGATTCACTAAAATCAAGTGAGGTATCAAGTGCTCTATGAAGTATCCGCCATTGTGGGCTAAAATTCCAAATGCATTCAATCATTCTATGGGCTCTTGATAGTCTATAATTGAAAATTCGTTTTTTAAGTGATAGATTTCTACCGGAATATGGCCGTAATACAAATTTTGATACACCAAATGCCTCGTCCCCTATAATTACGAATGGTATTACCTTACCATTTACATCATTTGGAAGACATTTAGCTTCGGGAATATTTAATTCACTATTTACAAGTTTAAGTGAAAATAGTCATTTCTTGAAAAGGTTTGAATCACTTGAAGCTCCATAAGCTCCAACTTCAACATAAATAAAATTATAATTAGAGTCTGCTATGGCTAAAAGGAGGGTGGAAAAAAATGATTTGTAGTTATAAAATTCAGATCCCGTTTGATTAGGCTTCTTTATTCTAATATGTTTCCCATCGACCGCTCCTATGCAGTTTGGAAATTGAGTTTTCTCAAAAAAATCTTGCGAAACTTTTAGCCAAGAATTGGAATCCATTGCTGGCATGTAATGTGGTAATAAACATTTCCAAAGTACGTCACAGGTTTCTCTAATAATTTTTCTTATTGTCGAATCACCAAGTAAAAATTCGTAATGCAGTGATGCAAAGCTGTTGCCCGTTGCTAAATACCTAAAAAAAAAAAGAAAAAAATAGTTGTTCTATTAATGTGTAATTTGTACATAAACCTTTCTTTCAGGTAAGGAGTTACAAAACAAATGGAAAAAACCTAAGGACTTGTTTCAAGCGAGAGTACGATGCTCAAAAAAATGCCCCCTCTGGTTCTGGAACCACAAAAAGGCGCAAATATATTTACTTTGATAACCTGTTATTTTTATAAGACATAGTTGAAAATCGAAAAACTTCAAACAATCTTGTTGTTGACAATTCAGAAAACGAAATTAATATTACATGTGACTTGGAAGATACCAGTGAGGGTCCAATAATTTCTAAAAAAAGAGATTGCCGAAAGAGGGCCCCTCGAAATAGTACTAGCACGTACGAAGATTCTTTACTAGAGATTTTTAGGGAAAAAAAAGATGACGATAAAGAAATTGACGAAGATAAATATTTCTTATTATTACTAGTAACTTCCTTCAAAAAATTTACGGAGGACCAAAAATTCATTGCCAGGACAGAAATAATAAATGTAATGAGACGTGTTCCAATGTCTGGTAGTTTAGAGAATCACAGCAGTCAAAGAAATCAAAATATACAAGCATCGACAACTGTGCAGCACCTCCCAATACCATCTCCCAACCAAGGATTACAGTTGCAACGATCACATCATTCGCCTACTGGATCACTTTTCTCAACTTTTAATCCAGAAGAATCGCAATTTCAAATAGATAACCATTCAGAACTTTCGTCTGTTTATACTATAATTTGAAAAAAAGGTTAACAATTTTTTCTTTCCGTTTTTCGTTTCTTGTCATTTACTAATAAACTATGTTACTAACTAAAATGAAAATATTGTTTTCTTACCTTAAACTTACAGCCAATCTTTCCTCTGGGGGAACAGCCTTTCTTAATATAGTATCTTGATATAATATATTTCGTCCAACTAACGCCAAAAGTTTATCGAAACTATCCACACTCATGCGGAAATAATTAAAAAACTTTGTTTCATATTTTCATAAACTTTCAAACAATTTGTAAAATTGCCCATCATAAAGTCGATTACTTAATAATGGATGTACCCATAATTTTTGTCGCTTCTTATTTCGTCTAAATTCCAAAGCACAAATGCATGCGGTCTCTATAAAATCCATTGTTTAACTCAGTGAAGATCAATTATTTAGTTCAGGTGTGCGCCCATTATTAGTTGAAGCAACTAAGAGCAACTAAACTATTTAATCACCTCAATTAAAAAGTTGCTAGTGTGCGGGGGGCCTTAAAGATATAGAATTCTGAATATTCTCCAAAAACAGTGAAAATCAGGCAACGGCTCTTTAAAAATAAAATATTCTTCAATTGTTTGGTCTGAAAATACCTTTTCTGTACTCATTATAGCATTTTTTCCTAAATTAAAAATGAATTATTGAGATTTTAAATAGAGTTTTAAAGACTAAAATTCAGTTCAACAGACTTTTAGTGTTTCGTCTCTTAATTAGCACCATAAAATACACTTTTTTTATTATTTGCGTTGAAAAACCAGTCATTCTTTGATATATTTCATAATTGCAAGTCATAAAATATATTAGGATAGTCATATATTTTATAATATTTCCATCATTATAATATTTCTATTTATTACAACTATTTTAAATCTAACCTTGTATGTTCAATATTTATGTGACAGCCATGTCACATTTTTCTGAAAAAGTTCGTCAAGATAGATGTTGTAATCCCTTCGGTAAAGAAGGGCATAAAGGAAAATATCTGCGCCGGGTTTCAAATTCATTTTTATACAAGCATTCTGATATTTCTAAAAAAGCTGTGATTTGTACAATTGTAGAAAGAAGAACTATAATTCCAAATATTTCGACTGATGAAGGAATCTCGGAACCTCAGGATGATGAAGAACCTCAGCCAGCTAAAAAAATCTGTTTATCGAGAGAAGATAAATTAGAACAATTGATGGATGGACTGAAAGAAAAGTTTTCTTCTCTTCCAGAAAACGATCCACTAAGGGTCTCCATTTTAACAATATTACCTGATTGTTGGACATTACGAGATATTATGGAGGAGTTTAATGTTTCTATAAGAGTGGCTAAGAAGAGATGTAAGACATCAAGCTGGTATTTTAGCAAATCCTGATCCAAAAAAGGGCAAGGGATTACCTGAGAGTACTGTTAGCAAAGTTGTGGAATATTATAACTCCGACATCAACAGTCGCGTTATGCCAAACAAAAAAGATGTGTTGAAAATCAAAGAAGGTGGTAAGGTAATACCTGTGCCGAAAATATTGGTTTTATTGGACGTAAAGATTTTGTACAGGAATTGTACGGAAGAACATCAACAAATACCGATAAGTTTTAGTAAATTTGCGAAGCTGCGGCCTAAATGGTGTGTTTTAGCTGGAGCGAGAGGCACTCACATCGTTTGCGTATGTGTAATACACCAGAATTTCAAGACAATGTTTGATGCTTCCAATTTGATTGAGTTAACAAAAGAATCGCACTACCCATTGCAAGGTTATGCTGATTACATCAAGTTTTTCCTTTGCAGAAATCCTAAACCCTATTGTTACTTAGGAATTAGCCAAAAATGCCCAAAACTATCAGATTTCCAAGAGTTCGTAAACTCTGTGCTATTTAAAAATGATATTGAAGATATTATTTACAGCGTCTGGGAGTCAACCGGCAAGTGCACTTTAAAAAAGGAGTGCCTTAACGTACATAACTTCGTGCCGGAACTATCGCAGAGCCTAAAAAAATTGATAAAGCATCATTTTATCTCCAAAAACCAATCGCAATTCATAAGCGATCTAAAAAACAATTTGAAACTTAATGAGGGTCTCTTGGAGATGGACTATTCGGAAAATTACGCATATGTGGTTCAGAACGCTGCCCAACAATTTCACTACAACAACGACCAGTGTAGTATACACGTTGCTGTTCTCTGCTACAAAGTAGGCCAAGAACTGAAGCACTGCAGCTTTGTATTGCTCTCCGAGTGCACAACTCACGACACAACAGCTATGTATTTATCACAAACATATTTGGTTCCTGCTATTCGAACATAACTTTTTTATGTGTCGGATGGAGCAGTGCAACACTTCAAAAATCGATATTAAATGATTTAGTGTACCATGAAGAAGATTTTTCTATTAAGGCAGAGTGGCATTATAATCCTACAGCTCACGGCAAGGGGTCTTGTGACGGAGTAGGGGCAACACTAAAGAGTCAGGCAACACGAGGTAGCTTACAAGACAAAGGGAATGAAGCTATTCTGAATTATATTCAACTTTTTAACTGGGCCAAAAAAAAGGTTCCTAACATCACATTTTTCCACTATACTAAACAAGACCATAATTTAAAAAAAAAACAAAGAAATAAAACGCAGAGAGCTTTTGAAAGCTTGAATTGTTCTAACATTCTCCTCAATTAATAGATTCAAAAAAAATTCGAAAATTTCAGTTGGTTTTATTAAACTTTCGGCCATACTGCCACCGGTTCTTCAGATGAAGGCTTAAGGACCAATTCCGAGTGCGGATTCGTATTCAAAATGCACAAAACCACGAGATAACACATTTCGCTTAAGAATTTCAAGTAAATGAGTTGTGCGAGTTCATCTGACAGTGGGTTTTTCCTTATATTGTAACATTCATTTTTTCCTAGATTTTAAGATCATGTTACAACACCGTTTTTCTTTCTATAATTTATATTTTATTACAGTTTTTTATTATTGATTAGGCAGTGAGTATTAAATTTTTGAGCAGTGTAAGTTAAAGCAGTGAGTTTAAATTTTTTGAGCAATGTAACTCAACCGTGTGTAACGCGTGTTGCCGACTTAACTTATTTTATTTGTATTGAATGCGTTTGATTTATAAGGAAGACGGGCATCATTGGTGCTTGTCTATCAAGTGTAAGTCGCGAGTTTAACACCCCCGTCTCTTTTTGCGTTCCGGAAGTAAACCATTTTAAAGACTTCACTTTGAAGAAGGGGCAAAAGATATATAAACGGACTTATGGAATTTTTAAAGTCTTTTTCATCCGTGATGCAGTAGAGACTTTTTCCTCCAGCATGCCGTAATGGCTTTTTTCTTCCGTCATGACGTAGTAGAGTAACGGCTTTTGTTTTATCACCAAGTGGGTGTAGTTTCTAGATCTCAACTTTGATGCCTTTTTCCGTTCTTAAAATATTCTACTCATCTTAGGCATTTCGGCTCAAAAAATGATTAGCTACCCAAATGAAAATAGGAGAGTAGTGGCTGAGATAATATTTTTGATGAGAATCTCACCAGGAGAGGCCAAGCATCTTATGGAAAACCCACGAGGAGAAGCCAATCAGTAAGTCATAAGCACCAGTACTCCAAATATCTCACTTCCTGCCTACAACGTGTATTTCCAACGACTACTCAACACGTGTAATCCGCGAAGTCGATTTTACAATCTTTTATATCGTGTCTTTTAAAGCCATTTGCTAAGAACTTAATAATTCTAATTTAGAGACTCTCGGTAAAAGTGTGCACTCGCATAGTATAAAAAGTTATTTATTAAGTCTATGTAATTTTAAGAGTGTAATAAGAGGAAGAATTTTTATTTTGTTAGTATACCCTTCTTTATTTAAGTGTAGTGTTTCACTAAACTCCTGCTCTTTCTTTCAGGACGCAACGGTTGTACGTAAATTAATTTTATTTCAAGAACTGAATAACTCTTCAGTATTTTTTCATTTTTTGAACTGAACTTAGATTCTTTTTATTCTAAAATGAATGGTGCCCAAATAGTACAACTAAGTTTTAAACAACTATAGAGACTATTTTCAAAAGACGTACAAAAATTATTTCTTATCCATGTTCTCTCCCAGTAAAAATAAAATAACCGGTCAAGTGCAAGTTGAACTTGCGCAATTAGTCTTCCGTACGTTGATTGCTTTTCAAATAAAAAATTTTGTTACAGAGGTATAAAATGATCAGTGACTTCACAAAACACACCCCAAATGAGTTTTCAACAAAGTTTGTTTCCAATCTTTACTGAAATCTGATGACCTTGAAATTTTTGTTTTTTTTTTATATACCAGATAAATTATTAAAGATAATTTTCATTCAATCTACACCCCGTGGAAAATATTCCAGAATTTTTTACAAAATTTTTTGTTAAGTACTTTTCGAGATAAGGCGGGTGGGACAGCGATTTTTAGCGATTTCTTAAAAATAATACAAAGAAAAGTGCGCGCAAGTATTACATTATATATATATTTTTTACTCATGTTTTCATAAGCTTTCATTTGACACCACACTCGATTACCTAGTAAAAAATTTTTTTTTTCACTTCCGATTTCACCCCCCAAAACTAACCCCTTAAGTCAAAATTTAACTTTCAAAACTACATGGCTCTGATGAGGCCATCAATTCCTATATTATTACCAAATTTCAACTTTCTATAACAAATAGTTTCGGAGAAAATCGGGTGTGACAGACGGACAGACACCGAAGTGATCTTATAAGTGTTCCATACGGAACACTAAAAAACGAGCTAGCTAATATCTTAATTCTGTCCTCTGTTAGTATTAATATCCCCTCAATCCATTCTCAAAATTAAGATATACATAAGGGGCAAATAACGGCTTCTATTTAATAAATAAAATATTTATTAAAAATAAAGAAGGTTGGGGCTATATAAAAATAGCTGCAACGAGAGGCTATATAAAATAGCGCT
Organism: Pachyrhynchus sulphureomaculatus; assembly: GCA_019049505.1. NCBI lineage: Eukaryota > Metazoa > Arthropoda > Insecta > Coleoptera > Curculionidae > Pachyrhynchus > Pachyrhynchus sulphureomaculatus. The sequence goes on along the minus strand of CM032447.1, from coordinate 162,841,741 downwards.
TGAAGATTTTCTCTCATAAAATAGAGTGGAGAGCAGTGAACCTAGTTTTTGAACAAAGCAGAAATTCTAACTTTTCATATTATTTTTCTATATTGCTGAACGTTTATTAAAGTTTATTAGATTATGGTAATAATATAAAAGCTGGAAATTTGGAGAATTAATTATTTCAATTTATTTGATGATAGTGTTATAGATATTTGAATTTTGTTAATTGAACCTAATCTAAAAATTTTCCTATTTTTTGTCGAAATTTAAAAATGTTATGCTTTAAGTGGTCCAGATTGGCGGATGCGCTGGTCTACACACAATTGGCACTGGTGTATTTATCTGTTATCTTAAAAATGCAGTGCTGAAAAAAAAACTGATTTTTTGTTTACTTATGATTTGCATGAATTTTAGTAAATTTTAAAGGTAACTCATGGTATCCACAGTCAGTTAATTCTCATATAAATTCTACAGTTAATTTCCCTTTTCAAGTCACCGCATCTGACTTAGTAGGCCTGTTTCCACATTCAAAAAAGGGAAATAAATGGCTTTTCGTGGTTTCTTGCTAGTTTACAAAGTATACCATGTTATTTCCTTTGAAATGCTCTCATCATTTTATCTCCAAAGCTGAATGCTTAGAGAGAATTTTAGAAAACGATGTTTTTCTAATCCACGGAGTTCAACGCTTTCGATATGCGATAAAGGTACTCAGTTTACCTCTAAAAGTTTTAAGAGCTTGAGCGAGACATATGGTTTTAACATCCGTTTCAATCCCGTGTACTCTCCACAATGCAATTTCGTTGAACGTAATAATCGAACTGTCGGAACCGCCATCGGGAGTTACGTTGACTCACATGATAACTGGGATAAAGAGATTTCAAAGATTTAACAGGCTATAAATACAGCAAAACACGAGATAACCGGGTTTACACCGTCTTTCTTAGTTTACGGCAGACATATACCTCTATCTGAATTATACTATAAAAATTTAGATTTGGATGTCAGCGTTGACAGCGAAATAATTCCAGGTGATAGGAAAGCATATGCTGAAAATTTAAAGGGTTTAAAAGATATTTTCACCGACGTGCCTAATAGGATACATAAGGCTTATGAACGGAACAGTGAGTCTTATCACCTTAGAAAAAGGATTTTTTTTTTAATATAGGTGATCACGTTTGGCGGAAAAATAAAATTCTTTCCAGTGCAGTAGATAAATTCACATCTAAGTTGGTACCTAAGTATGTGCATTGCGTGATAAGAGAAAAAATTTTAGATTTAGTCTATGGTTTGGTTAATTTAAATGGGACTAAAGTAGGACAATGACATATTAAAGACTTAAAATCATTCACTGGGCCTAACCTTAACGAAAGTTTGTCAGAAGAAGAATGCTTTATATCTACATTATCTTAATTGCCCAATATGATTTTCATTTTTTTTTTTTGATGTTGCTCTGTAGAGGTGACGACCTCGTTATTTGATTGTTATAAAAGTTGAGCTGTGTATAGCTTACTTTTATTATTTTTTGCTAAGGTTTTGGGTACTGGCCATATCCAAACTTAGGTTGACTGTGGTTGATGTTTTAGTATGGACGCAATTTTTTGCGAGCTTGCGACAGAGTGACACTCAGGATATATCATATCACTCGGTATTTCGATGATCGCGAAATTTAATTTGCTAATGATCCCAAATAATACCCAGTTCTTACACTTGGAGGCGAAAACTCGATTAGAGGCAATCCAAAGTGATCTTGAATTTGGACAAGCGCAAGATGTAGCTCGTTTGGTATGACATTGAGTCAAGAGATTTTATGAGCAATTTCAAAGTTAGTTACCCGAGGAGGTGTGTTTTTATTACCTATGTGGTATATTTTGGGTGCAATTAAGAGTAAATTGATTTTGATTTATCCAGTAAGACTAAAATTTGGATTATTTTTTATTTCGATCTTCTTCTCAACTGACAAGCTGAGGGTATTTTTTTATATTTTTCAGGGTCGTATCAATGTTACCTTTGAGTCACTAGTTTTCTATGATTTGATTTTGCATAAACTCATAGGCGTATAAGGTTGGTTTTTTGTTTTACTATCAGGTTGATAGGAAATTGAAGTCTTGCAGGAGAATTAAAGGCTGATCATTTACAGGAGATGAGAGCAAAGTAAGACAGTCGTTTCACAAAAAAAAATGATCAAAATACTGACACCGATATAAGAACCTTGTTAAGAAAGGCTAATCGCAGTGAAGAAAGATTCCTAACCGAATTTGTAGATTTTCATTAGATGATTCTAGAAGTTTGGGCTGACAGAAAACGGTTATGCCTGATACCTGTAGCAGTTTCTTCTAGAGGCTATTGTCTGGGGAAACGATTAACACCGTGATCGAATATTTTCACTGTCAACGATGTTTTCTTCTTGTTTCTGATTCTGATGGAAAAGCTCTTGTCATTTTCAATATTTTTTTTTTACATTATGCCACATAAAGGTTAAGAAATTTTCGCTTCGATTAGATTTTTTAAGGTCATATTCACTTTTTAGAACATTTCAGTTTATATGCTCGGTTAAGATAACCTTACAAACCTTTTAGGTTGTATCCCATAATTTTTTTTGCTTTTTACAGGCCGTGATGCACCGGGTGCTAGCAGATGCCGTTACCCCGTCTGGCAGGGAGTTAGTCTTCCTGAGAAACACACTGATTGGAAGGGTAGTCTTTGGGGGGCGAACGTTTGGGACCTTTTAAAGGTCTCTTCACTCAGGAGTTATCTTTATCTGAGCCAAAGGAGAGTCCTCGCTACTGTATTCGACCTAAGCTCCAATTAGCCCATTAGTGGTGACAGGCTGTTGGCAGCAGTGTGTTTCGGGACACCCTATTAAAAATAAAAAAAAAAAAAAATTTTTGGCTTATGATGGTGTGGTAGAAACCGTTTCAGTTTAGTGGATTCTATAATCTACTCCCTTTTGTTGGTGGACACCAGGGTCACCAGTTCTGTATTTTATTCCCTCCACCTTTCAGTATATCGTGGTGAGGTGTTTGTCTCCTGTTATCTGGGATGGATTAGATGTTTTTCGTTATTGTTCTATGGCAAGACCAGTACATGAGGGTTCTTCATGCAACTTGGAGAAGCGCAATGGTGGTTATGTTTTTTATCTCTATGTAGCCATCCTGAAGAGCGACGGAGAGCGTTTTTTTTCCGGCTCATGTTCCTGGGTAGATTTGTTACTTTGATGCGATGTGCCGAAAATCTGTTTAGCTTTTGTTAAGAGCTTTGATTAAGCTCGATATGGAGTTGTCAAAACCAAGAGTTTGGGATTTGAACTCCTGTATATATTTGCTGCCTGAGGGCAAGTGCTCAAAATTCGAGTCGTTTTATTTATGGACTCCCATATAAAAAATTATGATTTTAAGGAGGTCCTATTTGCGAGACTTGCTGTCTCATATAGTTATTTTTGGAATATTTCCTTGAATGTTAGTTGCGCACGAATTTCTGTTCTTTGTGAACATTGCTTTTCATTCAGTTCGGTGAATTTTAGCTTTTATAGCTATTCACTGTGTTTATAGTGATCTTGTTAGCTTTTATAGCTATTCACTGTGTTTATAGTGATATTGTTAGCTTTTTTAGCTATTCACTATGTTTGTTGCAAGGTTGTTCTTTTAGAACGCGGACTTTGTGAAGCTGCGAGCTACTTACAAAGTGTTTTCTGGCGATGTACCAGAACGTTTTTTTCTTGGCGATGAGCTGATGTGTTTTCTGGCGATGTACCAGAATATTTTTTTAGGCGATGAGCTGATATGTTTTCTGGCGATGTACCAGAATATTTTGTTGGCGATGAACTGACGTGTTTTCTGGCAATATACCAGAGCGTTTTCCGTAGCGATTTTTGGATTTGTCTGTACGTCTTAGGACACTGACATTGCGCGATGTGCGGTTATTTTCTGAATGCGACTGGTAATGATACTAGATTTGGAATGTTCTCTTAGCGGTGAGCTAGAGCATTGATGGCGATTTTCCCGAGCGTTGATCTGGTGATTTATCCAGATGTTTTTCTTAGCCATGGCCTAAATGGTATTATGAGACTTTCTTTTTAGAATTAGTATTTTTACTAGAATCCTTTATTTTTTTATTTTTTCTTTATGCAGGAATTTTTCAAAAATTTCTTTTACTAAAATAGAAAATTTTCTGACAATCCTTAAATTGTCTTAAAGATGGTGTTCGAATTTTAGTTCAGTTAGATTTTTTTAATCTAGACAAGAGCTAGATAAGGCTATGTTTTTTGTTTTAATAACGATAACAGAGATATTGTTTTTTATAGGAAAACTATTATTGTTATTCTGGAAAAGTATTTCTTATGTTTTTTGCAAGGACTTTTATTTGATTTTTAATGTGCTTAATATTAGCGCTTAATTAAATTAAGTCTAGTAGTAAGGTTTGAAATTTGTAATTTTGTTTTAAGTTTTTTGACTTTACTATTACGTGATAGAGTGTAACACTTTGTACTTAGGTGGGCTTAGTTTAATAGGCTACTGTAATCTACTTCTTTTTAGAAGGGGGTAAATGTAACATTCATTTTTTCCTAGATTTTAAGATCATGTTACAACACCGTTTTTCTTTCTATAATTTATATTTTATTACAGTTTTTTATATTTGATTAGGCAGCGAGTTTAAATTTTTGAGCAGTGTAATTCAACCGTGTGTAACGCGTGTTGCCGGCTTAACTTATTTTATTTGCATTGAATGCGTCTGATTTATAAAGAAGACCAATGATGCCCATTGGTCCTTGTCTATCAAGTGTATGTCGCGAGTTTAACACTCCCGTCTCTTTTTGCGTTCCGGAAGTGAACCATTTTAAAGACTTCACTTTGAAGAACGGGCAAAAGATATATAAACGGCCATATGAAATTTTTAGTCTTTTTCCTCCGTGATGCAGTAGAGGCTTTTTCCTCCAGCATGCCGTAGTGGCTTTTTTCTTCCATCTTGGCGTAGTACAGTACCGGCTTTTTATTATCACCAAGTGGGTGTAGTTTCTAGATCTCAAGTTTGATGCCTTTTTCCGTTCTTAAAATATTGTGCTCATACTAAGGTATTTCGGGTCAAAAAGTGATTAGGTACCCAAATGAAAATAGGAGAGTAGTGGCTCATTTCTAGAAATGATATACATAAAAAAACGACAACGTAATAAAGGAAAAAACTGATATACAAAATCTCAGCAGGTTGTACAATAACATTATTTAAATCCATCATATTATATTCGTCATGTACACCTGTATTTCCCCATAAAACCCCCTTAAAATGAAAATTTAACTTATATTTCAAACAGCTGATCGATAATAAATGTATGATGTAGATGTATTAAATGTAAACAAAATAAAAACTAACTCTCACCAAAATTAGAAAAAAAAACAAAATAAAAAATAAACCGAGTCACACCTTCATGGAAATATGTCGAATGCGTGTTGTTTCTGTCTTGTACAGTGAAATGTGGCGATATTTTTTATTTTATATTACATTAACAATATATTTCAATAATTTGTGATATTAATGTTTTATATGATAGTACCCGTATAATGATAGAATTTTTTGATACTTGTTTGATGAATAATAAAAAATCCTTTTTGGATAAGCCCATAATTTTATTAATTTCTGTAATAAGTTCCATATGCTGATGTATACACATATTATTTTAGTTATAAATACAACTGATGAAGACCAAGATAATTTGGTTGAAACGTATTGTAATAAATGCTTCCTCAAGAAGTACTTTTCTCATTTATGAACCTTAAAAAATTCTCATGAAAACTCAAAAACATGTATATATATATATATATATATATATATATGTATATATATATATATATATATATATATATATATATATATATATATATATATATATATACATATATATATATATACATATATATATATATATATATATATATATATATATATATATAAGGTATAAGGGGGAAAAATATTTTCATCGTAATGCCGGCGGAACCCCCCTAAAATTTACCATTTGTCTAAAAAATACAATTTGCACAGTTTTAGCTCAATTAGAATAACCCATGCCTCACAGGGTTAAAGCTGTAAAATTCTATTTTTTTTGCAAAAAATTCGCGTTTTTCCCCCTAAAAATGAAAACGATTCGTCCTAGAAACCTTCGTTTCATTTCATAGAAAATTTGTTGTCTTAAAGTTCTAAAACGCTTTTTTGTTAAAATTTTTATATTTGAAAATTCATCATCCAAGAGGGACAATTTGAATCCTCAAGTTCGACCTTCGACCTAGAAAACGAAAGTGAAAAATGGCAACAAAGATACCTAACTTACATTACAACCGAACATCAGCATACATCGTGAGCCTGTCGCATCTTCTCCTCGTTCCCCTGGTCCACCTCGCTCCCCAGAATCACCTACCCCCCACTCACCAACGTCGCCCTCTGCACAGCCTGTCAACCCGGTTCTTTTATTTATAAGAACAGTTTTGGAACGGGCGGCACTAAATGAACCAAAGTTAGCTGTTGTGGACAGGATTGTTGATCTTCTATCAACTGCTGAAACAATCCAACGTGCCATTAATGAGGTCTGGGGTTGGGTAACTGAGACCAATATACCCAATAACCATCAAACTATTAGGTATAATCAGCGAACACCAGTTACACTGTATAACCGTAAACAGAAATATGCCTATGTCCAGCGGTTATATAAAAAGGACAGATCGAAACTGGCTGAGGGTATACTATCAATTACCCTATACGAGAACCCAGCGCCCACATATACTGCAGATGATGCGTTTCAGGCATATAACGATATTTTGGGGTCACTGTCGTGGCCTGATAATGCGCCGATCACGGATCCTGTTGTTCACGGGATCGAACAATATTCGCCCATCCTGGATGACAAGCTGAGGAAATTTCTTAACGCTCGTGATTCCGAATCAAAGGGACCAGACAACATCCAGATATCCGATTTAAAATTAGCGCCGTTCAATCTGTTGCTTCTCTTGTTTAACCTGATTCTTTTCTCTTCAACTATTCCGGATGGTTGGCGAGTCAACAGAACGGTGCTGAATCCGAAACCAGGCTACGACAACGCGGATATCAACACATGGAGACCACTTGCGATATCATCTGCATGGCTCCGTCTTTTCAACAAAATTGTGGCAGCGTGCTTTTCCAAGCTCCCACTTGTGACGGGGCAACGGGGTTTTCGTAGCATTGACAGAACCTTTGCTAATAATTTATCTCTGTAATTGATAATCAAGTAATGCCGCGCTAACTCTAAGCCCTTTTCAGTAACAACCCTGGACCTCAGGAAAGCCTTTGATACTATGAGCCATCACAGTATCATGAGGGCTCTCAGAAGATTTCGAACTACATCCCAAGATCAATAGGCTTGTCTGTGACAACTATACAAGGTGTACCATCATCATTAACATAAGTGGAATTAATACAGATAGCATTCCAGTAAATAGGGGTGTCAACAAGGTGACTCTCTCTCCCCACTGTTGTTCAACATGGTAATGGACGAGTCCATTGCCTCACTTAAAGATAGCGGGGCTGGTCTCAGCATTGGGGCTGAGAAGTTAATATGTTTAGCCTACGCGGATGACCTGCTCTTGTTTACTGAGAGCAGGCAAGAAATGCAATTAGCATTACGCCTCCCTGAAAAACAAATGGAGAAGAGGGGCATGGCCTTTAACCCCAGAAAATGCTCAAATTTAACTTGTGCATTATTACCAAATAAATCTAAATTGTATGTCGTTACCCGACAGCTTCTGGTGGTTGATGGTGGCCTCATCTCTCAGCTAAATGTGGATGACCAGTTCCGCTACCTAGGATACAATTATGGGTTCATGGGGGCGAGGGAGTCTACCTTGAAGGACCTCCCTATACATTTAAGTAAGATTCTGGCCGCACCACTAAAACCGCAGCAGAAGCTGACTTCATAAAATTTTACCTCATTCCGCGTTATACGTACCAGCTAAAGAATCCGGCAACGACCCTTAGAACGCTTAGCTCAGTAGACCGACAAATTAGACTTTTCATTAAAAGAGCGCTCCACCTTCCTAAGCAATTAACCAACGCTGCTCTGTATACACCTGTTAGAGAAGGTGGTCTCGGTGTCATGTCTTTTCGTTGCCGGATTCCAGGAATCATGGTACAAAGACTTAGCAACCTGAATGATCAAGCCGTAAATGATCACTCCTTGGCGAACATCCTTTCTCTTGAATTTACTGCTTCGCTGAGAAACTCTCAACATGGACTGTGACAGCCGGAAGAACAGCTGCTCAGGTCGCCTCATATTGGGCAACAAAGCTCGAGGCTTTTGCTAGCGCTGGCGGATTGTGGCAGGTTGGTGTCGAAGGTGGCTATGGGGGGTCGATTAACAACCCGCCCCGGTATTGGAATGTGAGGATTTTATTAAGGCCATCCAATTACGCTTTAATATTCTTCCATCGAAGGGTGGTCGGCATAACCGGACCGATGATGTACAATGCAGGGCTGGGTGTGGTAGGCGGGAAACCGTTTGCCATGTTTTGCAGGCCTGCCCTGTGACAAATCATGGAAGGGTTAAAAGATACGATAGGATTGTGAATAAGAGTTTGCTACTCGTGAGGGCCTGGGCGTAACGGTTGAACCGCGAATTCGCGATGCCCAAGGGGCTCCTCATAAGCCAGACCTCCTCCTAAGAACGAGATTATGGTAACCGATGTTGCCATCATTGAGAGGGCCCCGATGTGCCTTCAGTCTCTGCGGGGCACAAAATCGCGAGATATTCGGGACCGTCCTTTATGGAGGCGATATCGGCTAGATTCCCCGACTGTAACATTACGATTGCACCGTTATCATCGCGCTCGAGGAGGCTGGTGTACTCTAAACAACGTGGTTACCGGATTCGCGAGTATCAGTAAAGCACAGGCAGCTGTTGACACTATCGGTACTGAAGGGGGGATGGTTAATGCATTCCTCCTTCAGCTCCATGATTTATGCAGACCAACGGCGCTAAATATAAAACTATGGAAGCACATTACTGATAATCTAAAACTTGGTTCCAGGATTGACTAAATCCTCGAGACCAATACTATACCGATGCCAACGGGTGTTTATTGTTCCGTAGTCTATTGCTCTTGTGGCAGTTGTTTTATCTACGAATTTGTCAGTGTTAGTGTATTTATTGGTTTGTTTATTATGTTCATTAGTTTCCCTTTGTAACGTTGATTTATATACTTTCTTTTTATTTATGTTTTATCTTGTCAGCGGCTGTGTCTGTTTAGCTTATTTAATTTACTTTTGACCATTTTTTGTTTCCTTTGTATTATAAACAATTATACAAATATATTATTATACAATATATAATAAGGCATAAAATTGTCATTTTTTCAACTTTATAAATAATTTTACGAATTGCAAGGTAGTAGGTACCTACCTGATATCTAGTTCTATTCTTTGAAAGGTTTGTTTTATTACAAAAAAAGCTATTGCTAAAGACCCTTTTATCAGAGAATTCTCCTGGAGTGTCATAAACTACACTCCTTCTTTTTTGTTCCTTGTCTGAGATGCCCGGGGAGAGAACTCAGAGAGTTTTAGTTTACGTTTGCCTTTCAAGCAGTGAACATTTCAACAACCTTAGTTTAGTGACTTTTCTGTGAGGTTTGCGGGACAATGTCTTCTATAGCATCGACGAGCCATGCTTGTTCGGGTTTGAGTTCAAGGCAAAAAGAAATCGTGTATTTAATCAGCCACATGTCTCTCAAATCAGTGGCATTAAATTACCATCTAATTGTCAAGTTTTACGCAGTTTATTTTATAATATACGTCAAATAAAACTAAACACCAGAGAAGCTGCGAGACTTACAATACGGGAAGTTTTAATTTTTTAGGAAAAAGCTAAGATACCAATCAGACACCTGAAAAATTGTGTTGCAAAATTAGAAAAACTGTACGAAGAATGGACAAACTGCAAAAAAAAACGCTAAAAGATCTAAAAGTACACGGCAAAATAAAAAAGTAGGAGCTTTCAAGTCAACTCTTGATGACCTTTTTGATGTTGCTCATCAGGATGCATTAAAAAACGCTACTGAAGATGACAAGCAGTTTTTGTTACTTCGGAGAAAAAAGGACTGTGTATGGCAGGTGTTGATAAGAATTTCGTAAAAGCAGAACAATGAAGAAACAAGCAGAGGGCAAGATTGGACAAATTACCGCTTATTTTTTTCCTTTTGTTTTTAGAAGATCAAAATTTAATTATACAATTTGAATCTTCAATAAGCAGCACGTCAGAGGAAGAGGAGCAAGAAGAGATGGAGACGACTTTTCCAGACACAAAGAATATAAGACCAGAAATAAGGAAAAGTAGACTAGAGGAAGTGAGGAGAATAATACGGAAAAATTGTTTTTATTGTTAGATAGGTCGAGTATTTCTGATAGAGGCACACATAGAATTGTAATTGTAAGCACAGATGTAACACGACTTCGCAGACAGCGATTCCGAAAACAAAGTACTGAGCATATCAAACATAGATTCAAAAATTTCGATTTAGATGGAGCTGTTGTGCACTGGGATGGAAAATTGCTTGCAGATATTTTGAACAGAGAAAATTTAGAAAGGGTAGCGATTTTCATTAGTTGTGGGGATGAAGAACAGTTGATAGGAGTTCCTCAGCTTGGAGATAGTATGGGAATTACTCAGACAAAAGCTGTATTTTCAGCACTTGAGCAATGGGGGGGCAGTTGAGAAAATCCCGGCAATGTGTTTTGATACCACTGCAGTAAATAATGGCCGCCTCAGAGGAACTTGCCTTTTGCTAGAGGAATTATTATTATCTTCTGTATTTAGCATGTCGTCACCATATTTTAGAAGTTATTCTTAGATCAGTTTTTGATTTAAAAATGGACACAACCAGCCAGATATTTTTAAAAAGCTTTGATTGGGTGGTCGAAGCGAGACAAGACGAAATACAAAACTGCTATTGAAGATAAAAATATTAGATATCGACTAAGTCTCAAGTTTTCTTATCGAACAATTAAAAAATCAACAGCCAAGAGATGATTATAAAGAGTTTATCCAACTTTGTTTAATTTTTTTAGGACGTACTCCTCCAAAAGACATTTTTTTAGAGTACCTGGTGCAATTCCTCACGCCATATGGATAGCAAAGGCTATTACTGTTCTCAAAATATATCTTTTCAGGGATCAATTTTCATGATAAAATCTTTTGTGAAATGCAGACAAATTGATAAAGAACTTGCAGACAATGCACTATCCGAAATGATAAATCATCTGTGGTAACACAAGTCACATTTTCATTTTTTGATGAAACTAGAAAAAATGTCAAAGCATGGTTGCAAAATGTCTAAAATTATTTTTTGTTGAAGACAAAAGTTACAATGATAGGCATGTAAAAGCAGGGCTCAATCTGTGGAGATTTATTGCACAAAAAAATTGATTATTTTGTTTCTCATCAAATTCTAAATTTTGAGATTTGAAACTGGTACAAACTTTTTAAATACTGATCCCGATGGTGTGACAATTCACCCTATTTAAAAGCTAACAAAAACAGTTTTAAGGTTGTCGATGACACAGCTGAAAGAGGTGTAAAATTAATTCAAGTCTTCAATTCCTCTTTGACGAAAGATGAAGAACAACCGCAGTTTCTGTTAAAAGTTATATCTGAATGTAGGAAAATTTTTCCTGACTTATCAAATACCACCTTATCTAAGCCATCACCACCTTGATCTGATAATAAATGTAAATAATAATAATAATAACTCTTTTCTTTTATATTGCTTTCTTTTTTATAACTAAACTTTAAATAATAAGATTTTTTATAGATCATCACTGTCTTTATTGGATAATAAGGTAGGCCAAGCCTCTTACAATTTTGAAAGTACAATATTTCTAATAATGAATGTATGCTTATATACTAACTTAACCTAAGCTCCTATACTAGTGATCCTATACTAACTTAACCTAGGAAATGTGTTTTGTTACAAGTGATTTTCTTAATACTAAGACTAAGACTAAAACTACCTTAGCTTAAGACTTACGCTAACTTAAATTAGGACATAACATTAACTAAAACTAGGACTAATTATAACTTAACCTAGATTGACAATCTTCTTGTCACGGTGGGCGAGGGGGGTCATCGTCTTCGTCCGAGAGCAGCGGGTTGGACGGTCTTGGGAACTGGCGGCTGGCATGAGGTGGGAGTCGGAAGGCGTTCCTGATGCGGGGTTTGGGGTGGTGGGACGCCTTCTCCAGGAACTTCAGTTGGACTTTCCTCATGTGTGCCTTTATGGTAGGCACACCGAGGTCCCTATGGAGTTGTCGGTTCCTCATGAACCATGTGGCTCCCGTGATCATCCTCAGGGCCTTGTTCTGCACTACTTGAAGTTGAGCCCTCCTTGTTTTGGAGAGCTGGCACCAAGTGGGGAAGGCGTAGGTGAGGCCTGCCTTTACTATGGTGTTGTATACCAGAAGCTTGGTCCGTGGCACCAACTTACTGGAGCGATTCAGGATGGGATAGAGTTTGCCCAGTAGTTGCTTCGCCTTCTTGGTTGCAGTGCAGACCTGGTCCTTCCAGACGAGTCGTCGGTCCAACTGGACACCCAGGTACTTGATGGAGTATTTTTTATAGAGGTTTATAGAGAGTTTGGCAACTACAACAAGTCGTATTCGAGTGCAGCAATAATTTTATTAATTTTATTAGTGAAAAGTGTGTAAAAATTGCAAAAATAGGTAGGACTGAGATAGTGAAAAACTATAGATCATATGTGTTATGTCCGTTTAATTCAAACGAACCTAAGTAAGTTTCATCAAATTATAACCTCAAACAATAACGTGGTGCAGTGATCTTCAAGACAGTGTGCCGGTTTAAACTATAATTTTACTAGCATGCCGCAATTACAGTTAGCCTGTGAATGTTGTAAGAAAACTGGAGATGAAAATAAATTTGTCTTTTGCTCCTTATGTAAGAAGGACCACTATTATTTATGTGCTGATTTATCGATTGCAGAAGTAAAACCCGTAAGGAATAAAAACAGTATAAATTTGAATGCAATAATTATTAAAAAATTGGTGATAACATTACTGAATTAAAATCCGTTATAATATCTCTCTAAGCTAAAATTGAAAAACTAGAATCGGCGGGGGGGGCATCCCGTGCTTGTTGGCACACCTCATTTGGACTATGAGATTATTCAGGAAATTTCTGATCGAAATTCAGGAAACAGAATCTGATTGTTTATGGTGTCATTGAGGTTCCTGATTTACCAAGGACTCACCAGGTCGAGCATAATGAGGAATTTACGAAAGGTTTGTTACAGCCTTTATTACCGAAGATTGACGTAAGTGGTGTGAGTTCAATAAGATTAGGCAGATTTGATGCAAGAAAGAGCAGGGCGAAGACCAATTAAGATTAATCTTAAGGAGGAACGTTAAGTTCAATGTGCATTCGTAGAGCTGGTCATTTAAAAACTAATAACATTTATTCAGGTATAACAATTTCATTTAATCGAACCCAAAAACAAATTGATTACTACAAAAGACTAAAGACTGAGCTAAATGAACGAAAATATCTAAGGGGGAAACGAATTTAAGGATTAAGTACGTTCGGGGTATTCAAAAGATTGTATCGGAAAACTAACTTTGTCCAACAGACGATTATATCGTTGCTACTATCAAAATGTTCGCGGTCTTAACACTAAAGTGAACGATTTCTTGGCTTCGGTTAGTGCAGCGGATTATGATTTTATAGCTTTAACAGAAACATGGCTGTCAGAAGGAGTATAAAATTGTCAACTATTTCCTAATAATTACAGTGTTGATCGCAATGACCGTAATTTTGAAAGAACTAACACTACTCACGGCGGAGGAGTTTTATTAGCATGTAGGGATAATTATTTTGTGGAAACTCTCAATCTAGATTATATTTGTAACGTCTTTTTTTCTACTGACTTGGGAGTTAAATGCAATTCAACGTTTAATTCGCTATTTGTATACGTAATATATATACCGCCTAATGTGACGAATGCCGAGTTTGAAAACTTTTTGGTTCAATTGAGTCAGTTCATTGTCGGCCAGTCTAATGTTCTCATATTAGGAGACTTTAACGTTGCCGGCTATGTGCCAAAAATATTCACGATTTTTGTTATAGAAGTTTAAGTAACTTTTTAGATTTTACTAATCCTAAACAAACTAATAATTCTCCCATTAGAACATTGGATCTGGTTATTGCGGATTTTGACTTTGAAACATCTCGTGAGTTAATTGATGAAGATGTACTGCATCCTTCTTTATGTATACAGTTTACTGCAAGCTCTCCGGGGGTCAAGTTTGAGAATAAGTTTACCATTTTTTACAATTTTAAAAAGGCACATTTTATACTGGTATGTATAGTGCGCTTAGGTATGATTGGTCTTGCCTGGATGGTATAGCTGATATAGATGAGGTCTGTGAACTGTTTTATAACAAGATATACTAAATTCTGGATCTTTACATACCAAAATATCGAAAATTCAAGCGTAAATATCCTCCCTAGTTTAATCGTGATATTATTGTAAACATTAAATCGAAATACTACTATTTTAAAGAATATCAGCGTTTCAAAATATATCTTACTCCAGTGAATACTCTAGGTTACGAAGAATAGTTAAAAGTCAAATTCGAGAGGCCTTTAAAAATTATTTATTAGGTACTGAAAATAGTATTATTAGTGATCCAAAACATTTTTGGTCATATATTCATAGCAAAAAAAGGTATTACGAGATTCCGGGTAGGATGTTTTATAATGACATGATATATAATGAACCTGGTGCTATTGTGAAAGGTTTTGCAAAATTCTTTGAGAGTATTTATATACATGATCCTGTACACCACATTTCCCAAGTAACAAGTAATGTATCTTCCTATATACACATTCCATGCTTTAATGAAACAGACATTGTTGATGCAATTGAGAAACTTCCTAACAAATGTACCTCAGGAAATGATAAAATTACAAGTTTTTTGATTAAGGATTGCACTCGTGTATTAGCACAGCCGTTACTTACGATTTTTAATCTGATTTTAAAAACCAGTACGTTTCCAAAAATATGGAAAATTGATAAAGTCTGCCCTATCTTAAAAAGTGGGGAAAAGGCAAACATTGCAAATTATTGTGCAATAACCATTTTAAACAATTTTGCAACGGTATTGAAGATCTCCGTGTATAACTCTATTTCAGTTGAAGTTAGTCAATTGATTCATGCCTGCACAGCATAGATTCATGAAATGTCGCTCAACAACTTCAAATTTGGTCAACATAGGCCGACTTATAGCGGAAGCTATTGACAGCAGAAGAGAGGTTGATGTTATATACACCGACATGTCCAAGGCCTTTGACAGGATCGATCATTCAACTTTGCTGTCTAAACTATATTCTATAGGGTTTAGTAATTTTCTACTGGAGTTTTTTAAATCGCATTTAACCAATAGAAAACAACACGTATCCTATAATGGGGTTGATTCCGAGTTTTACACTACTTCGTCTGGCGTACCACAAGGATCCAATCTTGGCCCTCTGTTATTCTTAGTGTTTATTAATGACCCTACAGCTTCTTTAAAGTGTGAGAGCCTGCTATTTGCAGATGATTTAAAAATTTATACCACTGTTGATACTAGTAATAATTGTACTTTCTTGTAAGCCCAGAACACTAGTTCGTGAGTGGTGTGAAAACAAAAAAAGCGAAGTATGTTCGTACACGAGAGAGCCGGAACTTATTCACGTTGATTATCAACTAAATAATAGTAGTTTGGAGAAGAGTGTGTGAAATGAGGGATCTTGGAGTTCTGTTTGATACTAATTTCGATTTTGTTTCTCATATTGCACAGACAGTGTCTGCAGCTAATAAAATGCAGGGGTTCATAGTGAGAAACTGTAGCACATTTAGTAATACAACTGCCTAAAAACTTTATATTTTACATTGGTCCGCTCAAAACTTGAATATGCTGCAGTTTTTGGAATTCGTAATATATGAGGTTCATGTCAGAGCCTTGGAGGCAGTTCAAAGAAGGTTTTTAAAATTTTTGGCATTTAAACTGGATAGCCAATATCCGCGCAGAAGCATAGACCTGTCAATGTTACTACATCGATTTGACATTCAGTCGTTGCAATTAGGAAGGGTGAACAGTGGTTTGACTTTTTTGTATAAATTACTTAATAATTTTATTGACTGTCCTCAATTGCTCGATAAGGTTGATTTTCTTGTGCCTTCACAATATTCTCGCAGACTTATGCGTTTTACTGTAATCTCTCAAGAACTACTGTCTTATTTAACTCACCACTTCATACCATGTGTCATAATTTTAACAATATATCTAACGACTGTACTATTCATTTTGACAGATTATCAATTATTTTAGAAAAGTCTGGCGCAAATTACTTGACCCCGGAATAGACTTGCAAACATCAATAAACTCAAAATAAAGTTTAGTTACTTGAGTAAGCTTTTTTATTTGGCGAAATTAAACAGATATTGTTGAGTTTGCTCTCAGTAGTTTTATTTTATTCAAAAATTCTACTACGTAAACATATCTCTATTATGCAATGATATCTTGGTCAATGATTGTAATTGCTCTGATATACGTTGTAAACACTTTTGTTTGTATTTTAAGCAAAAAGTTGTCATAAATTTGTTCCTTTGTTTTTTCCGAATTTTGTCCTGTGACTGAATTATTTCTGTTGGACAATAAAGTATTATTATTATTACAAAAAGTTCTTCTTTCTCACATTTGATCAATGTGGTTCCATGTTTAGCTGACGGGCCAAAACCAAGTCAGCACAAACGCTATTACCATTCCGTATTAAGGAATGACCTGACAATGTCACATGTTTTCAAAATTTCACTGACTTCTGAATGTTTTTGTGTATGTTTGTGTTGAGTCCTTATTGTACTAAATGTGGTGTGAATGTTATTGGTGTAAGGCCTGTGGCTGATATAATGAGGGGGACAATGATGACTTTTTCTTGTCTCCATAGCCTTTTTATTTCCGTTGCAAGGTCTGTGTATTTGGAAATTTTTTCTGTGTATTTCGTTTGGATGTTTGTGTCGTTGGGGACAGCTATGTCAATTAGATAGGTGACTTTTCCTTTTTTGCACTGAAAAATAATATCGGGTCTATTGGCGGAGACTGTTTTATCTGTATGGATACCGATGTCCCAGTAGACCTTGTAATCTTCATTTTCAAGTATGGATGTTGGCGTGTATTTGTAGTAGGGATCTGTGTTTTCTATGAGTTTGTATGTTGTGGCTAGTGCTTGGTGAACTACTTTGGCAGCTGAATCATGCCTGGCTGTGTACTCTGTTCCGGCCAATATTTTACATCCGCTCGTTATGTGTTCGATCGTTTCTTTCTGCTGGTGGCATTTCCTACATCTGTCCTCTGCAATAGTCGGGTCTTTGATGATATACTTTTGGTAGTTTCTGGTTAATATGACTTTATCCTGGATGGCAAGTAAGAAGCCTTCTGTTTCAGGGAATAGCTGCCCATCCTGTAACCAGGTGTATGATTGTTTTTTATTTACGTGGTCTTGTTCTATGTGGTATCTATGTTTTCCGTGGAGTGTTTTCTCTGACCACGTTTTCATCTTTTCCTGTTGTAATTGGGTGTGACTGTGTGTGTCTGCTGAGTGGTCTGCCCGGGCTAAGTCGAGAGGTGTGTAGTTTTTGTCTGCTTTCACAGTCGCTGTGTGGAGGCTGGTTTGCTTGCTGTGAAAGAATTTCCTAAGTGCTTGTATTTGTTTTGTGTGTAATGATCTGATGTCTATAATTCCTCTTCCTCCTGCCTTCTTCTCGATTGTAAGTCTTTCTTTGCATGCGTTGGGGTGTAATTTCCTGTATTTGATGAATTGAGATCGTATAAGGATGTGAATATTTTCTATGTCTGTTTGTGACCATTTGATGATACCAAATGAATATGTGATTATAGGTACAGCGAACGTGTTGATGGCTTTAGTGAGATTCTTAGAGTTGAGTTTTGTTTGCAAAAGTTTCGTCAGTCTGTTTTTGAATTCGGTTCTGAGCTCTGTTTTGATGTGAGTGTGGTTGAGTTTGGTGCTTTGTTGGAAGCGAGAAACTGCCTGAAGTGTTGGTTGATTTTATAGATTTCTAGGGCTCTGATTAACCAGGTGTGGGGTATGGAGTCGAAGGCTTTTTTTTTGTCTATGTAACCGATGTGAAGGTTTCTGTGTTCTTTTCTGGTTGTCCCATAATCACGCTATCTATAATCAGCTGCTCTTTGCATCCTCGACTATTTTTCCTGCGTCCCTTCTGCTCTTCTGTGAGAATATTGTTGTCTGTTAGGTGTTGTTCTATTTTCTTCGAAATTGCGGCTGTGATGATCTTGTATAGGGTTGGAAGACAGGTGATAGGGCGGTAGTTTGACAGGTTTGTGGTGTCTGAACTTTTTGATTTAACGTATGTTATTCCTTGTGTAAAGAAAGTGGGAAATGTGTGTGGTTGTAGAATGGCTTTATTGATTTGGTGTGTGAGTGCTTCGTGTGTGGTGGTAAACTGTTTGTACCAGAAGTTTTGTACATTGTCTATTCCAGGACATTTCCAGTTGTGTGTGTGTGTGTTTGATAGTTTCTGTAATTTCTTGTGTATTTAATGTGGGACTTTTCTTGTTCTGTCACATGTTTATGTTTGTCTTCTTCGGCTTTAATCCAGGGGGTGTTATTATTGTGTAGTTTGGGTTCTGACCAGATACTTTTCCAATAATCTGAGTTCTTGTTTGTTTGGTGGTTCAGTCACTGCTATCTGTTTGTTGTACATAGTTTTCCGGTAAAACTGTTTTTCGCTTCTTCGGAAGAGGTTGTTGTTGTCTTTCCTCTCATTTGATTCTTTGTATCTACGAAGTCTTGCGGCATATACAGATAGTTTTTGTTTCAACGTATCGAGGATTTCGGAGTGTTTCTGTTGGGAGACTTAAATTTGATCTTGTTTGCCCCCTGTGTGACACGTTTGGACGCGTTCCCGCTTATAAACTGGGTAAAATGTCCTAGATCTCTCCTGAATTTTTGTTTTGTTTTCTATTCTTATTTGCCATTTGAATTTTGGTTTTGTCCTGTTGGGGTTTCCTTGTCGTTGAGGGAGTTTTTGATTATTTTGTGTTAGAGTGGTGATTGCTGCTGCGTATATTATTGTGTGAATGTCTTCGATTGTGCTTAAGTCTGTTATATACTGAGGTATTATGTGCTTGTTTAGTGTGTTGAGGATTGGTTGCGTGCTCTGTTTGAAGATTAAACGAGGGATGGGATTTCTTGTTGTAGGGTCGGTGCCTGACCATCGAGCTAGATGTGACTCCATTTTTGCTTTAAGTGTTTGTATGAGAGGTGATTCGGGGTGATGTTGTGTGGATGTTGTTGAGGGTGGCGAGTGATTCATGTTGATGTCTGTGATATGGTGTTGCGCGGTACTCCCAATATTATTTTGCGTTATGCTCCTCCTCGGTGGTGGGTCTTGTTGTGTTCGACTGGGTGGTTGTGTGTGTGAGGCTGGTTCGGTATCTGCTTTATTGTTTCTATTGTTTGGTTGGTCTGTGTTTAGTTCAACAGCCACTGTGTCCTTGATGATTTGCAATTCGAGAGGTGTGAGACGATTGTTCTTGGTAATAACTCTTTTTTGGTCTATTACTCTCTGTTCTGAAACAAGTAATTGCAGATGTGGATATTCGGTCAAGAAAAGTCTGTGCAGTTCCGGTCTGTAGCCCGATGTTATTGTTTCGAGTTTGGTGGCGGTGTAATAACAGCGCATCACCGTCCTATTCATCTCATCCGTCCACTTTAACCGCTGTCTTGGTTTACCAGCCTTGGTAGTTGCGTGTTGTCCTTACAAAACATACGGGCCCTGGCCTGGCTTTGGTGGTTGTGTATGTCCCGCATCTACGTCGGTTGCGCTTAGGATTGATGTTGGTGGGTCCAAGCGGCGAGTGATTCTCTTCTCAGTGATTTCTTTGTCAGGTTTTATGTTTTCATTACAGCAACGCATGGCGTGTTCGTTGATTCCTGTGGTGCAACTCATGCGCTACTGGGATTTTCCCGCCTTGGTGGGCGTCGGCTTAGTCGCCGACACAACACTTTTGGCAGGTCCATTTTCGGTTGCCTGGTCTTCATCGTTTTGGTCGAGCTGCCATTTCCCGCGACGTCCTCGACCGTTACGTCGCTCACCCGATGCTTCTTTTATTGGTCTGCTGTTCTCTGGAATGTTTTCAATGTTTTGTGGTGTCAGAAACTCAAAGTGTCCCGACATTGGGTTGCCTGTTAGTAGAAGGTAAATGGTTTTGTTGTATTTTCCCGTGCTTATTATTGTTGGTCTGTCCGTAAAAGTTATTTTTGTATGTCTTGTTCTTCGTTGTTTTGAGAAGATATGAAAGTTGCTATTTTGTGTTTCCGAGAGGGCAAGTATCTCTAGGCTCGTTCCATAGGTGCCATTTTTCCTCATATAATTATAATAGTTATTGAAGTCTTTTATATCGTCGACTTCAATTAATGAAAATGTGTGAAGTTCCGACCAGTTTTGTTATAAATATCTTAGAGCAACCTCTCGGAGTTTCTCATGATGGTTTTGGTGGCCATATAAGTGTAAGCTAACTGCACGGAAAAGGCAATTTCTATCACCTACAATGTCGGACTTTATTATTATTATTATTATTAAAAAATGCATTTGAACATTATTTCTTCTCATTTTGATATCTTTTTACTTTTCTTTTTTCCTAAATCCTCCATTTTCAATTTGGATTTTGCTCTATTTACTTTTGAAAACAGTTTTAACTAAACCCTTTTTTATGTACATATTGAAAAAATAATTAAAGTAAAATCTAGAGAGCCGATGTAATTGAATGTTTTCAGACATTTTCATAAAAAATCAATTTTCATAAAAAGTTAAAATTTCAACCTTGATGAGGCACGGGGTTAACGATATCCAGTTGAGCTGAAACTTTACCAATCTCATTTCTTAGTCAATTGGCAACTTTTAGGAGGGTCCCCCAAAAAAAATTCGAACACTGGTTTTTCGTGACCACCCTACTGTATATATACTGATGAAGCCGAGAAGTATTGTCGAGATATAGAGTTTTCAAACAACAAAAAATAATTTTACTACATAGACCGCTATCCCGATACTTTTCACCTCATTATATATATATATTATATATATATATATATTTATATATATATATATATATATATATATATTGCAGCGAGTTGCAGTACAGTATATATGTTTTTGTTCAGTTTATAATGGATTAACCCTTATTTTCTTAACTCCTGATGAGATGTCAACAATAAATTGACGAAATATTGAGTTCTAAAAGAAATAATTGAGTTTCATATCCTCAGACACTACGCTTGTCTCTTCATTCACTTTCAACGCTTGGACATCGGCTGCTCAGGCGAATATCCGCAGACAGCAGGAGGTCGTTCAACTTAACAAAGACCTGGAAGAAAT
The DNA here is from genome assembly GCA_019049505.1 of Pachyrhynchus sulphureomaculatus. Classification (NCBI taxonomy): domain Eukaryota; kingdom Metazoa; phylum Arthropoda; class Insecta; order Coleoptera; family Curculionidae; genus Pachyrhynchus; species Pachyrhynchus sulphureomaculatus. Next base: position 162,820,283 of record CM032447.1, on the reverse strand, counting down.
TCTATCTAGTTATGTCGGGGCACTCCATTCCCCTAGCATCGTCGCTTAATTGGTTGGGCGTTAGTTTGGGAGCAAATATGTCCTGGCATGAGCATGTTGCAGGCATAGCAAGGAGAGCTTCTCAAAAGTTGGGAATATTATTTCGATCCAGAAAGCTTTACACTCCACAACAACTGTTAAATCTTTACAAAGCTCAAATTCGACCAACTATGGAATACTGCTCCCATGTTTGGCGCTCCACTCCCAAACATACACTGCATTTGTTGGATTTTGTTCAGAGAAGAGCTGATTCGCTGGAACATCGAAGAACGGTTGGCGATTTGAGTCTGTTCTACAAGTATTTTCATGGAAAGTGTTCGAAGGATGTAGCCCGCTTAATTCCTCCCAAAGCGGTGCATGTTAGAAATACACGTCGCGCTGGTGCTTCACATCCGTATGAGATTCAGCTTGTTACTTGGCGTACAATGCTTTTCAAGCAGTCTTTTATATGGAGAACATCATCCCTTTGGAATAATTTGCCCAGCGCTGTTTCCCACTGAGTACGATTTACAGCGATTCAAGAACAACGTGAATCGCTTTTTCCGCACACATGCTGCTCCTAGAGCGCTTTAGGGACTTCCCTGCAGCACGTGTGCTAGACCCATAAAAAAAAATCCGTCTTCTGATTTATATATATATATATATATATATATATATATATATATATATATATATATATATATATATATATAAAAGGCAGAAGTAGTCGCGACTGACTAGTTAAGAAAAAATATACTCTCAATTCAGTGGGACTGCAGTCTTAGTTTAATTATTTAAGGCCTTGGGTAGTGAAGCAACCTTTTTTTGTTAGTCGAGCTTTCAAAATTATATTTATTTCTTCTTCAGGACATCTGGAAAGACAAAATTTTCTTCTTTCTTTATAATGTTAAGTATAAATTTTGAGTACATTGAAATAATGGAAAAAACAAGAAAGAAGAAAGAAAAATGATTGACTTACCAAAGTGGCTTTTTTTAATAAAGAAACAAGCAATTATCAGCACAAAGGGACATTCCCTAATATACTGTTATTAACTACATAATATTCTAGTTAAAAAGAAAAAACACAATAAGGCCAAAAATGGCTGGCTCTGGTTCTCTCTGCTTATCCCTACTAAATTTTTTACACATTCTATCGGATTTAGAAAGAATAATCGTGAAATTTGAAGACTCGCAGAAAGATTGCCTTAGACCTCAGTACACTAATGTGTTAACCAATTTTATACACCAACATCATAACCACAATCCTTTACAAAAAGTAAACTTTTCTTAAAAGACCACCTAGAATTATATATTGTCCGTAGTGACAAAGGCAATGTTACAATAGCAATGCATAAGGATGATTACCTCCAAAAATGTCAAGAACTTTTGAATGAGTCTCAATATTATTTAAAACTCCATCAAAACCCTACTTACACATTGCAGCTTAAAGCCAACAATATAGTTAAGAATTTAAGGAACAAGGATCTTATTGATGAGGTCGAGGCCAGCCAAATTACCACCTACAATACCATATCTCCTAGGTTTTATACCTTACCAAAAATTCATAAGCCCACCCTCTCAATGAGACCCATTATATCTTCTATTAATGTCCCTAATGGTACACTATCAGCGTTCATCAACAAAATCCTTACTGCAGCATCAATGCTGATAATGATTTCAATGTAAAGGGCTCTTTCTCATTTAGCACTTTTATTAATAACACAGGTCAACATTTTATCTAGGCTTGTACTCGGTAAACCAACTAAGTATCTTAGAGTTTTTTGGGTCGCTGATCACGATGAAGGGGTCGGTTAACCTTGATCAGGTCAGGTTCAAGGTCACTTGAAGGTCAAATTGAGCCAATGCAGCCAAAAAATCTGAAAAAATTCATACGTATGTTTTTTGGGTCACTGAATGCGAATCCGGTGTTATTTTTTTCATATAAGGTCTCCTGAAGGTCACTAGAGGTTACTTCAAGATCATTCTGAGGTTATTTGGAATAAAACAGTTATGAGCAGGCCAAAAAATCTGAAAAAAAATTGTGTATACGTTTTTAGGTCTCTGGTTCAGAATTAGAGGTCGGTTACCCTTTATCAGGTCGGTATTAAGGTCATTTGGAAGTCAAATCATTGGATAGCCGCCAAAATAAACCGTTCCATGTGTTTGTTGGAACTCTGAATCGGAATGTTTGTCTTCTTCTCACTCGTGTCTCCAAGAATACACCGGAAGTTATGTCTACTTTAATACTTTGTAAGATTCTGGAACTTCATCGGAACGTTCTGACAATATTCTCATTTTGATTTGTGCCAGTAAGGTCCTCCACATTTCCCGTTATGTGCATCTGTACTTGAAGAGGGAGTAACTTTATAGCATAGCATCTACTATATATAAAAACAACGAAACGGGATTGTTTAAAAATCCAAGAGTCACCCTATTTTCAAAAAAGGTAAAAATATCACACTGTAAAGACAGTGAAATCGTTTTTTCTTGTGAAATATTAAAATATTATTCTGATCATCCAAGAATTTTCTCTCTTCGCTTCACCCTTCTGATCGCTCCGTTGACCAATCCTCCATCTCAAGTTTGAAGTTTATGGAGAATTGTAAAAAACGTTGCCAATTAAATTTACAAGAGCCCTAGCGTGTTCCCAGAATTCCTAGAATTTGCTGACTTATAATTCGTTTAAATGCACACACACACGCACACGCACGCACACACACACACATACACAGTAATACACACACACACACACACACACTCATACACACGAAATAAAACACACAAATATACACAGTAATACACACACACACTCATACACACGAAATAAAACACACGGACATACACAGTAATACACACACACACACACACACATACACTCATACACACGAAATAAACACACACGCACAGGCACACACACACGCACACAAAGACACACACATCCACACGAACTCAACAATACACACAGGCACACCCATATAAATAAAACATACACACACAAACTCTGTGACACACACACAGTAATATATACACAGACACATACAAACACAGAGTAATACATACGGAGTCGCACAGATACAGTAATACACACACACACACGCACACACCATAAGATACAGTAATACACACAGAAGCACAACAGTTACGTACCCACGTAGGCACGCACATCAATACACAAACATACGCACACAGACACCCACATATAAATTCAGTAATTCACACCCATACACACGCAGGAACTCACGGATTCATTTGTGAAGAGGGATTCACTTTTGGAGGGTCATTAACTTTTGGAGGCGGCTACTGTCAGCGGCGGCGGCGGCGACGACTAAAATGATTTTAATGTATAGTCAGAAATTAAAAATTTACATAAAAAATTAATGTCCTAATCTTTGGTATAACTAAACATACTAAGCTAATCATCAATTCGAGCACGTTTGCGTTGGGATTCAAATGACCTCCGAATTGATTTTCTTTTATGGTTTACATTTGTGTCTCTTTTAAGGCTCCAACAGTAGTCAGCTAACATATTCGTACCCCAAACTCCGTGATATCTTTGTTCAAATACTTTCAGATCTTGATGCATACGTTCTTCTTGCTCTTCACTGAAGTCTCCTAGGTTCTCGGGAAAGTAGTCAATGTGAGAATCTAGGAAATGAACCTTGAGATTCATCAGACATCCTAGTTCCCTGAAGTTATTTACCATTTTCGCAACGATTTCTTTATAATTTGGATCTTTATTGTTTCCCAAAAACTTTTTCGTCACTTCTTTGAAACTTCTCCAAGCTGCCTTTTCTTTGTCAGTCATCTTTCTTTCGAATTCTACATTTTTGAAAAGTTCTCTTATATCAAGTCCGGTAAAGACACCTTCATTTATTTTCACCTCCGAAAGTTTTGGCAATACTTCAAAGATATGCATGAAAGGATCGCTCTGGTTTCTACTCATTACTTTAACAATTTGTTTTGCCAGACCTAACTTTATGTGCAATGGTGGTAATAGAACTTTATGAGGAGGTACCAAACTTTCTGCTAAAACATTTTTCTCACCTGGGATTAGATTTTTTCTTGGTGGCCAAACTTTTACTACGTAATGTTTATCTCTAGTACGACTGTTCCATTCACAAAGGAAGCATGGATATGATACAAACCCTGATTGCAAACCGAGCATGATCGTTATGATTTTTAAATCACCGCAAAGTTCCCACTTATGAGAATCATATTTCAGTTTTTCTAGTACGAGTTCTAAATTGAAATATTCTTCTTTTAAAATGACCGAATGAGCAAGAGGCAAAGGGGCATACGTATTCCCATTGAAGAGCAAGATCGCTTTCAAACTTCTTTTCGATGAATCGATACAAAGGCGCCAATGACTAGCTGTATATTCGATACCATATTCTTTGACTAATCCACTAACATCATTGCAATAAATTAAATTACCAGATTTTGTAAAATACTTTTTTGAATGGTTTTTCTCTTGAACGGTAATATGTTACTTTTGTCCCTGGCGCTAAACAATTTTTTTTTCCTTTTAATCTCGATGCTAAAAGTTCAGAACCTTCTTTTGAAAGTCCTAAGTCTCTACAGAGATCACTCAGGTCACCTTGGTTAAAATGTGTTTGTTCTGACAGACCTTCATCTTCCGAGCCTGAAGATACATTGTAGGCTTCACTTTCACCATCTTGCGATGTATCTAATGATTCATCATGCATTTCTATATCATCAGAAACTTCAAAATGCTCTGCACTGCTATGCCTGCTGTCATCATTATCAGGTGCAGTTTCTATATATATGGGCAATGTTACAGATTCTACGCACGGATAACTTACAGAGTTTTTGTTATTACGATTATATCCTTTGAGATTCGTTAAGCAGAAATAACAATTAGACGTATGGTCTGATGGGTTTCTCCATTTCATCGGTGCAGAAAATATTTGTGCCCTTGTTCCAAACAAAATATTGCGGCATTTACTACAGATGACATTCGGAGTATAAGAGTTGTTCAAGGAACTCATGTTGTTTTCAAAGTCTCAGAAAATTTAAATTTATTTTTGGGAGTATACAGCCCACAAACGATACAAAAACAGTTCACATTATTCTTACAAAATCCTTGACTTGTAGCATTAAACTCTTCAAAAGCCAAGTTTCCCACCGTTGAAGAGCTACGGTCGCTGGATGACGACGGCTGCGGGCCCGCTTTCCCACCCCGACCAACCGCCGATTCTGGGGTTCCGAGCCCCTGTCTCGTAGAAGTTTTATTTGTAGTTGCCATGACGACATGGAAGCCATAACCCAGGGACTTCGCCGGATAGTAGAACCACTCGGTTGCCCACCGTCACCGCGTGGAGCTGCCCTGGGTGCAACTACAAGTATTAGTTCATTAGCCCACATTTATTAAATATGCATATCAAATAACTTTATGGAAATGTTAGTGGAGTTTTAAGATTGAGACAAAAACTTTCTGTATAAAATAAACCGACCTCGAAGCAAGTATAATGCTGAAATATACTAGTAGCACTTGATCATAACCTTTTCCTCTATCCATGTTCTTGTATTCCTGCTTCAAACGATCTATGGAAGAAATGGTAGGGAAGAAAAGAACACAGATTAGGAATTAGTGACCCAAAAAAGGTGGGTATCGTTTTTTTTTTTAGATTTTTCAGCCGCTATCAATTAAATTGACCTTCAAATGACTTTGAACCAGATTTGATGGAGGTTAACCGACCTCTAATTCTGAACCAGAGACCTAAAAAACGTATACACCATTTTTTTTCAGATTTGGCCTGCTCATAACTGTTTTTTATTCCAAATAACCTCAGAATGACCTTGAAGTAACCTTTAGTGACCTTCAGGAGACCTTATATGAAAAAAAATAACACCGGATTCAGATTCAGAGACCCAAAAAACATACGTATGAATTTTTTCAGATTTTTTGGCTGCATTGGCTCAATTTGACCTTCAAATGACCTTGAATCTGACCTGATGAAGGTTAACCGACCCCTTCATCGTGATCAGCGACCCCAAAAAGCCTAAGATACCTAGTTGGTTGAACGAGTACAAGCCTAGATAAAATGTTGACCTGTGTAATTTTTAACTACGTAATAATTAAATAATTGTAAGTTTTGATAGTCTCACTATTCACCAATCTCCCCCTACAAGTAATGTTAACTACAATAAATGATAAATGGGACACAATCTCCCAACACTGCAACTTGATCTGGACTTATTCAAATCTATAGTACAGTTTATTTTTGACTCTAACATATTAGTTTTCAATGATCAATACTATAAACAGATTTTTGGAACCCCAATGGGGTCTAAAATTTCACCTATTCTTGTCAATTTTGTTCTTGATGACTTGGTTGGTGATTGTCTGGAACATATGCCTTTTCATATAGCTTTTCTTAAACGGTATGTTTATGACCACAACCTGGCAGTACCAAAAGGTAAAATTGATGTAGCACTGGATATTTTTAACTCCTCCAACCAGCATATTCAATTCACCAAAGAAGAAGAATCAAACGGTGGCATTTCGTTCTTGGATATGTTGGTAATCCGTACGGATTGCAACGTTCTAAGAACGAAATGGTACAGAAATCCGCACTGCTCAAACAGATCTATAAGTTTTTCCTCATACAACCCAATGAGATCTAAAATAAACCTCATATTAATTATGAAAACAAGAGCAGTCAAATGAACCCACCCAGATTACAGAGATGAGTCACTCAGAAAACTTAAAGGTTTTCTGCTTGACAATTCCTACTCAGCTCATTTAATTAATAAATTCCTTTTTAGTACATCTTACAATATCCCAGAAGATATAATAACACATCAATCACAACCTCAAACACTTACTTCACAACTCTCAATACAAAGTAACAGTCAAGAAATCGAACTTCAAAATCAGTCCTCTACTCAATTAAATAATCAAAATTTTTATTTCTTTCTTCCTTACATTGACAATTTTACTGATAAACTTATTAACATTTTCAAGCCGAAGGGCGAATTAAAACTATTTCTAAACTTTACACCAAAACTAAGAGTCCTCTCCTAGAAAATGAAAATTGGAACATAATTTACAAAACACCTTGTTCAAATTGTAATAAGGTGTACATAGGTCAAACCTCCAGAAACTTGAGGGTATAATTACATCACACAAAAGTGACTGCAGACATAATGTACAATCTTGTGCGCTGGAACAACGTGTCATTAATAATGACCATCGAATGAACTGGGATGAGACTAAGATCCTGGATCGCTCTGATTCTTACTATAAACGAATTTTCTTAGAAATGGCCCATATTAACCGTCCACCTTACGCCATGAATAAAAAGAGTGACACCCAGGGACTCAGTTCCATATTCAGCTACATCCTTAAATTAGAAAAATACCAATCACTAACAGATCGCCCCCAGGGGCTAGAGTAGTCCCCTGCTCTAGTACGGGGAGTGACGACCCCGGGGTACTTGAGTCACGTTGTGTCGTTCAGTGCTGTCCCAATTCGTTTGTCCAGTCTAATTCATGTAAAGCGCAATCCTAATGTGTGCAGACACCGTGCAAATAGGATGAATGGTTCAGCGCTAAATTGAGTCGTTAACAGTTCCGTCAGATACCGGGCACCCTCTGATGTTTTTTAGCCTTACCCCAGTATCCGGGCTCTGCTGGGGCGGACCAACCACTTCCCAGGCTACTCGTGGGACCAATTATGTCTTACAAAAATACCAAACAAAACTTTCCCCCCTTACCGGTCTGAAACGACCGAGAATTGATACTGAAATAATTTATACAAATATTCGATCATACGATAGATTCTATAAAATATCCCTGGCGGATGGTTCTTTCAAAACCACTTCTCCATTTCTCCTGCATAAGGCACTCCAAGCCACTTTTGGTACCCTATCGATATAAAAAACAAGCAGATGGTTCGATTTTAATTGAAGTCAATAGTGAAAGGCAATCTGAAATTGCAAAAAACCTAACCAAACTACAAGATTTTAACGTAAACTCCATAGTTCATAAATCCCTCAATACGGTCAAAGGGGTCATCACCTGCCCAGACACTGTTCAAATAACGAAATCCTCGAAAATCTCGGTGAACAAGGAGTCACCGAAATCTATAGAATACCTAACAGAAAGGATAGCACCAAACCTTCATTCACTTTCATCATCTCATTCAAACTACACCAACTCCCAGCAAGAATCCTTGCGGGCTGGTATTTCATCAGAGTGAGACCATATATCCCAGCACCGAAGAGATGTGATACCTGCCAGAAATTTGGCCACACTGCTGCAAAATGCTCACAAGAACCAATATGTCCATCATATGGCCACAACAGTCATACAGAATCCCCATGTTCTCAACCTCCAAAGTGTTCAAAATGTGACGAGTCTCATTCCCCGAGATACAAGGGCTGTCCAAGGTATAAATCCAAATTCGAAATACAAAAGCTGAGGACAACAGAAAAACTTCTTACTTCGAGGCTAAACGTAAATATAATTCTTTACATCCTAATTTTGCAATCTCCTTCAGCTCGGTGACAAAAGGACCCAAAAATATGGTCAACTCAGCCACCCAATGCGACCTTCTTACACCCTCCATCTCACAGCCTCCCCCTCTTTCCCTATCTCAAACGACCCCCCATAATCACTCCTCCCCCCCCTTCCACAACTCACGTCCTCCTCCTCCTCCTCTCTCCATACACCGCTCTCTCCCCTTACCAAACATCCTCCCGACTCAAAAAAAACTCTCCAAACAAGATTCTAAATCCTCCCCTTTTATTAACATCACTCCTATTAAACCTACCATAAACCGCCCAATCAACCCTCCTTCACAACACAAAGAACCTATAAAGAAAAAATCGAACCGCTCCTCCAAATCTACCCCCACATCATCTAGCGAATCGATCCTAGATATCCAAACACCAGATATAAACATGGAGTTAGATCCCATAATACCGGTCAAACACACTGCTAAGAAGAAATAAACTCATTAATCATATTCCATCCAATATTACAGTGGAACGTAAACGGTCTTATTCCTAGATTAGAGGATCTATCTCTTCTAATAAAAATATACAAACCTTCTATCCTTGCATTACAAGAAACCAACTTCAAAGCTAATAAAACTCTCTCACTAAAAAATTATAGTTTGATCCACAAGAACAGGGTAGAACAATCCGAGCATCTGGCGGAGTGGCTTTGTACATACACAGAACTTTAGACCATGTACCGATTCCCCTCAACACGCCACTGGAAGCCATTACGACCAATTCACACATCAATAACCATTTGCAACATATACCTCCCACCTACACTCCACATTTCTCCAAACTCTCTCTCAGACCTTATCACCCAACTTCCTCCACCCTAAATCCTACTGGGAGACTTCAATGCGCATAACCTCATGTGGGGATCGCGGACTACCTCTCCGAGGGGAATTGTGATCTCTCATTTTAAACCATCAGGCTCATACTTTCATTAGCTCCTCGTCGGGCTCCTTCTCATCAATCGACCTAACCTTATGCAGCTCCTCACTCTCTACTTCCCTAGAATGGCATATATCCTCGGACATACACAGCAGTGATCATTTCCCCATCATTATCCGATTCCCTTATTCTCGCCACAACAGCACACCCACACCTCTACCTAATAAATGGAACGTAAAAAAAGCTGACTGGCTCAAATTCTGGACCTCAATTACACCTCCCAACTCCTCCAACAACGATATCAATATCGCTCTATCTCAATTCACACAATCTATCATAAATGCTGCTCATAAATCAATCCATATCACTATCTCTAAAACTAACAAATTTCCTGTACCCTGGTGGTCCATAGAATGCTTCAAAGCCATACAAAATCGTAAGAAAGCCCTCAATGCCTTCAAATATCACCCATCATCTGAGAATTTTATTACTTACAAGAAAATGAGATCTAAAGCTAGAAGGGTAATTAAACATGCCAAGGTCAATTCCTGGAATAAATTTGTTTCCAACATAAAGTCCCCAATCTCCTCCAGCTCTCTTTGGAGATCGGTGAGAAAAATGAAGGGCTCTCCAACAAACTATATACCGATCCTTCTCACAAATAATACCTATAAAACAGATCCAACTGATATTACCAACGGTATAGCTTGCCACTACATGCATAAATCACACAATCCAAATACAACTCTTCCTTCAACTTTTGACATTACAACTTTCAATACTGATCTCATCCTCCCTTACAATTCACCATTTTCTCTCCAGGAACTGACTTTCGCCTTACAAAACTCAAAACAAACTACTCCAGGCCCAGATACTATTCATCTAGAAATGTTACAACACCTCATCCTCCATGATAAACCACCTGCTATCCATTTACAATACAGTCTCCTTTTCCCAAAGACTGGTTAAAATCAATAATCATTCCCATACACAAACCTGGAAAACCTAGATCCTCCCCAGAAAGCTACCAAATCTCCCTAACTAACCACCTATGCAAGATCTTAGAAAGAATGGTGCTCAATAGATTAAACTGGATACTGGAAACAGAGAATCGCCTTTCTCCCCAGCAATATGGCTTTCGTAAGTATCGATCCTCCATGGACCATTTAGCTTCATGAGATACTGAAATCAGACGTGCATTCCACCAAAAAAAGCACATATTACTGATATCACTTGACCTTTCCTCTGCTTTTGACATGACCGACAAAACAATCATTCTCAAACAACTAAACAGATTTGATCTAAAAGGCGCACTTCCAAAGTTCATCTATCATTTTTTTCAACTAAGATACCATCAGGTTAAAGCTAATAATAAACTCGGCTCGGTCATAAGCCCCACGCTTCAACATAGCAATGACTTCCCTCATCGACCATATCCCACCTTCCATTAAATTCAAAATCTTTGCGGATGATATTATCTTATACTCCACTACACCATACTCCAGCATGTGTACAGAGCGTCTACAGGGCGCAATTCTGTCTCTAAACACCTGGGCATTAAAGAACGGACTCTCCTTCTCTCCCACTAAATCCACAGCTATACATTTTTGCAAAATAAAAAACTGTCCAAAAATCAATCCTCTTCACCTTTCTAATAACAACGTACCCACCTCAGAAGCCCTTAAAAGCCTCGGTCTAACCTTCGATAGCAGCATAACCTGGAAAACCCACATTAAACTACTCAAAGGAAGAACCTCTTCTGATCTCAACCTCCTCAAAATCCTCTCAAACACAACATGGGGCGCCGACCTTCCATCCTTAGACACCATATATAAATCTCTCATTTTCTCAAAACTCGCATATGGAGACTTCATATATGACGATGCGTGTCTCTCAACCAAGAAGCATCTTGACACCATCCAGAATCAAGCTCTCCGCTCAATTACCGGGGCTTTTCGCACGTCACCCATTCCCAGTTTGCAGAACATATCTTTTACCCCTCCTCTTAACCTAACCAGACAATACTCATTCCTAAAATTCTACTCCTCCTCATTATACCGCCCAAACACCAAACATTCCTTGAACCTATCCCATGTACACCGTCCAAATCAAGTCTTCCCAAAAAACTTATACCCAGCAGAGTATCAACCCTGCTATCTCTGCACAATATCCACCCACCAAATTATCATTACCCTCTTCAAACCACATTTCCCCCATGGCTCTCTCCTACCCCACCCATAGACTTCTACATGCATTCATACAAGAAATCTGAGTACTCAAATATCCAACTAAACAAAATATTCCTGGAGAGAATCTCTACTTTCTACTCAAACCATACCCTCATCTATACAGATGGTTCAAAGACAGAAAATGGTGTAGGTGCATCATACATAGCTCCAACTGCTATCGAAATGTTCAAATTTTCCCCCTACACATCCATCTTTTCTGCTGAACTTCTTGCAATCAACGAGGCCATGCGACACGCACTCTCAACCAAATCAACGTCAAGATCTCTAATCATTTCTGACTCTTACAGTGCCCTTGCCTCCATCAAATCCAGAAATCTCGAGCACAATTATGTCCGCCAAAATCTTAGATTTCTGTTACACAGCTAAATTGAAAAATCGTTACATCTCGTTCCTCTGGATACCCAGCCACTCTGGTATCAGAGGCAATGATAAAGCAGATCTATATGCAAAACAAGCCATAACGAGAGGTATTCCGGGACAGGGAGAGAACCACTTACAAGACTTCAACAACCATCTTAAACACATATATTTCTCATTATTTCAACTTAGTTGGGATCTAACTAACCCGAAAAATAAACTGTTTTCGATTAAACAACTAGTGTATCCTGCCTTGAACTCTCTTAATATGACAAGAAGGGAAAATGTACATATGCGGAGGCTAGCAATCGGACACACCTATAGTACCCACTGCTATTTATTAAAAAACGAGCAAGCTCCCTCTTGCTCCATCTGTGGATCTCCCCTTACAGTGGCTCACCTAATCGAGGCCACACATTTTAAACCTACTAAAGATAAACACAATGTTCCTTCCAGCGTGAAAATAGCTATTGACAATTTTGAAATAATAAAGACGGGTCTCGCAAGCTACCTAAGAGAAATTAACTTCATAGTCTAATTTCCTCAACATACACAAGGGGCGCCAAATGACCCAGCTGTCGACGCGCCCGACCAATTAATATCTATCTATCTATAACTAACAGATCGTCCTGCACCAAACGAATAACATAAAGGCAAAATGTTTTTTCCTTCCAATTATTTTATTATTTTAATTTTCTAAAACTGTAATACATTGTTTCTTTCTGTTATACCCCGTATACAAGTTGACACGTGCGCTTTTGAAATAAAAATCTAAATTCTCAACGATTATTTCTATCTTTATTCATCACACTGCTTGCTATTTAAATAATTTTTCAACTGCAAGCATGTTTTACATCTAAACGAATGAATATCTAACTCCGCCTGCAGTGTTGATGGATGGATTGAGTAGTTCATCAACACTGTTGCCGGTCCCAAGCCCGGATAAAGGAGGAGGGTTGTGGCGTTAGGAGTTAGCACCCTAATAGACGTAAAAGCTAAACTGGGAAATGCTAGTCATTTTTGAAAAGTAGGATGAAAAATCACAAAATAAGCAAAAATCCCCGGGTGGCAATCCACACCTTCGAAGAAGGGAGCCCCATCGGATACGGGGGGGGGGGGGGGCAATTCTACTTCAAAGCGAATAGTTAACCCAAGCTTAAAAACTCAGCCAAACGAAGAAATACCGAAACAGAATAACTGCTTTCGGCACCTGGAATATACGGGGATGGAGGACAAAGAACATCGAAGTCATACAAGTGTTTAGGAAGATGAACGAAGACATTTTAGTAATAAGCGAGACGAAGAAAAAGGGAAGTGGAATAGAAGAAATAGATGAAGTGATGCATTGTTGGAGTGGAGTAAAGAAGGAAGAAAGGGCAAAGGCCGGAGTTGGAATATTAGTAAAAAAGAAGTGGAAAAAGAAAATAACATCTTGGGAACCATCAATGAAAGAATCATAAAACTAACTATAACAATGCTAGGAAGAGACATGGTAATATTAAGAGTATACGGCCCAACAGAAGACAGCACTATAAGAGAAAAAGATAATTTCATGGAAATACTAGAAATAGAAACACAAAAAGTAAAGAAAAACCAAGAATTAATAATAATGGGAGAACAGGAAGGAAAACAAAGGACAATACCGGAGGACCATTCGAAGAAGACATTACTAACGACAACGAAGAGAGACTAATAGAGCTGTGTGAACTAAACGCCTCAAAAAAAAATAACAAACAAATATCTTCGATCTTTCTCTACTACATAAAATTTATATCAATCTATCACACTCCATTTTTACCACCAAAAATTGAAAATTTGTTGTCATTTTACTGGTTTACGGGATAAGCAGAGAGAACCAGAGCCAGCTAGCCTTATTTTTGGCCTTATTGTGTTTTTCGTTTTTAACTGGAATATTATGTAGTTAATAACAATAACACATGGGCTGAAAAGTCCCGGGCCTAACAAAGAAAACACGGTTTTTTTGGTTCAAAATTAGCTTTATTCATCAACGTAATCTCCATCAAGAGCAACGCAATCATTCCAGCGCCGCTCTAACATTTCAATACCACTTTTGTAGAACGATTTATCTTTTGCCTCAAAATAGGCCTCAGTTTCAGCGATAACCTCTTCATTCGTGCGAAATTTCTTACCGGCGAGCATTTTTTTCAGGTCTGCGAACAGCCAGTAGTCGCTGGGAGCCAAATCTGGCGAATACGGTGGATGTGGGAGCAATTCGAAGTTCAATTCATGTAGTTTTGCCATTGTTTTGATTGACTTGTGACACGGTGCGTTGTCTTGATGAAACAAAATTTTTTTCTTTGCCATATGCGGTCGTTTCTTTGCAATTTCGGCCTTCAAACGCTCCAATAACGCTATATAATATTCACTGTTGATGGTATTTCCTTTCTCAAGATAGTCGATGAATATTACACCACGCACATCCCAAAATACCGAGGCCATAACCTTTCCAGCCGATTGTTGTGCTTTCAGGCGCTTTGGACGAGGTTCACCAGTTGCTGTCCACTCAGATGACGATCGTTTTGAGTCCGGAGTGAAGTGATGGATCCATGTTTCATCCATTGTCACATATCGACGCAAAAATTCCGGTTTGTTACGTTTAAAACATGGCCAAACACTGCTCAGAATCATCAACACGTTCTTGTTTTTGATCAACAGTGAGCAAACGCGGCACCCACTTTGAACAGAGCTTTCTCATAGTCAAATGCTCATGCAATATAAAGCCAACACGTTCTTTTGATATCTTTACGATGTCAGCTAACTCACGCAACTTCACTTTTCGATCATTCAAAACGATTTTATGGATTTTTTTTGATGTTTTTCTGGTGTTACCGCCTCATTTGGACGTCCACTGCGTTCTGCATCATCGGTGTCTCTACGACCACGTTTGAAGTCAGCAAACCAACGTTTTATTGTTGCTTCTGATGGAGCGGAGTCCCCATAACACTTTTCAAGCCATTGCTTCGCTTGAACGGTATTTTTTTTCCCATCAAGAAGCGTAAAATTAAAACACGAAATTGTTTTTGATCCATTGTTTTGAAAATAACAAAAGTAGCGTCACTCTTAGCACAATAACTCACAAACTAATGAATAGAATATCATGAAATTTTAACAGCTGTCTTTTGAAGGTTAGTATTAACTGAAAAAAAGGTGACTGCAATAAAACTAGCGCCATCTATGTGTTAGGCCCGGGACTTTTCAGCCCATGTGTTATATTAGAGAATATCCCTTTGTGCTAATGATTGCTTGTTTCTTTGTTATTTAAAAAAAACGTCTTTGGTAAGTCAATCATTTTTCTTTCTTATCTTGTTTTTTTCCATCATTTCGATGTACTCAAAATTTTCACTTAACATTATAAAGAAAGAAGAAAATTTTGTCTTTCCAGATGCCCTGAAAAAGAAATAAATATAATTTCGAAAACTCGACTGACAAAAAAGGTTGTTTCACTACCCAAGGCTATAAATAATTGAACAGACTGCAGCCCCACTGAATTGAGAGTATATATATATATATATATATATATATATATATATATATATATATATATATATATATATATATATATATATATATATATATATATATATATATATATATATATATATATATATATATATCACAAAATATATATATATATATATATATATATATATATGTATAATCACAAAATCTCCCTGTGACGGTCAAAATGCACCTATTATTACGAACACCCAGAATACGATTTCTCTAAAGCTACCAGTACATTCTCGCCGAGACATGCGAGAGAGAGTGTACTTGTGCTCTCGCCTCGTGTTGACCAGTCTCGTGTGCTCTCGCCTGTCTCGCCTTGGCCTCTCGAACCAAGAATGTACTGGGTAGGCCTCGGGTCCCCTCGCCTCGTCTCGCCTCGCCTCGTGCTCTCGGTCCACTGTCGGTTTTTTGACACGAGTCAAAGGAAACGGAGGGCGAGACAGAGAGGCAAGAGCACCTCCAGTTCACTCTTGTCTTGACTTGCTTTCAATTTGTTTTGTTGCAATCTTCTTTAATTAGCAATTATTTTAATTTAATTCTTACTTCTAATATATTATTTATATATAAATAATTCATATTATTTATATATATATATATATATATATATAAATGGATTCGTCAAATGATTTCAATTTAAAATTTATAGAAGCATATCAGAGGAACCATGCATTTGGGATCCTGCACATTTTCATCATAAAAAAAAAAAAAAAAGTTAGTGATGCTTGGCTGCGAATAAGTAATGATCTTGTTGAAGGAGTGGATGATTTAAAAAAGAGAAAAAAGAATCTCTGATGGCGACTTTTAGGGGTCATCTACGTAAAAAAAAGGCCTCCATAAAATCAGGAGCAGGAGAGGAAGATGTCTATAAGCCAATTTGGTATGCTTATGATCTTATGGAGTCTTTTCTTGGGCGGATATACGACTGCAATCCAACGATTAGCACACAGGAAACGGTAAGTAAAGTTAAAAGTTAATCATCAGTTTTTTAAATTTTGTTTTATTGCTAATATAATTTATTAAGTACAATATAATTTATTAAGTACAACAAAAAACTATAAGTATTAAACGAACTAAAAAATTATAAAAAATCAGTAAAATTACTTACTGATTATCCAAATTTAAAAAAGTATGAAGTAAATTCTTCTCTAATTTTTATAGCATTCGTTGCTGGTCTTCGTGGGACTGGTTTAATCGGCCTTATGGCGCAAGTATCTGACACTTCCTGTCTCCAAGAGCCCTCGTGCAAAATGCCATTGACGTCATACTCGTCAATGGTGCCCGGAGGGGTATAAATATTGTGAGAGCTTGTGAAAATTGTGAAGTAGAATGCTTTTGTAACTGTTTATTTTTCTGGGCATAGAGCGATTGGTTTTCCAAATATTCGAAATTTAGCAGCAAGTATTCCGAAAGTGTTCTCAATTTTCACTCGAGATCGTGATAATGTCTCATTAAATATCCGCTGAGGCGAGTTTAATGCATGTGTGCCTGGGTAAGGTTTCATGATGTTTGTAGTTAGTGCAAAAGCACCATCGGCCAAAAACACGTAGGGCAAAGGAACATGTGACCCAGGCAAAGGTCGCTCGGTTGGCAAGTTTAGGTTATTATTACAAATCTGATTCCATAAATTGCAGTTGCGTAAAACACCACCATCACTAATTCTACCTTTGCAACTAATGTCAGCAAAAATGAATCTACATTTGCTGTCTGCCACAGCCAATAGGACAATACTAAATGTCCCTTTATAATTATAATAATCCGTTGCCGTGTGAGGAGGAGCCCGTATTGTGACATGTTTTCCATCAATCGATCCTATAGCATGTGGAAAATTATCGCTAAATCCTTTTTCCACCTCTAACCACTCCTCTTGACTTGAAGGAAGCTGTAAAAAATAAACATACAATTTTAATGGAGAGTTTTGGTGTCGGTGGAAAAGGACACACTAGCAAAAACTTCAAGAATTGTTTGTATTTTATTTCGCTTTTTTATTCTGTTATAGACTGATCCAACGATTTCACTTGACGAAGATAGTCAGCAAGGGGGAGCAAGATGCCCTTCAACAAATGGTGATAATGAACCATCAAAGTCTCAGCAAACTCCATCAAATTCTCAGCAAACAATTCGCCGCCGCAAACAACCCCCTGAACTTCAGGAAGCGGGAAATCAAATGAACAATGCACTTAATATGCTAAGCCATGTTATCACTCAACCAAAACCACTTCAGGAAGAAGATGATTGTGATCTATTTGCAAAAATGCTGGCTAAAAAGTTGAGAAAACTACCAGAGCATGAGAGAGAATCACTCATGTATCAAATGCACGGGATGCTTGTGAATAGAAACCAAAATTTGCCCCGGTATTCCACCCCTCCTACTCCCATATATCATCAGGCGGTATCACCTCACTCCTCAAGCTCTGGAACTGTTGACTACCAACACGGTGGTTATGCAGTACAGAGTGAGGGGAATGATAATATCATTGACCAAGCAATGATAATGACATTTTTACCACCAAAATAATAAATAATAATTTTATTTGATTTGAACCTATTATGAACCTCTGTTCATGAATTCTAGTTAATAAAGAACAGTGTACAAATATTTTCCTACCTTTATTTGATCCTTGAGTACTTTATTCAGAGCAGAACATACTTCAGGTACGATTTTCGAAATAAGTTCGCTGGAAATTTTGAATAGGAAGTGTAGACTCCTGTAGCTGTCTCCAGAGGCTAAATATCTTAAAGTAATTGCAAGTCGTACTCTTGCTGGTATTGCCTCTCTCATTTGGGTATCTTTTTTAGAAATAATATACGAGACTTGATTTAATAAATACTCGAAGTCGATATATGACATTCGCATGAAATTCTCAAACTCCCCAGAATTCAGACAAGTAATGTTTTTTTCCATGCTGAGCCTACAAATCCAAATTAAATAAGTTCTTAACTGTTTTTAATTAATTATTAATTGAGTACATTAATAATAATTAGTAATTACCTTGTTCTATTTCGATGAATAGCAGTAATCCACCATCTTCTTTTTTTCCACGACTTTTTGGTCTTTTTTTTTTATGCAAAATACTCAAATAATTGTAATGTGTATACGCACATACAGCTACGGAGGCAGCGAATTTGGCAACTTCCATTTGCAATGGAAGTTGCTTTTTTAAAAAATACAAACAATTAATAAACAATCCACCGCAGCCCTCTCGGGCGAGACTAGTAAAGAGGCGAGGAGCGAGAGTGTACTCAACACCACTCGAGTCTCACCTTCTCCGCAATTTTTTTGTCTCGAGGACATTGGACGAGATAAACAAGAGAGTGAACTGGACCACCCCTCGCGTCTCGCCGCCTCGGCGAATGTCTCGACGAGTGATCTTGGCAAGAGTGTACTGCTAGTTTAAGGCAGACCAGCCGCAATATGACGATTACAACCAGATTTCACACGAATATCCAGTGGAATATTCAAATCAACAAAATTGTCAGGATTTTCTCTCGCTTTCGTCCCACCGCAACCTCCGAACGACTCCGATACAATAACAGATTTCCTACAGTAGGGATGCTCGACATACATCGATGTATCGAAAACATCGATGTTTAGTATACGATATATCGCAAGGGTTGATATTTATACGATACATCGATATATTTAATCCGATATATCGAACCAGTTCAATAAGAAATCGTCGCTTTTTTTTATTTGGGAAAATACATTGGCGTTTGGGAATTCCCTATGAAGCCAACCTTGGCAATTTTTCACTATTTTTACTCCTAATGCCATCTAGTGAACTTCCTAGCAGTTCTGAAAAAACTTGCCGTCGCACATACAGGTATTTGAACGATCTACGCGGCCCAAAGTCAAAAAATCAAAACACAAAATATTGCCAGGTAACCGACTACCAGAGCCAGAGGACCCTTCCGAGAACAAAAGACAACCGCTTCCAACCCCACCCGTACAGTCTTACCTGTTTTATGTCAGTCGGAATTCGATCCTGTTACCTCGTGTAAGTTATCAGTTCTCGGCGCTCTTAAAAATCATAATTGTGAAAGTGGAATTTTATGTCTATAAGTTCTAAAGTAGTGGAAAAAGGGATGGATTCTCAAAGTACAGGTATGTAACTATGTTATTTCATAAAACTTTTATCATTTACCTAAGTCAACGTAAGGGACGGTAAAGAAAGGTCTTTTCCACGAGTATTATTTTGTAAAAAAAATATGTTTTACTGTCGTTTTCATACTTCCCTGTTAGATCCGGCTATAATTTTGATAACATTCTAAAGTTGGTAGTTTCAGTAAATAATAAATCAAAAAACTGACCCCGGATAAGTCCGGATAAGATACATTTTTAGACTTTGAAAATTGTGATCAAAATTGTAAGAAAAAATAGATTTTGATTTTATGAATTTTAATTTAACGATGCTTTGTTGTAGGTTCACTTGGTACATCGGGAATGAAGGTTGTGACCCGGAAATACTTGTTTGACCGCATGATGAAGGAAAATTTTCCTTATTTGTAAGACAAACTAAATTGCTTGAAAGAACAACTTTTGTGAACTGAAGGATATACACAAGAGCAAATACAAACCTTAAAAAGGAATTTTTCTCATTTTAAATCTGAAGTTAAACGTAGATGGATCAAAGCCCATAATAAGGAAGACATATTTGTTCAATACAATAGTTCATGGCTAGAAGGAACCTTTGAAATTCCAGTGGTTGACAGTCTGCAAAATCGATCTGGTCGACCAAGCAAACCTTTTGGACAATTGAGCGAGAGAAGTAAAAGAAGACAAAGATGAAGGAGCTTCGCTCTACCTTTGACGACGAGTGCATGCCGCGCAAGTTGAGTTGAGAAAAATGGGAAAGCGAGATGCTTCAAATGTACTCAAAGAAATCATCACTACACCAACTCGGGCAACGAAATATAAAAAGGTGTATTATCACACAAAATCATCAAAAAATAAAAGTAGCCCTTTGTCTGTCAAGGAAGCAATCTAAATGTACATAGAGACAGATCTAACAAGAGAACAGTATGAAATCATAAGAAGGACGAACAAATATATTTTTCCGTGTTATAGCGTCCTACAAAAGGAAAAAAAAAAGTGTTACCCGCCACCAGAAGCGTGCAAGATAACTAGCACTAGTGCGGAAGCTCAATTACAGCCCTTGGTGGATCTTACTATTACACGATTGTCCGACTACCTGGAAGAGGTATTGCAAACATTAAATGAACAAAAACGGAATACCCTAACGATGGTTCATAAATGGGGTTGCGACGGATCACAACAATCCCAATACAAACAAAAGTTTGACAGTGATGCGGATTCGGATAGCAATATAATTCAAAGTTGCTTCGTGCCTCTAAAATTAGTGTGGAAAAAATAATGAAAAAAACCGTGTGGGAGAATCCGACTCCGTCTTCTCCACGTTTTTGTCGGCCAATAAGATTTCGTTTTATCAAAGAGAGTACTGATGTCACAGAACAAGAAATTAACTACGTGAATAAATCAATTGATTCTCTCATTCCTACTGAAGTTGATTTGGATGAGAAAAAGTTTATAGTCAAACACAAATTTATCATGACAATGGTGGATGGAAAAGTGTGTAATGCCGCCACTGGAACCACAGCAACAAGCCGGTGCTATATTTACATGCCAGGATAAGATTATTTGAGAGTGTCCTACATCTGGCTTATAAAACTGCCAGTAAGAAAATATAGAGAAAGAAAAACAGAGGCTGAAAAGGAACTCGAGAAAGAGAGGAAACTAGAAATCCAGACCGGGTTTCGCAATGAAACCGGGTTATTGGTCGATATGCCAAAGGCAAATTTTCGAAACACCAATGATGGGAACACTAGTCGAAGATTTTTTGAAGACCCGAAATTGGCAGCAGAAATAACGGGCCTTAGCTATGACCTGTTATATAGGTTAAAAGTCATTATGGAGACAATCTCAAGCGGACATAAAGTCGACCCAGAAAAATATGACAAGTATGCATCAGAAACTGCCCGTCTATATGTGGACCTCTACCCGTAGCATCCCATGACACCCACGATGCACAAGATACTCGTTCATGGGGCAGAAATAATAAAAAAATGCTTTGTTACCAATTGGGCAGCTGTCTGAAGAAGCCGCAGAGGCAAGGAATAAGCACTTTCGGTCTTACCGACCAAATTTTGCCCGAAAGTTTTCACGAGAAAGCTGCAACAGTGACATTTTTAATCGTTTACTTTTAAGTTCCGATCCTTTGTTGAGCAGTATGAGGCGAATAAAAAGGATAAAGTCACATTCATTCCTACCAGAGATGCTAGAAATGCTCCTGCTTGCAGAGCCGAACCCACTGTGTTCTTCTGGAAGTGAAGATGAAAATACGTTTGTGGACGACAAAATATGATTGTTTATAGTGTATTTTTAACCCTCAACTCAAAAGAGGAGTGCTATAAGTTTAAATTTTACATTTATTTTGTAAATAAATGTTTTCATTTAAAATTTTTTTTTTTTTGTAAAATTAAGTTTCGTTTTTTTATTTTTTATTGCAAATTAAGTAATTTTATTCAAAGTAACTGATTAATTTTACTTGGTAATATAATTTAGCATACTATAGAACCGAAAAATAATTTTGGCCGCGTAGATCGTTTAAATACCCCTATGTCGAGTGTAATAACATGTAAAATCACTAGAGATCAATGTGTAAAACTAAATCAGTGCATGTCACTGCATGTATCGAATCGCTGAATTAAACAAAAAACACGCGTTGTAATGGAATCTATAATCAGTGAAGTATGACCGACCTTCCTTGTGTTGTGTTTTGTTAGTTTTGATCATCATTAGTTTCAGAGGTTAAAGCATAGAATATTTGGGTGAAAAGTGTAAAATATTAAACCATTTCTATGAGTAGGTATGTTTTAGTTTCTTAAAACGTTGGACAATATTTTTGTTATTAAATAACAAGTAAATCTAATTAAAAATTTTAAAGTTAATGTTAAACGGAAATCAAGGTAATAGCCAGGTAAAATGATTGTTTATATTATTTACCTGATTGACAAAAATAAGGATAATCTTCAAGTTTTATTTGAATTTGGATGTATTGTTTAAGTGTAATGCGTGTGTAGTGGATCTAACCAATGTAATAGTGACGGCAAATATGTTTGAACATTGATATCGATTTAGAAATCTTGTTTTTTTCACATCAGATTATATTTAGTCTTTCTTTACTTTTTAGGACTATAGCCCCTTCTAAGAAAAATTTTGTGTGGGAGTATTTCGATAAAAATAAAGAAAATTCTCCTAATAGTAAAATATGTCAGAAAAATATCAAGACAGCTGGTAATACAACTAATTTAATGGGACATCTAAAAAATATCCATAAATCGACTTATTTGTCAATTTGTCCGAAAATAAATACTACTAATGTGTAAAGGAAATCGGACTCTGATGCATCAAGTTCCAATTCTTTACGGAAGGAGGATGTGACTACTGAATTAACCAAATGGACCCCAACGCCCTCAACATCCACCTCTCCAGAAAAACCGATTTCAGATGATGACAAGATAATAGTAACAGATTTTGATTGTGACACGGAATTTCCTCTCAAACGTCAGAGATTTTGACGAAATTTATGCATGTTCTGCAAAGGGTGATAAAACACAAAAAATAAATAATGCTTTGTTATTTATCATATGCAAAATAATCACCCTTTTTCTATAGTGGAGAATGAAGGATTTAAAAATTTGATGATGCTCCTGAATATAAAATGCCCAGTACTGTAACTTGGTAGCTGGACGATAAGTTTATCAAAAGTACTAAAATACAAATTATGCGAAGCTTTTGGGGTATTACAACTCTTTTTGGTATTGAAAATTAATGTCAATCTGTAACTCTGGGCTTATATCAACTCCATGAAAGGGACCCTTCAGAATATATTGCCGAAATGCTTCTAAAATTTACAATGAGTGGGTATTTAATATTGATAAAATCTCTCCGACATTGTCACTGACAATGCAACAAACATGGTAAAGGCTGTGGAAATAGCATTTGGTCCTAGGAAGCATATCCCGAGTTTCGCCCAGACTTTGAATTTAGTTGCTCAAAGTATTTTACAAATCTCCAAGTTGCAAATTTTGCTTACAAACATAGAGACCATTTTCAAGCAAAGTTATGTTTTAAGCGATGAATTGCGTAAAGCAATAAAAGTTAAAACAAAATTGATACAGGATGTGCCGATCCGATGGAATAGCACGTAATATATTCAAAGATTTGTAGAGCTTCGGAATGAATGTGAGTGAAATCTTGATTCCTCATAAATCGGCACCACCAATGTTAACTGGAATGGAGTTGACAATAGCATCATCGCTTTTTGGTGTACCTACGTCCACTTGAGGCGGCCACTAAAGATGTTTCTTGAGAAAAAATATTATACAAACAGTAAAGTCATTCCTCTAGTGCAATGCTTAGTTCTAAAACTTAAAAGTCTTACAGTTGAGGAGTCTTTACTTAAGGAAGTGCATCAACTTATTCTGAAGAAAATACATAGGAGGATGGGCGTAACTGAACCAGTTTCACCGCTGACTATTGCTACGATCTTAGATCCGCAGTTCAACAAAATGCACTTTCAAGGCTCAATGGCTTGTGCAAATACCGTTCAAAAAATTAAAGATTTTATGAAGAAGACTCTACAGGAAGAAAAGGGTACGGACTCTGATTCTAATAACTCCGACAAAGTTTCGGAAGACTTCAGCCTCTGCAGCGATCATCACAAATTAGTTCATCAGAACTGGAAAATGAATAAAAATGAAGAAAGCCTTTCTAATGAATTGCTTATTTACTTGAGTACATTTTATTGGTACCTTTAAGACTTACACTCTATCATGTGGGATTGAAGCGCCCCGTCTCAATCACGCGTGAAAAAGTGCTAGTTTAAATGCGATTAATCACTCGGTTTTTGGACGTGTTAAGACTCGCAATACTTTCTCCAGTGATTTCGCACAGGTGAGGATTTTTGTGAATTTTGTTTTAATTTACTTTCACGCGATTTAATTCGTACAGTTTGAATTTATAAAGTGAAGGACGGCAAGTGCTTTTTAATTAATTAGTTATGTGGCTGTGTAAAAGTAACTTCGTATGCGTATGTCTTTACCCCTTTTTTATTGTTTTACAGGTAACATGACAGATTCACGGTATTGGTCTAAAGAAGTTGTTACAAATTTTATTGAAATATATAAATCTCATCCATGTTTATGGAAAATTAAATCTCGAGAGTATACAAACGGAAATTTAAAAAATACAGCGTACGGAATTTTTTAAAACATCTAATCCAAAAGCAACTCGCGATTATGTAGTTAAAAAGATTAAAAGCTTTCGTGGCTCTTTCCGAAAGGAAATGAAGATGGAGGAATCAAAACGGAGTGGAGCGACGAAATTTACACCCCAACACTATGATACTTCGACCTGCTACTGTTTACAGTTGACCAGGAGCTACCAACACCGAGTATATCTAACATTGAACACCAGGAAATTGAACAGAGTATGGAAGAAGAAACAGTATCAGATTTTGAAATTCGGGAAGAAGTTGAAGGTGAGTACAGAGTGTAATAACACATAGGTAATAATTTTTAGTATTTAGTAAAAACAAAATAATTCATGTATAAGGCTTTTTCTTTGGATAACATTTCATCCTGCCAATCAACTGTTTCATCTGAATTAAAATAATAAGTATAATTATCTCAGTTGGTTTTTACAGCTATTGTAGAAATTTTTTTTTACTCTTTTGTAATTTTATCATGTTAATTCTATTTTTTCGCCAATCACCCATCTGCAATTCATTAGTTATGAAATTTTCCTGATCAAATGATATTGATGTATATGAAGTATCGCGTTTTGTAAGGAAATTGTGAAGAGCACTAATAGCAACACAGCTTATATTTTCCGGGTACACCATATGTATTGGCGTATGAAGAATTCTAAATCGTGCAGCTATAATGTCAAATGCATTTTCAGAAACATTTCTTGCACGCGATAGTCTATAGTTGAACACTCTTTTATTATAGGAAATATCTCTTTGTGGATATGGTTTTAAAAAATGTTCATGTAAAGAAAATGCCTCGTCGCCCAAAAATACAAAATTAAGATTATGTTTCATTGTTACGTGGTAAATGTAATTGGCCTAAATAATAATGTAATATTATTATAAACTACGTTTATAAAAATAACAGGTTACCATTTACTAATTTCTGATAAAATTCTGTGCTTTCTATGACTCCTCCATCGGATAATCTTTCATTTTTTCTAACATCGACAAATATAAATTGATAATTAGAGTCCACTAGTGCCATTAAAACAATACTATAAAAATTCTTATAATTATAATATTGTGCTCCTGAATGAGGAGGAGGTACAATGCGTATATGTTTGCCATCAAGGGCTCCTCCACAGTTTATAAATTGCCATTTCTTTTTAAATCCAGCTGCTACTAAACTAATCCTGCTGTGTAGACGGGAAATAAACTTTAATATATTTTTAATTTTTTAGATATCTGTAGAAGTTCCATCAGAATCTCCTTCAACATCTTTTGAACTTCCAACAAGATCATCTGTACCAAATAAAAGAAGCAGGAGTTACAAACAAAATAAATCGCAGTTAGACTTAATAAACTACTGTAAAAATCAGCTTGAAAAAAATGATTATATTGACGAATTTGATGCAGCAGCAATAATGCCATAAAAATGAAAAGTATGAACCCAACTCAGGCTATTTACGCAGATATGCTTATAAATAGAAATATAAATCAAGGATTATTAAATCAATTAACAAATACAACTGTTATACCATAACAGATCAAGCACCACTCCCACTCTTTTCACCTCTTAGCCCATACAGTACCGTTTCATCAAATTCTTCTTCAGCTTAGCAAGGAGGAACACCACAATTAGAACCTTCAACAGGTTTAACATCCCACTATGAACAGATTGGTAGTGATTTTCAGGTTCTTCATTAATACATATTTAAATTACTTTTGTTTACAGTACATGAGAAGTTTATATTTTGTTATTAGAAAAATCTTTATGTTTATTTTTTAATAAAGCAATCAGTTTGCCTTTAAATATGTTCTTAAGACTTCATATATTGCTTTACATGTATAATTTTACATAACGATGGTGACGATATTCCAGTTGAAAATTTTAAATCTTCAAACGAATGATCTGTAGCTAAGAATCTTAATGTAATGGTTAATCTTTCTTCAGCACTTATGCTCTTACGCATTTTTGTATCCTATTTAGAAATGATTGGAGAAACCAAATCCAACAAAATACGAAACGGTGTAGAATCCATTCGAATCCATGGGAAAACATCACGCAACTCATGTAATAGAGGCATATGTCCATATTTCTTGCGATCTTCCATCCACATGGATGGTATTACCCAATACCTTTTTTTCTTTTATTTAAAATATTCAGATACACAGTCAAACACAAAGCGACTTTCAATTTACGCTTTTTAATTATTATTGTCTCCATTTTCGACAAAAACGTCAGTACAACTGTTGATAATTACAATACTCCACGAGCCAGGAAATCGCGCGGAAAACTAGATGCTTTTCAATTTACACTAGCTGTTTTACCATCCAATACAGACTATAGACTAAAACCGTGCAACTAAAGCGTTGCAAAATTTTTAAGGACAGATGTTTAGAACGCGACACTTTTGGACCCGCGAAAATACTCGTCATTGGAACGGGACATTTCAATCGCACGTGACAGAGTGTCAGTGTAAAGGTATAATTTTGAAATCAATAAATTGCATTCTAAAATCATCAAAATGTTTTTGTTTTTTTTTTTAAATAAAATCAAATGTTTAAAAATACAAGTGTTTTTTTTTTAATTTGAAGCGAACGGTAACTCCATATAAACACATAAAAAAATTATCGACATACCGAAAACATCGATGTTTTTTTTCGATATATCGAATAACATTGATGCGATACGATATATCACATTAAAAAAACATCGATGTTTTTTTTCAAATGAACATCCCTGTCCCCACAATACATAGAAAAACAAATGCACCCATTAGCTTTGGACGCATTACCTTAACGCAACTTTACTCTGTAAATTCAAAAAATTTCTATTACATAAAAGACACCAGCCAACAATTTAAATTACTTATAGATGCTGGAGCTGGAATTTCAATTATTAAGGAAGACAGCGCAACAATTTCCTCAAAGATCATTCGAAAATATAAAAATTCAAAGTATTGCAGACCAAAAACTTAGTATTCAGGAATCGACTTTTATTCGTTTTAATACAGACGATTCCATTAAGTTTACATTTACCTTGGCATAGGTTTCAACGGTATTTTAGGCCTAGACTTTTTACCACGTTGAATAAATAATAAATTTTAAAAATAAACAACTAATTACTAAGTTTACATCTCTTCTTTTGTTCAAAGTAATGGACGAACAGGATAAAAATGATATCTTGGAGCCTCAAAACTGTAACAAAATTCTTTTAAGTGACACCCTTGAAACTTTCCATAATTTTTAACACGAAAAATAAAACGAACAATGCCAGCATGACAGAACCTTTGTAACAAAAAACCAATTAAGTACAATTCTAAGCAGGACTGATAGAAACCGACCATTAATAAACGGATTACAAAAAAATTATAAAAACGATGACAACAGCGGTGACGAAACAACCTTAACAAAATTAAAGAGAAATTGAATATTTCTCTTAATCTTTGTAAAAAAAAAAACAAGAATTGATTATTACAAATTTAAAATCCCAAATGCTCAATTATTTCAGAAAACTCACAAGAAAACTTTTAAAAATTTCTGGCAAAACTTCTATAACAAAAAAGGGTTCAAGACAAGAAATATGTTATAATTTCTGTAAAATTTGATCCTAAAAATCAAATGGCAAATCTGTTTTTTATTCCTTACAAATCACAAAATGAATTTCAGACATTGGTTCTAGTAAAAATAATATAAATTTATCTGTAATAGAAGTTCTCCCTTTTATTTTAATTAATTTTGATATAAAACTGAAAATTTACATAATCACTTCTCCCGATAAAAGCCAAACTACGACTATTTTAAGCCAGTATCACGTTGGAAAAAACAACTTACATTGCGGAATTAACAAAACTTAAAGTAGAATATAATTGGCTAAAGGTGGGTACACACTAGGCGAACGCATACGGCCGCATGAGAGCGAACGCATGCGTTTGCTTTGTGTGTACGTGCTAACGAACGCGGACGAGCGTATGCGTTCGGCTGCGGTCGGGTTCGCTCGGAGGGCGGTACTTCAAAGAAAAATTCGGACCGCATGGTTTGAACATGTTTATAGTGTGTACGTGTTTTTGTTTTTTGAGTTTTTTCTTGTTAAGAATAATTTATATTGAATATCAATTTATCATTATGGAGTGGTCCAATAGCGATTCTATTAAATTAATAACATTATATCAAACTTATGAATGTTTATGGAATCCAACTAATAATAATTATAAAAATAAAATTAAGAAAAATGATGCCTGGGAAGAAATTGCTAAAGTTATGACATGCAGTTCGGTTGAAGTAAAGAAAAAAATGGATTCCTTATTAGGATCTTTTCGTCGTGAACGACAAAAACAAGACAATTCTTTTAAAACTGGATCCGGAACAGATTCTATTTACTCATCAACTTGGTTTGCTTTCAAATCTATGCTATTTTTAAAAGATAAATTTGTACCAAGAGAAACAAAAAACACTGAGGTAAGTCAAAACCATGTAATTTTTTATTTAAGATATTTATTTATTTTTATGGGTACATAATATTTTACTTTATTTACTTTTTACTTTATTAATACTTGCGTTGCCAAGCTACACTACCTTCCCCAATAAAATATTCGGCAAATTCATTCCTAATTGCTTCACAACTGGCAGCACTTTTTCGTCCAATCCTAGTTATTGGACGGAAAGTCTGTAGATTATTATCTTCTATTTCATTCCTTCAAGCACCAGGAATTAGTTCACCTTCATTATCTTCATCAAATGTACCACGAGGACTATAAATAGTTTGAGATGCTTTACTTTTTCTTAAAAAATTATGCAAACAGACACATGTTAAAACAACTGTAGTAGCCTTTTCTGGTGATAACAACATCACTTTTCTTAAAACTCTAAAAACTGCCGACATAATTCCAAAAACATTTTCAATTATCCGCCGGGCACGGCAAAGTCTGTAATTAAAAACTCGTTTTTTTAGATCCCTTTTTTTGTTCTACGGGATATGCTTTCGTTATGTTATATTCTAGTGCAAACGCATCATCACCAACAAACACAAAGGGAACTTCCATATTTCTATTCCCAAGTACTTCTTCAGATGGAAGATTTAGTTCATTGTTTTGCAATTTTTTATAAAAGGAAGTGTTTTTTATCACACCACCATCAGAAATTCGACCCTGGCACCCAACATCGGCAAACAGAAAGGAGTAATTTCCATCAGCAATCCCTAGCAAAACAACACTGAAGTCTTTTTGATAGTTAAAATAATCGCTTCCACTTTTCACTGGCGCTTGAAATACGCAGTGACGGCCGTCAATGGCCCCCAGACAATGTGGAAAATTCCATTTTCTTTCATATACGTCAGCTACTTTCCTCCATTCATTTTCAGTATTAGGCATCTGTAAAAAACATAACTTAATGTTAATTAACACTGATTTGAATTTTGCTCCTCTCCGTCACTCTAATATGCAGTATAAATTTTTATCCGTACTTTTAGGTATAATCTAATATTCAATTTATTTTAGGCTGACGATGAACAAAATTCTACAAGCACAACGACGGACGTTATAGAATTGATTGAATCCAATGTTACCCAGGACTCTGAGCAGATGCCACATACAGAACAATCAAATTCATCAAGCACACAAAGTAGCAAACGGACCCGTGAAAACATTTCAACCACTAACAACAGATCAGAAGATGCTTACCAAATACTGAAGGATACTGTTGCCAGTCGTCCTATTAGAGACGACAGTATAATTTTTGGAGAACACGTGGGCGCAAAGCACAGAAAATATAGTCGTCACACACAATGCATTGTTGAGCATCATATTTCAAATATCTTATTTAACGCTGATATGGGTAGGTACGAACCACAAGTCCCACGAACATTGCCCCCTGGCCACATAGTACATTACAATGAACAACAAGTGGCCTTATCAGTTTCTCCTATTACCTCACCACAACATTCTTCATCAACCCACAGTCAAGGACGAAATTCATTGTATTCAATGTCCGACAACCCTCCATCAACACCCCAATCGGTATGTCAAGTTCAAGTAGTCTCCCCAGAAAATGAAACTGAAAATGCTTCTGGTATTCAACATCAAGAATCAATTGTCATTTATTTAAACAACTATGAACCATATCAGTAGTTATTAATGTTTTTCAGTGTACCTTTTTATTCTAACACCCTTTTGTATTTAATATATTTGCTAAATAATTTGAATGTAGTTTTTACTCACCTTGACATATTGTTTAAGACATTCAATAATTGCAGAACATACTTCAGGGAATTATTCTTGAAATAAGCTGTTTTGAAATTTTAAATGTATACATCAAACTTGTGAATGAGTCCCCTGTAGCCAAGTATCGCAAAGTCAATATTAACCTTACTGGTGCCGGAATCGCTTCTCTGAATGTTGTATCTTGTTTTGAGATTTTCGGACCGATTTTCTGTAATATCATCTCGAAATCACTAGATCTCATTCTGCAGAAATTTTCAAAGAGACCATATCCAATGTCAGATGTAAGATCATGAATCAGGTGTGTCCACTGTACCGATTTCGACTTTTGAATAAAGCCGTCATCCACCACCGACGTTTTGCTCGCTTACGCCTTCGTGTTTCATTATTATCATTAATAATAATAAAGGACGCACAAGCAATGATTAGATCATCTTGGGAAGCCATTTCAAGCACCAAACAGCGAACATGAACGATATGATGGAGTATACATGCGTTCGTTTATATGTGGACAGGAAACAAATTTCTACAAACACCGCACAGATACGGCCGCACCCGTTCGCTCTCATGCGGCCGTATGCGTTCGCCTAGTGTGTACCCACCTTAAGACTTTCTGACTATGTGGAAAAATTTATGATTAAATTTGTAGAAAAAATCTTAAAAAGTAGTCATTATAATAACTAAAAAAAGCCAAGTAAACGCCGTCTTAATTATTGGTCATACACCTGCTAAAGCCCCGAAATTCTGTCGAACCAAAAAGAACCAATTCCCAACTAAATCAAAAATAAACGCGCATTATTACAAGATCGCGCATGAAATTCAAAAAAAAAAATATCAAATATAACTCTGAAACAAACCGATGGACAGATACGCATTTGTTACCAAAAATACTAGTGCTCACTAATAAAAATATAAAAAATATAAATTATCTTAGCAAATCGTGAAAACAGACAAATTAATTAAAATACCAAAATTTAATTTTAAAAATCATATAATTTTAAAAAAGAACACAGGTTAACACATATTTCTGTCATATGATTGTTTAAATAAAAGCTTTTAATTTTGACAGGACGTCGAAACAAATCGAAGAGTATAACTGAAAGCAATCTTGGACTCTCGGGTACACAACGGCGAATCTAATCCTGGATAAAATATTTCAATGGTTCGCCTAGGATTGTCAAGGGGACAATTGATTTAAACTAAATAAGTTGTCTAACAGAAATGGATATATTTTGTCTGTTCTAGTTACGACCTCATCGCAGTTATGGAAAGTTGGATTCAAAACAATGTGTTCTTAAGTGAACTATTAGACAACAGGTACTCTGTATTTCGCTGTAACAGAGACCTTAGTAGATTGGGTCTACCTCGTGGAGGTAGGGTGATACTAGATGTGAATAATCAATCTAATACATCACAAATTGATCTACAAGAGCTGAATGCATTGTTTGAATGCATTGAAGGACTTCACTTTATATACAATAATAATGTATTAATTTTAAGTGATTTTAATATTCCTGACCTAGATGAAGATCCAAAAATTGGTATATCAAACAATTTTATTCAT
Organism: Pachyrhynchus sulphureomaculatus; assembly: GCA_019049505.1. Taxonomy (NCBI): domain Eukaryota; kingdom Metazoa; phylum Arthropoda; class Insecta; order Coleoptera; family Curculionidae; genus Pachyrhynchus; species Pachyrhynchus sulphureomaculatus. Next base: position 162,787,658 of record CM032447.1, on the reverse strand, counting down.
TTGTTTAATATCGAACAATTTAACAAAATTCCCAACACGCATAATAAGTTTCTTGACTATGATGCTAACCTTGACTTTAATTCCAATATGATTTATTTACCATTTACCGAAATTCCAATTCAATTTCAAAACCAAAAAAAATAGAAATAAACAACTTCGATAATATCTATATTATTTCTCCGAGAAGTATTCAAGTTATACAAATCCCAGTAAACTTAGGCTTAGGCCGCACTACGGCTAAACCGCCGTGGTTTTTAACCGCGTGATTTTGTGATTCAAGAAAACTAATACAAGCGGCTGCACTTGCGGTTTTTTCCCGCAACTGATTTTAAAACCGTGAAATGTTACAAAATGGCCCACGGGTAAAAACCGCGCCACAATATGTAACCCATAAAACTTAGTTGGCGCGCACACACTACGGTTTAACCGTGGGCGGTTTTTCGGGCTAGTATTCGGCAGACCGCCATGAGAAGTGGTTGTGTACGGGCGTCGCGCCATTGCAACTATGTCGTCGACTGAGTCAGAGCCTATTTCAAACGAACCAGAGTATGGAAGTTTATCCCAAAGAATCATAGTCGAAGTGCAAAAAAAGACCAGCCTTATACGACACTAGTTTGCATCAGTATAGTGATAGAAATGCGAAAAATAAACTTTGGGAGGAAGTTTATCAACACGTAGTACACAATTGGATGACACTGTCGAAGACTGAGAAAAACAATAAAGGTAAGTTTGTTATGAAAAGTTTTTATTCATTACAAAGTAAAACTCAAACATTTTAAGTCGCACCCTTACAACGAAGTGACCTAATACGAAATTTGGATGTTTTGAGATAATCGTGAAAATCGTGTTTTTGGCATTATGTAGACTTTCGTTCTGAGGGTGCGATATTTTTTTAAATACTTTCATATTGCCAACTCATGCACCAGCAGGAGATGTAAAATAATCAGCAAATAAATTTCTTATATCCATAACGTTACTACTAGAACGGGCATGGATTGGAGGAATGTGCTGCAGCACTGAAACTTAAGATGATTCATTCTTCTCCAAGGGCTGGGGCACTTCTCATGGACATCTCCAGCTTCAAGGCTCCCGCATCCAATGGGCCAAGACCATCAAGTACCTGGCGTCCAGTTCGACCGACAACTTGTCTGGAAGAACCAGGTCTGCACTGCTACCAAGAAGGCGAAGCAACTACTGGGGAAACTCTATCCCATCCTGAATCGTTCCAGTAAGTTGCTGCCACGGACCAAGCTTCTGGTTTACAACTCCATAGTGAAGGCAGGCCTCACGTACGCCTGCCTCACCTGGTGCCAGCTCTCCAAAACAAGGAGAGCTCAGCTTCAAGCAGTGCAGAACAAGGCCCTGAGGATGATCACGGGAGCCCCGTGGTTCATGAGGAACCGTCAACTTCACAGGGACCTCGGTGTGCCTACCGTAAAGGCACACATGAGACAAATTTAACGAAAGTTCCTCGAGAAGGCGTCCCAGCACCCCAACCCGTGCATCAGGGACGCCTTCCGACTCCCACCTCAAGCCAGCCGCCAGTTCCCGAGACTGTCGGACCCGCTGCTGCTCTCGGACGAAGACGATGACCCCCCTCGCCCGCCGTGACAAGAAGATTGTCATTCTAGGTTAAGTTTAAATTAGTCCTAATTTAAGTCATTTCCTAGGTTAAGTTAGTATAGGATTCCTATTGTAAGAACTTAGGTTAAGATAGAATAAGTTTACATTTAGTATTTGAAATTATTTTTATACTTTCACAATTATAAGATAGAGGCCTAGCCTATCTTGGAAATCAATAAAGACAGGGATAAGATGATTCATTAAGCTGTTTGCCATCATGTTATCTTACAAAGTTGTGCACTATGCAACAAGCTTTAATAATGTGGTCGCAAAAATCTAATTTCACGTCTAATGGTCTATGCAAAATACGCCATTTATTTGCCATAATTCCAAATGCACATTCAACAGTCTTTCTGGCATAGGATAATCTATAGTTATAAACTCTTTTCTTTATGGATAAATTTCTATTTGGATATGGCCTCATTAAGTGTTTCGTAAGTGGGAAGGCCTACGAAAACAAATGGCAGTGGGCCGACTTCCCCATAATCGGGTAATGTTGCAGGTTCTGGTAAATGCAGTTGGTTGTTCAAAAATCTTTTGCCAAAATTCGAGTTTTTGAATATGTTAGAGACACTATTCGATCCATATGCTCCAACATCTATAGCAGTAAAGCAATAATCTGCATCAGCAATAGCTAATAATATTAAAGAATAAAACTTTTTATAATTGAAGGCTTCTCGCCCTTCTATTCTTATGTGTTTTCCATCTATGGAACCAACGCAATTAGGAAAATGTGTTCTTTCAAAATAAGAATTTGCTATATTTATCTAATTTTCTTCTGTTTTTTCAGGCATATATGTAGGCTGCAAACATAGCCACAAATACTTGCATGTGTGTCAATTATTTCACTTAGAGTTGTTGTGCCAATCAAATATTCAAAATACAGAGACTTCATACTGTTTCCACTCGCAAGATACCTGAAAAAAAAAACATACGTCTATTAATATATTATTATTTTTGTTACAGGCAGTACAATACAAAAATTGTTAAATTTTTTGAATACAAAGCAAAATACGTGTGAATATGACGAAGACATAAACTTTTCACAAATAATTGTACCACTGTTACGCAAAGTTAATGATGATCAGAAATATTTTGCTAAGATAGAGATTATAAATATTTTGCAAAAAGCCAAATATTTCTATCCGTTCACGCCACCAATTTATGATGAAGGATCAAGATCACATGTGCCATTTACGCAAACGCCGTCTCCGCAATCATATGATACATATTCCCCTTTTCCATCTCCCACCATGCCAATACAGTCACCAGTTTCACCACCAGTGCCTACTACACCTTCAGTAACTAAGAAACCACAGAGAATCAGTCAAGATATAATATCAACTGGGCAACACACACATGCACAGTTTGTTAAAGGACCTGCGAAACAAACCATATATTTGCCGCTTAATACTTCTGCTCCATCAACATCACAAGCACCCATGAATTCCCTTCAAGAACTCGATCAGCCACAACTACTGCAATATGTACAAATTAATGAACAAGAACCTACAGCTGCCAACTATCTATCGCAATCTCAAGAACAATAATTTTTAAGCAATAAAAATACCTATAAAGTACAATATATCTATTTTTCTTACTTACCTCAAAGTAACAGACAGGCGCTCCTCTGGTGAAATACATTTGCGAAATTTTGTATCCATGAAGGTGATGTATGGACGCACAATTTGCAAAATTTTATCGAAGCTGGTTACTGACATCCGATAGTAATTGAAAAATTTATCAAGATGTTTTCTTAAATCTTAATATTTCTTGTGAAAGAAACCCTTCTTAAATCTACGGCTAGTCAGTGGATGGACCCAATATTTGCGAAATTTATGTTAGCGTCTTCTTCTTTTTTTATTTCTTAGTATTAGAGCAACAACACATACTGCTCTCTTGAAATCAATCTTCAAACTCTTCAAACTATGAAAATCGCGGCCAGTTTCGCTGTTTTTAACCGTAGTGTGTGCGTCTCGAGCGGTTTCGCGGTATAGCGGTTAACCGCTCGCTGGAAAAAAAAACTGTAGTGCGGCCTAAACCTTAGTTCTTTCAAATTTTAATTGTGTCGTTTCCAGGAAATCTGTTCTACTAGTAGAGGAGGACAACTACCATCCTTCTTCGAACATTTCCTTCTCTTGTCGCTCTATCTGTGTTGCCGGCAAATAAATTCCAATCTCGGTATAACTTCAAAAGAGCGGATTTTCCGCTCTTTTATGACAGGATTTTGAATGGGGATTGGTCTGATTTATATATACTCTGTAATGGTAATGAAGCATGTGCACAGTTTTACGAGATACTACATGAAGTACTTGATGGCTGCGTTCCTAAATATATTATTCGTAAATAAACCAGTCAATTGTTAGTTGCACAGCACATAAATTTAAATAAGTTAGATTTTTGGCTGGACAGGTTCACTAACAGCCGGAAAACTGCTATAAGTTTCTTAAAAATCATCGTACTAAACAAAAAGCATTTTGAAGAGGAAAGTGTAACGTTTCTGATGCATTCATGAAATTCAATTTTTGTTTCAAATTAAAATAAGGAAATCCATTTGTAAGGAAAACTTTTTTAATACGGAGGTTTGTATTTTTATATATTAATATCTTTGATAAATTTAATCTAATCAAAAAATCCTTCAGACAATTTCTTCTTTATATATTTTTTTTCATTTAGGAATACTCATTTCACTGCCTGATACCCTGATTTTAAATGCATTGAAAATAAAGAAATGTGTTTTTGCTCTTTTTAGTGTTTCGTACGGAACATTTATAAGATGACTTCGGTGTGTGTTCGTCTGTCTGTCACACCCGATTTTTTCCGAAACTATTTGTCTTAGAAAGTTAAAATTTGGTAATAATATAGGAACTGATGGCCTCATCAGAGCCATGTAGTTTTGACAGTTAAATTTTGACTTAAGGGGTTAGTTTTAGGGGGTGAAAAAATTTTTTTTACTAGGTCATCGAGTGTGATGTCAAATGAAAGCTTGTGAAAACACGAGTAAAATACATATATATATATATATATATATATATATATATATATATATATATATATATATATATATATATATATATATATATATATATATATATATATATATATATGTATATATATATATATATATATATATATATATATATATATATATATATATATATATATATATATATATATATATATATATATATATATATGTATATATATATATATATATATATATATATATATATATATATATATATATATATATATGTATATATATATATATATATATATATATATATATATATATATATATATATATATATATATATATATAATGTAACACTTGCGTGCACTTTTCTTTGTATTATTTTTAAAAAATCGCGAAAAATCGCTGTCCACCCGCCTTATCTCGAGGTGTACTTCTCAAAAAATTTTGAAATACTCTCCACAGGGTGTAGATTGAACGAAAATTACCACGAGTACATTACCTTTAATAATTTATCTGATATACAAAAAAGACAAAAATTTCAAGGTCATCAGTTTTCAATAAAGATTGGAAACAAACTTTGTTGAAAACTCATTTGGGGTGTGTTTTTTGTGAAGTCACTGATCATTTTATACCTCCGTAACAACATTTTTTATTTTAAAAGCAATCAACGTACGGAACACTAATTGCGCAAGTTCAACTTGCACTTGACCGGTTTTTTTAGGATTAAGGAATTTTTGTATTCAAACTATGGTAGAAATGTTGAAAATAAATACAGTAACTTTATGTATTTTTTTCTTAAATATTAAACATTTCTCTTCAAGAAAATCACTTTAGAAGTACAATTTCATAATATTTTTACATTAATTTTTTGTTTTTTTGTTTAAATCTCTGAATTGGTCTGTTTTATTTGTAATTACAAGGTTAATTTGACACTTTTGAGGTCAAGTTAAAGTTGGGGACGGAAGTAAATGCTTTATGCCTGGTTTACACGGGTAGAGTAATGAGTAGAGTAGAGCGGCAAGTAGAGTAACTCTACCCCGTAGAAACCCCCTCTCTCTGTCCGAGTAGAGTAGAGTAGCGAGTAGCTGGTAGAGTAGAGTACTATACTGCGCGCAGTATAGTGGACTCTACTCTACTTACCCCCACCACTGCCCCACTCTACTATACTACCTACTCTACCTGTATAAACACCCCACTCTACTCGTTTTTCAAGCAAGTAGCCAGTAGTGTCCAGTTGCAGTGAATTTTGCAATCAGTTTGTTTTGTTTAATTTTTAAAAATGTCTAAATTCACTGAAGAAGAAACGGAAATGCTGGTTGGTTTATATGTAGATGAAGAGGTTCTGTGGAATTTGAGTAGTCCAAATTACAGAAATAAAAACATGAGGATGGCCGCGGAAAAAAATATTATTCTGAAACTTGGAAGAAGTGGATTTGGGTTGGGTGAACTTAAACAAAAAATTAAAAACTTGCAGTGTACCTACAGGCAAGAATGTGTTAAAATTAAAAAATCAATTAAATCAGGTGCAGGGACAGAAGATATATATGTTCCAAATATAAAATGGTTTGATGCCTTTGACCGAATCATGAAGATTGCAAAATCAGGAAAAAAAACTGAAGATTCTGTGGTAAGTGTTTATATTTATATATACCTATAACATAGGATAATTAAAAAACATTTTTGTACTGCCATGGAACCGCTCCTTCATTGTTGAAGTAATCTTTAAACTTTTCCCTCATTTTTTTGGCCATGTCGGTTGACCTTCTGCCCCCATAACGTTCCAGATTCCGTAGATCGGAGATTTCACGGCGCCACTGACCCGGGATTATCTCCCCAGTTTCTATATCTTCGTTATCAACACTACCATAGGGCAAATATGAGCGTTGACTTGTTTTTGTCAACCAATTGTACAGTGAACAGGCTGCATGTACGATTTTGTTTACTGTTGATAACTTTACAGCCAAACATCTTTCAAAAACCCTAAAACGACTCACTAATATGCCAAATGCATTTTCCGATATTCTTCTTGCCCTACTCAGGCGATAGTTAAATACTTGTTCAGGTATACTTAGAGAAGTATGTCTGGGTTTGTGGTATGGCTTCATTAAATATTTTTTAAAGGGAAATGCGTCATCTCCTACAATAACAAACCCAGCAGGGAGGAGATTATTTTCTAGTTGTTCATATAGTTCGCAGTTTTGAAAAACGCCTCCATCTGCATTTGATCCTTTAAAGCCAACATTAATGTACTCTCTGCATTTGGAGGAGCTTTTATTAAAACATGCTTTCCATCAATCGCTCCACAGCAATTCAGAAAGTTCCACCGTTTATTAAATCCTGCTTCCAGGATGTTCCACTCGTCTGCTTCAGGCATCTGAAACATTTTTTTTTATTTTAGGAAACTGCCATTTCTCAAAATATAAATTCACTTGAAGACGGAGAAGAAGAGGGAACTACCCATGAACCATTTTCTCCGCAGGGCCAGAGCGGCAAATCTCCAAAAGTTGCACCAAAAACCCCTGTATCAGATAAGGCTCCAGCATCCAAAAGAAGTAAAGTTGACAATCTAACAAATGCAGTTGAACAGCTACGGGAAGTCATTGCAAGTATTCAAGACAGTAATTGTAACGAGCATGATGCGTTTGGAAATTTTGTTGCTGCAACTCTGAATAATTTACAAAAATCTAGTGCACTTATGGCCCAGAATGAAATTCAGGGAATTCTCTTAAAGTACAGGCTGAGAGATGTTGGGCCTCCCAAAATTTCTATTTATGAAAACCAGAATTCAGTAACTCAAACACCACAGTGCAGTTGACGTGATTCACATGATAATAATTCCCTTCAATCTGGCTACACAAATTATTCCTCGAGTTGCTCAAGTACCGCTTGCTCTGCGTATGTTGATAGTAATCAAGTACAACAATATGATGTTACTGATTCATAAGTTTGTTTAACTGATGTTGCTATTGCAAATTCAGAAAATATAATTGTACAAGCCTTCAAAATAGCGGGAGATTTGGAACAATAATAATGTTTTAACACTTTTGTGCTAAGTTTCAATAAGCTACATAGTATTATTTAAGCAATAATAATATTAAAAATTTTTCTTTATTCACAATTGATTGATTTTTACCTACCTTGACAGTATCCAAAACTTCAGAGATAGCATCACACACTTCGGGAATAAATTTAGAAATAGCAGGTCTTGACACCCTAAAAAAATGTGAAAGGCTTCTGTAGGAGTTTCCTGTAGCTAAAAAGTTCAATGTAACTTGTAGTTTCACTTCAGCTGTTATAGCATCCCTCATCATCGTATCTTCACGTTGAATTTTGTTTTTCAACATGCCCAACAGATGTTCAAAATTTTCTGGGGTAAGTCTAAGACATCGCGTGTATTCCAAGTGATCCTCAATAGCCAACTCTTTTAGTAGAAGCGATGTTCCTCCAAGTAAATTTCTTCTTTTCAGCCATTCTTTCATCCACTCTTTTTTTTTCTATTTGCCTCCTCATGAATTACTTCAGCAACTTCCCTAACCAGTTCTTTTAAAATTAGTGCCAAACATTTTTTAAATTTCTTTTTAAAATTCATATTTACGAGGATATCCAATTCAAACATCTAGACAACTTACTCTTGACTGCTATATACTCTACTTAGTACTTGCTTCGTGTGAACGCAAAAAATCAAAAAATGGTAGAGCGGCAAGTAGAGTGAACTCTACTTGCCGCTCTACTCTACTCATTACTATACCCGTGTAAACCAGGCATTAAGCTAACAATTCCAGGTAGTGGGATCTTCCTCGGAGGTTCAGGTAGGAAATACGCAGCTGTTAAAGCTCTACTTTTTTTTTTCGTCTCGGAGAAAAGTAGGGGAAAGTACTGTGTAAGCAGCGCCACAACTTCACCGAATTGCCATCTAATGTTTACTAACATCATCCACGTGGATATAATTTCGGAGCAGCTGTAATTGTGGTTATATTATATAAAATAACGACTATTTTCAAGTAAATTGTTTTCTGTAAAGTGTACTGCTGCTCTTTCTAAATTTTGTATTGATGGTACAGTGTTTGTGATACTGAAGAATGGGGAGAAAAGATTAAATACATTAATTTATTGTATCTTGTATTCTAGTAAAAATTTTTGAATAAGAAAATAAATTTTTTGAAACTGATGTTGAAAACAGAATATTTGTTCGACAACATATTTAGTAGTAACTGAAACTTCGTTTACTTCAGCATTTGGAATTTGTAAATATTAACTCATAAAATATTATATACAATATCCCAAAATAAACAAAGGTCAAGGCGCATTAAACAATAATTAGAAAAAGTAGGCAATGGGCTCACAAAATGGAGCGTCTAATGTAAAATATGTAGAGGTTTCAGCAGTCATAAATGACTCCGAGGTTTCTGAATAGAAACCGACAAAGTGTTATTAGAAGAAGTTGAAGGAAATGAGTCAGAGACAGACTTAACGGAAAACGACTTGCCGTTTACACCCACAGAAAAAAGTAAATCATTAGAAAGGTCAAGCTTAAAATTAGTAGCGCCTAAAAAGAAAAAAAAAACAAAAATTACAAAGGGCGAAAACAGTAATGATTCGGGAGTAAGTAAAGTTATTCGATATTTGGAGAATAAGAACGCAAACAGGGAGACTCGTAGGCAGAAAGACAACAAAAAAATGGATCCAATTGACCTAGTTTTCCAAGGATATGCTAATATATTGAAACAGTTTTCACCTAGAAGACAAACCTACACCAAACTTAAAATTGCTTAATTAATGACAGAACAGGAATTGAAACATCAAGGAAGCTTGTGTCGACTGAACAATATCGTTCAAGATCGGAAATTTTTAGTTTGCATTGTGATGGAAGCAACTGTACGTTAGTGATTTCACCTATAAGTAAACGCCAAGCCATCAGACTCAATTTACGTGACGTTAACTCCAGACCAAGTTCAGCTGCCAGTAGTTACATGTCCACAATAATAAACTCGCCTCCAGAAAACTTGATAACCACTACTCAGGAACCCGTTGAACACATTTACAGTCAATCTTCTCTGGATATGTGCGATGATACGCAAAAGACAGGTTCTATCACAAGCAATACATGGAATATGTGCATAATACTAATAACTACAACCCTGCATCATCCAGTGTTAACAATAACCCTAGAGCATCGAATATTCCTGGATCCAACTACATAGCTTCTGAACTCGTCACTTCATTTCCAAATAGCAATGTTGAACCGCCACTTAAAACGTATTTTCAAAGCTATACACTTTTATAAGTGTAATTGTTATTAGTATGAGTTACCGACTGAATAAAAACAATTTAAGTACATATGTACTTCATTTTTCATTTCATTCATCCATTTTCTTTTTTTTTCCTAAAAGAAATTAATACTTACCTTCGCTGACTCTCATCTTCCTCTATTACCATTATCAGCAACATTTCTTCTTCAACAGAGTCATTTTTTTAAACGGTTTGTTAAAAACCTAATACACTAACACGTTTATCGCACTGATAAACTGTTTCCGCATCGCATCGGTGTGAATAAAAATAAAAAATATGTCCCCGCTATAAAAGCGATTTTTATCGCTGCCATTATCGCAATCGCTATATCGCGCTGATGTGGGGGATCCTTTATAGCAATATTTGTGCGTTTAGCTGTTAAGGTAGTAGACTTGGGGAGTAGTAAGCAAGCTTACGACCGGTTCGTTGCACGACGAGGTATATGTACTGATATTTATAAAGATGATGGTACTAATTTCGTCGGGGCTGACAGACAATTAGCAGGACTTGGAGCATTGTTTAACTCGCCTACATATCAACGAGCAATTTCTATGTTTCTGGGAAGCAGCAGTGAAATCATTTCAAACGAGTAGTATGCAACGAGTTATTTACATTCGAAGAGTTAAATACTTCCATAATCGAAATCGAATCGGTCAAAATATCATATATATATATATATATATATATATATATATATATATATATATATATATATATATATATATATATATATATATATATATATATATATATATATATATATATATATATATATATATATATATATATATATATATATATATATATATATATATATATATATATATACAAAAATATATATATATGTATTGTATATTATATATATATATATAATTATATATTTGAATATATATATATATATATATATATATATATATATATATATATATATATATATAACAAAAATTATTCATGTATTGTAATTTGTTAATTATATTTGAATGTCTTAGTAACAGTTCTATATCTAAAATAACCTAAAATTGTAATTGACGTTTACTTCATAAATTAATGTGAAAAAGTGTCGCTCGAAGAAAGGATAATTTCCTGAAAATGTTTCCAGATTTTATGGAAAAGGATCTTAAATTTTATTTGCAAACAGCAAGCACAGCTACCAAGGCCACACTGTACTATAAGTTAAAATTAAAATATAAGAAGACAAGTCAAAATCTATGGTTCAATCAAGAGTGCATTCGAAAGAAGATTATTCCGAACTACATCTAGATGAACACCAAATGCACGTCTACAGCTTCAAAATTTGCCTTCAACAAAACCAAAGAAATATGGCTGAAACAAGAATGCAAGATCCAGTTCTCCAAAAGATACATTTTACAACATTATATTAAGGTAATACAAACTAATTTATAAACTAGATCCACCATCAGTGCCATTATACATAAGAAATTCGGACTACAATCCAAAAAACTCGAAGGATTTAAGTCCAAATTCAAGTCGCCTCCCATCCCTAAATCTAAAAAACCAGTACAAAACTTCAGCGCAAGAGTTCTTAATTTGACAGATGTGCAATTTAATGACACTGACCTTAGTCTTTTGTCAAAAGGTCCTAAATTTTCACCGGAACTAAATAATAAAAACACCGTAGACATTCAAGTAACTGAAAGTATACTAGCACTTAACAAAATATAAAAAACAGAGAATACCGAAATGTCTATAGCACAAATTAAAAAACTATTAAACTCAATAAAACCCAAATCAAATCAAACAGACCTACGCACCATTAATTCTATAAAACATAAAATAAGCGAACATGATCTAGTAATAACCAGGATAGACAAGTCAAACGCAACTGCTATCCTAACAAGAGGTGATTACACCAATAAAATGCATCAGTTTATCCAGTCAGAAGACATAACCGAGATAAAAAGTAACCCCACAAAGCATTTTCAAAATAAATTAAAATTAACACTCTCTGAAATCAATGTAATTTTCTCAGAATACGAGAAAAGAAGAATAATCAACATGAATCCAACTGCTCAGAAATTATATGGCCTTATTAAGAATCATAAACTAGGGAACCCCATCAGACCTGTTTCATAAAACAATAGCCCAACTAGAGACCTAAGTATAAAACTGAACTCAATTTTAAAGATTTAACAAAATTTACATTAGAAACTAGTGTAACAAACTCACTTAAACTCGTTCAAAAACTGAAAGACAAAAGAACCCCGAAAAACTCCTTTTTGGTATCCTTTGATATAAAGAATATGTTCTTTAACATTCCAGAAGAAGCAAATAATCTAATACAATCCTAAACAAATCTAATGTAAACCCTGTGATCTCCTCCGAAATATTATCTGCTTTTGGAACATGCCTCTCTCAAACCAATTTCCAATTCAATTACAAATTCTATCTTCAAAACTCAGGTTTACCAATGGGATCCCCAGTTAATCTCCTCTTAGTAGACATTTTCATCACACATATAGAAAGAGAAATTCTTAACTCTAATCATGGCAAAAACCATATTCATTTTTGGTACAGACATGTTGACGACATCCTCGCTTGCTTTAAAGGCTCCTCAAGACAACTAGACAATTTCTTAAATTACATTAATGGCCTCCACCCAAAAATTTAGTTCACTCTAGAACAAGCAGCAGACAACCAAATTAACTTCCTTGATCTAAACATCTTACATATAAATAATAGTTGCACATTTAAAGTATACAGAAAACCAACATTCACAGGTATAACAATCCCCAAAGACTCATTCTACCCAAACCAACATAAAATGGCAGCATTCAACTCTATGATACATAGAGCCCTTTCACTCCCGTTATCCAAAGCTGACCTAGAAGATGAACTAAATACCATTATAAACAAAAAGAGAGTGTATTGAAAAACTAATAAACAAAAAACAAAAGCAACTTACTTTTCGCTTAATATACCCCACAATAAAATCCACGGAACAACATACATACATAACAATATCCTACCATGTCACGCTATCCGAAAAATTAGCCAGTATTTTATCAAAACATAATTTGAAAATTGCATTCAAATCGCAAAATACCCTATCAAATACCCTTTACAGAGAGATAAGACGGACAAATTTCAAAAATCTGGAGTTTATAAGTTAAACTGCTCAGATTGTGACAGCGTATGTATACATTGGGCAAAGCGGAATAAACTTTAAAACCAGATATACAGAACATTTTAGATCATATAGACTACAAAAAACAGATTGCATTTGCAAACCACTGTACAGAAAATCAACTGATTTATATAACACGGAAATTTTACATGATGGATTTTAATGACCAGTCTCATGTTAACTTTCATCTGGTGTCTAATTTACTGAACTCTAAATTTAAATATGCTTGTTCAGGAGCGGACACGAGTTACGAAGTATTCTTCGTCCTTAATTGATTATATTTGCACTAATCGGGATAGGAACCTTGTGAAGTGTTCAGTTCTCTGTTATTTCTACTTTATATTAATGACCTTTCAAAACCTAATGGTAGAGTGGTATTTACGATGTTTGCGGATGACACAACCGTGATGTGGCACAATAGAGACGTGGTACAGTTGGAATGTGACGTCAGTGGGGATATAGTGAAAATCGTAGATTGGTGTCATTGAAATTATTTAACCCTGAATATTTCTAAAACTAACATTGTTTCGTTTAAATGTCAATTGAAAGATATTTCACTTGATTCGCAAATTATTGAAGGCTTGACTTACAACAAATTTTTGGGTTTGTTTATAGACACTAAATTGAGATTCTCTACTCACATCTTGCAGCTTTGTAAACGGATTGCCAAGGGATGTTTTGCCTTGAGAGTAGTGTCTCGGGAATTAGATGTTTCTATCGCGAGAAATGTATACTTTGCTCTGATTGAATCGCACCTCCGTTATGGGGTATGTTTCTGGGGTTCCTTCTCTAACCAATTACTGAATAAGGTCTTTATGCTATAAAAGCGAGCACTGCGTTATATGTCCCAATTAAGTTCTCGGCAATTCTGCAGGAATGTGTTTATTACTAAGAGAATTCTGACGTTGCCTTGTATATTTATTATTGAAACAGCCTGCCTTATAGATAATAAAATAATAAGTTTGAGGGAGAAATAGGGGCTTCTTGTGCGTCCGTGACGCGTTCATCTTTTGTGGCCTCACTACCCATTCCCTCTTCAGCTTTAATAAGGAACTCTATAATATATATGAGTAACAAAATATCCAACCACTTGCCTTTGAACGTCAGGAGAATTTTAAATAATAACCGATTTAGGAGGGAAGTTCGGAAGCTCTTGATTGAGAAGGTCTACTGTTCAGTTCCGGAGTTTTTTGATGACACTCTTTGATTGCTGAGTGTGTGTATGGCCAGTAGGTGTATGTCTTTTTTTTATGAATTATGTTATTGGCATCTTCTTGTCTCTGCATTGTTTTCATACTGACTGTGTGTATTGATGTACTAACTATGTAATTAGATAGCTTTATAGTTTAGTACATAAGCTTGATAATGACCGTCATAAGTCGAAACCACTACTGCAGTCGCAAAATTGTGCAATATTTAGTGGTAATAAGTAATAAGCTTGATAATGACCGCATAAGTCGAAACTGCAGTCGCAAAAATGTGGTGTTCATTTCTTTCCGTCAAAAGGATTTTACTGTACAGCTGAACTGAAACTTGTGATAATTCATTTAGAAGTAATTCAAAAAATAATTTAAAAAAAGGAAGACCTCGTGTATCTTTCGATGAGGGATCAATAAAAACAAAAAAAGACTTTTTCAGGAGTTGGCTTCAATGTACAGCAAGGAAGAGTTAATCGATGCCTTAAATATTTCAGAAAATAAAAATAAGCGATTTGAACCCTTGTTGTCAGAAGAAAATCATGTTGATGACAAAAAAATAATTGAGCAGACTTTGGCTATGTACGTAGATCTGAATTTATCAAAAAGTAAATATGAAAAACTTAGAGCCTATATAAGAAATAGTGATTGTCAGTAGTATCCACTTTAGTCAAAAATACGAGAAGCAAAAATGGCATATTACCCGGATCACATAGAAGTGTCTCAATTCGAAGCGAAAATACATTTAATATCGCTGCTTCTCATATCTTAATAAGATTAATTGAAATACAAGAACGTGAAAAATTACAGAACAAAAAATTACTGATCATTAGTAAGTGGGGAATGGATGGAGCTGCAGGTCAGCACACCATAAGGCAAAAATGGTCTGCTCAAAAGAAAGAAGGAGATATTCCCTCAGACAGTAGCGTGTTTTTAATAGCGTTCGTTAATGCTAATGGCTGATAAATATTTTGTGTGGAACAATGAACAACCATCATCAGTGCATTTTTTGTAGGCCTATAGAATTTTTATTTTCCCATAAGAGTAATGACCTCATTACTGAAAAGTACAATTTTTATTTCGAATTATTAAAAAAGGTTGAATTTTATAGTTTTGATTTTGAAGACACAACTTATGAGGTAAGATTTGATTTGAAATTCACAATCTTGGATACAAAAGTGGCTAATATCTTGACTGGACAGAAAGCTTCGCAATGTTGCAGTATCTGTGAAGTTGTGCCTAAATTCATTAATAATTTAAATTACATAAAAAAAAACTAAAATTTTAGAATGAATTCTATAAATTTGCAACATTGCACTTATGGATAAAAGCTATGGAGTATTTATTACATATTGCATACAATACGGACTTTAATAAAAGTTAAAAAAAGATTCAGGATAAACTAAAACGGAAGCTATGCATAATCGTAGATGTAGTTAAGCAAGGAACTGGGACGACAAATACTGGAAATATTGCTGGTTGTTTTTTCGCACTAGCTAAAAAGGTAGCTCAAATAAATATTGACTGGACAGAAAGCTTCACAATGTTGCAGTATCTGTGAAGTTGTGCCTAAATTCATTAATAATTTAAATTACATAAAAAAAAACTAAAATTTTAGAATGAATTCTATCAATTTGCAACATTGCACTTATGGATAAAAGCTATGGAGTATTTATTACATATTGCATACAATATGGACTTTAATAAAAGTTAAAAAAAGATTCAGGATAAACTAAAACGGAAGCTATGCATAATCGTAGATGTAGTTAAGCAAGGAACTGGGGGACGACAAATACTGGAAATATTGCTGGTTGTTTTTTCGCAGTAGCTAAAAAGGTAGCTCAAATAAATATTCGATTAAATCATGTTTTATAGACTAAAATGAAAATGAATATAAAACAAATTTTTAATTGCGAAAATAAAAAAAAAAAGTTAATTATTTATAGTATAACTAAGTATATTTTAATTCTGAAAATTTATTAAATCAACCATTCTGCACATTTGGTATGTTTTATGTACTTTGTAATACAAAAAAATTATTCTACACCATGTGCTGCAGTTTTATTAAATATTTTAAATAAGTTCGAAGTTTATAATATTTATCATACAAGAGCAGGTGATCTTACTTCCATTTGGTGCTTATAGTTTATGCCTTATCTACTATTTTATTCTATAATACATAATATAATTTCTGATTTGAGGGTTGCAGTGTACGCCATTCTGCACTATTACAATTTGTTCCATTAAGTTATTTTATATTTAAAGCTTGTGGTAAATACTTTTCTGCTCTCTTATGTCTCTAACAGTTAAGTTATGTTAGGTTTAAAGCTTGTGACGTATACCTTTCTGCTCTCTTATGTTTCTAACCATTAGGTTATGTTAGGTTTAAATCTCGTTACATATGCCTATCTACTCACCTATGACTTGATGCATTAGGTTATGTTAGGTTTAAAGTTTGTAATATGTACCTTTCTGCTCGTTCATAACTCGATTAGGTTATGTAAGGTTTAAACTTAAGAATATTGATGTTTTTTTTGAGGTTAGAAAGTTATTTACAGGGACAATTTTGATGTCAGTCCTTTATCAACTGGATTCAAAGGCACAAAGTTATCATATTCAGATAGATTTGCGCAGAACTTCTTACGATTAAAAATATTTGCAACTGGAAGCTATTTTTTGAGGTTAGAGTATCACATTTTTTTTTTAAATTATCTTCAAATTCAAATTGAGAAGGGTAATGGGTATGTTATGGATTAAATACGTATTTTTCATATAACCGATATATGATCAGGTATAATCATAAGTCAATTTATTTAGAATTTTGCAGTTGAAGGGTAGACGAGAAATGTTCACGAGTATTTTTAAAAAAAAAATTATTCAAATTGGTCAAAAAAAGTCACGCGTTGATTTTTGTCCAAAAAATGCTTGATTTTGCCACTGTGCGCTATTTTTTGGATCCCTATTTCATAGTCACGTTTCTCATCCTGTTTGAGTAAAGAATTCTGAAGTAATTAAAGTAAACGTCAACATTGTATTTGCGGTCAAATATTAGCGAAATTTTTGATTTTTATGTAAATGGTTCTTCTTTCACTGATTCTCTGTATCTACATCCTGTTTTACAGACGTCAAAAGTTGTTATTAAAATTGTTTATCAATTTTTAACATATAACCCAGCTGTATCAGTTCTAGAAGTTTTATGTTTCTAAGGTACAGTTTTTTTAATGATTAATTATTAACTGATGTATTTGTAACTAAATATATATATATATATATATATATATATATCTATATATATATATATATATATATATATATATATATATATATATATATATATATATATATATATATATATATGTATATATATAAATATATATGTATATATGTATATATATATATATATATATATATATATATATATATATATATATATATATATATATGGTGTACAAGTATGAAATGCGGATTTCAGACAACAGATGGTGCACCAATGCAGTTTTGTGCTATAAAGATTTGACACTGCGCCATTTTGTTGTGTCATCAACAAGTGTCAGACGCGCACGGGTGATAAATTGGAAAAGTGTGTGCATAGGGTTCGGTTGTTGTGTTCAGTATGTCGAAATTTATACCGAACAAAGAGCATTCGCGGACAACATTAATTTTTTGTTTTTATTTGAAGAAAACTGCTGTTGAATGATACCGATTACTTCGAGAAACTTATGGTGAACATGCTCCATCGCAAGATACGTGTGAACGATGGTTTCGACGTTTCAAAAGTGGTGACTTCGATAAGGAACGTGGAAAATCGCCAAAAAAATACAATACAGATGTGGAATTGCAAGCATTGTTGGACGAAGGTGATTCGCAAACACAAAAACAGCTCGCCGAGCAATTGGGCGTTAATCAACAAGCTGTTTCCAATCGGCTACGAGAGATGGGAAAGATTCAGAAAACCGGTAGATGGGTACCACATGAGTTGAACGACAGGCAAATGGAAAAGCGCAAAAACACGTGTGACATTTTGCTCGCTTGGTACAAAAGGAAGTCGTTTTTGCATCGTAAGATTACAGGGGATGAAAAGTGGATTTATTTTGAGAATCCCAAGCGCAAAAAATCATGAGTAGACCCAGGCGCACCATCCACATCGACCGCAAGACCGAATCGCTTTGGCAGAAAGACGATGCTCTGTGTTTGGTGGGACCGGAGGGGCGTGGTCTATTATGAGCTATTAAAACCTGGGGAAACGGTTAATACCACACCTTACCAACAACAATTGACCGATTTGAACCGTTCGCTGCTTGAAAAAAGGCCAGAATACCGAAAGAGGCAACACAAAGTCATTTTTCTTCATGACAATGCTCCATCACATACGGCAAAACCAGTTCGCGACACGTTGGAAGCACTCAGCTGGGAAGTTCTACCCCATGACCCCCAGACTTGGCTCTTTCCGATTACCATTTGTTTGCATCGATGGGTCACGCACTTGCTGAGCAGCGCTTTGGTCGCACGAAGATGTAAAAAAATGGCTCGATGAATGGTTCGTATCAAAAGGGGAAGATTTTTACTGGCATGGTATCCACAAATTGCCCGAAAGATGGGAAAAATGTATAACAAGCGATGGAGCATACTTTGAGTAAAGCACTTTTTATCATTCTTCCAAATTTAACATGTTTTTTTAGAAAAAAAATCCGCATTTCATACTTGTTCACCTGTATATATATATATATATATATATATATATATATATATATATATATATATATATATATATATATATATATATATATATATATATATATATATACATATATATATATATATATATATATATATATATATATATATATATATATATATATATATATATATATATATATATATATATATATATATATATATATATATATATATATATATATATATATATATATATATATATATATATATATATATATATATATATATATATATATATATATATATATATATATATATATATATATATATATATATATATATATATATATATATATACATATATATATATATATATATATATATATATATATATATATACATATATATATGTATATATATATATATATATATATATATATATATATATATATATATATATATATATATATATATATTGTAACATTCATTTTTTCCTAGATTTTAAGACCATATAATGTTACTGATTTTTCATTTTATAATGTACTTCTTTTCATTTTTGTATCGAGCAGTGTATTACTCTGGAATTTTCTAGCCGCGTGGTACAGTGTGCAGTGCGGGTTTTCGACCGAATCTATCGATACGCCGGGATTGGTCAAATCTTTGTATCCGGAGTTTTGGTTCCGGCGTCGCCATATTACCGAGAGAGTGCCCACGGCTTATTTAAGGGGCTCCGGAGGACAGGAATCTCGGCTAATTTCCATCGAGCCGCCAAGTAGGCTGACTTCGACCGAGCCGCAGCGAGGCTTATTTCCACCGAGCCGAGAGGCTTACTTCGACCGAGCCGCAGTAGAGGCTCATAACAATATTTACGAGAGCCAAGTAAAGCACGAGTTTTTTTTTTTAACGTAAAGCCGTAGTGGGCTCTGAGTGTTTCCTACAAAGTGTGAAATCGGTTTTGTGTTCCATCGAAGGCCTAGAAGCACATATGAAAACCGTAAGTTACCAGAACATTCATCAATAGATCTATTCCGGCAAATAAGTGTTTTAACAGCAATTTGAACTGACAAAACGTGAAGTGAAAATCACGATTCTTCGATTTCGGGTGTAGTCAGGTTTTAGAAGTAAAATGTCTAATTTAGGGACTCTAATAATAAAGAACTACCTGTTAGGCTAGAATTTTTTTTGTAATCCTTAAAACCGCAAAGGTTAGAACTTTTATTTTAAAATCATGAATAAATTTTCTTTTTGTTGATTAAAGCTAGTGTCTCACTGAATACCTATCTTACTTTTCAGGATAATGACGGCTGTACCAAACTGTTTTTTTTTATTTAACAACTGTACACCCTTTCAGTATTTTTTCATTTTTTTAGCTGAAGTTAGATCCTTTCTATTTTAAAATGAATACCATCTTAATTATTAACTATGTAATATCACATAAAAATACTAATTCAACCACTTATAAATTAGAACAGGTTATAAGCCGATTTGTAAATAAAGTCGTACAGCTGAGGCTTTTTAAAAATAAAAAATAATTCCAAAAAGACGTACAAAAATTATCTCTTACCCATATCTCTCTACCAAGGAAAACTGAGCTAGTGTGTGATTAATTTCTCTAGTTCTTTTAAAATCAGGATTCACTCAATTCATTATCAGAAATTAAAAAGAGGTTGCAAGAAAATTGCGCCCAAGCGTGGGAAAAAACAATTTTCACAGGGTACAAAAAGACGCCGCAAAAAGCGGGCGAGTTAACACCGTACAAAAAGACGCAGTCTACGTGGGGCGCAATTAAACACCTTTTCATAGGCTACAAAATGACACCACAACGTGCGGGCAAGTTCCCATGTTACAATATATATATATATATATATATATATATATATATATATATATATATATATATATATATATATATATATATATATATATATATATATATATATATATGTATATATATATATATATATATATATATATATATATATATATATATATATATATATATATATATATATATATATATATATATATATATATATATATATATATATATATATATATATATATATATATATATATATATATATATATATATATATATATATATATAATATATATATATATATATATATATATATATATATATATATATATATATACATATATATGTATATATATACATATATATATATATATATATATATATATATATATATATATATATATATATAATATTTTAATTAAAAATAAACTTACATATAAAAATAATTGGTTATTTTTGACCTGTCTGCGCATTTCATACTTGTTCACCTGTATATATATATATATATATATATATATATATATATATATATATATATATATATATATATATATATATATATATATATATATATATATATATATATATATATGTATATATATATATATATATATAATATTTTAATTAAAAATAAACTTACATATAAAAATAATTGGTTATTTTTGACCTGTCTGCGAAGTACTTCGAGTTAATTTCAATTAATCTGTTTTCAGAAGGTTTATGATAGAAAAATTCGCCAGATGGCCAACAAAAAGTATATGAAGATTAAGGTTGATGTTTGTTTAAGGTTGAAGTCTGTCACATTCTTAGAAAGTCGTGCAGAATGAAGAACATGTTTCTTACTAGAAATTAAATCTTTTATAAAAATCGTTGACAAAGAATGCCATAAATAATATGTTTCCGATGTGGAAATACCACCCCATGTAAAAGGGTTTCTAGCTCTTGGTCCAAAATTTAGTTTTCCAGTTACTAATAAAAATATCAATATGTTCAGCTTCTGAAGTAGAAGAATTAATCCGCCATGTCCCCTCACATAAACAAGACTACATTAGGACCAGGGCTACCATCTTAATTATTAACTATGTAATATCACATAAAAATACTAATTCAACCACTTATAAATTAGAACAGGTTATAAGCCGATTTGTAAATAATCATCCTGATTTATTAATTACTAAATCAGATAAGAGCGATGTCACAGTTGCTATATCCAGGACTTCTTATCTTGAAAAATCACGCGCTTTGCTTCAAGATGACACTACCTATGAAGTAACAAAACATGATCCCACTTCTAACGTAATCATCGTAAGATGGAAAGTTTCTGGATGAAGCAGCCGCTATGGTCTTCCCAAGATACATAAACCTGATATACCTTTAAGACCAATCGTTTCCTATGTGGGAGCATCTACACAACCACTTGCTAAATACATAGGCTCTATTTTAGAAACAGCTTTTTCCACCTATAATAAATTCAAAATAAAAAATACTTTCGAATTTGCAGAAAAAGTAAACGATTTTGTAGTGCCTGACAGTTTTGTACTTGCTTTCTTCGATGTAGTTTCACTATTCACTAACATTACTTTAGATTTGGTTATTTCTATATTAGATGGACATTTCACATTAATAGAAGAGATATACATTATTCCTAAACAACAACAAATCACTTATCTAGACGAACATACGTTCGTCCTTCAATAATACATTATATAGAGAAAAAGTGGACGTTCGTATGGGGAGTGCTATGTCACCAATTTTAACAGACATAGTTATGAATAAGTTTCTCTATTTTATCATTTTCACAGGTGAACTTTGAGTTCCCCCTGTTATTTTAGTAGACAACGGACAACTTTATAACTATACAACTGACAAACGAACAAAACCAAAGGATATATTTAACATCATTATATGACGAACCAGGGGGTGACAGGAACAAGAGACTAATGGAACTAGACCAATTAATTAAAGCACATAATATAACAAAAACATCTAATAGCAGCGGACACCAACGCACATAATGAAACATGGGGCGGGAACGACACAGATGTAAGAGGTGAACAGTTATTAGAATGGATAACGGCAAACGGATATGACATAGAAAACAAGGAAAGAGAAGGACCGACTTTTCAGGGACCGCGGGGTAGTAGCTTTATCGACATGACTATAACAAAAAATGTGCAAATCAATGATTGGACAATACTGACGGACGAGACACTGAGCGGGCATAAATACATCGCATACAACATAAACAAACAAACAAATAAGAAAAGTAAGACGATATGGAGAAATGACTACAAAAATACAGACTGGAAACGATACATAGAACAAATAAAATTTGAAGTAAAACATAAAACGTGGACATCTACCGACAAACAGACATTGGAGACAAACGCGAACGAATTACAAGACATACTTAGGGACATAACAAATAAATATATTAAAAAAGTAAAAATAGAAGACGAACAACAAGACTGGTGGACACAGGATCTGCAAAATCAAAGACAGACATTACGCAGGAGGAGGAGAGAAGTACAAGAGACAGATGATCAACGCAAAAGACAAAAAGAAGAACGATACGGGACATTAAGAAACAAATACAAACGTGACATAAAAGAAAGAAAACTTGAACACATAAAAGAAAAAATACTTAACATATCCATGGGGTAAGGTTTGGAAATTCCTAAAAAAAACCAAGAACATTAGAAGGACAAACAAATATACAAAAAGACGACGGAACATATACAAAGGATGAAAACGAAAAGAACGCATATCTCATAGACAAATATTTTCCACGAGACAGAGAAGAAGAAGACAACGAACAAATGAAACTAATACGATAACGAAAACAAAAAGACAACCAAAAAACAGAACCCGCGATTACAATAGACGAAATAAAGGACATTGTAAAAACGATGAAAAATGGAAAGGCAACAGCCGAGGACAGGATACCTAACGAATCACTGACATACATACTGCAAGCATGTGGACAAGAATACACGACAATACTTGACGATTGCTTACGACTAGGACTATTCCCTAAATGCTGGAAGGCGGCGAATGTGGTCTGGATCCCTAAAAAGGATGGGACACCCAGACCCATAAGTCTACTCCCGACATTGGGGAAGATACTGGACAGAGTGATTAACAGAAGACTACAATACCAACTGGAAACGAAACAAAAAATTGACCAACGACAATACTGATTTCGGGAAGGCATGGGGACTATCGACGCGTTACATAACTTAAAAGATATTATACAGACAAATAAGGACAGAAATAGACACCAACTACTAGTGACACTAGACTTGACCAACGCTTTCCATAGTGCCTGGAAACCATATGTGGTCATGGAGTTGGAACAGGGAAATATGCAAAAATTTTTTAGAAGAACGTACTGTTAAGGCAGGCGTGATACACAAAAAGATGGAGAAAGGATGCCCTCAGGGCTCCAGTCTGGGTCCAACTTTATGGCTACTAGTAATGCAGGGATGGTTTAGGACAATGGACGAAACAAACAGACAATGGAAAATGACACAGGCACAAAAACTAGATAGGGACATACAATACATAGACAACCTCATGAACATACAAGCTTACGCGGACGACCAAATTATCATTATAGACGGTACCTCAGCTAAACAAATAGAACGAAAATGGGAAATATGTTGAGAGGGATGCGTCAAATAGCAAACCGAATCTGCAGTTACGTACAATAAATTAAAAACGGAATCTCTTTTTATAAACAAGACAAACGTACTAAGACCGCCGACAATTAAATTAAACGAACTAACGATACAACATAAAGAACATATAAAATATCTGGGACTTCATATAGACAGAAAACAGAACTACATCACACACATGAAAGAGACAAGAAAAAAAATAGGACAAATAACGACAAAAATTAACGGACTGGTAACAAGGACATGGGGACATGATAAAGACATACTGACGAAAATAATGCAAATGGTGATAATACCAGCGGCGCTTTACGCAAGCACCATGTGGGGAAGTAAGGGGGATACGACACTAGCAAAGAGACATCTAAACGCGACAATGAGACCGATACAATTAAGAATAAACAGAGCTTACAGGACGACACCAAATACAGCACTGGACGTACTGACTGGACAGCCACCGCTTTGGATTAAAGCAAAAACAGAATACTTGACATACCAACATTACAAGACAGACATAGAACAGGACAAATTAAAAACAAGTGACAAACCACATCCGGCACTGAGACATACACTACGGGAAAACGTACAACATATCACACAAAATAAGATATACGTGGACGCAACAACACATCAAAATGGAAGAACGGGCGTTGGACTTTACGTAACAAGGGCTAACGCACCGAACTATGAACTTAATATAAGAATACCGGACAACACAAACATACATACGGCGGAATTGATGGCAATTAAATTAGCCATCCTGGAAGCCAACAAGACTAACATGGACGAACTGACGATAAGTACGGACAGGAAACACGCCTTACCATTAATCTATGACAGACAGATAAAAACAAGACTTATTGGACATATAACACAATTATTACTAGACAGAAAACAGACAGGAAAAAAGACATACATTATATGGGAGAGGGGACATATAAGAGATAATTTCGGAAACCACAGAGCACACGAACTGGCGGAGATAGCGACGAGACGAGAAGACATAGAAGACGCCACTAATACATACCCTACAACCAACAAAAAACAGAGGAAATTATTTAAGACAGAAATAATCTTACAGACATGGCAAGAGACGTGGAACAATGACACCACAGGAAGAGAACTACATAGGGTATGCAGGAACGTAGGACTACAAAGACTACCATTGACACACAAAGCAACACAATTAGCTACAGGACATGGAAATACAGGAGCATACTTACATAGATTCAACCTACAACAAACTACAGGACTTTGTACATGCGACGGACAATCGACAGAGGACACTAATCACATCAAACTACATTGCACACTAACCGATAGACAAAACATACGGAGACAAATACAAACGAAATACGGGGACTTAGACATAGAATTCAGAAGGGGGGGAAAGATACATGACATAGACGTACAAAAAATAAATGAATGGGCGGAGCAAGCCATCTCAGATTAAATCAGGAAGAATCTAATTCTGCTTTTGGAATTAAAATCAAATTTTGTTGTTTTATTTCTTTAACCTTTGGTAACACACCTTTGTTAACACATTATCTCTATGGTTAATTGGTTAAATTTTGTTACAAATTCAAGAAGAAACCATGCTAATTCAGAAATTTTTAAAGTTTTACTTATTTTACTTTAATATTACCTTGCATAACGGAAATGAAATTGTACATATTAACATTAGGACAGGCAACAGGCTTTCTTTTTGTTTTGGCGGCACTAATTTTATTTATAGTATTTAATTTATTTAATTTGGTTTTTTGTTTATTTTACTCGGGCAGCACACATTTTTCTGTTTAAAAGGGTTGAAAATAATATAATATGTTTCTATGATAAATTATATATATATTTTTGTTAAATTTGGTAAAAGTCTATTATAGAAGATTACACGAAAATTTTAATTTTATTTATTTTATATAAACTAATATAACACTGTAAACTAGAGAATAAGTTTAATTTGAGAATTGAATTGTTGATTTAAGGAAAATAAAGGAAACATGGGAATTCTTTCCCCGCTGCGATGCGCACGTCGGGTGCGGGGTCAGTAATGACACCGCGCTGGACGTAGGCATCGAGGAGAAGCGGAGATGGGATGGGTTCCCCTGAGAGTGGTTTCACTAGATAGTGGGTAAAGAACATAATTTAACTCTAGGACAAGTCATAAACTTGTATTCACTAGTGAAGAGGAGACTGACCGTTCTGTTCAGTTTTTGGATAATAGGGTTGTACGCTCTGATAATAATACAGTTCTGATAGATATGTTCCATTTCACACTAACCACCCTAAGAAACAGAAACTGAACATCATTACAGGTTTCAAAAATAGAATAGATAAGCTTTGTCGCCCTTCCTTTAGGAAAAAAAATGTGAAACTGTTAGAAAACATCTTGATTGACAATTACTCTTCGAAAACTCTCACAGAAAAGATTTTTCAAAGACCTACTCGTCATATCAATCCGACCGATCTTAGGACTACTACCAACAACGATATTAAAGTGGGCAAATTACAATATATAGAGGGCCTCTCTCAGTCGCTATCTTCCTTATTTGTGTACAGATATATATTGAAGGATAAAGCCGATACTGTACAAAGATCTAATATTATTTATGGCATCCCTTGCCAATGCGGTTTGGTTTATGTCAAGGCTTACTAATAGACTTGCTCTACATAGAAGTGATAGCAAACATAAACCCAACGCAACAAGTTTGAGTTCGCATGCTAACAGTACAAATCATAGAGTACAATATACAGTTTCATTCTGGCTGTGGAAACCAACTACTTTTTGGAGATGTGCTACATAAAAACTTGCAAAAACAATCTCAATTATAAAAAAGAGGTAGAGGGTTTGAGTTCTATTTCACTTATTTGCTAACACAAAATTACACCAAACCAATTAGAAGTTTTCTATGAAAGAATTAATTTCGAATAAGGGACATGTTCCTCATTCTGTTCTAAACATGTTGCATAGCTTCTAAAAATTTTATAAAATAATTTTTCCAATAAAAACATTTGGACCCGAGTGACAGACCTCAACCTTAAACAAAGATCAACCTTAATATTCATATGCCATCATTTTGTTAGCCATCTGTAACACTATTACAAACAATGTCCGGTGTCATTGCTGGTTACTATACATTGTGTCAAATACAGATTTAAAAATTGAGTAACTTTAAAAAAGCAAGTTGTTCTCACATTTCGTTTTAATTCTAAAAAATAACAATTCAAAATGTAGTAGCAGCAGTTTTATAAGTATGCTACTATATATCTTAAAGTAGTTTTAAGTATTACACTTAGTAATGAACATCTTAATTATCCTTCTGTTGTTTGTTTGCATTTCAGTATCCAGAAGAAACAACCATTTACGCAGCAAAAGCTGGGTTTAAAAATAAAAAAAAAAAAAACAAAAATAGAGCCTAAAGATCTTTATTTGCTCATCTCTACTTCCTCACGAGAGCGTTCCCAGTGGTTAAACTTTAATTGTTTGTTACCAGTGCCATGTTACTGTCCTTCCTAATTCTTCGTTCGTTCGTGCTCTGACTTATGAGGGTTCTTTTCTGTATCTTCTAAGTCCTGAAGATGATGTACGATTTGGCAACGAAAGCTCGATATTAGAATAAAACTACAGTTACTAAGAACATTAAGACCTTTTTGTTCACTTTGTAATTCTGAGGGCTATCTCTAAGTTAAGTTGCTTTGGTTGTTACCAGTAAGCCCTTTTACACTCGATAATGTAAAAACATGTACGTTCGAACATTCGATAATGTAAACAGTTCTACGAAGTCGAAGGTCAAATCGCCGAGTTATGTAGGGGAGTCCACGATTTATGAAACATATTCTCCTCTGCGTCACACTTGGTAGGTCGGGTAGGGTTTTAAGATTCTTTTCCGTTTAAATTTATTCATTTTTCAACTTAAGCGAGCGTATTGCGTGCGTTTCTATATTGTTACAATTATCGCATCCACATCCAATAAATGGAAGTGACAAGATGAGAATCACAGACGAGGTTGCACTAGGTGCGGGAGTGACACAGTTAGCAAAAAAATATGGAGGATCGAAGGCAACAATCTGTAATATTAAGCGTTTGAAAATGCAAATTTTACGAAGAACTTGTGATACATGGAAAATGGTTTGTATAAATATTTCTTAAAACAACGTGAAAACTATGTCCCAATTAGCGGCGAAATAATTAAAGAGGGCTAAACAGTTAAATGAAAAACTGAAGGAAACTGAAAATTTCGTAGCCAGTGATGGCTGGCTACAACGGTTCAAAAGAAGATATGGAATTCGACTGCTGTCTATATCTGGTGAAAAATTATCAGCACAACCACAATTAATACAACCGTTCAAAGAGAAATTGATGGAAAAAATTTAGAGGCTAAATTTAAATATGGAACAAATTTACAATTCCGATGAGAGAGGCCTTTATTGGAAAATGTTACCTAAGAAAACCTTTGCTGTATCATTTGAAAAATCTGCCCCTGGTAGTAAACCGGAAAAACAACGAATAACGTTTCTAGCATGCGCCAATGCTAGTGGTTCACACAAAACAAAGCCACTGATAATACGAAAAGCAAAAAATCCGCGAATATTCAAAAATTTCTATATCACTGTTGATTATGACTATTCAAAAACAGCTTGGATGACAAGATTCCATAAGTACTTGTTCCCCCAGGTATGACAATGAATCTGTAATCACAAATGTTCTGTACATAATTTAACGATAATCAATTTGTAAGTGAAAGATTTTCTGAAAAAACAAAAGCTTCCAATCAAAGCGTTGTTACTCTTAGATAATGCACCAAGTCATCCTCCAGAACAACAAGTGAGGAAGAATGGGTCAATTTTTGTCATATACATGACGCCCAACGTAACCCCATTAATTCAACCAATGTTATTAGACTCACCAAACTATACTATCGAAAATTTCTAATTTCATCTATTGTACCAAAGAATCCTGAAAACATTACCGAGTCTTTGAAACACGTAACATTACGAGAAGCGGTTTTAAATTTGCACATGGCCTGGAATGCACTTAATCAGCAAACGATTAAAAAATGTTAGAACAACCTCTTTTGCACCATTGATGAAGATGAAGACGATGTTCCCTTAAGTGTAATTAGGGAACAGTTGCGATCCAATGATGATATTCTTGTCAATGCATCATTGGATGCTATCAATTTATTTAAAATTGTGAATTCCTTCTTTGTACATCAGCTGATATTAATATATTGAATGAAGATAAGCAGCTGATTGATGTAAATAAGGAAAAAGAGACAGACAGTGATGATGAGGACCTTCGCAATTAAGTTAGAAGTGTAGTGACTGATGCGCAAGCTATAGAAATTTTTAACCAAACTTTGTATTGGGCTAAAGGAAAAGAAGTATCGTACACGGATATCTTAATTCTCCGTAGATTATGGGTACAGGCAACGCAAGACAATGCTAGCCGCAAATTGACGCAGACTAAAATAGCAGATTATTTTACTTCTAATTAAAAAATTTGTACTTAACGTTGTTTGAATATTTTTGGTTTTGGTATATTATACGTTTCTTTTAATAATTTGTTTGTTAATTAAATCATGTTCACTATTGTAAACATTTCAATAATAGTTAAAAAAAAAATGTTAAAAATCTACTTTGCCATTATTGACTGTGACAATACCACATTTCATCAAATCCTTAACCAAGAACACCGTCGACTGTTTCTCGGCTGCAGATCTTGCAGATGTTTTAAGTACATCAGATTGATGCGGTGCTACAACTGTCACCAGTATAACCACACATCGAAAGAATGCAGGAAACAAAAATACTGTGGATATTGTAGAGCTGAAGATCATGTCACAAAGGCCTGTAAAAATAACAAGCTAGAGTGCAACGAAAAGTATAAGTTAAATTTGAATATTAATCACAGATCTTATGATGTGAATTGTCCAACATATGTGAGGCTCCAAGAAAAGCAAAAACCAAGGATACAATACGAAGAATCTGAGAAAAAATAACAATTCAAAAACAGCAGAATTTTCTCTAGGCCTAAGACTGAGCTGTGCAACAGAGACCTAACAATAACGTACCAAAATATACAGTCCTTAAAGAACAAGACACTTGAAATTAAATGCTACTTAGACGAACTGAAACCTCAAGTTCTATTATTGAGTGAGCATTTGTTGGAAAAGGAACAGGCTGATATTGTCAAAATACAAGGCTACAGGCTCCTACTTCTGTATCTGAGGAAAGAAATTAAGCCTGAAGGCGTTTGCATACTTTGTCGCCTTGATATGGCTGAATTTGAGGAGCTGCAGTCTTCAGCTGAGAAGTGAAAGTACTGTTGTCATGTTCATATCGTAGAGGCATCGGTATATATGAGGTGTTTACAGACAGGTTTGAACAGACATTGGAATATATTCAATATAGGTATCAACACAAAGTTGTTCTTGCTGATAACTTTAACATTAACTTCTTTCATTTTAATGATAGGGTCAACGAATTATTGGATCCGTTGACTGTATGTGTGACAGAGAATTCTGCCACTCTCTTGGACAGTATTTTTTATAATGAAATGCTTGATTTTTCGGATGACGTCTTAAACACGTCTGATCACCATGCCCAAGTTATTCCTATTAAAGGGATAGGATAAACTGATAATGATGAAAAATTTGTATATAGAAGGGTCTTTCCAAAGTTTAAGATTATGTCATTTAAACAGAAAGTAGAAACAATTGATTGGTTACCAGTGTACGCTTCTAAAACTGCAAATGATGCATACTCACATTTCATCAATATCATTAATACTATCTTTGTAATTAAAAAATGTAATGCATCTAAAAAGTGTACTCAAGAATATTACAAAGTGTTATAAAAGAAGCAACGTGTCAAGAACATAACTAATAGCTGTAGCAATAAGGAAAAATCAGTTCTTAAAAATTTTTCAGGAAAACATTGTGATCCTTTTTAGATCGTAAATAATTTAAATTTACGTTTTCTTAATGCTTGTCCACACTTAAATCATGCCCATGTAAATACATTTTCTAGTCAGGTTCGGTTTGCTCGCTGCATCTTGGGTCTACAGATTGTCATGAAGTATTAAAAACGATTAAATCTTTAAAAAATAAAAAGTCTGTAGGGGGACCACAAAGGCATTTGACAATGTCGATCACAATATTCGCCTTTTTAAGCTTAAAAACTATGGTATTAGGGGAAATGCCTTGGACTTAAAATATGTATAAGAAAATGATCACTATGTAACTAACTCCTTTGAGTTACAACGAGCAAGCAACTCCCTCCAGGTTTCGTACTAATTAGCTTGGATACTGTTTCTTTATATGTCAATCAGTAATTAAAAGCATCAGAAAGCCCTGGGCTGATATTCGCAAATATACTAAATTAACACTTAACAATTTTCTTGAAATTTTAGAGTTTATTTTTCAGTCAACATATTATAAATTTAATCAGCACTTTTACAAATAAAAAATGGGTACTCTAATGGGGGCTACTCTTTCTCCAATTATATCACAATATGTAATGGATGACGTCCTGAAAGAACAAACTATTATTTAACTCAATATCACCTATCTCTCAACAAAAAAATAATCTTATTCCTGATATCAGTGCCTTTATTTCTGAAAACCGAATCATTTATCACTAGTCCTTTCCTTATCTAAAAGAAATTTCCACTAAAATTACTAAACTTTTCAATAATCAACTTAATTTAAAAATTGCCTTCAAACATAAAAAACAATTAATAATATTTTTACCAATTTAAAAGATAGGGATGAAACTCTAAAAATCTCGGAAATAATATACAGCATCTCTTGCGTTCAGTGTGAAAAAGTCTACATAGTACAAACATCAAGACAGACCTAAAAGACAGAATCACTTCTCCCAAAAGTGATTGCAGACTTAAGAAGAACTCCTGCGCACTTGCTTCACATAGTAATCAATTTTCACATGAAGTTAATTTGAATGTAACCAAAATCATGTGCAGGGAAGGAAATTTCAACAGGAGAATCTTCAGGGAAATTGTAGAAATCCACCCTGAACCGAATTACCACTGAGGATTTAAGCTCAATTTTCTCCAATCTATTGCAGATAAATTGCCAAAATGAAAATTCACAGAATATATCAGACACATCTCTATAATAATAACCTAATGTCAATTTCTACAAATTTCACAAACTTTGAAAAAATTAAACGAAATGTCAACGTCATTGTCTTCTCTAGTATCAATAAACCACAACTTGACCAGAAGATAAAAAGACGCTGTCCTTACAAGAGGAATTAAAAATGTATAATTTTTTTTTAAATAAAATCGCCTTAAGGCACACAGTTGTTCATACGATATATAACAAAATTGAGTAAACGATTTTTTATATTCTTTAAAAGTATTTTTGTCGAAATTTTCTCATGTTTTCCTAATAAATATTAACAGTAATGTGGTTTTTTGTTAAAATGAATTATCCAAAACGCACCACCTAGCAGTAAATAGTTTGATGTTAATAATTTGGGTTGCTTTCTGTTGTAAACCTTAGAATACTGATAATCTACTGTATTTGTAGCCCTGAAGAAGAAAATAAAATATTTTCGAAAGCTTGGCATAGCTAAAAAGGTGTTAAAAACCTTTACCGCTTACCCCAAGAATTTTAAGTTTGCTGTTTAACTACTCGGTCAAAACTACCCTCCTTCTCTAAATTCTAGGAACGGGGTTTTACTAAACTATCACTATACAATACGGTAGAGAACAAGCCACCCGTCTCAAACAATGGGCGAAAACAAACATCAAAATTTCTTCAATAAAAAACAGACGAATATTTTTGCTTAGATGTAGAAAAAATGCATCACTCCAAAGCACATACTGGACGCAACGAAGAATATCAACTCTTTATGTAGCACACAAGATGGAAATACAGGACAGACCACACAAGCATTCAGTAACAGGTTGAACAACAAACTCATTAATTTAGAAATTAAAATAAAAATCTCAAATTTAAATAAACTTTATTCTTTCCTCAATAACATAGAATCTCAATTAAACCGTAAAATACCCGCAGATGTTTTTAATGCATTCAAAACACGTCAAAATGTCAATTCTAATCGCCACTTTAATCTAATTAAGAATAAAAACTTAAAAAACTTCAATGAACTTAAAACTCAACAAAACATTTTCAACCTACATATAGAAGAAAAATGGATTAAAAACATCTAAGAGGTTGACATTCCTGATGATATTCAAAAGTTTTTGGCGTTAGGTCCTAAATTCAGTGTTAATCCAAGCAGGAAAGATATTTCGGTCAAAGAATTATTAGTTGATTTTCCAGAATATTTTAAAGTCTCTCTCAATTAATAACAATAATAAAAACATAATTAGAGCTAAGTTTACCAATGTCTTAACAAATCACTATCATAAACCTATTCAGGAAAGTTACTTAAGAAATCAAAAGCATTCCTTAAGGATAATGGAGAGTTGACTGTTAGTAGGGCTGATAAAGATGAGATGTCACAGTTATCATGAAAAAAGATACATATTTTGAGAAATGCAACACTATCTTGCAAGATCAGAACTACTACACTGAACTCGCCAGAGTCCCACATTTACTTATCGACAGAAGACTAATCAACTAGTAACTAAGTTCAAGAACCAAGGGAAACTGACGGATGAAATGGGTAAATCTCTAATGATATATAATCATAAATCACCAAAATTTTACGGGCTCCCCAAAATTCATAAACCTCAGTTAACTATGAGACCCATTTTTCATCCCTCAAAATCATTACTATGTAACTGAATCCTTTGAATTTACTTACTTCATAAAGAGCAAGCAACTCCCTCCAGGTTGCGTACTGATTAGCTTGGATGCTCTCTTTATATAGCAATATCCCTCTTCAATCAGTAATCAAAAGCATCAGAAAGCACTGGACTGATATTGGTAAATATACTAAATTAACACTTAACAATTTTGTTAAAATTTTAGGGTTTGTTTTTCAGTCAACATATTGCAAATTTAATCAGCACTTTTACAAACAAATAATGGGTACTCCAATGGGGGCTACTCTTTCTCCAATTATATTACAATATATCATGAATGGCCTCCTGGAAGAATCCATACCTAAACTTTCTCTTAACCTAACCTTTTTTAAAAAATTTTGCCTTTTTTTTCCTGCCGTGCTCGGTCGGTCTGGACGCGGCTCGGGCTGCCTCGGGCACACGTTGCCTCGGCCGAGCGCCGCTCGACCGCGAGCCATAATTTGTCGGTTTTTTTGCCGATGCTCAAAAAAATATACTTATGACATTATCACCTCAATACCAAATGATGAATTAGATGAGATCCTCAGAATATTCAAGGGCTTTCATCTCAAACTTCAGTTTACGATTGAGGAGGAAACAAACAATAGTGTCCCTTTCTTAGATACTTTATTAATTAGAAAAGATGATAACTCCATCAACGTAGTTGGGTTGGTACACCAAACCAACCTATTCAGGAAGGTATGCATATATATATATATATATATATATATATATATATATATATATATATATATATATATATATATATATATATATTAAAATAATTTGATTACAATTCACCATTCTATTCTTTATCCACCTTTTTACATTTTATGACGTGTTCTTTTTAGTCACCCTTTCTTATCACAGTAAATGCTCTAAAACGATAATGGGGTGACTGGGGGTTGGTAATCAGCGATAGCAGTCCGAGCAAGTAGGGCGAACTCGACAAATCACTCTCACTTTCCCCGTTCGTTCGGGCCTACCTCTACAGACCGGTTCTTTTTTTGCTTTATTTGTTTTATTTGAATGGAGTTGGCATGAACTTGTGAACCATCAGTCTAGTTAATGCAATATGGCATAATATTTTCTATTAACTACTTTATATTTTTTTACTGTTCTCCAAAAATTCTCTTTGTTCTCGTATTGTGTATTGTGTCGTTTATCAAAATGGAAAGTCCTTCCATTCCTGGGCCTTCTAGTATTTCAGGCAATCCTCCAAACCCTGTGGATTCGCCTGTAGGGGTTATGCCCGAAAGAGAGTAAGAAATACTAATAAGTGGAAGAAAACTTTAAGTAAAAAAAAGAAACGTTGGTTAGAGTTATGGGTCGCCTAAAACAATTATCGAACGGACCTTTGGAGATCCCTGCGACTGGTGTTGTTTTGTCAAGGTTGGTTTAGAAAAAATACACGTAATTTTTAGAAAGTTTTGGGCAATGGGTGAATACAACCTACAGAATTTTTATTTATCACAATTATTAACCATTAATGACGTTAAAAAATCTAATGTTGGGGAGTGGCCTAGTTGAACTCTGCGTCAAAAGGAGTACAACGTAATTTCTAAAGGAAAAAAATACGACGTCTGTCGAAAAGCGTTTTACAGCATCGATGGAATAACTGAGAAGCTTATTCGAAACGTTTTAATCAAGATGGAATCAACTGTATACACTGTCTAGCCACTATAGCAGGGTAAAAGCCCTCATCGAAAATATCTTCAGGTGGGACTCATTGTCCGAGAGCTGTATTCACTGTATAAAGAGTGACTAAATAATAACTATCCCGGATTTATCGTAATGTATTCAACACGCAATTTATTATTGGTTTTGAGCCCCCCAAAATGAAACACATGTGACAAAATTGACATAAAAATAAAAAATCTGAAAGTCGCTCCTGGAAATACTGCAGAAATTGCAAAAATGGAAACAAAAAAGGAAAGGCATTTGAAGCGAGCAAAAGTGCCTCACAAACTCCTTAAAACCCTCAAAGATAATAGTGACGACTCTCTCCTTGTTATCGCTTTTGACCTGCAGCAGACTGTGCCTACTCCCAAACTTACAACATGGCATTCAGTACTATAAAAGAAAACTTTAGACTTATAATTTTTATATTCATGACATAAAAACAGGACGTTTGACAATGTACCTTTGGGATAAAACCATTGCGAAGCGTGGATCATGCGACATTGCAAGTTGTGTGTATCACTGCCTCTTAAATGTAGATACAAACATGAAAAAAAGTCGCCATGTTTAGCGACAACTGCTCTGGCCAAAATAAAATTTAAACATGGTGCTTGGATCTTTGTTGTTCATTCACATGGATAGATTTACGGAAATAATGTATTCATGTCACCTGGTCACTCATACCTCCCATATAACAGGGATTTTGGTCATATAGAAAAAGAGATAAGAAATGCTAACGTTCTTCATGGAAAAGTGCCGTACAAAATCACCTTTTCTTATCATTCAAGTTACTCAGAAAATGATATTAGACTTCAATGAACTTAAAAAGAAAGTCACCAAAGGAGAGTTACTTGAAGCAAGGTTTAAGTAAGGAAAGATTTTCGAGTTCACAGAAGATTACAAGTAAGGATTTTTTATCCATAGATCCTACAACTTGGCACAGTTAAAATTCTGGCTACCGTTCAAAAAGGGAAATCTTACCGGTATAATAGCACCATTTTTAATTTGGCCAATACAAATTTAGAGAAAAAATACAACGATCGAATTACAGTTCCGCAGCCCAAATTGTATATATATATATATATATATATATATATATATATATATATATATATATATATATATATATATATATATATATATCCTTTGGACAGAGAGCCAACTATTCAGTAAGTACCCTTTTATTCCAATAATTCTGTCTTTAACAATATTAAAAATTATGAGAAGGTCTCTTGCCTTTCTTCCTTTTGAAGTATGGCATATTCTTTCAAGTGATTCTTTGGCTGATGAGATTTCTTTCTGTGTCCCCTAGGTACTGAAGATGATGTACGATTTGGCATCGAAAGCTCGATATTAGAATAAAACTACAGTTACTAAGAACTTTGAAACCTTTTCATTTACTCTGTAATCTTAGAGGCTATCCCTAAGTTAAAACCCCCTTGGTTGTTACCAGTAAGCCCTTTTACTAACCTTCCCCTTCTACCTTACGGTATATATATATATATATATATATATATATATATATATATATATATATATATATATATATAGTCAGTCCAAAAAGTCTCCATACACCACCTGCTTTCTATACTATTTTTCTAATAGGTTTAAGTAATTAATTGAAACTATGAGAAAACATGTTTAAATTGATATTTGAAACTTAACCAGCGCGGATTAGTATTAAAAACAACTACGGAATATTTTATTTAGAAGTTACATCATAAAAATGTGAACAGTAGAGAGTAACTATGACTCTCTTAACTGATGACATGTGCTTTCTTTGTGTGCATAAGAAAAAGTCTGAAAATCGCGGAAAAACGAGGACAAGGGTGATGTATTGATGCTGTGTGTACGGGTGAAACTGTGATAATCGTGTGTTAACGTTTGCAGAAGCATACAAGGTGAGGGTGGTCTTTTTTTTAATAGTAGAACAGACGCTCGCAGGTGGTATGATACACCTTTTCTCTTTGTATGTTTGGGTGGTATGACGTGCCTTTACCTCTGAAAGCAGACATCGTTGGAAGAACGCCGAAGTGCCCCATTTAACTTGTCTTATAAACTGACATTGGGGCCCTTTTGCCACGTTAGCGACCTCTAACTCGGTGTTTCATGATTCTAAATATTAGGAGAACAGAATTCATGGGTGTAATGATGCACCTTTTCTTTTTGTGTGTATAGAGTGGTTGACGCACCTTTTCTTTTTCTGTGGATAAACTTCTGAAAGCTTAGAAAAAAGCCTATAAAGTATTTGCCCACGATACATAAGAAACCCAAAATCAGCATACAAATGAACAAAATTGGGTAAAATAGAGCTTCCAGTAACGGGAGAACACAAGTCCATGGTGGTATGACACGTTTTCTTCATGTACTAATATTAAATTGTTCAGCCACGTTAAACAAAAAACACCTGTACCATATTGTATTAAC
The DNA here is from genome assembly GCA_019049505.1 of Pachyrhynchus sulphureomaculatus. NCBI lineage: Eukaryota > Metazoa > Arthropoda > Insecta > Coleoptera > Curculionidae > Pachyrhynchus > Pachyrhynchus sulphureomaculatus. Next base: position 162,749,370 of record CM032447.1, on the reverse strand, counting down.
ACGGTCTATAAATTGTCATGTTTGAATTGCCCCTCCACGTACATTGGACAAACATCACAATGGATCAAACAAAGGATAACCCAACACAGGGGCATTGTTCAAAGAAAAAAGAACTTGTGCTGTGGTTGATCACCATTTGAGTACTAGGCATTGTTTTGATTTTGAGAATGTTAAAATATTGGAGCGTGAATCGGATTATAAGAGACGCTTATTCCTTGAGGTGAGCCACATAAATAAAGATAAATCTTTAGCGGGCCTTACATGATCAATAATATTGACAATATCGGTTTGTCAATATTATTGTCAATACAGTCATTACTCTGGGGTTTACCACCATCAATATCGCAATACCCTAAACGGTCAATATTATTGTCAATAATATTGACCGTTTAGGGTCAATACATGTGCTTAGTAACATTGTTTCCACCATTCGGACAGAGTCTTTCCAAGTGTATTTTCGTGACGTTGTGTGTGTGTTGAAAACATGGACAATCGAAAAAAAGCTTGTAAAGCCATAATTATGGCTATTGGAAGTATTCGACGAATTCAGCGAAATAGATGGATGAAAGAATGGTTGCAAAAACGTGAAGAATATTCTCATATGATGCTCCTGAGGGAAATCAGATTGACAGATGCGGAAGATTTTCAAAATTATTTCAGGATGAAAGAAAGTACGTTCATAAAATTATTACACATGGTGGAATCATTCTTGAGAAGGCAGAACACAAACATGAGGGAATGCATCCCTGTTAATGAGAGATTAGTCTTAACCCTGAGAGGTACTTAGCTACAGGAAGAAATTTTGAAGTTCCCTGTCATCATGTCACCTACAACTATCAACGAAGCTATAATTGAAACATGTGAAACTCTTGTTCATGTCCTACGAGACTACATAAAAGTAAGTGTTTTAAATATATTTTCCAGCAACCAGACTAATATCCTTTACCTAAGTATATCAGTCTGTCATACCACAGAACCTCTTCACTACCTACATGAAAGTTGTTAGCATGACAGTAGAAGTAGGGAAACGCATATTGAATACTTTAGAGCAAACGAAATAATTTAAAGTAATTATTTATTGATTACACAGCAAAAAAATACAGCCAAAAAATACCAAAGTTTAAAACCCTACACTCCTTTAAAGGTGGTGAAAAGAGTCGCCAATGATAAATCCTGGTTTTGGTGAGCGGGAGAAGGGTAATTCAGTGTGGTGATGGATGAAGTATCGCCACCACTTGTTCCAGATTTGGTACTTAGAGGGCTTGGACATTGACATACTTCATTTATTTTTACGGAGTTGTGATGGAGCTTGCTTCAAAAAGCACGTCATTTATGGCTTTCTCTGCAAACTGTCTCTGCTGAGCATCCAAAGTTAGCAGTTTTTCTCCGCAAGCTTTTGCAGTAGTTGGTATGTTGCTGTCAGAGTTCGCCAAGTTTTCCAAATTTCCTTTTGTAGAAGCTCATTTTGTTTAGCAATCGGACCTTGTGTTCTAACTTTTTTATTTTGATAAGTTTGGCGAAATCCTGTGGGGGAGATGATCGAAGATACAGATGAATTGCATACCACCTGAAGACGCTCTCTCCTTATTCCACTCTCTCCTCCTCCTCTCATGGATAGGTATCTGAAAGCAAGAGGTTGAAACTAATAATACAATGAATGTAATACCTACATCTAATGTAATAATCGACTATGTAGATTAGTACAAATCTTTAACCCTTAACTCTTTTAACGTATTATGTTTTTATTTTTCAGTTTCCCACAACTGCAGCAGAATGGAGTGACATTGCTCATGAATTTCGAGATTTGATACCAATTTTGGAATACTGTGGGCTCTCTGGATGGGAAACATGTACCTATAGTCAAACCAGATAACTCGGGATCTTTGTATTACAATTACAAGGGAGTTTTTCAGTATCGTGCTGTTGGCTTTGGTTAATGCAAGAAAAGAATTTATAATCGTAAACGTTGGAATGAACGGCCGAATATCTGATGGGAGAGTGATGTTCTACTCCAAATTTGGGGAATTGTTCCAGGAAAACAAATTGAATTTACCCACACCTAGACCACTGCCGACCGCAATGGATGTTTTGCCTGATGTATTTGTAGCAGACGAGGCATTTGCACTACATTCCAATTTGTTGAAACCCTACTCTCAGAGATTACTTAATGATGAACGACAGGTATTTAACGAGAGATTGTCACGAGCTCGGGTGGTGGTGGAAAATGCATTTGGCATCTAGAGTTCGTGGTTCGGTGTGTTCCAAAAACCTATGAACCTTCAGCCTCGAAAAGCAACAATCATTATCACAGCATGCTGCTACCTGTACAACTTTTTAGCAAAGGAAAATGAACAATATCTTAACTTAGTTAACTCCGCAGATCGAGGTTATGATGAGAATAATTTGGTACCCTTGCAAAGCACTTTACACAGAAACAGTTTCTCAAGTGCCAAAACAATACGTGACAAATTTTTTCATTACTATAACAATGAAGGAAAATTTTAACAAGGTTCCAATTATATTTTGCAATGTTTTTTTTTGTCATTATGCTACCTACTGCACCTTTATTAAAGTTTTGTCTGAGTTTGAACAGTTGATTTTTTATAACACTTTTTCCAGTGTACCAATATTATGGCGCGTTTTCTTTTTTGCGACATTTTAGTCCGTATTTGGATGCACAACTGAGTAAATAATTTTCTTTAGCAGGCGAGCTGCCCAGGAGGAGTTTCATAGAAAGACTATAAAAACATTGCCGTCCCTAAAATATGAATTGAATAAGTAGTTTCCAGGAACATCTCATTCTTCGGATACCAGCTTGCCATGTTTTTACATTCTTTATTATTTTATTTTTGATTATTAAAAAACAATATTTAATAAATTACCTATGTAATCCTTAATAATAATGGTACGTTAATAATAATCTAATTTATTTTTTAATAAAAATAATCCATATAAATAAATTGTGTTAAAAAAAACGACTCACTGATTACTCTGCTCCGGCTTCATTTAGCTGCTGCTCTACAGACTTTTCAAATCTGTCCAGAAATGAAAGAGCATAGAAGGTCCATGCAGTTGGTTTGTATACATTATCTTGGCTATTCCCAGATCTCTTCAAGGTCGCAATCTCCTTAAGTTCTTTCCTAAAATTGGGCCGTAGACTGTTTATTTTTTTCTTTACGTCTTCCCTTTTGGCCTCCGGCTTTATCTTTGCCAAAAAGGGGATGAGGCGGTCAAGCGCAGCAATCCGAGCTGTTTTATTGCTGTATTTAGGATTTGTCCAATTCCACAGTTCTGGAGAGAGTTCTAGTTGCTCAATAAAGACCCGAAGGGCCTCGTCTTCCGGGCGTTCAGTCCCCTCGTCACCATTATTTCTTCCTCCTGACTCGATTACCTCTTCAGAGTCTTCAGACATCGTCTCAAAGTAAATCGTATTATTCATAATAACTCAATTCATAAATACTCCGCACAAAAAAGATGCGACCCGTTTCCTACGACAACGTGGCACGCGTCCCTACACGCTCAATATTATTGACAATATTCCCTCCAATTTTCAATATTGACACGCCGAGATCAGAAAATCCGGATTTTCATCAATATCGCTTCAATATCGACCGTCAATACTGAATTTTCACCTTAAGCGTGCCCGCACACGGTCAATAATTTGTCAATATATCCTAGAAAAGCGGCCCGCACACGGTCAATAATATGTCAATATAGAAAAGTTTTGTCAATACTATTGATCATGTGCGGTAGGTATTGAAGCTGGTATTGATGAAATAATTTTATATTGACGAAAATCTAAATTTTTTGATATTCAAACATCAATACTGCAAAGTGATAGGGATATTGACAATACTATTGATAATGTGCGGTGGCTTATCAATACTTTCTTCAATACTTAGTTCAAAAAAAAATTTCGTCGAGGTAGGAACTAGTTTTTAATCGTTATATTTGTTTTCGATAAACTTAGCCAAGTAGAACCTGATTTTAAATAACCTTCTCTGAGTTCTCTGTCTCTTGAGTGCCTTGTGCAATGTTTATAAACAGTGGTAACTTTAGTGTTTTTATATTAATTATTATTTATTTTTTTAAAAAATGAGTAATGGAACAGAAGAAATTGGTGATAATTCTAAAGTTGGTGAAAATTTAAGTGAAACAGATACTGAATATTTAAAACATTTTATTGAAGTTTATGAGACTCTCCCAGAATTATGGAATCCACGCTTACCAGCTTACAAGAACAGAAACAGTCGCAAAAAAGCAATACAAAAACTAATTCCAATCTATCAAAAACTTAAACCCAACGCAGATGAGGCGGAAGTACGAAAAAAAATTAACGCTCTGAGAACCAACTACCGAAAAGAAGTAAAGAAGATAATAACATCTAGGCGTTCTGATTGTGGCGAAGATGAAGTATATACACCAACTTCGTGGGTTTTCCATACCCTTCAATTTCTGGGCGACAGTGAAGTTCCTGTGGATTTCGAGGTGGATTTCAATGAATCAGTGGTAAGATAGCAAAAAAATTTAATACATAATTTACAAATAGGTATATCATTAATTATATATTATATTTTTCATAATAACGTTATTATAAAATGTTTGGGTTAAATTCGTTTACCTTCATTATTAAAATAATCACGAAGTTTTTCTCTGACCACCTTGGAACAGTTATTGCTGTTTTTGGACATGGTACACTGTAGTGGTGTCATATGGGAATTAGCCACATCATCTTGAGTATCACGTTGCAAGTAAGCAGTAACTCTTGCTGCTAAATAATTGTGCAAGTAGCAGGATGCCATAGTTATTACCCTGGCTTTTTTAGGTTCCAGGTAGATGGCTTTATTGAATACACCAAATCTAGCGGCAAGTATTCCAAAACAGTTCTCTACGGATACTCTAGCAGAGGATAACCTCAGATTAAATTCCTGACTTGCTGAATCAACTTCGTTTGAGAGTAGGGCTTCATTAGGTCGGGTCTCAGTGCAAAAGCTTCGTCACCGACAAATACAAAATTATGAGTTTGTGATGTGTTAGGCAGAATAGTGGGTTTTGGCAAGTTGAGCTTGTTATGATTTCCCAAATTTTGAGTAGAACAACACCCCGCCATCTGATACTTTACCGTTAGTTCCAACATCAATCATTATAAACTTTCTATTTGCATCCACAAGTGCCAGTAAAACTATACTATAAAACCCTTTATAGTTATAGTACTGAGACCCAGACTGTGCTGGTTTTTTAACAGCTATATGCTTCCCATCTATTGACCCCAGGCAGTTACAGAATTGATTCCTCTCTCCAAATTGGTGAGCAATGCTTAACCATTCCTCTGGGCAGGATGGCAACTAAAACAAATACATTTAAAAGAACATTAATGTAAACCCTATAGGAATATGTTTTTAGTTCATTTTATTTTAATGTTATTCAATATTTTATTAGTAATTGTTTTTCAGGATGTTCAAGAAACGCAGAACTCGCCAGGAGAACCAGCACCCCGTACAATTCAGACCAGTGGAAATTCGTCTGTTTCCTCAATAACACCACAAACATTTATACCAAGAAAAAAAATGAAAGGTCCCATGGCAAGGCAAAACGAGCTACTATCACTTGCATGTGAATATCTTGAAAAACCAAACCCTACTGAAAGTAATGACAAATTTGATTGCCTTGCTAAAGTGTGGGCGAATAAATTGAGGGAATTGGAGAAAACACAAATGTTGCTTGCGGAAAAGGCAATTAATGACATACTCTTTCAGGCAAGCATGAATACATTGCAAATGCCAAATAATATATATTCACCAGGGTCAAGCATCCATTCCCAAATAACATCGCCCTCATACTTTGCGAGAAATACTAATATTTATTCGCCAGAGTCAAGCAGTAACTCCCAGATAACATCGCCACCACCGCCACAGGCTGCAACAATCCATGAAAGTATATCATCCGAACAAAACTCGTATATGTTTCGTTCACAACAATTAGAAGATACGGCAGCTTTGTACATTTCCAACTTTACCAACATTTAATTATACTTTAACTACGTTTTAATTTTACTTACGTATAAAAATAAAAAAATGTAAAAAATTATGGGTACACTTACTTTCATGTAATTCTTTAAAATGTAAATTTTTGCTTCACAAGTCTCCATCACTGCGTAACTTATTGTTCTTGGTCCCATTAGTGCAGGAAATTTTAGATCTTCAAAGTTTCTACCGGTCGCTAAATACCTTAGAGTAAATGCCAATTTATCCTCTACACTAATAGCAGCTCTCATATTCGTATCTTGGCGTCTTAGTAGAGGTTCAAGCATATCTTTGAGAGTATGGAACGTGTGGATGTCCATTCGAAAATAATTGCAATAGTCTGTGGAATCACTAAGAGAAATTTCTCTTAGTAATGTTACATGAGAATAATGTTCCCTTCTTTTGATCCAGTCTTTCACCCACCGTTTACGAATGATTGTACGTTTGCTTGCACAAAACACTAAAAGAGAAATACACGCTTTTTCTTTATTCATTGTAAAAAAAAAATAAATCAGTATGATCCGCCTGATGCAACGACTAGAGGCAAAATGAAATTATTGACAATAATATTGATCAGTGTGCGATCTGTCGTTACTGACTTGCATATTGACAATAGTATTGACATATGAATTATTGACAATATTATTGACCGTGTGCGGGCCGCTTAACATGATCAATATTATTGTCAATATCATACTGTATTGTCAATATTATTGATCGTGTAAGGCCCCCTTTTAACTATAGGACGGATACTAATAGATTAAGTAACTTATATTGTAACATTCTGAATCCTAGTAGCCACCTTTTATAAGACAAAAAACGCAGTTTTAACACAGTGTTGCGAAGATATATTAACAAATGTATTGATGGATTAGGAGGAAATTTATTCTGTTTTAAAATGTTGTTCAGGTTGGATGGTTGTGTGCCCTCATGTGTAATTTATGTTTTGTTATAATGTTGAAACTACTTTAGCTCTAGTTGGTGAGTCATTTTATTTATATTGACAGCTGTTTTTTGGAATCATGATTTGTTTGTTTTTTATTGTAGTTACTCTTGAAAAAGCCGAAAAATTCGGCGAAATATCGAGTTTATAACAGCAGTTGAGTGATTAATAAAATATTGACAAGAGACCGCATTCCCGATATACTTTCTCACAGATTGACTATTCGATAAATAAACTTGGTAAAAAAGATATATGATGGGTTTTTATCAAACTATACGTCAATTGTATGAAAACCGTGTTACACGTTTAATGAAGCAGTGATCCGATATGAGCAGGAAACTGGCCAACTATAAGAACAGAAGAATATTTTTACTGAGATGCAGAAGAATGGGGATTTTACCTACGCATATCGTGTGTGGAGTTAGAAATGTACAAGGATTGCTATTTGTAGAATTTAATAATAATATTGCTAATAGGGTAAAAAACTTTATAGATAAATTAGGATTTATGATATTGTCTCTGGAAATTCAAATTACCTATTACACCGTTTCAAGGATTGAGCGTTTTATTGATATGATAGTCACGCAATTAAGAGATCTGATTCCTGACGATATTTTAGTTGAGTATAACCACAGGTTAAAACAGTTTTAAAAAGTTTTTTAATAATATAAAAGTAAATAATACTAAAAAATACAACAGATTGATAGAGATGTTGTCGTTTTGTGATGAAGTAATGTTTCTAGATAATACTAACTGGTTTAAGAATATCTCGACGGTTGACATACCGTTAAAAATTAAAAATCTTTTATCTCTCCTATGTTTAGTGTACCATCACTAAAGAATGATGTCAGGGTTGATCATTTTTTAGCAGATGTAGAAAAGATCATTGATGAAATACCTGACGAAGTGGGCAAAAGTAACAATGGTGACAAATGATTTGCACAATTCACATGTTGACAAGAATCCGCCAAAATTATATACAATCTCAAAGAAACCAACCATTTTTATAAGAACACCTCGACTTCTACGTCCTACAAGCAGATAAGGGAGTTTGTACTGTAGCGATGAACAATATATATATATATATATATATATATATATATATATATATATATATATATATATATATATATATATATATATATATATATATATATATATATATTATATATATATATACATATATATATATATATATATATATATATATATATATATATATATATATACATGTATATATATATAATATTCAAAAAACTAGAACTCTCTTACTTGACGAGTCCACTTACGTTAGATTGGAATGTGATCCAACTACAGCAGTCCAAACAAAATACATACATAACCTAATAAAAAGCTTAAAACTTAAAAAAGAAATATCTGAACATGAGGCTAAGAAATTGAATTTATATAATTTGTCTTTTCCGAAATTGTATTGTGTGCCTAAGGTGCATAAAATAGGTGTTCCGTTAAAACCAATTATAAGTTGCATAAATGCACCCACATATGATATTTCAAAATATTTATCCAACATTTTGAAAGTGGCACTTGGAGAACGAACGAATTACAACATTACTGATACTTTCACATTTGTTGACCGAATGGCGAACATGACATTACCAGACAATTATGTCCTAATTTCATTTGATGTGATATCCTTTTTCACGAACATTCCTCTGGAATTGGTTATTTAGGTGTTAGAATGTGAATGGAATCGAATAAAAACACACACGTCATTGTCCAAAGAAAATTTTTTACAGTTAATCACCTTTGTGTTTGACAACACTTATTTTGGATTTAATGATGAGTTTCATAGACAGATTTTTGGAACTCCCATGGGTCTATCATTAGTCCCTTTGTGGCCACCATAGTATTAGATTTTGTTTTAGATTCTATAATTCCAAAATTACCATTAGAATTCCCGTTCATTTACAAATATGTTGATGACATTATTTATCCGGTGCCAGAAGGTTCCATTCAGGAGACATTGAACGTTTTCAATTCGGTGAACAATAGATTACAATTCACGACTGAAACAGACCGCAGTGTTCTCTTTCTCAACATAAAGGTTATAAGAACCTACGAAAATAGAATTGTTTTCGGATTGGTACCAGAAGCATCTGGTAGATTTCTTAACTATTATTCCAATCACCCTAAAAAGCAGAAATTCAATACGGTAATAGCAATGAGAAATAGAAAAACTAACATTAGTTACAGCAGTTTTCACCAAAAGAACTTGCAGAAATTATTTTCGATCTTTATGAATAATGGTTACCCTAGGCATATACTCAAAAAACTTATCTTTAATACGACGGGCCAACAGAGGACACCCCTAATAACATAAAATATAGAAAGTTACCCTTCATAAAAGACCTGACGAATAAAACCATAAAAATTTTTAAGAATACCCCTCTTTAAGTATAGCAAAATATAATCTCTTAAATAACTATAAATTGTTCATCCACGTTGAACAAAAGACACCTGTACCATGTTGTATTAACACGGTCTATAAATTGTCATGAAGGATGACCCAACACAGAAGCGATTGTTCAAATAAAAAAGATCTTGTACTGTGATTGACCACCATTTGAGTACTGGACGTTGTTTTGATTTTGAGAATGTTAAAATATTGGAGGGTGAACCGGATTATAAGAGACGCTTATTCCTTAAGATGAGCCACATAAATGAAGATAAATCTTCAATTAACTATAAGACGGATACTAATAGATTAAGTAACTTGTACTGTAACATTCTGAATCCTAGTAGCCACTTTTTATAAGACAAAAAACGCAGTTTCAACACACTGTAGCGAAGATATATCAACCATCAAATATTGATGGTTTAGGAGGAAATTTATTCTGTTTTAAAATATTGTGCAGGTTGGCATGTGTCTTCATGTGTAATTTATGTTTTGTTGTAATGTTTACGTCTTTTTGTAATGTAAGAGTATGTAAAATGTATTGGATAAAGTACAAATTGCAATGTATAATTTTCTTTAATAATAACTATATATTTGACGAAAAATATTAAATATGAATTGCTTAATAGTATGTATAAATGAGAGAGTTCAACAAAAACAGATAAGAAAGGTTAAAATTAGTTGATAAGAAGTAGATTCAAATGCATTGAGTATGTAATAATTTAAACGACATTTGGATTTACCGTATATCATTGTCGTAATGTTAAATGTAAACGTAAAAGTTGTTTTTCTCAAGTAAAGTACAAATTGCAATTTAATAACTATATGTATAAAATGAGAGAGTTCAGCAAAAACAGATAAGAAAGGTTAAAATTATTTGATAAGAAGTAGATTCAAATGCATTGAGAATGTAATAATTTAAACAACATTTAGATTTACCGTATATCGTTGTCGTAACGTTAAATGTAAACGTAAAAGTTGTTTCTCTCAAGTAAAGTACAAATTGCAATTTAATAACTATATAAATTCGAGTTCAGCAAAAACAGAAAAGAAAGGTTAAAATTAGTTGATAAGAAGTAGATTCAAATGCATTGAGAATGCAATAAGTTTAAGAGTAAAAAATTTACCGTATATCGTTGTCGTAACGTTAAATGTAAACGTAAAAGTTGTTTTTCAAAATACAAATTGCAATTTAATAACTATATGTATAAATAAGAGCGTTCAGCAAAAACAGACAAGGAAGGTTAAAATTATTTGATGAGAAGTAGATTCAAATGCATTGAGAATGTAATAATTTAAACAACATTTAGATTTACCGTATATCGTTGTCGTAACGTTAAATGTAAACATAAAAGTTGTTTTTCTCAAGTTACTACTTAGTAATTCTGATATTTGTATAAATCAAAATTTGTTTCCAAAAGAACAAAGATTTGAATAATAATAAACTAAGAAATAGCCTGTAAATATAATATGACTACTAAATAGGAATTCAAAACTTTGGAACTGCTGTTGTTGCTATTGTTGTTGGCAGAAGACATAAAAAAAAATCAAATGCGTATCAGATGATTAATAGACTGTATTTAATATATAAAACACAAGTCCTATGCCGAGTCAATTACAATTTTGTTTGTTGTGTAAAGGTTCGTTCTAGTTAGTTTGAAAGCAAAAAATATGATCTTTTTAATATTTGAATCTGAAGATTTGAATGCATTATCGGCAAATATCTTATTACTCCAAGAGTTATTCAAGTGAGTATTTTACTATTCACAGCTCTTCTTAGTATCATTATTATAATTATTATTTTCAGAGATATTTTGTTGGAAATAAAAAGGGAAAGGAGACGTATTCATGTATGCTTGGAGGAGGAACCGACACAGGAAGTATGGGATGAAATTGCGAGGCTTCCTGTGAAAAAAGTTTTTTGCCTGGAAATGATGTAGTCTTAAATGAAATCCAAAAAAAACCTTATAAACATTGTTTTATTTTATAAACCAAATTATTACTAGGTTAAACTTATGAATATATACTAATAGATAAATCTTAAAACTAATAATAGATAAATCTTAAAACTAATCTAGTGTGAGAAAGTTTGTACAGTTTGTATTACAATAGGTAAATATAAAAAAAGACTCTTAGAGGTACAACAACAAACATATAGGTAAATAAAATAATTTATTCACAATCGGAAGAATTTCTAGTACAGCGTCAATTTCAATATCTGTTTGAGGTTGTGCACAATATTGTCGTTGTCCAAAGAATTGAGCAGCGGGAATTTTACATTTTCCCGAAGAACCAAAATTGTTTAATTTTCTGATAAAACTACTCTTCAAACTTGTAATATTTCTTTCGATTGAGGCATTTACCGAAGGACATATAATTAATTGAGCAATTTTTCGATACTTTTCCAATAAAATATTTTCATCCGATATAAAATAAATAATTAGAGGCCCATTATAGGTTGCATCTACGATGCCTGTTCGTATAGTTCCTATAGCATTCGTAGAGGATCTTGCAACATTTTGTCCATAGAATCCTATAGGAATATTTACCTTTTCAATCAGTTCAATCTTTGTGGCTTTCCCTGCGGGACAAAATGTATCCTGTTTAATACAAAGATCGAAACCTGCATCTGATTTATAGGCTTTCCAACAAGAATTATTTCCCGGAATAATTATTTTCGAGTCGTTGTCGTCGTCATCGAGTATTTGAATTGCTCTTTCTATACATACATACAAGTCGGAAAAATAAGCTTTATTATACATTTGGGGATAATAGGGTAAAAAGACATATTTGTTAAAAAAGTATTTTGACAATAATGTGAAAAAATAAATTTGAGCCTTTACGTATTTTATGGCTGAACTTAAATCTATTTCATTCTCCTGTTTTTGCATAATTTTCGAAACAATGTCCTTAATATTTGACTTATTAGGGATAATAATTACCGATGGAAATTGTTCAAATATTTCTGTGGGAATTTCCTTTATATTAGCGATAATATTCTTTTCATCAAAATTTTCCAACGAGGCAAATATTAACGAAAAAATACAATTGAGAGAGTGGTGAACGTTCAAATAGATAATTCTCTGTTTCTTTTTGTGGTTGCATTTTATTCATAATTGTTAACGTGTACAGGTTTTGTCTAAAAGACTTTGGTGATTCACTACTTTGTTTTTTAAGAGAATTATAAAGGTGTACATTTGAATTTGAATTAGATATGATGTGGTTTGTATAAAAAATAATAAGTTAAGGTTAAGTAATTACACACAAAACAAAAACAAAGATATGGTATAAATATATATGTTGTGAGAGGAAAGCTGACAACTGATGTTTGTATTTACCAATTCAATCTTTTTATAACAATAAAATCCATAAAAAATGTATCAGCGAGAGAGTTTAGATAGGAAAGGTTAAAATTAGTCGATAAGGAATAGATGAAAATACATTGAATGTATATAAATGATTTAAAAAAGAGCGTGCTTGTATGCAACTATAAAATTAAAGTGTATTAGCAGTATGTAGTTAAAAATAACAAAAACAACTTGTACTGTTAAAACGTTTTTATTAAAAAATACACACAAGTATACAATAGAATAACTTAAGATTATACTGATTTAACAACAATAATTGAATGGTTCTTGTTGATCAATGTAGGGTTTCATTTCATGTAAAAAGGTAGGACTGATTCCTCGTTGAATTTTTTGAATAAATGTCCAATTAACTTGTTCTCCATGTCGACGGATAAAATCTTCAGCCAAGTTTTGATGGATACTAATTGCATTCCAATCCAACATTCCGGCAAATTCCGTCATAAATCGTTCATTTAATTGCTGATATTGGGAAATGAGTTGCCAATTGACTTTATTGATACAAGTTCGTATTAGATCTTCATCTAAATGTTGTTTTCGTGATATAATATTCCAATTGACAAAATCTTGAAAATAAATGATAAATTTCGATGGTAAATCAGGAAAATTGGATATTTCATTCCACCAAGCTCTTAGACAAGCCATTATTTTATATGTATGTATATGTCAATAATAAGCAGAGAGAGATACAAATAATATAATTGTATTGTTGATGTATGTTTTTATATAGATTTGATAACAGGAAACGGATAAATTTATCTGTTTTCCTTGCAGCAGCAGTTCTCTCTCTCTCGATTCCTGGTTCTTCTTTGCCAAAGGAAAGCAATTCAGCAGGCACGTGTTTTGCTCCATCGGTTTCTTTGATTCGATCTTTGACCACACATGATAAACATTTTTGATTTCGTATTTCACTTTCCCCTTTACATTGTGGACATTTTACTCTTACAATAACTGGCATTTTGTTTTGTATGATATGATGTGTGTATTAGTTAATATTCTCTACAAATACTATCTTTATCTCTCCCTATTACTACTACTACTACTATTATTTGTCGTAGTCGTCGTAATTGATAGAATCATAGAAATTAGGCTATTTTTCCGATATACATAATTAATTAAGCAATATGTACAATATTTGCGTATTCTAACTCGATCTCGATAGTAACTATTTACAGTTCTGTTAACCTGACATCCACATTTTAAACAGTTAAAGTTTACATTTTCCATTTTTTGTTGAAACTATTATATAAAAAATATTTCTAGATATTTTAAACAAGAGGTTTCTTTTCGGGGAGGAAAAAACGATCTCTATAAAACAGACGCTAAATAAATTTTTGGTTCATTTTAATAAATTAAATTATTCGCTCATATTGTCCAAAAACAATGTTCTCTACTTATCTATTATTAAATTATTTGTTTACAAATGCTGTTGTTTTTGTTCAAAGTACAAACAACTACGATAATGTCGTTAATAATTCTTGTAATCAAAATTATGAATTAGGAAGATTATCATTCGCGTTATAATACCAGTTTAAACTTGTATCAGGAGTGTATTAAATCACTGGACAATTATATGGATTTATATGATAATGAACAAGCTGTTAATGATATTTGTATAGGAAAAATTCAAGAATATGAATACCTGGCTGCGAATTTAACAATTTCGGTAAATTATACGAAACATATTGATCTGCTCAAGGAAAATATCAAATTGGAATCGGATTTGTATTTATTGAGAACCAATCAAACGAAAACATTGCAAATTTGTCAAGAAAAAAACAAAGTAGCATATGTCGTAATTGCCCATTTTAAGGAGGAAATGGCAAATTTTAAACGTAATTTGACCGACCTGGCTCGTGAAATTTATCAGTTAGATAACGATTTGTCCAAATGTCAAAAGGATTTAAAACAACAAATGCAAGATGAAACGAAAATTTTCGTAAATCTAAAAGACTGTTTAGAACGAGAAGAAGTACTTTTGGAAACGAAAGACAAATATATTATTCGATTGTCGACATGTAAAAAAAATTAATAGAAAATTACGAGGAGGAGGAGAAAGTTAAAATTTAATAGTTAAAAAGAACACACATAGGTCATTAGTCTCAACTTGCACTTGACCGGTTATTATCTTTATTTGAGTAATTGTTAAGTCGTTTATAGAAACACAACTTTGTGTGCTACTCTTAACAAATTTTTTACTAGTTTACATGGAATTTTTTACTTATTTATGTAGTAGTTGTTGGAGAGAAATACACAGTGTTCCATATCCAAATCGTCAAAGACCTCGAACTCGAATAAGGGTTTATTATAACCAATGTGCTCGTATAACTATGTGGTATCTTCTCGAGGAATAATAATAATTTAACAAATCAGTATCCTAGAAATAGTCATAGAAATAACAACTGTTAACAAACATGAATTTTACTTATTTATGTAGTGGTTGTTGGAGAGAATCAAAAAGTATACCATTTCAACGACATATAGCTCAAGTAAATTTAATCATTAGACGTAACAATGCTGTTCGACAACTTCAGCCTCGACTCAGACTACGAAATTATTGTTACAAGTGCGAACGCGGAATAACAGTCTTTCAAATTTATGAAGATTTTCTTAGTATGTAATTATATAATATTTAATACTTGTGTATTTTAAATTGTATACAGTTATAAAATAGACAATATGTTTAAATAATAACATGTTTTTTATTAGAGTTTACTAAAACTACATTAATCACAAATAAATAAAAAACACATCTTTATTCAACATCTATCCAAATATATTTTGTATCATATACATAATTACTAAAATATTTACTTATGGACTATTAAGTTAATTCTTTTTGGGTTTTGAAAGCCATACACCACATGTTGTAGATGCTGATGATGATGATGATGTTAATGATAATTCATTTCGGTCTCTTACAGATCTATATTGATTATATAGACTTCCTTTAGTAAATTGTTTCTTGTCTTCATTTTCCAATTTGTCCTTTTGTCTTTCCAAAGTATCTTTTGGTATATAGCCTAGACTACGTACAATTTGCCATGAAGCTTTTTTGTAATATCAAGTACAATTGGAACAATAAGTATTCTCATCATAAGGTTTATGACCCAAATAGGTTATTTTACTCTTACATGAGGGACATCTCCAACTTATTGATGACGACGATGAGGAGGAATCCATTCTTAATCGATTTCTACCTCGTTTTGTACTAAACACACATTCAACAACCTCTTTATGAATCAAGTTAAATTTGATACGCTTATAAGTAATGTAAAATTTACTCCTACTACCTAATTCATTTTTTTCAGTATCTACATAAATCCTAAGATATCTAACCAATATCATATTAATAACTAAATAAATACTTAATTATATTGTTTTCACATGTATCATATATCTAACTATATAAAAGGAAAATACTTATGTAAATCATAAGAACAAGGAAATATCAAATAAAAAAAAGGTAAATGTTTTGTTTTTCAATTTATTTGCTTATAAAGTATAGGGATTATTTAATATATAATTTTTCACTTTTGGATATTGTTCTATGACTTGTTTAAATGTTATCTCCTCTTCTTCATTCGAGGCTTCAACTTTCAGGTATTTAGCAGGTATCATCCATGTAATGTCCTCTATTTTAGTTGGTGGAATCTCTGCACCACATACACATAGACTTGTTCATTTTGAATACATATATATTGAACACCACGTCTGAAATAAATACATACACACATGTTGTAATAAAACAATACAAACAGAATAGAATTTTTAGTATGTCCTTTTTTTAAAGAAAAATATGTCATCTATATTTCTTATGAGAGATGTATATTGGATAATGTTAAGAAAATTCTTTGTTGTAAAATTCACTCTAATACCAGAATATAATAAAAACAAAATACTCACTTGAATAAATTTTTCAATAAAATATATAACATATTGGTGGAAAGCACCTTTACATCTTCGGTTTCAAAGACGTATAAAACCATTTTTTGTTTTATTTGTGACATATTACTACACAACAACAACAACGACAACAACACAAAGATGTAATTTGACTCGGAGTAAGAGTTTTAATTTTAATCTATCACGCCATTTGATATTTGGAAAATTTATGTGACTAGTTAGAGCAATAAATTACCAATTTTTACATAATATGTTGTTTACTTAAAACCTTGTCAGACAACATTTTTACAGACAAAACAAATCCACTAGTTTACATTTTTGCTTATCTTTTGGAATTTTTAATAGACTAATTGACTCTCATGACGACTATGTATGTGATTAAATCTCCTATATAATAGCTGTATAGAATGGTATTAAAATCAATACAAATTCATTCATCTAATCGTTACTTAATAATATTCTAAATAATACGTTATTAAAAGAAATAAAGAATTACTAAGACTATTGGAATTAAGAGAAATGGAAATTGCCGAAGAAGAAGAAGAAAATTTACCATTAAATATATTAAAACAAAGATTATAATAACAACAAGCTGTTCAAGTTGAGAATGATGATAATGATGATGAAATCCCGCTAAGTATATTACAACAAAAGTGGTTAAAGGAGAAGAAGGATAATGAAAAAATGGATATTGACAACAATCAGAGAGTGAAATGGATGTAGCTACGACAGATGGATACAGTGCTGATGATGATGATGATGATGATGATGATTTCAGATGTGCATTTAAGTTAGGAGGATGTCATTAAATTAGGATATAAGATATTATAATAATTTATATAGTTTAGATTTTAGTTTTAGGTATTTTGTATAAATGGTTTTTTTTAAAAAATAATATTTTTCTCATATAAAAAACTTACGTGTAATATTTTAAACATTAAAATCTCTAGAGACCTAACTATTTTTATTTTATTCAATATAAACTACTACTACTACTATGAAAAAACAAAATAAGGGTAATATTGAAATCAATTCAGTTAAACAAGGAAAATACATATCATTTTTCTCTATAGTGAGTCAATTCTGATGATGATGATTATATGTGGTGGACATTTTTGTAAGTCATATTATATATGTGTGCTTTGTAAAAGTTGTATTAGTTGTAAAGTAACTGTGATACGATGTGAAGTTGGCTGTTCTCGATATTCAGGGATTTAACTTTTTATTTGCTGCCGATGATGCTAATAATAATGATAATGTGTATGTGGAAGAATTCCATGCTAAAGAAATTACGATATCAAATGGTTTACAGACAAGTCATTATGTATTGAAACCGATAATACCCTTTGCAAGTTTATCTCGACTCAATAAAAGAGCTGTTTGTAAGGCTGAAAAGGAACATGGTTTACGATATTCTTCCGGCTATGTAAATTATAATCAAATTGGAGAAATTTTGGATAGATGGATGGATGGATGTTATGGGGACAGGGTGCGTCGACATCTAAGGTCATTTAGCACCCAGAAGATGTTAGATTGATGATTACAAATTGATTTTCCTTATATTAAATGATTCTATTCATGTTCAAATTTTGGATAGGGTACTGGACAATATTGATGTATTGTATGTAAAAGGAAAACATGTTTTTCGATTCGTTCAAGATAACATTGCTGCTTCTAGTACTAATATGCATACTAATCCCAATTTCAAGATGATTGATATAGATACTTTAAATGTAAGGAACATGCCAACATTTAAAACTACAAAACCTTCCTGTTTAGATCATAATCTAACCTACAATGCCAAAGTTCAATGTAGTACTACAAATTGTATGACACTATTGACATGGCTCTCGATATTCATCCCATAATGTATATCAACAACAAAAATCAAGAAGAAAATTCCAGTCTGTTGTCATTGTGGATTTAAACAATGTATTTAATAATAAACTTATTAGAAATTTTTCGTAAAACAATGTTAATGAATAATTTATAGAAAAATTAATGAAAGAGCGAGTTAAATAAAGAAATATTTTCAAGTCAAACCTGTGTGTTTTTATTATTATTATTAGTAGATTATTATTCTATAAAAACAAAACATTCAATATTCAATGATATAAGGACTTTATTAGGACAAATATACATATATATTACTTAAAAAACTAAACATTCTATAAAAGGTAATAAGAATTATCAAGAAGTTTTTTCTAATGGAACATCACTGGTTGCCTCTTTGTTGTAATCGTTGTTGGTATTCTCGTTCACCAATGGGTCGTGGAAATATTGTTTGTACATATTTATCTATAATATCATGTGTACCAGCCTTCCAGATATCATTACATTTCGAATGCATTCTTTGTTGTTGACCCTCTGAACGATATAATAGATCGTTATCACGAACACCACAGGCTATACATCCCCCATTTTGATATAAACTGACTCCACTTAACAATTTACCAGGTGTTAAGTCGACAGCATCACGATTAACCCAAACTCCATTTCTTTTTGTTACTAAATATACTTGGTCTCGTTGTTGTTGTTGTTGTTGTCGTTGTTGTTGTTGTCGTTGACGTTCTTCACTCATTGTTTATTTGATTTTATGTGTATCAAATACTGACTACTAACCAGTCACAACATATCCATTTAAATATAAATAATCCTTCTCAATAGTCTTATCAGTTTCTAAGTGAATGATAATGATGATGCACTCGTAGAAGAATCTCAGTATAATATTTATTAATAGAAACACAAATTGTCAAAGATTTCATCTTATTTGCAAATATAATGAATTTATTCAGTCAAGATGATTTAGTTAAAACTTGTAGAAGAATTGATGATTTTGTCAAGAAATTATCTTGTTGTTGTTGTGAATCAAGGATTCGATTAATATTTTATCGAGAATATTTAACACCTTATATCGATCGCAAACAAGTTACAACAAATAATAATTTAGAAACACATTACGTATCATGTGTATGGTCACATCCTGGAGTTCGAGAAGGACCCGATACATGTGAATGTTTCCACATTCTTATGGTACTAAGACGTGTCAATGAAGAATTGTCATCGTTGTCATCAAACAAATGCGTACAATGTAGTATTTATTGCAATCATAATAATAGTAATAGGTTAATTGATCAATTATAGAAACTAGTTGTAAGTCTATTGAGCTGTTTTAAAAAATAAGTTTTTTTTGACTAATACAATGTTAAATAAATAAATGGTAAAAGCTAGTTGTTTATTAGTACTCTTGAATAAATCAAACAATAAATTTTCCAATCACCATATATTTGTTATGATAAACCTATCTCTTATCATATTTTGAATTTTTATAGACTAAATTAATCCACTTGTTTACATGTGTTTTGTTATTTTTGGGATTTTTTAGCGACTATTCGACTCCACACATCATTATTTATGTGTATATATTTGATTAACTCTTTCAAAAATTTAAGTAGTTTAAAACATAAAACAAATAGTTTTGTCCATCTAACCATGCTATCAAGTATACATCAAAGTACGGGTGATATTGGTCGATTTCAATTAAATTTACAATGTCCAGTGTGTGGTTTGAAAACTATAAAATGGTATGATTGGAAGGTTAATTATAATGTACCTAAAGAACGATTTAAACAATGTAAGAGGTGTTTCCAAGTAGTACCACATTTACAACAAGTTCAAATTTATTGTCAAGATATTAATAGTACAACGAATAGAGAACATTTTTGTGGTGATTGGCGTCAATGTATTCTATTTGGTTCTCCATCATCAGATCAAGATAATAACCCTAGATAAATTTATTCAAAGACTCAAAATAAAGTATCCATCCATTTACTCATATTATTTTTAAAATGATTAAAACAACTGTTAGAAAATAGAAATATAAGTCTTGAATTTTACAACAAACTGTTTAAAATTTATTATCAAGTAATATTGGTTAACATATATAGGCTATTTATTAGGATTTTTGTAACTTTACTCCTATTTTAAGACATTTTATACTTTTTGTAGTAATTTAGTGTGATTTTCTCTGTATTTAGTCATATTATTATATTTACAGGCTATTTCTTAGTTTTTATTATTCAAATCTTTGTTCTTTTGGAAACAAATTTTGATTGATACAAATATCAGAATTACTAAGTAGTAACTTGAGAACAAGCAACTTTTACGTTTACATTTAACGTTACGACAACGATATACGGTAAATTTTTTACTCTTTAACTTATTGCATTCTCAATGCATTTGAATCTACTTCTTATCAACTAATTTTAACCTTCCTTTTCTGTTTTTGCTGAACTCGAATTTATATAGTTATTAAATTGCAATTTGTACTTTACTTGAGAAAAACAACTTTTACGTTTACATTTAACGTTACGACAACGATATACGGTAAATCTAAATGTTGTTTAAATTATTACATACTCAATGCATGTGAATCTACTTCTTATCAACTAATTTTAACCTTTCTTATCTGTTTTTGTTGAACTCTCTCATTTATACATACTATTAAGCAATTCATATTTAATATTTTTCGTCAAATATATAGTTATTATTAAAGAAAATTATACATTGCAATTTGTACTTTATCCAATACATTTTACATAATCTTATCGACAAAAAAATTTGATCTTTCTTATCAAATTTGTTGAACTTTCATTTAATTTTATAAACAACTGGTTTTGTTGGTATCATTTCGTACCAGGCAAAATATTATTTCTTAAGATTAGAATTTTCTTTGTTAATTTAGTAAAATATATTGTTTTATAGATATTTTTATATTTTTAAGTATTTTAGTCAGTAATTATTATAAACAATTCATGGTTATTCAAATTTTCTCCTTTTTTAAAGCATATTAGTTGTAAAGATTTGATTAGACGAGGCTCATTTCATACAGGTTGTTATTATTAAGTTTTTTGAACAAATATACATTTTTTTTAAATCTGTGTGCTCATACTTGTGTTTTATTTAACTCTCTCTCTCGCTTTCATCTTCACCCCATATAGCAAAATACAACGAATCCAAACTAGGCTAGGCTAGACCCATCTCATTTTAACACATATATATTTTACTATTATTATTGAACGAGGCCAAATTAAACTAATCTAGGCTCATTTCATACATAATATACTAACTTGAGAACAAACAACGTTTACATTTAACGTTACGACAACGAAATACGGTAAAAGGCTAGGCTCATCTCATTTCTTACATTTTAAAATTTTACTATTATTATTACAACTCAACGAGTTTAAACTCGGTTTTTTTAGACTAATCTAGGCTCATTTCATACTTATTTTTACTATTCTTGACAAATATTACTTGGGCTTTATTTAACTTGCTTTCATGTAACAAAATCCAACGAGTTCAAACTCATTTCAACGAGGCCCAACTAGACTAATTTAAACTCATTTCATACATAATATCAATATAATAGTAGGAACTTCTTGAGAACAAACAACTTTTACGTATACATTTAACGTTACGACAACGAAATACGGTAAATTTCTTGGGCTTTAACTTATTGCATTCTCAATACATTTTACTTAACTCATTATCAGCAATTTTTGAGCTTTCTTATCTATTGTGTGACCTAGCAGACCATTTAGACAACAACATTTCAATCGAATCCAAATATCGTCGTTTTAAACTATTTTTAAGCTCATTTCATACTTATTTTACTATTCTTGACAAATATAACCAATTTTACTACACTTCTATGCATTCAAAGCAACTCCTTATCAGCTATTTTTGACCTTTCTTATCTATAATGTGACCTAGCAGACCATTTACAACACTTTGGGTATCACGTCATTTCTATTTTTAGAATAATTCGCAGAAGTTTACTTGGTTTCAATTCAAGGAAATTAGCATGAGTCATACTTTTTGTTTACATTTAGCCTTATCTTATACATTTTTACCGACTTTACGGCGCCAAACAACTAGCCAACACCCAGTTTACCTAGTCAACCAACCAATAACAATTTTCTTATCACCCTGTACACAACAAACCAATCAAATACATGCCTTATAGACAACATAGACACCATCCATTTTACCTAGTCAGCCAACCAATAACAATTTTCTTATCTACCTTTTACACTACATACACATTCAATCTATCAAAATAATACTTTTCTTATCGAGTTACGCCTACTTTCGTGCAACGAGACCAATCAAACCTCACCTAAACTAATGCAACTTCTCCTCTAATGGAAGTTTAAAGAAGTTTTAATGAAGTTAAGATACCCTGCTAAAATAAGCGCTATTGAAATACACCCTATAACGTTACGGTAAACAATTTACCGTTACGATAAACACTAAAATTTACATACATTTAACCTTACCCTCAACTATAAGGACCTTTTGAACAACTAACTTTCAACCCCCCTTTTCAACAAAAACAATCCCTATTTGTATGAATAAGGACCTTTTACACACTCATTTAGGCCTTTTTTGGACAATTTTCAACTAAAACAACCCTATTCACACTTATAAGGACCTTTTGACCACCTTTTACCACCCTTTTCACACATTTTACACAAAAACTAATAAGGCCTTTTTGACACAAACCGTATAGGAAATATAATGTTACAAAAAAACAACTTATGCGGACGCTAAACACATTAAATTCAAATGCCAGGACACTTTCACCATTCGACATTTTGCCTGAATTCAAACCAAAAAATAACGTAACGCACCGAGAAAGTTCAACGTTACGACAACGGTCATAGAAACCCAGCTCCCATTTAAACCAATGCTAAAAAATAACGTATGATACCAAAAATGCAGACAGGGTTTGTCGTTACGACAACGGTCACAGAAGCGCGTTTGCTATACTACTAATATTGACAACAGGCCGCATTCCCGATATACTTTTATATATATATATATATATATATATATATATATATATATATATATATATATATATATATATATATATATATATATAGCAGCAATTCGACAGTAACATGGCACTGGCAACAACTAAATCATACGTTAATGACTGGGAAAACCCTTTTGAAGAGAGAGTGATAAGATGTAATGTACTCTAAACCGGTATTTTTATTATACACTTACTTCAAGCTTTTGTTCATGTGTATGAACTTCATCAGGAAATCTGAAATATGCAAAACATGAGAACCAACATTTATTAACGCAGGACTTTTTTATGGGGTCATTTGACAACCAAAGTTTACCGAAGTTGACCTGAAACTGTAGAAGATTTCCAACAAAGAATTCAATATGAAGTAACATAGATCGCCCCAGATTCTCTGCAAAACTTTGTTCAGGCTGTTTATGACAGATTGAGTCATTACCTCGCTGTTAACGGTAGCCATTTTCAGCAATTGTTAGCTTAAAAATAAACCTAGAATATTTAATAGTTTTTTTGTCTTTTTTTATTTTAAATTTCAAATGCCAATAATTCCAAAACGGTTTAATTTAGACATATGGTATATTAGACAAATAATATCTAGAATTTTTAGTAGGGTTCAAAAATAAAATAATATACAGGGCTTTCCATTTAAAAAAAAAACAAGGTGGCGTAATTTCTTCGAACTGACAGTTCAAAACATGTTATTGTCAACGTCAGCATGTGCGCCGCGCCCTACAACTTTTATTTAAACATTCTTTTGATACACTGATTAATAAATGCTGTGGAATCATTATTCCATACATATGGGTTACCCTGTCAGCTAATTATCCAGCCTTTAAAACTGAAATTGAATATGAGATTAACAATATCAAACATGAAATTACTAATATAAATAAGGGAGCAGTCGATTTTAAAATTAAATTTCTTTGCTTTTTGAAAAATCTTAACTACTCTTTCACCGCGATTTATACAGAAAAAATTACTTAAAAGTGGGATATGGAATACACATTTCAGAGCTCAAATTTAACTTTTTCTCCAAACTACCGGGACAAATATGTATATTTACACTGCTGAGACTATACATATTAAAGAAGCTGTGGCCATAATTATTAAAAAAAAATATTAAAAAAGCTTTAATTCTGTCTAACCCCAAGAGTTTTAAAATCTGTAAGAACCGCGACATTAGACTGATTTGGATGCCAGGTCACGTTCAAATTAAGGAAAATGAAATTGCAGACACACTGGCTAAAATTGGGAGGGGACTAAATAGTCCTTTACAAATTAATTCCAATTTCTGAATGTAATGAAAGACTGATTTTGTCAAATTTCCACTTTATTTAGTTTCACTGAAACTGTATGGCGCGTTTAGCTATACTATAGCTTCGTCTGATACAAAATGATATTTGAATATTAGTGTTGTTACATTTATACAAATACCCTAAGGTAGATAGGTAATAAAATTAATACTATATGCTAATGAATATTGCTGGGAAATCCATTCTGAATATTAATTGTATAAATTGGGTAAAGGAGAGTTACCATGGGCCAGACAGGTATCTTTTTGTTCGTTTAAGATTATGTCTGAATTTTTAATTCTATTTATTCTAAATTTTCTAATAGGTTTAATTTTACGCCTTTGTTTTGTACGTGTAGAATTTTAAATTTATTGTCAAAAAGATGATTTGATTCTGTTAAATGATTACTGTATGCTGAGTCGTTTTTGTTTTTTAAATAGCTTCTTTTATGTTCTGAAATCCGAGTTTCGAATGAGCGACCTATGTAACTTTTATGACAAGAACCGCAATTCGACTGATACACTTCAGATTTTTTGATCTATTTTGTTTTCCCTTTGCGTTTTTAATGAATTTTCCTAACGAATTGTTTGTTCTAAAAGCTATGTTGATATTATATTTGTTTAAGTGGTTTTTAATTTTCTCTGACGTGTTACCAAAATAGGTTAAAACATTATATTTTTCCCTGTGTTTTCTTTCTTGGGGTATACTAAAGAAATAGCTTTATTTTTTAATTTTTTTTGTTTAGAATTGAGTCTATGGTGTCCGGAGAATATCCGTTGTTAACAGCAATTTGTTTTATTAGATTTAATTCTTTATTAAAATCATCTGTAAATAAGGGGACACTTACAAGTCTATGCAACATACTGTGGTAAGCTGCCAATTTGTGTTGTAGGGGGTGAGCTGATTTTATGTTTATTGTAGTATCTGTATGTGAGGGTTTGTGAAAAATAGAAAATTTGTGTTTGTTGTAATGTCTGGTTATCGTTAAGTCAAGAAAATTAATTTTATTGTCGACTTCTAGTTCCATAGTGAATTTAATATTTTTATGTATTGAGTTTATATAGTTAAAAACATTGTCAAGTTGACGCTCTGTACCATTAAAACAAGCAAAGATGTCGTCTACATATCGGTACCAATGCTAGAATGTGCGTATGAAATGCGTAGGAAAAATATTACACCTCGTCTCCTCGAAGATAACATTAAGAGGCTTTGGAGAATACCACAGAGAATATCGAATAACAATATAACGAGATTGGAAACCATAACACAACAGGTAACAACCAATTTCCACAAGTTATGCAAACTAATCGGTATAATAAAAAACTTGAGAGGTCATTGGATGGGCAATTACAAGACCTTAGGTCTAAGTTACCATTTCACATTTTTGATGACTTCATTTTTGTTCAACATAATAAACATAAATTTTTGTTTAATAACGTCAAGAAAAATAATATTAAAAAAAATTATAGTCTGCCACAAATACATAAACCTGATATACCTCTAAGACCAATCGTTTCCTGCATGGGAGCATCTACACAACCACTTGCCAAATACATATATATCCTTTATTTTAGAAACAGCTTTTTCTACTTACAAAAATTAAAAAACTTTCGAATTTGCAGAAAAGGTTTTGTTTGTTTTGTTTCCTTTTCGATGAGGACGCGTCGATTCTAGATCATTTGGCGCCCAATTTGAATTTAAATATTATTTTGGGGTATAATTTCCTTTAGAAAGTTAATTAGATTTTTGATTCCTTCATGTTTCGATCTTAGAATTTGCGATAATGTCCTCTGACGTTGTTTTTTATTTTCCTGTCAAGGAAGTCGTTAGATTTCAAAATGTGCTTAATAGTCAGTGGGTTATTGCATTTAGTGCATACTGGGTGGGGTTCTCCTTTTAATAGGTGAGAATGTGTAATATAAGTGTGGCCTATGGCAATTCTCCTCCACATAACAGTTTCCTTACGAGATAAAGAAGGGAGGAACAGTGGGGGAAAAACAAGAGGTTTCACCTCCCATAGTTTGTTCGTACCCTTTGCAAGTCCCAGTCTAGTTGGAATAGATTTGCTATAGTGGTTCTAAAATGGTTTGAAAGGTCTTTATTGGAGAAAATTAGTTTTGTGGGGATTCCAGTGGAAATAGCAGATTTAGAATTCAGGTCAGCTGACTCATTTCCTTTTATTGACTTGTGACTTGGGACTAGGGTTGCCACCCGTACTTTATTATAAAGTATTGTACGTTTCGGGTAATTATACTCTATACTTTATAAAATCAATAAAGTACGCGAAAATACTTTATTTCGCACAGTTTAATTTTTCTAGAATTCATTTTACATAATTTATAAAAAAAAAGTTGATCGTAATTTTGTGTATATCAAATAACGGATTAGCTGAGTGACTTAACTGCAGTTGTCCCCGCAAGAGATTGAGCCTCGGGTTTCTTACATTTTCACTCCACTACACAAAGAATTGTAAAAAGATTACGCGGTATACTTTCCGAAGAAACACGAGGTTCAATCTCTTGCTGGGATAACTGCACTCGTTTTTAAACGCAACCTAACCTTAAATTTTAACGGTATCAATGGTGAGATTTCTTGTTTGTGTTTATTTTGTGTAAGGTGGATTGAGTGCAATAAAAATACGATTATTCGGTTATATAGCTTTATGTAATATCAAGTCATGGATAAAGATAACCTTAGTAAACAAAGTACACTTGTACACCTACAAAATGTAATCTTAATAGTGAAATGAATCAAATAGAAAATATTACACCGAAAAAAAAATACGCCAAAAAGACTGATTGAATGAAACAGAAAACCAAACGATTGCAGAAGTAAAAAAAATCAGTGGGAAAACGATCATGGTACTTGGTTAACTAATGATCCACAAAACGAATATAATAGAAAATGCAAATTGTGTGGAGTTACATTTACAATTGCTTCAGCTGGAATAGGACAGGTGAATGGAAAAATCTTGGTGATTGTTTAAAATCGCGACTCCGCCTATTTTTTGCCATAAAAAATTGAAAAATAAGTATTTTTGAATTTTTTTTTTTAATCTATTTTATTTGTCGGCGAATTTAAGAATAGGTAGATTGATGAAAATAATTATTTCATTGAGATTTATTAACAAAACAAAAATAGTAATTTTTGAAGTTCTCTGTGAATATTTAATCGCAAGATGTTTTCTGAACATCAGTATGTTTTTTTTTACAAGTTCATAAAAAAATGCGACAATATAAAAAGAAAATTTTTAATTACTTAATTTTTAGATTTTTTATGATTAAAATTTTTTTTTTTTTAATTTAGGTTTTGATAAATTTTTAATTACTTTGTACCCTTTTTTCACAAATTTTGTGTTTAATTATGAAAATAGATCAATATATACGCTTGCAATTATTTTGTGCGAAAAATTAAGTTAATAAAATTTTTTTTTTTCAAACTGTTCCATTTTTAAAAAAAATTTTTGAAAATAATATACTGATGTCCAGAAAAAATCCTGTGATTAAATATTCAGAGAAAACTTCAAAAATTAAAATTTTTGTTACTAAAAAGTTAAATAATCGCGATGAATTATTTGTTTCCATGAATCTATTTGTTTATATTTTCAAATATCACCGAAATGTAGAATGGATTTGAAAAAATAATTCGATGATAATTTAATATTTCGATTTTTTATGACTAAAAACAGGTGGAGCCGCGATTCTAAACAATTATCTAAATCTTTTGTACCTGTGTGTGTATGTATGTTTGTGGTTTGTTATAACAACCACTTCTGGTTATGATGGTGACTGATGGACAGTAGTGGTAGGTGAGGTGAAGGGTTTATTCTTATTATTTTTTTTGAGGTTAAACAACACTTGGAAATGAAACAACATAAATCAAAATCAGAAATGAAAAGAACATCTGGACTACTTGAGAAATTTCTTGACTCTTTTTTTTTATGGGTCTAGCACACGTCTGCAGGGAAGTCCCTAAAGCGCTCCAGGAGCGGCACGTGTGCGGAAAAGCGATTCACGTTGTTCTTGGATCGCTGTAAATTGTACTCGGTGGGAAACACAGTGCTGGGCAATTTATTCCAAAGGGATGACGTTTCGATATAAAAGACTGCTTGAAAAGCATTGTACGCGGAGTAACAAGCTGAATCTCATACGGATGTGAAGCACCAGCTCGACGTATATTTCTAACACGCACCGCTTTGAGAGGAATTAAACGGGCTACATCCTTCGAACCCTTTCCATGAAAATACTTGTAGAACAGACTCAAGTCGCAAACCGTTCTTCGATGTTCCAGCGAATCAAGGCCGCCGGTCAATTCCGGTCTCCAATCAGACGGACCGCTCTTTTCTGAACAGAATCCAACAAATGCAGTGTATATTTGGGACGGAGCCCCAAACGTGGGAGCAGTATTCCATAGTTGGTCGAATTTGAGCTTTGTAAAGAGTTAACAGTTGTTGTGGGGTGTAAAGCTTTCTGGTTCGAAATAATATTCCCAACTTTTGAGAAGCTCTCCTTGCTATGCCTGCAACATTTTCATGCCAGGACATATTTGCTCCCAAACTAACGCCCAACAAATTGAGCGACGATGCTAGGGAATGAAGTGCCCCGACATAACTATGTCGGGTTCAGCAACGTTAACTTTTTTAGAAAAAACTGCCGCCTGGGTTTTTGTAGCGTTAAATTCCACTTGGTTACTGTCACCACAAGATAGAATTTCCTCCAGGTCTTCGTTAAGTTGAAACGACCTCCTGCTGTCTGCGGATATTCGCCTGAGCAGCCGATGTCCGAGCGTTCAAGGTGAATGAAGAGACAAGCGTACCATCATCTGCGAAGCTGTAGATTGGATTTCCGGTCTTTTCCAGCAGGTGAGAAAGAGAGTAGGAGACAGTATGGAGCCCTGGGACACACCGGCGTTGATAGTGAAGGTGTTAGAAAGAAATTCCGCCGACCGCCACTCGTAAAGAACGCTATTTGAGGAAACATGAGAGCCACAAACAGAACCTTTCAGACACACCATAAGAGCGTAACTTAGCCAACAGTCCATCGTGCCAAACACGGTCGAATGCCTTGGATATGTCAAGAGCAACCGCTCGAGATTCTCCAAAGTGTTCAATTGCGTTGTTCCAGACATGTGTTACATAAGTCAGAAGATCTCCTGTTGATCTGTGTTTACAAAAACCATATTGGTGATCGCTAATAATATTGAATCGTTCAAGATATTTTAGAAGATGCTCATTGCTAACCTTTTCCATGACTTTCGATATTATTGAAAGCAGTGCGACTGGTTGGTAGTTATTTGGCAAGGTCTTCTTGCCTTTTTAGGTATCGGCTGAACCATGGCACATTTCCAGCAGGACGTAGGAAGGTTATCTACCCTGGTGATCGTTCCCTGCACAGTTTTTGAGAACTATGGCAGGTAGGCGCCGAAGCCTTCTTGGTGTCTAACTTCATTAAAATACGCTTTATGATGCGCTGTCTGAAGACAACATCGGGCATCCTTGACTGCAATATGGGAATAGTAGGTGGTGTTTTTCCTTGGAAATCGACAGTAGAATGTGAAGCAAAGAGTTCGGCCAACAAGTTCGCTCTCTCAACAGGTGTGCTTTCAACCCGATGAAAAACGTTTGGATCCAATCATGATTGGATCTCGTTATATCTGTTTATATCTAAATACATCCAAATTTTTGATCTTGCTGGATATAAGCATATATTAGTATATCTGCTCAGATCCAACTATATATAAGTAGATATACAGATTTATATCCATGCAGATATACTAAGATCTAAACATATATAGGTATATCTGCTCAGATCCAACAGTACATGAGCACATGATTTATATCCAAGCAGATATAAACATAAATAGATTCTGCTCAGATCCATCCAAGTATAAAGATATATATCAGTAGATCCAAAAATATATAAATATATCTGCTCAGATCCAACTATCTATGAGCACATATAACGATTTATATCCAAGCAGATAAATTCAGACCCAAACATATCTGCTGAGACCCAAATATATATGAGCAGATATAAAGATTAATATCTAAGCAAAAATAACATTTAGATGTAAAAGCATCTGAATTGTTGTACTATCGATTCGAGGTTTTCCTGTGAATATTAAGACATTAAATAGAGGTTTTTTTTTGTATAAATATAAACGAAGATCCAAGTAATATTTAAAAATGGATAATTCTTATCCAAGAAGATTCCAATAATGGCACATTAACTCCCATTATCTCGACTTGTTTCAAATCGTCTAGGCTTATATCGTCTTATCTGTCATTATTTCGCCTTATTTCCAATAATGGCACATTAACTCCCATTATCTCGACTTGCTTCAAATCGTCTAGGCTTATGTCGCCTTATCTGTCATTATTTCGCCTTATTTCCAATAATGGCACACTAACTCCCATTATCTCGACTTGCTTCAAATCGTCTAGGCTTATATCGTCTTATCTGTCATTATTTCGCCTTATTTCCAATAATGGCACATTAACTCCCATTATCTCGACTTGCTTCAAAACGTCTAGGCTTATATCGTCTTATCTGTCATTATTTCGCCTTATTTCCAATAATGGCACATTAACTCCCATTATCCCGACTTGTTTCAAATCATCTAGGCTTATATCGACTTATCTGTCATTATTTCGCCCTTATTTCAAATATTCTTCTAAAATATAATATGGCATCTTGTTTAACCATCAGCAAATACATCAAGATGAGTTAAATACATTTATTTCCATGTAGTGAATAAAAGTTTACGAATATTCATGTTTTTTTGTGGTATGTATAATGAAATATAGAAATAAATAATTGAATCTAAACGTATTCAATTACGCAACTTTTTGGAAAAGCTATTGTCTTAAAATATTATGATTAACAATTATATGTTATTAATTTAGTTTAAGTAATTTAACATGCAGATGAAAAGGTTAAATAATAAATACTCAATTGTATATTGACTAAATTCTTTGTTGCATTAAATAAAATATTTTATTATTTACATTCAAATTGATTCATCATCAAACAACAAAAATTGAATCACCAAACTTGTTTCCATAAATTTGGTCTTTTGCAAATATAGTCGCCTACTTTAATCACCTGAGAGATCGATTCTAAATCCGATAATTTGAACAGTTGGTAATCGTTTATTTGTTTAACCGGA
This sequence comes from Pachyrhynchus sulphureomaculatus, assembly GCA_019049505.1. Classification (NCBI taxonomy): domain Eukaryota; kingdom Metazoa; phylum Arthropoda; class Insecta; order Coleoptera; family Curculionidae; genus Pachyrhynchus; species Pachyrhynchus sulphureomaculatus. The sequence goes on along the minus strand of CM032447.1, from coordinate 162,717,381 downwards.
ATGATATGCTTTACTTTGGCTTTTGTTTTAAAATGGAAGAATATTTTTTCATGCTCAACTTTCAAAGCTTGTAAAATTATGTAGAGTTCATTTTGTATTTCAAAAAAATATCTAATTAGCCCATATATTATACAATTATCCACCTTTATTTGTACATTGGAGCTATTTATTTTAGTTTCTTTGTAAAAATTAGACGTATAGATGTCACAGCTAATTTTAGCACACGTATAAAAATTTGTTGATTTTAGATCTATCCCGTTTGAAGTTAGTAATGATTTTTCTAATTCGTGTAATTGTAGTAATTGTGTTTTTACACATTTGCCTAGAAGCTCATAGTTTTTTGATGAATTTGTTTCGACCATGTTGGTGTTTTGCGACGCTACACGGTTTTTTAAAATACAAATACCTTGTGCAACTGTTACATTGTTAACTATTTCTTGGCTCATATTTTTAATTGCCATGTACACTCTTGGCTATGTAGCCATTGTAATTCTCAAAACAAAAAGCTGATGTCGATTGTAAAGTCCCCAACGTCTAACACATAAAACGAGATGTTTCAGCTGATGCATATTATACGTAAGTTCCTCTGTGACTAAAAATAATCGGCACATCGTTGATAAATATTTCACATCTTCTGTAATTTCATTTTGCAGTAAATTAAATAGAGCGATTTAAGAGTTAGTAGATAAATAATTTGTGGTGATCCTGCGCATAAAATAATATTAAATTATAATATTCAGTTTTGAAGTAAGTAATCTAGGCAATCTGTATTTGAGTTCTTGAAAGGGCCAGATTTATTTGTATTATTACAACTCCAAGTAAAACCGAGGGCATATACTCTGGTACTAGGCATGTACCTAAGTCAAGTAAAGGTAAAGTACACAATATAGATTCACCAACTACCCCTCGGACATGGGTCTTTTGAACTTGCTGTTGAAGTGCTCGTAGCTGTTGAACTTGTTTTATCATTCTTTCACCATCTCGCAATCTTGCGTTACTATTAGCAGGGTATATGCGAATACGTTTTTTTTTCGTTGCTAATCGTTTAGATTTGACTGTTCGTACTTCGCAAATATTACAACCATAACGACCGTTGAAGTTTAGAACTTTTGAAGACTTGCTCTCACTGGAGCATCAGCAATAAGTAATGGAGCAACGATTTTTGAAGTCATACGTTTCTTTACTTTCTGGATCGATCCAATGAATACCATTCTCAAATGCATTTTTAATCTTTAAGCTAAGAGGTTTTAAAAAAATATTCATAGGTGGCTTCAAATCCTTATCAAGCCATAGACCTAAATTTATAATGTGCGATTCTCTTAAATAATAAGGAAGCTCGGCGATAGTGCCTAGTAGTGGCCAGCAATTACCTTTTTGAACTCTTAACCAACGAAAGCCCATCAGTATTTAAAACTAATGTCAAGTCATATCTCTATTCAGTCGAGAATTTACTCTGATGTACTCAGAACCGTCAACGATATCACTAATTACATTATTTCTTCGTAAAGTTGGCTGATTTAATTTTTTTTTCTCAATTGACGATGTTCAAACAAATATTAGATTTGACTCACAATGTCGAATTCAAAAAAAAAGCATTTTTATCTACATCAGCATTACATGATAAACATTTCAATATCGTAGGGTCGCTTCCAACATAGCTTATACATATTTTACAGTAGAAATGCTTGATAGTTATACATGGAGTCGCTATTTTATGAACATAATTAAACAATTTATGAACCGATTTAGGCATATTGTGATCTATTGGAAGAATATTTAGCTGCATTTTTAAAGTTTGGGCCAAAGCTGTTTTGCTAATATTATTTTTAACATAATAATCGAGAAAATCAAAAACACATTGATCTACAGAGATTGAGCTATTTTCGTGTAGCATCAATAAACTTTCTCTATCAATGTTGAGATTAAAATTTTGGTTGTCATGAGTTTCTAAGATAGTTTCATGATCATCATCATTGTCAATATTATCATCATCGTCGTGGTCAGACAAGTGATCTAATTCAGTGTCGCTAACAAACTGATTATTATTGGAATTACTACTCGAGTTTTCCTCGTCTCCGGAAGAACTTCCACTATCACTTGAAATATTATCTTCTGAAAAATTATCCGCTTGAAGGCAGTTTTCATAATTATCATAAGTATTCAAATTTTGTGGAATAGCTGAGTTAGTTGAGTGAATACAAAGCTGCTCTTCATCTCTTGTAGTTTTTTTCTCGTTGATCCTATACAAAGTCCTTAAAGGTATCTAAAAACAAAACGATAAGAATAAATTTATTTTGTGTAAAAAAAATACTCCAAAAGTTATTTCAAAGTTATTACAAAAATAAACGACATCAAGGATGTTTAGAAATAGTGTCTATTATGTTTCTGTTACATTAAATAAAATAAATTAGTTCAAACTTGTATACATACCGGACGTGAAGCATTTGAATTATAAAGTTTATATTTCTTTTTTGGAGGTGACAATCCGTCATCATCTGAGGACGGCATAGTTTGCTACTATATAACACGGGTCAACACAAAATTTAACTTTGTCTTTAAAGCATAAAATTTTGATAGTTTAAGTCGTAATTAGACAAAAAAAAAATATATAGCATGAAAAAGTTTGCTTTTGTATTTAAAAGACCGATTGAACAATTTTTTTCAAAATCTGTGGTTTTAATTTCTAATTGAAGATGAAACTATGCAAATAAATATGTTTATCATTTTTATTGAGTTTTACTATCAAAATAACTTATAAAAAAAAGGAAAATAATTTAAAAGTGCACGCTTTTATTTTTTTGTATTTCATAAGTACTTTTTCTTAATAAACCCCAAATATAGTCTTCTATCATGTTTTTATTGTAGTAACTTTGTTCGAAGTTCATAATATCCTGATAAAAACGTTTCTTCTTGAGAACAAAGCAAAATATTAACACTTGCATAATTTTCTTTTAGATGTACTGAGTGAGCGATTGGAAAAAAAGAGAATTTATTTCCATTGAGTAATAAGACAGCTTTCACGCTTTTTGTAGAGTTTTCAATGAAGTGAGATGTCTTTAGTTCATATTTTACGTCTCGAACTTTACTAAATTGACCACATATATAACAAAATGCATCAGTATCATATTTATATACTTTTTCGATGATATTTTAAGTTTTTCTAGACTTGTACAAAACACCTGATCGTTGTTTATCACTTGAGTGCCATCTGGCGGCACTCTGTGAACGTAAAAACCCCATTCTGATCGCGCGGTATTTTTGAATGTATTAAAATTAATTGAAATTCATAGGAAAATTCGAAAATAGTATTATTACCATAACTATCACAAAAGCAAACTTTATACGAAAAGAAGGTCTTTTCTTTTCGTTTTTGTGCGTAATTTACCGAAAAATCAAAAAACGAATATTTTTTTGTAGAGTCGTGTAATTATTCTATTTTTATTATTTTCCGTTAAATTAGAAAAAAGTTTAAGTTTTTTTGAAAAATTGTCACTGGAAATCCGAATTATGTTATTTATAATTTTCAACTTATTTCAACTTAACACGAGGTCAATCACCAACTGTGTTTACACTCAAATATCTATCAGTACAGTATATCACAAAATGCAATTATTAAATCTATTTAATTATTATAGCATTTTAACTATTACCAATTACAAAAATAACTTTTTAATAAATTCTAAATTGTTAAAAGAAAATAAAAATTCACTCCAATACCATGAGTTTACAACTGAGCATAAAAATCATGGCGTCTGTGTTACTGAATTATACATATGGTATATTCGCTTGTTACGAAAACACCCGATCTCCAAAAATCGAATCTTTCCGAAACTCATACTTCCGTGTATATTAACCTATTTTGCATAAACACTATATTTCATTTCTAAAATGGCGTTTAATTAAAGCAGTATTGTTTATTAGTACGTTTTATTATTCTTTGAATATCTATAAATTGATTGTATTGTAAATTTAAAATAAATAATTGCAATTATTAAGAATTAAAAACTTAAAACATTGGTAGTTAGAAATTAAAAGCGCTAAAATGTTTATTATTTCGTGTGAAAAAGATAATTCGTATTGCCAAGTGCCTGATAAAGATGTTATTCAAGACGAAGAAGTGCCAGCCGGGGCGGATGATACTATTATGTTTTACTATAAGAAAAAAATCTGCTATGGTAAAATCATTTTTTATTCAGGTAAGAATTTTTTTATTAGTATCTTATTAAAACAATTTTATAAATAACATGTACATTGTTGAATGTACTTGATGATCCAAATATTGCGACAACTATTTTTTTTCAAACCTGAATTGTTCTAAAAATTTTCTGCGGCATCATCCGGATCTTCAGGTTTATCATTGTTCACATACGTATCAAGTAAGCTTATAAAATTTAGTTTGATTTTTCGACTAATATCCTTTATTTTTTTTTAACTTTAGCAAATGAGGATGAGTTAGATGCTAAATGGGTAGAGCTCACAAAGCCTAAAAACAGAAAACGTGACAATACCAAATCTGATAAAACAAGAGAACAGGAAGATGAAAAAAGTCGTCAAAGTCGAAAAAGAGATAGATCAAAAACTTCAGCTAAGGAAGATGATAAATCCTCTCATAAGTTGGAAACCCAAGCAAAAAAAGTAGTAAGCATGCAAATATATTTTACAATTTATTTCATGTGTTGAGTATCTAAATTATAAAAGCAAAAATGGGCTTCAAACAATTTTTTTTTATTTGTGTTCAAGAAATAGTTGTAAAAGACATTTTGTCAATATTTTCGAAGATTTCAAATCTATAATCTGTAATAAGTTTAAATTTGCTGTATAAATATATAGATAACTGAATTTAGAAGATGTTCATGAGCTTTCAGACTAAAAAAAAACCAAATCAGTAAAATGTAATGAGTTAAAAATAAGAAAATGCACACGTAGAAAATTAAAAAATTTGCTTATTATGTAATGTTACATTAAGTGGCCAAACTGCTCGCGCACAAGGCCCTGAAAAAAAATAAGGAAAAAGTTGAACCGCTTCACCATACAGCTAAAATGGCTATAATAAGTAAGCTCTATAATAAGTGCAATAGAACCTTGATTTAGTTTTGTAGATTGATGAATTGTTAAATTAAATAAATAATAGTAGTGATTAATCATTTTAATTTTTTGTTCTAGAGTATGCAATGAATTATTCACAGGAGCATGGTTGGAAAAAGAAATGAAAAATGGAGATTCAGTACCTTACACTGATGATGACATCAAGCGATCAATGACCCAACGAATTGGTGAAATCAAAAGAAAACATGGGAAAAATCTTCAGATGAAACCACCTACTGCACCGTAAATTATAATTTACCCTTTCTGACACACATTAATTTATTATTTAAAATATTAATGTTTTATCGAATCTTATTTTTTAAACATTTTTCTTATTTATTCTTTAATACTTAAGTATTAATAATAATAATTATTTTGACTTACGTTATTTAAATTACATAAGCTAAATATTATAATTCATAATAAAGAAACAGATTAAATGAGTTACATCAATGGTTCTAAAATATTCATCTATCTTTTTTATGTGAATATCAATTACTTTTTGATAGATGTCCATAGGTTCGTTGAAAGTATTTATAGAGTCGATATTAGCAATAAGATGTAAGTAGATTTAGTTTTAAAATGGTTTAAAGTTTAATATATTTATTATACATGTATTCATGTTCATGTTGTGAAATTTTAAAAAAAAAAAAGTACTTTAATTTATAGGTAAATTATTTTGAAGTTCGTCGTTTACGAAGATCTGCTTTGATATTCTCGGATATAGTGAGATCTATTTGGATCTGTTTTGATATTTTACGATCTGTTTGGATGTACCTAGATACTCTTGGATATAGTGAGATCTATTTGGATCTGTTAGGATCTCTTTGGATATTGTCAGATCTATTTGGATCCGTTTGGATCGCGCCAAAATTTGGATCCGAGCATATCTGACTGTTTGAATCCAATTATATATGCTTGGATCCAAACGTTTTTTATCGGGTATATATATATATATATATATATATATATATATATATATATATATATATATATATATATATATATATATATATATATATATATATATATATATATATATATATATATATATATATATATATATATATATATATATATATATATATATATATATATATATATATATATATATATATATATATATATATATATATATATATATGTTTTTTTTTTGCATTGTTCCCTTTACTAAGTTGGGAATGTGGAATCTTTGGTACAATGATACTACTCAGTATATATCACCACTACACCAAACACTTTATTTTTACATTCTTGTTCCCTTTATTTCTCCATGTCGATTTAAAAATTAATTAAAAAGAAATCATATACCCAAAGCTTATCCCTCTATTTTTCTTCTAAATCCGTGACTTTTTAATAACTTTTGAGAATCTTTATTGCAAAATAAGCTTTATTTAAACAAAACAGTTTTTTTTTCAAAACTAATCTCAAAATTAAGTTTTTTTTCTGAAAATCCAAAAAAAAAAAATCCTTAAAATCTGAAAAAAAAAAAAAAAACTCTTTTGCAATATGCCACGTCGGCATTTATCTACTATAAGATTGCTCGTTTGTTGACCCTTGTTGAAGAGGGCTATACCCAACGTAATGTCGCGAATTTAATGGGAGTAAGCCAATCTGTGTCTGGTGGCCATGGTCGACGTGCGCGGCAGGGTAGACTTCGAGTCGCAACTGCGCGAGATGATCGGGCTATCGTTAGACACGCTCGTCGAGAGCCCTCTGGCCAAGCTCGAATCCTTGCTCAACGATTCCGGAATCGTCGGCAACAACCCCGTCAACAAAACATTTCTACCTCGACCGTCAGAAATCGTTTTAGAGAGCAAGGGTTGTGAGCCCGACGACCGAACCGTGTGGTCTTGTTAATACCGAGGCATCGTAAAGCTCGACTTGCTTATGCACAGTCGCAATTTTGTCTCTGCGGCAATGACAGACGTTCTCATGTCTGGCGTCGCCGTAGAGAACGAAATCGAGATAACTTTACACAACCAGTCGCGGCTTTCAATGGTATCTCAGTTATGGCATGGGCAGGAATATCGGTGAACGTTAGTGATTATTCTATCCGAAAGATACGTCAATGAAATCCTTACACCTTACGTTCTACCCACGCGTAGGAGAATGAGAAATCTTTTTCTCCTCATGCAAGATAATGCTCGTCCACGCACCGCGACCCGAACCAAAATTTTTTAACTGCCAATGGAATAACGACTCTCAATCATCCACCAATATATCACATCAACATATTATACCAGCAGTTTGTACCTGTATATAATTTATACATTATTTTTCATACAACAAAATCTATTTGTTCTGTATTATGTAAAACTTTTTTTACATTGATTTTTTTTTTTATTTTACTATTCAATTTTACTTTTGTTTACTTTAAAAATCAATTATATATAAAACGAAACCAATCAATTTAAATTTATATGATTTATACTTTTTGTACGAGTATTATTCAAAAATTTAAAGTTTACATAGGGTAATACGAATACAGATTACTTAATATTACTTATATTGAAATATTTAATACATATTTTAGTATTTTCTCTTGCATACTAAACGCAAAATTTTTAAAATGTCATATTATGTCGAATAACAATTCTTTGGTGATTTTAAATTATTTTACTCCTCTCAAGAGGGAAGCTATTTTCTATGAAATTGAAAAATTTGGTACGCCTATACCTAAACATGGCAACGCTCTCGTTTAAACGCACTCTGTTCATAACTAGGCATTTTCTCAAAGCAACCATGTCGCTCCTCATGGGCGCCGGGAATTTTTGCTTTCAGAAAGGTGCATCTGCCTCTACACATTATACTATTAACTGATGAGATATAGTTTATATATAGAATTTTTTTTAGCGTGGCCACCACGGGGTACGAGATGTTTAAGACAGATGAAGTGAATGATGCGACCTTGTTGAATACGCAAATTTGATGGCCCTAGCCATCCCGTTTTACCCAGCACATTTAGTAGTAGTAGTGTTTTTCCGTCGTGCTAACGTCGTAATATATTGAACAAAATGAGTATTAAGTGGTCAGAAAGCGTAATGTTAATATTTTTAAACCCGTATAATAAGCACGATTGTCTCTGGAATCATCGTTTAGATACGTACAAAAATAGAGATGCGCGTGAAAATGCTTTAAAATCGATGGTGAAAGAATTGGAAATTTCTGCATTAACCATTTCGGACGTCAAAAATAAAATAAAAAAAATCCGAACGATGTACAAAAAAGAGCACTCTTTGGTCCAAAAATCCAAAAAAAGTGGAATCGGCACGGAGGATATATATACGCCAAAACTGTTCTGGTACAAAAGAGCTGATGCATTTTTAAATGGTGTAACCAACACAAGAGACACGACATCAAATTTAGTAAGTACACTTTTTATTTTTTAACTTACATTAGCTTGTTATTATAATTATTTATCATCATATATCATATCCAGTTGCCACGGCACAGCACCTTCTCCCGAAAAATATTCTGCGTATTCATCACGCACAGTAGACGCTGATCTGGTCTAGTTACGACTCTCTAAATTAATTTGCAAATTAACTAAACCAAATAGTCTGTGTTCTCCAAGAACCTGGTATAGTGCACCGCGTATTAAGATCTTCAGTATCAAGGGAGCCAGTAGGTGTATATACTTCACTCGAACTCATTTTTAACCAGTTATGTAATGGTAATGCTGCTTTGACAATGCTGTCCACTGAAGTAATTGCAACGGCTATAGGTCGTTCAAAAACTCTGAATCTCGAAACCAAATTTCCGAATGCATTCTCAACTACGCGACGAGCTCTTGACAAGCGGTAATTGAAGATTTTTTATTTTGTCGATAAATTAGTACATCTCCCGAATTGTTTTAAAATATTTGTTCGTAAGGGGAAAGCAACATCAGCTACTATTACTCCATGTTTTGAAAAATTTAACCTATTACTGAAATCTTCCAATGCTGCATTCAAAGATGATTTTCCAAAAACGGCAGCATCATTTGCCCGTCCATTTGTACCCACGTCAAAATAGCGAAAACAATAGTTTGCATCTACTAATGCCATCAAAATTACGCTATATGAACCTTTGTAATTGAAATAATGTGATCCACTATGAGGGGCATTTCGAATAACGATATGCTTTCCGTCTATAGCACCACAACAGTTGGGAAAATTCCATCGGCGGTTGTATTCTTTTTGAATTGCCTTCCACTCGTCTCCACTTTGTGGCACCTATAACAAAAAAAAAGTAACCTATATTGCAAAAAATTGAAACATTGAAATTGCATATACGTTAGCAACGTATTAACATCAAAAAACATTTCTGATGATAAAAGTTTCTACAACAATACTACTTTCTACCTTGTGAAAACAAGTTTTCTTTATTTTTCAGAATTTAGTGCAAGGTGAAGGAACCGAAAGCGAAATGAGCGAAGATACACATGAAACCCCTCAGGATAGGGGATTTCCTGCATCTGCATCTATTACTACCATAAATGCCGATACTCAGGAAGAAATCATACATGTGGAAAACACCGAATCTGCCAATAGGTCTACTCCAAAACGATCAAAACCGACAAATATGTTTCGTGCTCCTCCGAGTCGCAAACGGAAAATTATTCACGATATAACCACAGCGATTGATAAACTTGATAAAGTAGTGCAAAGTAACAATAAAAATGAGACTGAAAACGAATTTGATATATTTGGTAAACATGTTGCTGTCCGGGTAAAACAGATGCCTCCTTACGACGCTATCATCTGTCAGGAACAAATTCAAACTGTATTAAGACAAAAACGATTGGAACTCATAATGAAACAGTCCCAGCATACTACTGCATCACCCATGTTTTCACATTCATCAAGTGCTACTCCTTCACCAACGTGTACAAACATGGATGGAGAACATTGGTCATCCTCGTTTTCAACTGATTACAACAACAAAGAACAACGCGAAGAAGATTCGGAGCAGCATACTTAGCATAGCTATAAATAATATTCTACAGTAAAAAATAAAATATTGTAAACCATCTTAAATTTAATACTTTTGTAAAACAAATTGTACTTACTTTAATAAACTGTTCTAAAGCTTCGTATATAGCTGCACAAACTTCCTTCAGAAAATTGGAAATGGTATTTTTAGGTACACGGTATATGGTAGCAAGCTAAATATCTTAATATTACTTGCAGCTTTAGTCTTGGTGAAATAGCTTGTCGCATCACTGTGTCACGTTTCTTTAAGCGGCATTGAACTTTCAATAGCAATTCTTCAAATTTTTCTTCCGACATTCTCAAATGATTTCTATATCCTTCACTATCCTCTATCGCTAGTTCCTTTAGCAATGTCTCCGAAGCTCCCAATCGGTTTCTTCTCAAGATCCACTGTCTCACCCAAAAACGACGCTTTCGACGATTGTTACTTGATAGAATTGTTAGCAGTTCTTCTTGTAACATAACTGTTATAGTATGCACCACTTCGCGCAACGCTACCTTCAAAGCCATTGTAAATACTGAAACGGTTCGATCGATTTCAGTTGAAACGTATGAACCAAAAGTGATTCAAATCGCATAGTTGGCCAACTAAAATTGATCAACAAAACTTGACTCGTGAGAACGCGCCTTTACATTGCCTCCCTCCTCCACAATTTAGTTGAAAAGCGACAGTGAAAGGGAGTGCACACGCGCCGCTCTGTGCCTAATGTAAAAAATATCAAACAAAATTTAGCTGAAATATTCTTTAGCGTTTTATAAAAGTCACCGTGCTTCATCAAGCTGACCTGTAAGTAATGCTTTTTATATATTTTCACATGAAAGGTTATGCCCTTTATACATGTTCAACATATTTTTGCACTCACAATTCTAAATTTGTTTTTAATAAATTATGGGTATCTATCCATACCAAAAAGTATAGTCGCCACAGTACAGGGTCCGGATGGTTGCCGAAAGAGGATAAATGCCTCTCTATGGTGACTTTGGTACAGATAGATGCTTTTTTATACGTTATGTTGGTATGTAACCTATGTTAATATTATTATTAAAAAATTACTATTATTACGTCAGTATAATATAATTAATCTTAACTACTCAAATATTTCTTTCAAGAATGCCAAGAAAATATATTCGAAAAGTGGGTGCACCTCTTCGGGAAACATGGACGGAGGAGTCACTGAGACAGGCTGCAGAAGCAGTCCAATCAAAGACAATGGGTTTGAGAGAAGCTGCTAAAAACTGTAATATGCCTCCTCGTACTTTAAAGAGACGTATAGAAAAAAAAAGATTTTAAAAAAGATGGTCTTGGTAAAGCACCAATTTTAGGTTATGAGAATGAGCGAAAATTAGTTTCACACATTCAAAAACTTGAAAAGACCGTCTTTCCTTGCACTCGGAAGAGATATCCGTAGAATGGCATACCAGATAGCAGGACGATTTCAAATTCAACACAAAAGGAGACAAAAATGGCAGGAAAGCAGTAGTTTCAAACGTTTTTTTCAAACGTTTTTAGAGAGAAATAAGAATTTAAAGGTCAAGCAAGAGAAGGAATGTCAAGAGCACGAGCATTAGGCTTCAGTAGAGCAAAAATAAAAGAATTTTTTGACTTATACCGTAAAGCTTTAGAATAAAATGAGCTTTTTGATAAACCTGATTATTTGGATGAAGTGGAGTCGCAAATGATCAAAAAGTCGTTTTTGTATTCAGTCAAAAAGGGGGAAACTGTGTCAATTGTGGCTTGCAATAACGCAGAAGGTAGATATCTGCCTCCTGTCTTTATTTCTAAAGGCGTTAATAAAAAGGCTGAATTCGTAGATGGTTTGCCACCAGGGTCCGATATTTATATGAACAAAAAAATCAGACTTATTTTTGAAGTGGCTCGCTGATCATTTTTATTCAAGAAAGCCAGAAGGAAAGGTGATTCTTTTACTAGACGGACATTCGTCCCATACATCTAATATTGAAATATGAGAAACAGCGGCTATATATGGAATAATACTGTTAGGTTTGCCCAGTCATTCAACACATGGTTTGCAAACCGTTGGACAGGTCTTTTTTCAAACCACTGAAAACTTACTTCTTCAATGAAGTACGAAGTTGGGTTTTACCAAACAAAGAAAAAAAAGTTACTAGATATCAAGCTGGCAAACTAATTGGTACTGCTTGGGGACGCGCCACTACTACTGCTAATGGCATAAATGGTTTTAGAGCTTGCGAAATATACCCATTTAATCCTGAAATTATTCCTGATGAATTTTTTGAAGTATCCGATATACCTACTAACACTACACAAACTGGAAATGAATGTTTAAGTACAACAATGGCTATCGATGTATTGACAACATCCTTTACAGCAAACCAAACACTAGCCACCAATGTATCGCCCCCAAAAGAAGTAACTCCTATAGCAAATGAAACAATAACCAATGGTATAGAAACCATCCCCGCAGCAGTAACAATTGACCCAATTCCATCCACGACCAAAGATATAACTCCATCAAAATTTTTGGTTAAAATTTCTCCTATCCCTGTAGTGGCTGAGGCAAAAAGCAAACGACAGAAAAGATCTGCTAAAATTTTAAACACTAGCAAAGAAATTGTGGATTTGAGAAATAAGAAACTTGAAAAACTAAGAAAAGACCAAGAGAAAGAGAACAGAAAAAGAAAACAAGAAGAAAGATCGACTGGTATAGAAAAAGCAAAGAGAAGGATTTTACAAAAGCGTACAAATACCACTTCATCTGACTCATCCAGCTGCAAACTCGAAAACTACTCCTTCTATTGATTGGATATAGTGCAATCTTGTAGGAAATGGCTCCATGAAGATTGTACAAACTGCGGGGATTATTGCACTGCATGTGTTGTAAACGAAGACTAAGGTTTTGACTAAAGTTGATTTATTCCAAAGATCATTAATAATATAACTTAAACTGATTTTTTTCCCAATTTTGGTACTAAAAATTGTTCATTATTAATTATTGATATAAAAATTGATTATTAAAATGATTCTTTAATGACAAAAACGTTTTTTTTTATTGATTAACTAAGCATAAAATATTATATTCTTAAGTAAAATAATAATATTTTCCTACTGGGCATCTATCCATTCATCCAAGAGCGTCTATCCCACCCTGGTCGGATAGATGCCCTTTTTGAGACCTCTACAATTTTTATGATCGCTGCGAAACTACTAATATTACGACAATTAAACTCAAGTATGATATATATAAGATCTACAGTATCTATACATACAATTTATAAAATATGATCAGTATCTCGGAATCTGGAAACGGATATCAAAATATGTGTCATCTATCCTAACTTTACCCTAAAAAATCTGCAGTGAAAACTTTTCCAATGGCAGGCCTTCGGGGATGAGTGTTTATCACAAAGGCAAGTCTACAGATGGCTCAAGGCGTCCCCTCGCCACAAGAAGGCTCGGATGAGAAAATCAAAGATCGAGATCATGCTCATTGTGTTTTTGACATCGGGGATCGTCCACCATGAGATTGTACCTCTATTGTACAGGCCAGACATCAGCAGCGATTGGAAACTTCACCATGACAACGCGCCAGCCCACACCGCTTTAGTCGTGAGCAGCTCCCGACGTGACTCCCACAGACTTCTTTTTGTTTCCCCGCTTGAAATCTCCCCTGAAAGAACATCATTTCAGAACAATTGTACTGTACTTATGTGTAGGTATACATATTATTATTTTATAACTTAATAAAGTAATAAATGAAACATGATAATTTTTTAAAAAATTTCAGTTTAAAAATGACTTTTTTGCATTTACATAAAAAAAGAAAAATGGAGAGTTTTTATGATCCCACTCTAAAAATTTAGAACCCCATAGATTTTTGAACGAGGGTTCCATTTTTCGCAGTTAAAAAAATGGCGGCACTCAATTTTGGCACTTAAAATGGTCAAAAAGATATCTAAAAGGTCAAAATGATAACTTTTTAAAAAGAATGGGAAATTTGCTAAAAAAATTTTTTTCATTTTTGCTTAATTTTCGTTCAACTCGAAGTTAAAAAACACGATTTTAGCAGATATCATGTTTTTGGGCATCTTTGAACTGCTGTACATCGAATCCATTAATATCTAAAAATTTAAAATTTTACACAAATACTAGGGAGGGTCTAAGGAAACATTCTCACAGAAAACATTAACAAGACCAAATAAGATTTTGGCGAAACGTCTGCAAAATTCCACTCGGAATATAACAAACGAACGGATGTCATCCAGGACCAGCAATTCTACATATTTCTCCATCCGTGAATCCTTACGACTTAACACCTCTACGGGGAGAACATTTTCCAGGCTAACAAAACCTACGAAAAGTTGATAGCAAAAAGATGCATCCTACTATGCGACCTGTTTTTCTTAACAACCTGCCGCATTCTGAAATTTCAGCCCAGCTTCACTAAACACACAAAACAAGAAGAATACAAGCCATACTTAACAAAGCCAGCTCTGCCCAAAAAACAAATAAAGCGAACACGACATCAAATCAGCGAAACAGAACAAAAACTCTATGAACTACACCTTAACCTCAGCAACAAAATCTGTCATATACTATGGCAACGTATAGAACTCCTAACACACTGGCGCACAAAAACCGACCGAAACATCACATCTGAAAAACATAACAAGAAATTACAGAAACTAAAAGCAAACTCTGCACAACATCAAAACCCAACTTCATCAACCAACCATCATACAGTAGTCAATATATCTAAACACAAACTTCAAGCAGCTGCAACAAGCGGCTTAAGCAAAGGCTTCAATTACGCCGTAGCAACAAAAAGAATCCCCATTGAAGAAAAGAAGAAAATTGCCAACGTCGAAACCAGCCTAACGTCTCTGGACGAACAATCAGCCGAACAAATACGTCAAGATGTCACAAGAATACTGAAATCCTCAAAACCGCCCAAACCAAACTTAACAATAGAAGAATCTCAAGCCCTCAAGAACCTAACAAAAAATTACCATAGTACCCGCTGACAAAGGAAACGCAACAGTCGTCATGGATACCAAGGAATATAAAAATAAAACCAAAATCATCCTCGAAGACCCCAGTTACAAACACCCTACAACATACTTAGAAAAAAACGACAAAATGTAAAATCAAGGAATCACCCACTGACGAAGAAACCAAAAAGAAGATCACCCTCAGAGAAAAATTAAGTAGATGTCCAAAATTCTACGGGCTCCCCAAAATTCACAAAGAAGGTGCCCTACTACGGCCAATAGTCAGGGTTGTCAATTCTCCACTACAAAAGCTTGAAAAGTACCTATCAGGCATACTGCAACCTATATCTAAGAAAGCCGAGTCATACGTAAGAATTTTTAAACACTTCACGCAGATCCTAGACTCCCTCACCATAAGCCCAAATGACATCATTGCCAGCTTCGACGTAAAATCCCTCTATCCCAGTTTACTAATAGGCGAGGCCTTACAACAAACAGAACAGAACGAAGACGTCCCGCATATAATTAATCTATCAAGACATTGTCTGAACAACGCCTACTTCATGTATGATAAACAAATATTCCGCCAAATAGAAAGATCAGCTATGGGATCGTCACTATCACCAGTAGTAGCCAATCTGTTTATGATCTACTTTGAGAAGAAAACAATAGAGATTGCGACTCAAAAACCAAAGAGATGGATCCGATACGTAGATGACCTGTTTGTCGTATGGCCCTTCGGCAAAGACCAACCCTTCTACTTTTTGGACCACCTTAATTCTATTCGTAACAGAATCCAATACACACGTAACCAGATGCCTTTTCTAGACGTACTCATCACCAAGAACAAAGCCGAACGCTTGCAACACACAGTACACAGAAAACTAACCCACACAAATAGATACTTAAATGCCCAATCACACCACCATCCGTCACAATTACAAGCCGTGACAAACACATTAGTCTCCAGATTCATCCGTCTTACAGAGGACGCCAACAAAACAGAAGAACTGAACAAAATCAGTACAACCCCAAAAATAAAACGGTTAATAAACGCCATGCGATAAACAAAGTCATAAAGAAACAGCAAGACCCGCTGAAACTTCAAATAAAAGGACAAAAACTGTCCTACCATATATTAAAGGAACCACCGACAGAATAGGACGCCTTCTGCGAAAAAAAAAATCTCAACCGCATACAAACCTCAGCGAAAAATAAGATCCGTTATACGAAATCCCAAAGACAAGATTCCACTAGAAAATCAAGGCATATACAACGTCCCATGCCGCAGCTGAAACAAAATATATATGTTTGGACAAACGAACAGAAAAATTTCGGCCAAGCTAGACGAACACAGATTAACTATTAGGAATAAACAAACCACATCCGCCGTATTTCAACACGAACATCAAACAAGCCACAAAATAGGCTTCAGCAACTTAAACTAATCGTAGATCCCGAGTTGCGGTCCGCCTAATGGCCTTTAGAAGGTTGTAAATATTTTGACTTACCTTTCATGGGAGTTGCGGTAATCGACAAATTGGCAGGTAGGTAGGGTTAAATTATCAAATATTATTAATTCTTAAATATTATTACATTAAATTAGGGTTAACCTAAATTAGATAAAAGTATAAAACGTAAGTCAACATGGTCTTATTACAGAGATGTGCTGTGTCTGCATAAACAAGAACTGCACCGCCGAAGTTTATACCATTGGACCAGGCGACATATTTTCACGACAAACTGTCAATCATCATCCACACGATAATGAACAAGTACTGAATCGCCAAAAAATTAACAACACACTGAAGAAGAGAGCCAACGAGGAACATTACAACGAAAGACCAAGAAAGATGATTCGCCGGGAGGTGGCTACAGATCCAAAGGTGCTGAACACTTTCACCGACTCCGATATAATAAGAATAGGTAAGAATTTAAACCGAGCCAGACTATAGTGCTATCCAAAGTTGTCAAAGTCCCGAAGGAAGTTCATGAATATCTCAGTTCAATCTTGGTCGAAACCCCAGGCATGAAGATTTCCTGATGTTTAATGTCAGTTCTCTCTCGACGTCGGTCTGGTAAGGTTCGTGAAAGTCGTAAAAGTGAAGCCCGGTGGAAAGGCCGGGCCCCCCCTAGTGTGTCCACGGTGCTATTAAAGGATTAAAACCCTAATTACGATTAACTATAATTAGGACTTTCCAGCACTATAATAGGAATTTCCAGCATTAAAAGACTTTAGTGTTTTCTAAAAACACGCAGAAAAAATGGATACCAACGAAGTACTAAACCAATTCAAGGATACAATCCAATTTCTAAAAGAGGGCGCTGCCAGAAAGCAGGCACAATACCAAGGAACCTTAGGCTGTCAAGAGAGGAATCAGCCAAGAAAGACGCCATAAACGAGAAGTTGCTAATGGAAATTAGCGACTTAAAGAAACAGCTAGCCAAACTAATTGAGACCAACTCAGAGAAAGGCAACTCAGCAGAGGATGTGAAATCTCAAAACGAAGAAGAAATAACAACAGAGAACGAAACCATCCCCGACTCCGACAGTCAGATGGATATAGATCTGGGATTCAAGCGCCCAAAAAACAGGCGCGAAAAAAGAAAGACGATATTCAACCAGTCTTCAGACGAGGAGTCTGACTCCAAAAGGTGAACCCAAAACCAGGATAAACAGGGTAAGTCATGCTATTTATCCGATTTTCCCCCCTTATCCCCCTCTAAAGTGAAAACCCCCACGGCGGTTTCTAGCCCAGCTCCCGGCTACCCAAACACCCGCAGCGACTCCAGCTGCTGAGCCGCTCCGCTCCCAAAAAACCCCAGCCACACGTTCGGCGAGAATCCCGCCCATTGTCATTCGTGACAAGAAGCGTTATAATGCTATTACTTCAGCTTTCAATGAACGCAAACTTAACTACGGGCGCGGTCTCACCGTGCCCGAAGGCATCAGAATCCACCCACCCACAATTGACTTCCGTGAAATAACCCGATTCCTGGATAACAAAAAGGAACCCTACCACACATACGCTCTCGAAGAAGAGAAGCTTAATAGAATTTTAATCCATGGCATCAACGAAGGTGCCACCATTGAAGACGTCGCCAATGATTTAAATCGTCTAGGTCATTTCCCTAAAAGAGTTATTCGTTGGTTTCATAAGTCCGGCGATCCAATGGCTATAGTTCTAGCCTTAATACCAAAAGACGATAAAAAGATTTTCTCTTTGAATTATCTATGCCATGTAGGAGTCAAAGTAGAAACTCAACGTAACCAAGGCAGAAGCACGCGGTGCGTTAACTGCCAACTTCACGGGCACTCTGCCCTCAGATGTAGAGCCCCCCCCAAGTGCGTCAAATGTGGTCAAGGACATCAGTCCTCCACATGCACAAAAACCAGAGAAGGCCAGCCACATGTTCAAACTTCATTCATCCATCTTCCTATGGTAGATGCCCCATAAATCCAAAGCACCAAAAGTCTAACGTTTCTCCCAAAAGTCAATTCACCTGGGGCAAGCAGGACAATTCAAAACTTGCCGCCTCCACGTCCCAAGAGCCCATAGTCACCCAACAGGTCACCACTTTCAACGCTGCACTTCAGCAGCTTTTCAAACAATTGGCTCAGATTTAAAGCCAATACCCAGCCGTCTTGAATCTTGTCAATCCTCCAAACCCATAAATGGTCCCACGCCCAAATAAAATTAGTCCGCGATCTCTGCAGGTTCTAACTTGGAACGCAAACGGCATCGCCAACAAGAAACACGAGCTCCAACACTTCCTGCAGGAGCATAATATCGATATAGCCCTAATTCAGAAATCATTCCTGAAACCCTGCCACCGCTTTAAAATCCCCAATTACATAGTCTACAGGGATGACAAAATCAGGGCTCCCTTATGAGGGACCATGATTCTAGTCAAACAATCTCTAAACCATCATCAACCTTCACCTCTCAGGTTAACTCAAACCGAAGCCACTACTATAGCCGTCTCCATGGCAAATAATAGCTTAATTCAGTTCTCGTCCGTCTATTAACAAGGCGGAAGCAATCATCCGATTGACCCCGTAGACTATCGAACCCTTTTCGGCCCAAATAATCAGAAGGCGGTCCTGGGCGGCGATTTCAACGCAAAAAACATTCACTGGGGAAATCTAGTTACGAACGAAAACGGCCGCGATATCGCAGTCATCCAGGACCAACTCCTTTTTAACATTATCACTCCAGACGAGCCAAACTTCATAGGCCATGGAAGGCCTGACTTTCTTGACATTTTCCTGGTCAGAAACGTCGTCCTCCACCATAACATCACTGTTCTTCATGAGCTCTCCTCAGACCATTTACCAGTCATTCTTACTCTGGGCGACCCGGCCGACCGGATTAATGATACTGTCACTTCCAGCATCACAGACTGGGAGCACTTCCAACGGCTCCTAGCAGACACCACTCCCATTCCTGCCATCACCACCACAAGGGACCTGGACAACGCTGTATATAAATTGACAGCAGACATGACTGCCCTAGCCCAGGCCACTGTCACCAGGGTCGAACCCGCCGGACTTATATAAAATCTCCCCCCCCCCTATATCAAAGAGCAGATCAGGGATAAAAACCGCCTACTCAGGAAAGCCATTCGTACTGGCGATGCCAATCTCAAAAGACTCGCAAATCGTGCCACTGCTCAAGTTAGACAAACCCTGTTTGAGTACCATAACAGCAGATGGGACTCCAAGCTAGAAACCCTCAATACCCAAGAAAATTCTCTTTGGAAAATGGCCCGTGCTCTTTCAAATGACTCCCCACCTTCAATGCCCACAATCTCTCATGCTGGAACCACTGCTGTGACCCCTCAACAAAAAGCAGATCTTTTTGCAGAAATGTTGGAAGATCAGTTTCGCCCCCAATCCTCACGCCCGCCCAAATCCCGCCCGAGATCAAAGGGTGGCTTCCACAATCCAGATTTTCAAGCAGGTCCAACCTCCACTCAACACTCATTTCACCACCCCCTCCGCCACCCAGATCATCATCAACTCATATTCGATTCGTAAAGCCCCAGGGCACGACAAGATCACCGTCAAAGCCCTGAAAAAACTTCCTAAAAAACAAGTCATAGAAACCACAAATATAATCAACGGAATCCTGAGACTCAGTTACTTCCCACTCTTCTGGAAGAAAGCTGAGATTATCCTAATCAAGAAACCAGGCACCCCTTCTCACGAACCTAATAACTATCGGCCAATTAGCTTACTTCCCTGTCTAGGCAAAGTGGCCGAAAAAGTTATCCACGAAATCCTCCGAGCCAAAATATCAGAACTCAGAATCAACCCAAATAAACAGTTCGGTTTTCGCTCCTCTCATGGCCCTGTTCATCACACCACTGCCCTTTCCCAAAATATCGTCAACAGCTTCAATCGAAAACACAACGTCGAAGCAGTCTTCCTCGACGTTTCCAAAGCCTTCGACCGAGTTTGAACTGCTATTGTTGTTCAAAGTACAAACTACTACGATGACAATAATTCTTGTATTTATTGAGAACAAATCTCACAGAAACATTGCAAATTTGTCAAGAAAAAAACAAAGTAGCATATGTATTAATTGCAGATTATAAGGATGAAATTGCAAATTTTAAACTTAATTTGACTGATCTGAGACATGAAATCCATCAATTATATAACGATTTGTCAAAAGGATGAAAGACTGTTTAGAACGAGAAGAAGTAGTTTTGGAAAATAAATATCGAATTGTCAACATGTAGAAAAAATAACAGAAAATTAAGAGGAGAAAGGACTATTTAATAGTCGAAGAACAAGTGTCTAACATCAGTATCATAGAGATCTGATTTATAGAAACAACACAACATCCCTTTGGAATAAGTTGCCCAGCGCTGTGTTTCCCACCTAGTACAATTTACAGCGATTCAAGAATAACGTGAATCGCTTTTTTTTTTTTCCGCACTCGTGCCGCTCCTGGAGCGCTTTAGGGACTTCCCTGCAGCACGTGAGCTAGACCCATAAAAAAAAAAAAAAATTTAGTTATTTATGTAGTAGTTGTTGGAGAGAAACAAAAAGTATCTCATATCCAACTCGTCTTCTTCCACCTCGAATTAGAAAAAGGGGTTTTTTTACAAGTGTGCACGTATGACTATAGGGTTTCTCCTAGAGCAATAATTTCATCAGTATCCTAGAGATATTCGTAGAAATAACAGTAACGTTGTGTCAAACATGAATTATACTTATTTATGTAGTGGTTGTTGGAGAGAAACAAATTTAATCATTAGACGTAATAATTCTGTTCGACAACTTCAACCTCGACAAAGACTACAGGATTATTGTTACAGGTGTGAACGTACGACTGTTTGGTATCTTATCGAGGAATAAATAATTAAAAGAAAACAATACTACTTATTTGGAGAAGATTTTTAGTATGTAATTAAATATTATTTCAAGTGTTTGTATTTTACTTAAATAATTGTAGCCAGTCATAAAAGAATAAAACAAGATGTTTAAGTAATAACATGTTTTTATTGTTTAATCCAAATTATAGCAAACCTTTCTTATGGACATTTAATTTCGAAATTTTATCAAAGAACTAAAATACTAATGTGTGTAAAAATAAAACAACTAGTAATTATAATGTATATTTATTATTAAATATATATGTTTTTTAAGCCGGGATATATTTTGCAAACCCTCTAAAAATGTTTGTTCTTCATCTGCACTCGATGCCTCTACTTGTGGATATTTAACAGGTAAAATTCAAGTAATTTCTTCTAATTTCGGTCGGTAATCTGGTTATTAATTAATCGAATATTATTCACACCACGTCTGTGAAAGAAATAAAGGATATTTTATAAGAAAATTCTAATTATAATATTTTTCTCTCAATTAACATAATTAACTAGTTACTTAACACCAGAATATACTAATTCCTTTAAACTCTATCTGAAAAGTAAAAAATTAATAAGTAACATATGTATGGCTCAATTTCTTACAATAAGCTTTCAAAACAGGACTCTTTTTATTTTTTGTAAACATTTAAAACACTGTTGAGTCCTTTTTTTTGTTTAAAGAGTTATTGTTATAATGATTAAATGTTGATAGATTGTAATCGAGTTCATTTTTCACTCTCTTCCAATAGGAATGTATAACGGAATCATACAATTCCGCTAAATGGAAACGACGTTGCATTTCGCGCCATTCCCAGTCGTACATGGGTTGGCTTTGGTACATAAGAAAAACCTCCTCCATGAAATTGGTAGCAAGTTCTTTTTTCAGTTCTTCTTCAATTTCTTTCAATTGTTCATCTGATGGAATTTCGACATCGATGAGTTGCTAGAAGTAAATTCGGGAATCAGGAATTTTCTCATGACAGTCCGGTGTGGATATTTCAGTAGTAGTAGTAGTAGTAACTACCATACCATGAATCGTTAAGGAATTTGGGCAAAAACAGAAAAATATTTTACATTGTTTGCAAAATTGGCTACCATTTCGATGAAGACGATTATATGCAGTTGGCATTAAGGTAATAAATTGATTTTCTCTTTTAAAATGATCATGATACTGAGTCTGAAAAAATTTATATTAATATTGCTTTGATATATTACATCTGTTGAGTTCAGACCAGAGCATCATATAGGGAAACGGCCAAACCGAATAGGCAGCAAAATAGATTACTTCTTAAAAGGAAGAATAAGAATAATCATTATAACCCCAGTGTACAGTGTCTGTGTAAATATGATTAACGATTCGCTTGTCGTCATAGGGACCTAAAGCTTTTTTAAGTTGTTCGACTGTATAGACGTTATTATTCTCATTATGTATAAAATTTTCAGTTACTCCAATTTTTGTGTTGTTAAATAAACATTGATAATAATCTTAGAATGAAATTAATTTTAGAGCTGAGAATTGAATACCTTTGGCTTTTTTGACTATTCCAACATTTGAGACAATATTTGAGTTGTGTTTATCAATAAAATTATTGTTATTATTGTTGCTATTAAGAACTTTAAAAGTATACATTTTAGAAAGTAATCCAATAAACTCAGTCATGATTTTTCCATTAATTTCATCCTTCATTAGACCATAGATTTTTTTATTTTTAAGGTAAGGTATATTATAGATATTATTTTCAGGATAGTCAGAAGTATCAAACATGTCGATATCTTCTTTAATATGTGCATAAATATCATCTAAGGTGAACTGGTATATAAAACTATCTATGTCTGTATATAACAGTTTTGCGTTAGAACCAAGTTTTTGTTTGATATAATTGTAATGAAATTTATATAAAACAGTTTTTGATATGTCTAGAATTGACATACCAATATAAATAGGTTTATTGAATTTTACATTTAATCTTTGCATTTCAATTCGAACCATGTCTTTGCCAAAAACTTCACAACTATGAAAATTGGGCTGAGAAATATGTACCATATCGTCCTGACCATTTGTTCATCAATTTAACATCTCTATATTTCCGGACGTTTTCAATCGTTTTACCGTATGGAGCAAGATTCATTCATTTAAAAATATTTTTGTCAAAATCATTTTTACTTAATTTATGAAGATCAGTATTTAAATCAATATATTTTTTAACCATGAAGATCGCTTGAATTTTAAACATCTGTGAAATTTTGTAACTTTCAAACCCAATTGAATAGCTTGTTGTAGAGCTAGATAGTGAATAACATTTTTTATTTCGAGTATTTCCGACTTGTTTGCCTACTAAGCGACTTAAATTCTTAATATATGCAAAATGGAATACTGTGTTATTGTTAGAATAGTTAATTTCAAAGGAATCATCATCATCATCATCAAGAGTAAAAACACAAAAATTTAGGTTTATAATGTATCACCTGGTATACTTATTGTAACAATTAAACACTTTAACTGATGACCACACTAAATCAAATAGTTGTATTTATACTTTGTTTAAAAATGTTTCTAGTTGTTTTGAGAAACAGTATATGTTGATGCGACGTGACTTTAAAAAGAACTATCTGCTGAGTTGTTATGTTGAAAACATGTTTTTAATAACAAATATCTCGTGATTGGAAAATTATTGTCTCTTTTTCCAAAAAGCTGCTGATTTTGATAACACACACAAATATCTGGTGACTGGAAAATTTGGCTGATGCAATCTTATTAAGGGTACCAATATATTTTGATTTTATTTCAAGAATATGTTTTCGTTGTCGACTATATGTTCACGCGCGTAGATGCAACATGACTGAGATCTGACGAAACAGTTTTAACTAGTATATAAACTCGACTGCAATTTGTTTTTTGGTATCACTATTACTACAACAATAGAGTGAATAAAGTGTTGGTTTACATTATGGCTAATACTCCATGCACGATTGTACTCTTCTCCGAGGGACCCCATCAATTTTCCACTTCACTACGCTAAGGTGGTGATTAAAGGACTGTTTCAGTAAGTTTTTTTTTTGTTTAATTTATTTCGGTTTTATTTGCTAAACTCAGAGAATTTTTTTTTTCAGTGAGTTTTATTTATTGTCTAGTTTCTTTGCAGATATGGCGTTAAATCCACTAAATCCAGGGGTGACAAAGTTTACGTACACCTGTCCTATTACCCTAGAGGTCTCAAATTGAAACAAAAACTGGGCAACTTACCGTTGCGCTACGTGCGTACGAAAATTAATAATGAGGAATACTTCAAGATTCTGGAGAAAATGGTAAAGAGGTACAAATTCAACCTCCTCCATGAAGAAGAGGCTGATATACCTCCCTCCGTAGTGATGAAGAAACCTTCCATAACCTACCAAGAGGAAGGAACAGTCGCCGCCTCATCTCCACCAAGAAAGAAGAACGCAAAGTTAACTGTTGAGGAAGTATATTCTGACTCGTCAAGTGATGATGATGATGATTACAACGACAAAAACAAGGAGGAATAGGAGGAGAAGGATCCCTTATCGCTCCCCAGTACTAGTGGTAGTAAGAGCAAATAGGTGGTGTATATTTTTTTTTGTAAATAGCACAAATAGTAAATATATAGAGCAGGGGTGGGCAACCTATGGCACGCGTGTCATCTCTGGCACGCCAAGCAATTCTGAATGGCACGCGTACCTATTCAAAGTTTACACATTAATTCTGTAATCTGTGACATGTTCCGAAATAAGTAAATAATCGGAGACAGTATTACTTTAACGATACAAACAAAAACGATATATTATATAGGTCACAGAAACAGAAGGTAGACGTTCGATCATTTCAAACTTCATGGACAACAGAGTACGGTTTTGTACAGCAAAACGATCGGGCCATTTGTGTCCTATGTCGGGAAAGCGTAGTTTTCCGGACATCTAGTGTTCAACGACATTTCCAGATAAAACATGAATCGTCATTTAAAGATAACGCTGATAAAAGGGAGGCAATACAAAGAGCAAGTAAACAATACGAGAAACAGTCAACATTCTTTAGCAAAGTTTTCCAAGGAAAAAATCAGGTAACTAAATGCAGTTTCAAAATTGCACAATCGTTGGTACAAAAGGGTAGGCCGTTTACTGACGGAGAATTTATGAAGCAAACGTTTTTGAGTACTGGCGAGATTTTATTCGACGACTTGCCAATAAGGATACAATATTGGCCAGGATTAGGGATATACCGTCATCAGCGCGGACCATCGAGAGACGAATTACCGAAATGACACAAAATGTCCAAAAACAGCAGAGAGACGCTATCAAACGGAGTTTTGTATTTAGTGTAGCATTGGATGAAAGTGTCGATATTAATGACATTGCCCGTCTGGCAATCGTTGCGCGATACTTCGATGATGGCAGTGTGTATGAAGAGCTGATTTGTCTGCTCCCATTGCAGGGAACTACAAGAGGAAAGGATATATTTTCAGAATTTGTTAAACATTTTGAAAGGCGGAACATAGAGTTAAATAAAATTTTTTGCGTAACGACAGATGGCGCTCCTGCTATAATTGGGAGACATAAAGGATTTGTTTCCCCTTCTTATTGACCGCATGGGTCGATCAGTTTTGAATTTTCATTGCATAATTCACCAAGATAGTTTGTGCGCTAAAATCTCCGCTGGAAGTTTAAAATCCGTGATGGATAGGGTGGTTAAAATAGTTAACTACATTGTCGGTCGTTCTTCACTGATCCATAGACAATTTAAGGCGTTTCTGCAGGAATTAGAAAGTGCATATTAAGATATACCATTGCACAATAATGTGCGTGGTAAAGTGCTCTCTAGATTTGTGCAATGTCTGGGCGAAATTAAATCGTTCTTGTTAGAAAAAAATCAAGTGAGTAGTATAGGTAACGCGCTTCTGGGACCACCTCGATGGCCACTTTTTACCCGTCCTTGAGCACTAGCTGAAGAAGTGATTTCAGGAGCTTTCGGTCGTTTGGCTGAAATCTTCTGGAAGTTGTGTCAAAGAAGGTCGTTCTTGGTCCGCATACGTGAATTAGTTACGTTTTTTCTTCAGTGGCGTCCCTGAAAATTTCCTGAAAATCTACAAGAAGTGCTGAAAGCCGAAGAAGTGTCGTCAATGACGTCACAGTCCAGTGGCTGTTGATCAGTGCCCTTTTGGCAGTGAAAGACCTTGAGCATTGAATTTGCTTTAATATTGGTATATATGTGTGTTAAATGTTGTGTATAAAATGAAATG
Organism: Pachyrhynchus sulphureomaculatus; assembly: GCA_019049505.1. Lineage (NCBI taxonomy): Eukaryota > Metazoa > Arthropoda > Insecta > Coleoptera > Curculionidae > Pachyrhynchus > Pachyrhynchus sulphureomaculatus. The sequence continues at coordinate 162,690,716 of CM032447.1, read as the reverse complement.
AGTTAAAAAAAGTGTAGTCCGTAGTAGGATTAGAACCTGCATATGTTGTGTGGAGAAGTGCAAAACTGGGGCCTTAACCTACTTAGTCAAATAGGATTCGTAAGAGAGAATGTAATAATTGGGATGACATAAAAAAGGAATGCTGAAAAGTCTGCAAGAAGAGTTGAAATTCGTACAAGAAGTGGTCGTCAATGAGCTAATATGTTCAGTGGCTGTTGAACAGTGCCTTTTTGTCAGGCTTAGATGTTGAAAAATGTCTTTCTAGAGGCAGAATCGGTGTAAATAGGTGTAAAATAGGTGTAAATAGGTTTGAATAGATGTCTTAAGAGCTTGCAAGAAGTGGTCGTCAATGACGTAATTTGTCCAGTAGATGTGGAAACAGGATATCTTAACTTCATTAAAACTTTAATAAACTTCTGTTAGAGGAGAAGTTGTGTGGAGGCTCGTTGGGTAAAGGTGAAGCTTTAGGTAATATATATGTGTAAAATGTGTGCAAAAAGACCTTACTAGGTTGTATTTTAGGTGTTAAAATTGGTAAATGTTCCCCTATAATGTTGTTTGGCGTCTAAAAGTCGGTAAAAAGCTGTAAAAAGTAAACAAGTGGAGCCGTAAGTCTGTAAAATAGTGAGAGATAGGGCAAAATGTAAACAAAATGTATGAATAATGTGTGATTCATGGTACTTTTTGTAAGTAAAATTGAGTAAACAAGTGGCTCGTTAGGCCATCAAAATAGATAAGAAAGGTCAAAAATAGTTGATAAGAGATGAGTGAATGTATGTGAGAATGTAAGAAATAGCAAAAACTTGTATTAATAGGAAAATTCCATGCAAATAATTGAAAGAGCAATAAATTTATTTGGTTGTGGGAAAGTTAAATGTAAACGCAAAGGTTGTTGTTTGTCCTCAAGTTATGATATGAAATGAGCTTAAGTTATTCTAGTTGGACCTCGTTGAAATTTTGTGAACTCGTTGGAGATTTTGTTAGAAAGCAAAAGTTAAACACATATTTGTCAAGAATATAGTAAAATAAGTATGAAATGAGCTAAAATGAGTCTATTTGGAGTTTGTCGGAATGTTTTTTTGAATTCGTTGTCTTGTAATAATAGTAAAATTTTAAATTAGCCTAGCCTTTTACCGTATGTGGGAACGTTAAATGTAAAAGTAAAAGTTGTTGTTTGTTTTTCAAAAAGTTAGTTTTGTTGAACGCTTAGTTTGGTCTCGTTGTATTGTAAATCTTTAGTAAAATATATATGTAGAGAGAGATGAGCCTAGCCTAGCCTAGCCTGGACTCGTTGTTATTATTATGAGAGAAGAATAAAACATACAAGTATGAGCACACAGATTTAATAAATATATTAATACCAATGAACAAACAAAAGAGCCTCATCTAATTTGATTAAAAATCTTTACAACTATTCTTATATACCTTAAAAAGGAGAAAATTTGAAAAACTACTTACTAAAATACTTAAAAGTACAAAATATCTATAAAACAATAAAACTAACTAAAATCTTAAGATGTAAATAATATTTTGCCTGGTACAAAATGATATAAAAAACCATTTGTTATAAAATTAAATGAGAGTTCAGTAAAAACAGATAAGAAAGGTTAAAATTAGTTGATAATAAGTAGATTCGAATATATTGATTCCAATAAATTTACTCTACTAAAAAGCAAACAGGAAAAATTGAAAACTATGAATTGTTATTGACTTACTTAAATACTTAAAATATAAAATCTCTATAAAACAATAAAACTAATTAAAATCTTAAGATGTAAATAATATGTTGCCTGGTACGAAATGATACCAACAAAAACCAGTTGTTAAAATGAGAGAGTTCAACAAATTTGATAAGAAAGATCAAATATTTGTCGATAAGAGGATGTAAAATGTATTGGATAAAGGACAAATTGCAATGTTATGCTTTACTAATAACTATATATTTGATTAGAAATATTAAATAAATGCGAGAGAGTTCAACAAAAACAGATAAGAAAGGTTAAAATTAGTTGATAAGAAGTGGATTCGAATACATTGAGAATGCAAAATAATTGAAAGACCAATAAATTTACGATATTTCGTTGTAGTTAAATGTAAACACGTAAAAGTTGTTTTGTTTGTTTTCAAGTTACTACTATCACTACTTAGTAATTTTGATATTTGTATAAATCAAAATTTGTTTCCAAAAGAACAAAAATTTGACTAATAATAATAAACTAAGAAATATAATATGACTACTAAATAGGAATCCAAAACTTTGGAACTGCTGTTGTTGCTACTGTTGTTGGTAGAAGACATTTAGTTAAATAGAGAGAGAGAGTTCTTTATTTCCAACAATTTCGATAATTATATAGTAGTTTTACATTAGATAATGCACAATGACATGGATTAATATCCTTATGAAAATAACATTCTGGAATCATTTTAAATTGATTTAATTTAGGTTCTTGTTCAATGGGAAAGTTGTGTATATAGTCCTCATTTAAGAATTTCTTTAAAATATTCACTTTTGCATTTCCTTTGACGTAAATTCGATATGGAGTTTGATAAATTTTCAATACATCTTGTAAAATGTGTTCGATATCGTTTATTTCAACAAATCCATTTTCCCAATATAAACCATGATATGTTTCTGACCAATCAATCAGTTTTTGATCTTTAGCATTAGATATCATAGTTCTTGAGAATGGTGGTTTAAATAAATAATTTGCACAACGATGACCATCATAAATTGCCAACTCTTTGATTACATATCCAAAAGAGCAATTATATCCTTGAATGTCAATAAACACATCTGATTCAATCATATTGAATGACTACTGATATTTTTTTTTTGTTCAAGTTAAACGTTTGAACTGATGACTATATTAAATAAATCGTTCTATTTATGTTTTAAACTTTATAGATTTGTCTTACTTAATTAGTTTTGATTTATTGCAAAAACAAAAATAGTCAATTAGTCTATAAAAATATAATGATACGAGATAAATCTCGAAAAACATGTTTTTAATAACAAATAGACTGGAAATTTTGCATGATGCAAGTTTATTAGATAAAATTTTCCAAATTAAAACTGTTTCGTTGCATTTATACTGATAAACATGTGTAATTAGTATATATTTCTAAATAAATCAAAGGCGATTAATAGCTACGAGATAAATCTCGAAAAAACATGTTTTTAATAACAAATAGACTGGAAATTTTGCATGATGCAAGTTTATTAGATAAAATTTTTCCAAATTAAAACTGTTTTGTTGCATTTATACTGATAAACATGTGTAATTAGTATATATTTCTAAATAAATCAAAGGCGATTAATAGCTACGAGATAAATCTCGAAAAACATGTTTTTAATAACAAATAGGCTGGAAATTTTGCATGATGCACGTTTATTAGATAAAATTTTCCAAATTAAACTATTTTGTTGCATTTATACTGATAAACATGTGTAATTAATATATATTTCTAAATAAATGCATATCAGATGATTTGTATTTAATATATAAACACATACAAGTCTTATGTCGAGTCAATTACAATTTTTGTTTGTTGTGTAAAGATTCTATTTAGTTTGAACGAAATGATCTTTTTCGCAGTCGACTTAATAGATGAGGATATGTCATTAGACATGTTGTATGTGTTACCAAAAGAGTTATTCAAGTGAGTTTACTATTCATCTTTCTAAAATTTTACTTGGTTCTTGTCTAACATATTATTATTATTGATTTTCAGAGATATTTTGTTTGAAATAAGAAGAGGACAGAACACGATTCATGTGTGTTTGGAGGAGGAACCGACACGAGAAGAATGGGAGGAATTTTACAAGTTACCTGTGAAATTTGTTTTTTTATGATGTAATTCTTAGGCAGTCTCTTAAATAATACAAATATCTTATAAACATTGCTTTATTCTATAATCAAATTATTCCTATGTTAAACTTTACATACTAATAGATAAATCTTAAAAACCAATAATAGATAAATATATATTTCTAAAAAATTAAATGCATATCGGATGATTAATAGCCTGTATTTAATATATAAACATACACAAGTCTTATGTCGAGTCAATTACAATTAGAGAAGAAGGGCAAGTTGATATTGATTCTCAAGAATTGTTCAAGAGAAAATTATACCATTTTCTATAAAAAGCAGAAGAGGAAAGTCTGATCAAAGTAGCAGTTTTTCGAGAAAAATAACCTTTTGTTTGTTGTGTAGAGAAGGAACCGACACAAAAAGTATGGGATGAAATTGCGAGGTTTCCTGTGAAATTTGTTTTTTATGATGTAATTCTTAGGTAGTCTCTTAAATAATACAAATATCTTATAAACATTGCTTTATTTTATAATCAAATTATTCCTATGTTAAACTTTATATACTAATAGATAAATCTTAAAAACTAATAATAGATAAATATATATTTCTAAAAAATTTAAATGCGTATCGGATAATTAATAGCCTGTATTTAATATATAAACATACACAAGTCTTATGTCGAGTCAATTACAATTAGAGAAGAAGGGCAAGTTGATATTGATATTCAAGAATTATTCAAGAGAAAATTATACCATTTTCTATAAAAAGCAGAAGAGGAAAGTCTGATCAAAGTAGCAGTTTTTTGAGAAAAAGAACCTTTTGTTTGTTGTGTAAAGATTCGTTTCTAGTTAGTTTGAAAGCAAGAATATGATCTTTTTAATATTTGAATCTGAAGATTTGAATGCCTTATCGACAAATATATTATTACTCCAAGAGTTATTCAAGTGAGTATGAATAGTAAAATTCATAGATCATCTTACTATCAATATTATAATTATTATTTATTTTCGGAGATATTTTGTTGGAAATAAAAAGGGAAAGGAGACGTATTCATGTGTGTTTGAAGAAGAAACCGACACAAAAAGTATGGGATGAAATTGCGAGGCTTCCTGTGAAAAAAGTTTTTTGTCTGAATATGATGTAGTCTTTAATAAAATCCAAAAAACCTTATAAACATTGTTTTATTTTATAACCCAATTATTCCTAGGTTAAACTTTATATACTAATAGATAAATCTTAAAAACTAATAATAGATAAATCTAATTTTGTACTACAATAGGTAAAAAAAGACTCTTAGAGGTACAACAACAAACATATAGGTAAATAATTTATTCAGAATCGGAAGAATCTGAATAGACTAAATTTTTAAAACATTGATTAAATTCGGCAATGTCAATATCTATTTGCGGTTGTGCACAATTTTGTCGCCCACCCCAAAAATTGAGCAGCGGGAATCTTATATTTTCCCGAAGAACCAAAATTGTTGGATTTTCTGATAAAACTCCTCTTCAGACTTGTAGTATTTCTTTCGATCGATGCATTTACCAAAAGACATATAAGTAATTGAGCAATTTTTCTATACTTTTCCAATAAGATATTTTCATCCGATATAAAATAAATAATTAGAGGTCCGTTATAGGTTGCATCTACGATACCTGTTCGTATAGTTCCTATAGCATTCGTAGAGGATCTTGCGACAATTTGTCCATAGAATCCTATAGGAATATTTACTTTTTCAATCAGTTCAATCTTTGTGGCTTTCCCTGCGGGACAAAATGTATCATGTTTAATACAAAGATCGAATCCTGCATCTGATTTGTATGCTTTCCAACAAGAATTATTTCCCGGAATAATTATTTTCGAATTATCATCATCATCGTCATTAATTATTTGAATTGCTCTTTCTATACGTACATACAAGTCGGAAAAGTAAGCTTTATCATACATTTGTGAATAATGGGGTAAAAAGACATATTGGTTGAAAAGGTTGTATTTGGACAATAAGGTGAAAAATTTAAATTGAGTCTTTACATACTTTATGGCTGAACTTAAATCTATCTCTTGTAGTTGTATAATTTTCCAAATAATGTCCCTAAGATTATACTTATTAGGGATTTACCGATGGAAATTGTTCAAATATTTCTGTGGGAATTTCCTTTATACAGTCAATGATATTCTTTCCATCAAAATTTTCAATCGAGTCAAATATTAACGAAAAATACAATTGAGATAGTGGTGAACGTTCAAATAGACATTTTTCATTTTGTGGTTGTTGCATTTTATTTAATGTGTGCACTAAAAGTCTGTTTCCCTACTATTTTCATGTTTAACATCATTATAGAGGTGTACATTTGAATATTTCTTGAGAAATTTGAGTAGTCCCATATGTGTAAGCCCATCCAAAAATATATTTTTTAACTAGTGGAAATTTTTCCTTAGTAGTAGTAGTACTAGTAGTAGGAATTGTTGTATCCATATCATTATATGATGATGATGTTGTAGGTATGGTAGATTCAACGTTTAAAGAGGACATACTGCAAACAACAATTCAAATTAGATATGATATGGTTTGTATAAAACCTGTTAAACACACCTGATTAAGTAATTACACACACACAAAACAAACAAAATATATATATGTTACGAGAGAGGAAAGAGCAAACAACTGTCGTGCTCGTATTTATTAAATCTTTTTATAACAAAATTCTATAAAAATGTACGAGAGAGTTCAAAACAGATAAGAAGGTTAAAATTTAGCAGATAAGGAATAAATTCAAATACATTGAATGTACAATATAATTAACATAACTCGTGTTTTATGCAATGATAAAAGTATTAGTAGTATGTAGTTAAAAATAACAAAAACAACTTGTACTGTTACAAAAAGGTTTTATTAAGTATAAACGAGAAAACTGTAATGATTTAACAATAACAATTTTCAAGTTGATCAATGTAGGGTCTCATTTCGTGTAAAAAAGCGGGGCTGATTCCTCGTTGAAATTTTTGAATAAATGTCCAATTAACTTGTTCTCTATGTCGACGGATAAAATCTTCAGTCATGTTTTGATGGATACTAATTGCATTCCAATCCAACATTCCGGCAAATTCCTCCATAAATCGTTCGTTTAATTGCTGATATTGGGAAACGAGTTGCCAATTGACTTTATTGATACAAGTTCGTATTAGATCTTCGTCTAAATGTTGTTTTCGTGATATGATATTCCAACTGACAGAATCTTGAAAATAAATGATAAATTTCGCTGGTAAATCGGGAAAATTGGATATTTCATTCCACCAAGCTCTTAGACAAGCCATTATTTTATAATATATGTATGTGTCAATAGCAAGTATACAAATAATATGATTGTATAGTTGATGTATGTTTTTATATATGATCAACAATACAATGATTTATCTGTTTCCTTGTCTTGCAGCAGCAGCAGCATTTCTCTCTCTCTCGATTCCTCGTTCTTCTTTGCCAAAGGAAAGAAATTCAGCAGGTACGTGTTTTGCTCCATCTCTCGTTTTGATTCGATCTTTGACCACACACGACAAACAATTTTGATTTCGTATTTCACTTTCACCTTTACATTGTGGACATTTTACTCGTACAACAACTGGCATTTTTGAATGACTGATATGATGTGTATAAATGTTTTCTACAAGTATCCTTATCTCTCCCTACTACTATTTGTCGTCGTCGTAATTGATAGAATCATGGAAATTAGACTATTTTTCCTATATACATAATTAATTAAACAATATGTACAATATTTGCGTATTCTAACTCGATCTCGATAGTAACTATTTATAGTTTTTTTAACTTTACATCCACATTTTAAACAGTTAAAGATTACATTTTCCATATTTCAAACAACAACAATAGTCTTTTCGGGAGGAAAACGATCTCTATAAAACAGACGCTAAATAAATTTTTGGTTCATTTTAAATCATTCGCTCCTAATGTTAACCAAAACAACGTTCTATCTATTGTTTGTTCTCGTTGTTATTGTTCAAAGTACAAACAACTACGATGATGATGTCATCGTCAATAATTCTTGTAATCAAAATTATGAATATTTATTAGAGGATTATCATTCACTTTATAATACCAGTTTAAACTTGTATCAGGAATGTATTAAATCACTGGACAATTATATGGATTTATATGATAATGAACAAGCTGTTAATGATATCTGGGGAAAAATTCTGAATTTAATACCAATGTCATTATTAAATTATACGAAACATATTGCTCTGCTCAAGGAAAATATCAAATTGGAATCGGATTTGTATTTATTGAGAACCAATCTAACGGAAACATTGCAAATTTGTCAAGAAAAAAGCAAAGTAGCATATATCGTAATTGCCGATTTAAAGGAGGAAATTGAAAATTTTAAAAGTAATTTGACCGATCTGACTCGTGAAATCTATCAGTTAGATAACGATTTGTCCAAATGTCAAAAGGATTTAAAACAACAGAGGAAAGATGAAACGAAAATTTTCGTAAATCTAAAAGACTGTTTAGAACGAGAAGAAGTAATTTTAGAATCGAAAGACAAATATATTATTCGATTGTCTACATGTAGAAAAAATAATAGAAAATTACGAGAAAGAGGAGGAGGAGAAAGTTAAAAAGACCACACATAAATCATATTGGTGTATTTGAACTACTACTGTCATTGCATAGTTATCTTACTATTAATGATTGCAGATTATTATCTTTATTTGTAATAGAAACAACATAATTTGTGTGCTACTCTTGACATCTTACTAGTCTGCATGGAATATTTTACTTATTTATGTAGTAGTTGTTGGAGAAAAACATATAGAGTTCCATATGCAAATCATCAAAGAACTCGAACTCGAATACGGATTTATTGTAATCAATGTGCTCGTATAACTATGTGGTATCTTTTGGAGGAATAATTTAACAAATTAGTATCTTGGAAATAGTTATAGAAATAACAACAACTGTTGCTGCTTAACAAACATGAATTTTACTTATTTATGTAGTGGTTGTTAGAGAGAATCGAAAAGTATACCTTTTCAACCACATATAGCTCAAGTAAATTTAATCATTAGACGTAACAATTCTGTTCGACAACTTCGACCTCGACTCAGATTACGAGATTATTGTTATAAATGTGAACGCACGACTATTTGGTATCTTATCGAAGAATAAACTCAGCTAAAAAGTTCTTAGTATGTAATTAGTTAATACTTGTGTATTTAAAATTGTATCCAGTTATAAAATAAACGATATATTTAAGTAATAACATGTTTTTTTATTAAGTTTACTAAATAGTACAAATAAATAAAACACATCTATCCAAATACATTTTATGATGATTCATTTCGGTCTCTTACAGATCTATATTGATTATTTTCCTTATTAGTAAATTGTTTCTTGGTTTCATTTTCCAATTTGTCCTTTTGTTTTTCCAAAGTATCTTTTGGTATATAGCCTAGACTACATACAGTTTGCCATGAAGCTTTTTTGTAATATCGAGTACAATTGGAACAATAAGTATTCTGATTATAAGATTTAGGACCCAAATATGTTATTTTACTTTGACATGAAGGACATTTCCAACTTGTTGATGACGATGACGGTGATGAGGAATCCATTCTTTATCGATTTCTATCTCGTTTTCTACTAAACACACATTATTCACTCTTTTTTGATATAACGAATCAAGTCAAAATTTCAGATTATTTTATTTTACTCCTACTACCTAATTCATTTTCAGTATCTACATAAAATGATATCCTAAGAGATCTAACCAATATCAGATAACTAAATACTTATATTGTTTTCACATGTATCCTATATCTAACTATATATATCCTATATATATATATATATATATATATATATATATATATATATATATATATATATATATATATATATATATATATATATATATATATATATATATATATATATATAAGGAAATTACAAATAAAGCAAAGGTAAATGTTTTGTTCACGGTTTATTAACTATAAAGTATATTTATTATTTAATATATATGATTTTATCCCTGGATACTTTTGGATTGCATCCAAAAATGTTTTTTCCTCCTCTGCACTCTCTGCCTCTACATGTAGATATCTTATGGGTAATATCCACGTAATTTCCTCTAATTTAGTTGTTGGTGCTTCATCCCCTTCCAAGTATACATTAATTTTAGTATTATTAACTATTTCCATTTTATGCACACCACGTCTGTGAAAGAAATATAAAAGAGATTTTATTAAATAGTTAACACCAGAATATTAATTAAGTCAATCATTAAAATCAAAGCTAAATATATAAGTAGTAAATTATATGAAACAATACTCACACGAATAAGTTTTTTATTAATATATATAACGTTTTGATAGGCAGCACTTTAATATCTTCAGATTCAAATATCAACAACATTTTTTGAAAGTAACTATTTATTTCACTACACACACTGAGATATAATTTGACTCTGAGTAAGAATGTTAATGCTTATATAGTAAATACAGGAACAAAATAAATCACGTCATTTGATATTTGGAAAATTTATGATGACTAGTTTGAGCAATAAATTATCAAATTTTTACTAATATGTTGTTTACTTAAAACCTTATCAGACAACATTTTTACAGACAAAACGACTCCACTAGTTTACATATTTGCTTATCTTTTGGAATTTTTAATAGACTAATTGACTCTCATGACGACTGTGCATGATGTGATTAAATCCCCTATATAATTGGTGTATAGAATGGTATTAAAATCAATACAAAATTCATTCGTCGTTACTTGATAAAATAATACTTAATAATGTCGCTTTTTAATGAAGAAGAAGAAGATTATGCCAACAACGTTATTAAAAGAAATATAGAGTTACTAAGACTACTGGAATTAAGGGAAATGGAAATTGTTGAAGAGGAAGAAGAAAATTTACCTTTAAATATATTAAAAGAAAAATTACAACAAACTGTTCAAGTTGAAAATGTTGATGAAAATGATGATGATGATGATGATGAAATCCCGCTGAGTATCTTAAAACAAAGATGGTTAAAGGAGACAAAAGATGAGGAGGAAGAGGAAGAGATGATTGAACAATCAGAGAGTGAAATGGATGTGGATGATGATAATGAATATTTAAGTTGGGAGGATGCAATTAAATTAGGATATCAGATATTATAGTTTAGATTTTAGATGTTTTGTAACATAAATGTTTTTTTTTAATAAGAAAATAAATATTTTCTCTCATATAAAACTTTTCTTTTAATATTTTAACATTAAAATCTCTAGAGACCTTATTCTATTCACTACAAATACTATTAAAAAACAAGAATAAGATTGAAATCAATTCAGGTAAACAAATACATATCATTTTTCTCTATAGTGAGTCAATTCTGACTTGTTTTGTGAAAGACAAAATCATATTTTATAATATGTATGTGTGCTTTGTAAAAGTTGTATTAGTTGCAAAGTAACTGTGACACGATGAAGTTGGCTGTTCTCGATATTCAGGGATTTAACTTTTTATTTGCTGCCGATGATGATAATCATGATGATGTGTATGTGGAACAATTCCATGCTAAAGAAATTACGATATCAAATGGTTTACAGACAAGTCATTATGTATTGAAACCGAAAATACCCTTTGCTCAATTATCTCGACTCAATAAAAGCGCTGTTTGTAAGGCTGAAAAGGAACATGGATTACGATATTCTTCTGGATATGTAGATTACAATCAAGTTGGAGAAATTTTAGATAGAGTATTGGACAATATTGATGTATTGTATGTAAAAGGAAAACATGTTTTTCGATTCATTCAAGACAACATTGCTGCTTCTACTACTAATTTGCATACTAATCCCAATTTCAAGATGATTGATATAGATACTTTAAATGTATGGAACATGCCAACATTTAAACCTACAAAACCTTCCTGTTTAGATCATAATCTAATCTACAATGCTAAAGTTCAATGTAGTACTACAAATTGTATGACACTATTGGCAAGGCTATCAGTATTCATCCCATAATATATATCAAAAATTAATCTGTAATTAATACTAAACTTTGGAATTTTTCGTAAAAACAAAGTTAATTGTAGAAAAATTATTGAAAGAGCGAGCTTAATAAATATTTTCAATTTCAAACCTGTGTGTTTTATTAAAGTAGTAAGAAATATTTAAGGATATAAGGACTTTATTAGAACAAATATACATATATCTATTACTTAAAAAATAAACATTATATAAAAGGTAATAAGAATTAACAAGGAGTTTCTAATGGTTGCCTCTTTGTTCTCGTCGTTGTTGTTGTTGTTGGTATTCTCGTTCACCAATCGGTCTTGGAATTATTGATCGTACATGTTTATCTATAAGATCATGTGTACCAGTCTTCCAGATATCCTGACATTTCAAATGCATTCCTTATTGTTGTTGTCCCACTTGAAAACAGATCGTTATCACGAACACCACAAGCCATACATCCTCCATTTTGATATAAACCGACTCCACTTAACAATTTACCAGGTGTTAATTCGACAGCATTACGATTAATCCAAAGTCCATTTCTTTTTGTTACTACATATACTTGATCTCGTTGACGATCTTCACTCATTGTTTATTTGATTTTATGTTTATCAAATACTGACTACTACTACTAACCCCAGACACAACATATCAATTTAAATATACATATCCCTTCTCAATGGTCTTATCAGTTGATCATAGAAGCATTTCAGTATAACACATTTATTAAATTGTCAAAGATTTCATCTTATTTGCAAAATGAATTTATTCAGTCAAGATGATTTAGTATATAAAACTTGTAGAAAAATTGATGATTTTGTCAATAAAATTATCATGTTGTTGTGAAACAAGGATTCGACTAATATCTTATCGAGAATATTTAACACCTTTTATCGATCGCAAACAAGTTACGACAAATAATAATTTAGAAACACATTACGTATCATGTGTATGGTCACATCCTGGAGTTCGAGAAGGACCCGATACATGTGAAAACCACATTCGTATGGTACTAAGACGTGTCAATGAAGAATTGTCATCGTTGTCGACATCAAACAAATGCATACAATGTAGTATTTATTGCAATCATAATACGAATAATAAGTTAATTGAACAATTATCTAACCTAGTTGTAAAGCTATTGAGCTGTTTTAAAAAATAAATTTTTAATACAATGTTAAATAAATGATAAATTGCTATCTAAATATATATTTATAGAACTAAAATTGACTTCTCTGATACTTTTACTGTTTTTTTCCAATCACCAGATTTTGTTATTATTATTTTATATATTGCAGTTTGTTTTTAAGTAATAGCGCTAATTAAGCCATACCAAATTTTCCAATCACCAGATATTGTTATTTTATATTTTGCATTTTGTTTTCAAAGAGATAGCGCTAATTAAGTTAGACCAAATTTTCCAATCACCAGATATTTGTTATTATAAACATGTTTTCAACATTTATCTCTTATCATTTTATAAACTAAATTGTATCCATTTGTTTTTGTTATTTTTGAGATTTTTAGCGACTAGTCGACTCCATACATCATTATTTAGATAAGTGGTAATTTTCCAAATTAAATTGCATTTATACTGATAAACTTGTGTAATTAGTACATATTTCTAAAAAAATGCATATCGGATGATTTGTATTTAATATATAAACACACACAAGTCTTATGTCGAGTCAATTACAATTTTAGTCTCATATAATTGAAATATATAAAATCTCTTTGGAAATTTTAAAAATATTTTCAGTTCAGATCTCTTCGCATCTATATAATTAATAATTTTATTCCTGTTTCATCGAGATAAAACAGAAATTAATTGTCAAATCATACACGATGACAAGTTCTCAAAGTACATTATATAGTGTAGTAATAAAATGTTCACGGAGTGATGCAACGTTGAAGTTTTGCTGGAGTGCTGAAATGGTACAAATGAAGAGCTGGTCCCTGATGTTAAGTCAGTTAAGTAAAACAAAATGTAAAAATTGTTTGCAACCTTTAATTATGCAAACTTATTATAAAGGCAAGCTTTGTGCATTGGTCAGACCATTACACGAAAATCTGATCATGGACAAGGAACAATATGAATGGTTCAGGGACACGCTACATCATATGGACCGCAAATGTCTTCGATATACCAATCGAATTAATGTAATAGTAGGAATGAGCGCCCGTATTCAGCTAAACTGAAGATGGCAGCCTCCACTATACGGAAACGTTCCCACCAGGATGATTAATTCTAATATATTATAATAATTTTAATAGTAGTAAGATCTTAGTTAATTTTATATAGAGATTTTGTATTTTTAAGTATTTAAGTAAGTCAATAATTTAAACCAATTCATAGTTTTTTTCCTTTTAGCTTTTTAGTAGACAAATAATATTGATATTATATTTACAGCCTATTTCTTTATTATTATTAGTCAAATCTTTGTTCTTTTGGAAACAAATTTTGATTTATACAGAGATTTTATATTTTTAAGTATTTAAGTAAGTCAATAATTTAAACCAATTCATAGTTTTTTTTTTCCTTTTAGCTTTTTAGTAGACAAATAATATTGATATTATATTTACAGCCTATTTCTTTATTATTATTAGTCAAATCTTTGTTCTTTTGGAAACAAATTTTGATTTATACAAATATCAAAAATACTAAGTAGTGATAGTAGTAACTTGAAAACAAACAAAACAACTTTTACGTGTTTACATTTAACTACAACGAAATATCGTAAATTTATTGGTCTTTCAATTATTTTGCATTCTCAATGTATTCGAATCCACTTTTTATCAACTAATTTTAACCTTTCTTATCTGTTTTTGTTGAACTCTCTCGCATTTATTTAATATTTCTAATCAAATATATAGTTATTAGTAAAGCATAACATTGCAATTTGTCCTTTAACCAATACATTTTACATCCTCTTATCGACAAATATTTGATCTTTCTTATCAAATTTGTTGAACTCTCTCATTTTAACAACTGGTTATTTTGTTGGTATCATTTCGACCAGGCAACATATTATTTATATCTTAAGATTTTAATTAGTTTGTTTTATAGAGATTTTATATTTTAAGTATTTAAGTAAGTCAATAACAATTCATAGTTTTCAATTTCTCCTGTTTGCTTTTTAGTAGAGTAAATTTATTGGAATCAATGTATTCGAATCTACTTAATATCAACTAATTTTAACCTTTCTTATCTGTTTTTACTGAACTCTCATTTAATTTTATAACAAATGGTTTTTTATATCATTTCGTACCAGGCAAAATATTATTTACATCTTAAGATTTTAGTTAGTTTTTATTGTTTTATAGATATTTTGTACTTTTAAGTATTTTAGTAAGTAGTTTTTCAAATTTTCTCCTTTTTAAGGTATATAAGAATAGTTGTAAAGATTTTTAATCAAATTAGACGAGGCTCTTTTGTTTTTGTTCATTGGTATTAATATATTTATTAAATCTGTGTGCTCATACTTGTATGTTTTATTCTCCTCTCATAATAATAACAACGAGTCCAGGCTAGGCTAGGCTAGGCTCATCTCTCTCTACATATATATTTTACTAAGATTTACAACTAAGTTGGGAATGTGGAATCTTTGGCACAATGATACTACTCAGTATATATCACCACTACACCAAACACTTTATTTTTGCACTCGACGCGCGTTTCGCTAACCATGTTAGCTTCATCAGGAGCGATGATTGACTAAAGGTAAACTACATATCTACCCTATTTATACTTAGCCTAACCCTAGAATTACTCAAGCGGAACTAATGACATAGGCAAGGCCATCAGTTCCGGTCTAGTAACCAGTAGAGGGACTATAAGGAATAGGCCCTCTGTCTTTATTTAAACTACTTTTACATTTTATGATTTCCATACTTTCGTATGCGTTCAACAATCTCCTATCAGATACATTTTTTATTAATCTTAGATTATCTAATGTTACAGTATGATCAGCTTCAAGGGCATGTTCGGCAATGCTAGACTTTTCTGTTCTATTGTATCTTAAGTGTGCTAAATGTTCTTTAAATCGTGTTTTAATTGACCTTTTAGTTTGCCCAACATACTTTTTTTGTCACAATCATTACAACTAATTTCATAAATTCCACTTTTCTCACAATTGGGAATCTTATCTTTGGGATTTCCTAAGATATTCCTCAGATTATCTGATGACTTATAGACTAAGGTGAGGCCTACCTTATTAAATACCTTATTGAGTCCCTTGCTTGACTTTGAAGACGAAATTATTCGTGAATACTTAACATTATCTAAACTTTGCATGGAACAAAATTATTTCCAATATAACAATCAATTTTATGTTCAGAAAGAAGGAACAGCTATGGGTAATTGCTTGTCACCTTTCATAGCCAATTTATTCATGAGTAAGTTTGAAATCGAAGCCAGTCAAGAATTCGAATATTTCCCAAGGGTATGGTATAGGTATGTGGATGATATTTTCGCGATTTTTGATACAAAGAAAGCAAATATTGATGATTTTTTGTTTCTAAATTAAATAGCCGGTATGATTCAATTAAATTCACGTACGAAATTGAGAACAAAGGACAATTGCCTTTTCTAGATATTTTAATTATTAAAAATAATAATAGATTAGAATTTGATATCTATAGGAAGGACACAGTAACAGATAGATATATTCCTAATGATTCATTTCATTGCAAACAACATAAATTAGCCTCAATACATTTTTTAGTTCATCGTTTGGTCACTTTCCCTCTGAGTAGAGTAAACTTTAATAAAGAAAGGAATCGTATTAGAAATATAACTAGAGTTAATGGTTATGACGATAACTTAGTAAATAAGCTAATAAATAGACATAAATTTAGGTCTAATATTCAGAATTCCACCTTTTTTACACGCGAAGAAAATAACACCAAGTATGTCTCCATACCATATAATCCGAAATATAGCAAGGGACTCAATAAGGTATTTAATAAGGTAGGCCTCACCTTAGTCTATAAGTCATCAGATAATCTGAGGAATATCTTAGGAAATCCCAAAGATAAGATTCCCAATTGTGAGAAAAGTGGAATTTATGAAATTAGTTGTAATGATTGTGACAAAAAGTATGTTGGGCAAACTAAAAGGTCAATTAAAACACGATTTAAAGAACATTTAGCACACTTAAGATACAATAGAACAGAAAAGTCTAGCATTGCCGAACATGCCCTTGAAGCTGATCATACTGTAACATTAGATAATCTAAGATTAATAAAAAATGTATCTGATAGGAGATTGTTGAACGCATACGAAAGTATGGAAATCATAAAATGTAAAAGTAGTTTAAATAAAGACAGAGGGCCTATTCCTTATAGTCCCCTCTACTGGTTACTAGACCGGAACTGATGGCCTTGCCTATGTCATTAGTTCCGCTTGAGTAATTCTAGGGTTAGGCTAAGTATAAATAGGGTAGATATGTAGTTTACCTTTAGTCAATCATCGCTCCTGATGAAGCTAACATGGTTAGCGAAACGCGCGTCGAGTGCAAAAATAAAGTGTTTGGTGTAGTGGTGATATATACTGAGTAGTAAGATTTACAATACAACGAGACCAAACTAAGCGTTCAACAAAAAACTAACTTTTTGAAAAACAAACAACAACTTTTACTTTTACATTTAACGTTCCCATATACGGTAAAAGGCTAGGCTCATTTAAAATTTTACTATTATTACAAGACAACGAATTCAAAAAAACATTCCGACAAACTCCAAATAGACTCATTTAAGCTCATTTCATACTTATTTTACTATATTCTTGACAAATGTGTTTAACTTTTGCTTTCTAACAAAATCTCCAACGAGTTCACAAAATTTCAACGAGATCCAACTAGAATAATTTAAGCTCATTTCATATCATAACTTGAGGACAAACAACAACTTTTGCGTTTACATTTAACTTTCCCACAACCAAATAAATTTATTGCTCTTTCAATTATTTGCATGGAATTTTCCTATTAATACAAGTTTTTGCTATTTCTTGCATTCTCACATACATTCACTCATCTCTTATCAACTATTTTTGACCTTTCTTATCTACTTCGATGACCTAACGAGCCACTTGTTTACTCAATTTTACTTACAAAAAGTACCATGAATCACACATTATTCATACATTTTGCCTTATCTCACACATTTTTACAGACTTACGGCTCTACTTGTTTACTTTTTACAGCTTTTTTACCGACTTTTAGACGCCAAACAACATTATAGGGGAACATTTACCAATTTTAACACCTAAAATACAACCTAATAAGGTCTTTTTGCACACATTTTACACATATATATATTACCTAAAGCTTCACCTTTACCCAACGAGCCTCCACACAACTTCTCCTCTAACAGAAGTTTATTAAAGTTTTAATGAAGTTAAGATACCCTGTTTCCACATCTACTGGACAAATTACGTCATTGACGACCACTTCTTGCAAGCTCTTAAGACATCTATTCACACCTATTTACACCTATTTTACACCTATTTACACCGATTCTGCCTCTAGAAAGACATTTTCAACATCTAAACCTGACAAAAAGGCACTGTTCAACAGCCACTGGACATATTACCTCATTGACGACCACTTCTTGTAAGAATTTCAACTCTTCTTGCAGACTTTTCAGCATTCCTTTTTTATGTCATCCCAATTATTACATTTTCTCTTACGAATCCTATTTGGCTAAGTAGGTTAAGTCCCTAGTTTTGCACTTCTCCACACAACATATGCAGGTTCTAATCCTACTACGGACTACACTTTTTTTAACTCATTTCATTTTATACACAACATTTAACACACATATATACCAATATTAAGGCAAATTCAATCCTCAAGGTCTTTCACTGCCAAAAGGGCACTGATCAACAGCCACTGGACTGTGACGTCATTGACGACACTTCTTCGGCTTTCAGCACTTCTTGTAGATTTTCAGGAAATTTTCAGGGACGCCACTGAAGAAAAACGTAACTAATTCAGTTATGCGGACCAAGAACGACCTTCTTTGACACAACTTCCAGAAGATTTCAGCCAAATGACTGAAAGCTCCTGAAATCACTTCTTCAGCTAGTGGTCAAGGACGGGTAAAAAGTGGCCATCGAGGTGGTCCCAGAAGCGCGTTACCTATACTACTCAAGTGGATGCTTATCCTTAACTAGAAGATAAGAACTGGATCTGTACGTTAATGTTTCTTATTGATATTACAAATCATCTCAGTGAACTCAACTTAAAGTTACAAGGTTCAGGCAAAACAGTTCTGGATTTATACGAATCCTGGAAATCATTCAAATTAAAAATAGATTTATTTATCAGCGATATTACTACAAACACATATAAATATTTTCCAAATTTAAAAACTTATATATCCAGTCGTCGACGATGGTGCACTAATAAACGAAATTCTTAAATATATGACTAATTTAAAAGAGGAGTATAGAGGGGTGATTTTGATAAACATGGTCCTATGTTCGCTTTTTTAATCAAACCAGATTTAATGGATTTTTCCAGCAGGTGCTTTGACATATCTCTTTTCTCATGGATGGACATTAATGATTTTGATCTTCAATACATTGAATTTAAAAGCTCCGAGTTATGGAACACGAAATTTGTAGAATTAAGAAGGGTATTAGAGGGTGACTGCCAGAACCATTCAAACGAGATACTCAGTTGTTGGATGAGTTTACCAGAGAAATTTATTTGTCTTAAGAAAGTAGCGTTTGTCATGCTTACAGCTTTCGGAGCATCCTATATCTGTGAACAACTTTTTTTCCCGTATGAGAGTGATTTTAAACCCGTACCGAAGCAGGCTGACAACAGACAACTCGGAAGCATGTGTGACACTGAAAATAACCAGACATGAACCGAATATAAGAAAACTCTCTAAAGAACTTCAAGCACAGGGTTCACACTAGGTCCTAGGACTAGTATAATAAAATTATTTGTTAAATGTTAAAAAAATTTTCTAATTAAACCTTCTAAAAGCAATATTTTAAGTTAATTTAAATTAATTCTTGTTAATTTTAGTTGTAGTAAGTACCTATGTCGGCACGCAAAATGTTGTATGGATGAAAACTGGCACCCCTTAGTTAAAAGGTTGCCGACCCCTGATATAGAATATAAGAAAAATTGCTGTTTCTTTTTTTAAATATTTATTTATATTATTTACAAACCAATCTTTTAATAACAATAATAATAATAATAATATACATTATTTCTAGCACATAATAATTAATTTTTTTTATATGACTGTTACAATGGTAATTAGAATAATTTTCTTTCAAAAAACTTTGATAGTACTGATGAGAGGGTTATATTTAATTAATCGATCATGCAGGATTAAACAATAGGCAGCTGTATCTTTGGGTATGTTTTTACTAGTTTCAAATTCGATGCGTATATCGACAGCTCCCCTTTTAGTATATCTTCACGCGAACGATCAATTACTACAAGTGGTGTGTGTGATTTAAATCTTATAGGATAGACACAAGAGGTATATAATAGTAGGATTTTTGAAATTGTGCATACATTTCATAGAGAATGGAATATTTGTTAGTGTCAAAATCTAAGTTTAAGTTGTCGTAAAGAAACACCTCTGAATTTAAGTAGACCTTCAAGTTAATATGGTTAAAAGTACTCATATCTTTGACAATTTTAGTTTTCATAGCTGTCTGAAAACCAGAGATAATAAAGCGTGTTTTTTCCAACTGATTTGAAGATTTTACGGTTCAAGTGTGATTTTTGGTCTGTCGCGACTGTGGATATTCATGCAATTCCCAACTACGAAAGGCCATATTTAAATCCTTGTTGCTTTCGAATTTTTTAAGTAACGGTAACTTTTGATGATCGCTCACTGAAACGTGAGGCATCTTCCAAAGCACTTTGTTAAGAGTCACTTTAATGCCATTTGTTTAATGCCATTTAAATCTGAACTGCCTCTGATTAATATCAATTCTTAACGTAGATTCATTACAATTTTATGAAAATCTTCAGCAAAACCCATAATTATTTTTAGTGGAATACAAGCACTGAAATTTCCACTTCCATCCACTAGGGCAGGAGTCTCATTTATCTCATCCTGCATTTTGTTGGAGTAAACGATACAAGACCCTTTAAGGTTGAAGTTATTCCAGGATTTCTAACACGATCAATTATCACTCCTCCTAGTTCATAACGAATTTCTTCAAATAGGTGGAGTATGCCATAGTTGGTAAAATGTACATTTTCACTATAGGTATTATCATTTTTCAGAAGTTTACCTTCAATCTACAAAAAACTTTGACTGCGCAACTTATAAAGATCCTGTGTTTGAATGGGTATTCTAATTTCATCGTTGTTACTTAAAGTTGTTGACGAATAAGGTTGATGAATATGGTATTGATAACTAACAATTTCATCATCGTGTAAAACACTTTCTCCAACTTTTAAAATGTTATAGCTCATTTTCTTCTTCTCCTACTTTATTACTGTATTTACACTTACACCTAATTATTAGTAAAACTCTCTCAATATTTGTACTAATCTGTAACTTAAATCTACACCAAAATAGTCTTAATTTGTTTGCAATTTTTTTAATTTAAATCCCAATGAAAGTAGTACAGACTTATTCTCAGAAGTTAATTCTTTCAATGGTCTTTGAAAACTGATACGTTTGTCATTCTTCGTACATGTTTTATATTCAGTTTGTTGTTGTTGACAGTCCCAGAGCGGTATGTCAAATAAATTATGGTTATATAGAAATACCATATTCGCTTAGGAAACTTTTTTAAACGTAAACGCACATGCGCTTCATTATACGAATTGGTTAGTAGATTACATTCTATACAGACAGAATTAACCTTGAAAATATCTACAGGATTTTCAGATATGTACCGTTTATTTGGTTCCAGGGCTATTTTACCAAATCCCAATAGTTTTCCTATAGAATTTTCTTTGCTAAAGTCAATTTTTTCTGTACACTTAATTTCACACTTAAAGGTGTTCAAGTTACAATTCCGGTTTAACTTTTTCCTTTGACTAGAGGCTGATTTATTCGAGTAAATACTTGTATATATCTCTAAGTTCATAGGATCCTTCTGGTAAAACAATCTTTTTGTCTTTACCATAGTAAAAGGTATTGTTGGTTTTGTCAACGTTTGGTATTGAATTGTAACTTTCAAAATTAATCAATAAATTTTTGTTGTCAGTTTAGATTCATTCTCTGACAATGTAAATGTGTAGGACATTTTTTCACGACTAGCTCTGATCTACTCAAAATAACAAATAAATAACACAATATCTAGATGCAAATTGCTTTTATTTTAAACATACAGGATAATGTAAAAAGTTTAAACATAAATGTCCTCAAACAATAGAATTATAAGACTGATAAGAAGCATGAGTATAAAAAAATGGTACATGTTTCATTAGATTGAAAATACAGTTGTGTTTCGATTGGTGGCAACAAATTTCCAAAACTGTCAAAATAATAAATGACTGGTGCATATTTCTTGTAAGCAGTCCAATGTGTGCCAGATCCATAATCGTTATCCAAATTAATAACTCCTGCTTTATATTTATGAATTATCCTCGGTAATCTATCCTTCATAAAAACTCCTCGAAAATAGGGAATTTTCAGCTTTTTTGCATACATTTCCATCTCTAGGTTCATTAAAGCATGATTGGGTAATGTTATCATCGGTAATTTCGTATCTTGGGAGGACCCATTCCAGTTTTGTATGGTTTTAAATAGAGACCCTTACCCTTGGCAATTGCTTCCATTGTTTTATTGTGTCGTTGACTTTCATGTAATTGTTGCTTAGCTGATCGAGCGTCTTAAACAGCTTTTGCCATACCCGCTGCTCCTCCACTCAGAGCGCCCAAAGCACTAAGACCGGCAAATATCGGTATTAATGGTAGAATTCCTCCAGTTTTAGGAATTTGAATAACCCTTTGATTTTTCCTTTTACATTTTTAACCGTTTTCCTAGCAATATTAAACGCACTGTTTATGCTCGTAGGCTTTCCTTTTAAGATATCCCTTTTTTTCCTTGCAATGGATTGAAAGCTTAATTTTGTTTTATTTTTACTTTGACTACTTATTTGTTGTTCCCGTTTTCCCCTTTGTCGAACAGTTTTTTGTTTCTTAGATTTAATCTCTTTTCTTTTCTGACGAAGACTACTACTGACTACCATAATTGTGTTCCCTTTTGTTGAAAGGTTTGTAAAGAATGTAATGAAAGACTAATATTGTCAAATTTTCACTTTATTTAGTTTCACTGAAACTGTATGACGCGTTTCGCTATACTATAGCTTCTTCTGATACAATTTCATACAGTTTCAGTGAAACTAAATAAAGTGGAAATTTGACAATATTAGTCTTTCATTACATTCGTTATGAATTTCCATCAAGTAACAGCCACAACAATTCAAGGTTTGTAAAGAACTAAACAATATTTGATAAGGATTTACCATATAACTTAAGTTACTTTTAATTTTTTATTATTTATTTCATAAACGTCATTTTCTTCTTCACTACTACTACTACATCATGTTTTCGCTTTTGACCATTATTATTCATGTTAAATGTTGTGGTGGTGGGTGGTTCTTCCGTAATATTTAATTTACGTTTCAGACCCTACTTTTGTTTTTGTTGTTGTATATCTCTCTTAAATCTTTTTTGTAACAATTGAACTTCTGATTCTTGATTATTATTGTTTTCAAGTTTCCTTTTTATATTCATACGTGGTACCGCTGTGGATAATCTATTTGCTATTTTTTTCTTAATTTCTATTTCATGATAATTATCAATGTGTTCTTTATCATCATCGTCTTTATCACCACTATCATCTGATTGAGGTTTCCTCTTCTTAACAACATTCTTCTTCTTAGTAGTAGTAGCTGATTTATTTTTTCGAGTTTTTATTTTCTTCTCAACATATTTTTAGTTTTTTGTGGTGGTGGTGGTGAGCTATTGATTTTTCCTAACAAAGTTTCCATTTTTGTTAGATAATTTTGCATTGCTTTTATACTTTGCTTAATATTGACTGTACTTTGATGAGCAGGATTCTTCTTTGACTCTATCTTAATACACTGATTATTTTTACAAGCATTGTTCAATTTATTTTGCAATGTATCCCTACAACTTCTACTACAACCCATACCTAATTTAAGCTTACTGTCCATGGCAGCAGACACAGCTATAGCTGCAAGTTTTTCTTTCCAAGATGCATCCGGTGCATTAATTCGACTTAAGGCATTTTTAAGTAATATTTTATCAGCTTGATGATGATCGAGTAAGGCACTGTGTGTTGAATAGGCTATATCATGCTCTTTACAAGCTTCATCAAGAGGATTAATTCCTTTATCACCACGGGCTAGACGTTCTTGTAGTTTTGTACCAGGACCACAAAAATGATAACCCGGTAAATGTACTTCAAATGGAAGCTTATTAATAGCAGTATTTAAAAGTCCACTCCCTTGATATGTACAGTTTCCTCCACTAGAATAGTATTTCATTTTCGAATGCAAAATATATACTAACTATAAATTTAACATACATCCTTTTTTATACTCATTTCCATTCTAAAATTAAATGTGTGTAAGATGAAGAGAATTGTTCAACAGAAAACTAGACTAAAAGTTGAGAATCATGATTTACAAGAAATTAAAAACAATGTTAAACATAGTGTTGTATTGTTACCCTCTACGATGCGATGTATTATTTTAGGACCTAGTAATTGTGGAAAAATTTCAACTATGCTAAGCCTTCTTGAACATCCGAACGGTTTAAAATTTGAAAATGTTCACCTGTATTCTAAATCATTATATTAACCCAAATATATGTATCTGGAGCAGTTATTAAAACCGGTCAAAGGAATATGATATTTTGCATTTTTTGAACAAATAATAATACCATCGGAAGCAAAACGTAATTCTGTGTTTATATTCGATGGCGTAGCCTATGACAAGCAAGACGTAATACGAGAGTATTTTAGTATGGGTCGTCACAACAACATTGACTGTTTTTACCTTTGTCAAACCTATGCAAAATTCCGAAACATTTAATACGAGACAATGCCAACGTTCTTATTTTATTCAAAAAGGATGATTTAAATTTACGACATGTATATTCCGATCATGTTGGTACCGACATGTCGTTTGACCGTTTTAACGAGACCGTTCTTTTTGTTGGAAAAAAACATTTGGATTCTTATCAACAAAATTGATGAAGGAAGATATCGTTATGGTTTGGACAGCTATATATATATATATATATATATATATATATACAGTAATACCCCGCTTTACGCGAGGGATACGTTCCGAAAAAAATCGCGTTAACTGAAATTCGCGTATATCGAGGTTTATGATTAAACATAGTCAAAATTTAATACAAAAAAATACAAATCATTTTAATCAATCACTTTAATTCTAAGAACACTTTATGCAATACATACTCTTATTTTTTACGGAAAAATACATCTATTGTCTTTTGGGTAACGTTTTGTTTACGTTCTTGTAAAATACGTTCATAACACCCAACACTGTTTTTAATTGTTTGACACACGGTCAAGACACGGTCATCATTATTGTCTATACTCTGCAATATGTCCAAACCTGAATAAATTTTTGAAAGTGCATTTTGTATTTCCCCTGAAGATAAAACTTTCTCTTCTACTTGTTCTTCCTCATCGTAGATAGGATTATTCTGTAACTCGATCAGATCTTCATTGCTAATAGGATCGTCGTGCGTTGCTACAAGTTCTACGAGATCTTCTACCGTGACATCTTCAAGTTCAGACCCCTCAATCATTGCAGCAATGTCTTCAAGCACTTGTCTCTGCATCTGGACAATTCTTCTAGGTGCTTCCACTACATCTGGCCAAAGATTACGCCACACCCCATTCATACAACTCATTTTAACTTCCTTCCAAGCCTCTTCTATGTTGTGAATAGACTTCATAATGTTGTATGACTTCCACCACTCTCGCATAGACTGTCTTCCTTCCCCGTCAGTTTCATGAATTAGTTGGCTAAAAGTGCGGCGATGGTAATAAGCTTTGAAGTTTGCTATTGCTCCCTGGTCCATAGGTTGTAATATTGACGTAGTGTTTGGTGGAAGGAACTTTACGTACACTTTTAAGTCTCTGGGCGTATCAAGTGAGGTTGGATGTCCTGGGGCATTGTCTAAGAGTAATATAACTTTAGGTTCAAGCCCATTTCTGTCACAGTATGATTTGACTGATGGGCAAAAACTATTAGAATACCATTCTTGAAAAATTTCCCGTGTAACCCACGCCTTTCTGTTTGATCGCCACACAACTGGTAGACTTGTCTTGTCTGTGCCTCGCATTGCACGGGGTGTTTCTGAATGGTACACTAGTAAAGGTTTCAGTTTGAAAATCACCAGTGGCATTACCACCCAGCAGAAGTGTTAGTCGATCTTTCGCAGCTTTGAAACCACTGGCTTGACGTTCTTCCTTAGAAATGAATGTTCGAGATGGCATTTTTTTCCAGTAAAGTGCGGTCTCATCAACATTGAAGATGAGACAAGCAGGAATTTTCTCTCGTCTAACGAAGTCTTGAAACTTGTCTGGAAACTCAGCTGCAGCTTGAATGTCCGCGCTGGCCGCCTCGCCTGTTATGTGGATATTGTGAAGATTAGAACGCTGCTTGAACCGATGGAACCAGCCTCTGCTGGCAGCAAAAGTCGGAGTGGCACTCCCTTCTCCTTCTTTTGTTTTCAGCATCTCATACAAAGATTTTGCTTTTGTGCATATGAGATCTTGACTTAGTGGTGTGTTCTTCTTATTCAAATCTTCGATCCAGACTGACAGTAATTTCTCCATTCTTTCTAAGATAGATGATCTCGAACGAGAAAGTTTTGTTGCACTTATAGGTGTTGAACCTTCGCTGGAGATTTTAATTTTTTCCCGATTTTTATAAATCGTTCTCACAGTCGATTCTGAGAGTCCAAAATCTCTCCCAACAATTGTTGCTTTGCCTCCATTTTCCATTCTTCTTAACACTTTCATCTTCAATTCCAAAGTGACGCTTTTTACGCTCTTTTTTCTTTACAGGCGGCATTTTTAACGTAGGGTTAAATTATGTATGTATGTATCTCCAATAAATATTAAAACAAAACTGCCAGCCGACCGAACTAACATTACGGAACAAATGAACACACGAAACGAACGAGGAAATCCCCATAGAACAAAGTCGAAGGACAGGGAATTCCCAATTCTTCAAAGAGAATATTCAGAGAAAGCGGGGATCCCCCCGCGACCATAGAGAAGTTAATGACTACATGAGCGCGAAATTTGAAATTCGCGTTATAGTGAAACCGCGCGTAACGGGGTCGCGCTAAGCGGGGTATTACTGTATATATATATATATATATATATATATATATATATATATATATATATATATATATATATATATATATATATATATATATATATATTTAAATTAAAGTTTAGATAAAGTTAATAAACACTTGAACGTCACTCATGCAGGATGGCTCCCAGGAAAAAAATAAGCTCAAGTAAAAAAAGTGTTAAACAAAAATTAACCAACAAACGAAGATATATAAAAAATAAATTAAACCTTTTAAAACATGATCAAATTGCACATGAGACTTTATTTCAACCTATAACGAAACATCTACAAAAATAAATTGGAATCAAAAAAATATGAAAATACCTACAACTCTTGAACTATCACCTCCTGATTTAAATATAAAATATGAGGAATCAGATTATGATCCTGAACGTGATGATAATGATGATTATTACCTTGAGACTGAAACTGATAAAGATTCAATAGCGTCTGAACCCATCCCTATAACCTGAATTTACACAGATACACCTCAAGGAATAACAATTAAATCACCTATGTCAGCAGCACCTCCACGGATAAAGAGAAAATTGCACTTTACCACAACACCTAAGTCATACACTTTAAGATCTTCAAAAGGAACATTTCGTTGAGGAAGCTAAAAGACAAAAGGATTACGAATCTCAATTAAATAAAACCATAGAAGAGAAAACCTTAACAGATTATTATGATCGATACCATCCTTTACCTGTGAAATATATTAGGAATCCTAAAAGTGAAGTAGGTTCCGAGGGAAAATTTAGAGTAAAATTTGATAGACATTGAACGGTTTTCCACTGGTAATCAAACTCTTAATTTCGATGGACCCGATCTATTAATTGGATCTAAAAAGGTACCAGCGGATTGTATGGACTACTTTTTAATCGGAATCCACCAACAATCTGTACCAAAAATTATGCTAAACACTATGCTGAAATCAGACAACTCAGACGGAGAAACAGTAGGACATGGAATGTTTATGAAAGTTACAAATAAGCCAATCGATTATGTATACTGGGATGATCTAAATGAGCTTGTTGAACGATTAAAATTATTAATGGCTTCTGAGACAGCCGGCAATACAGGTCTCACAAACGAGATCAACTGAATTATTGAAGAATTACGTGAAGCTAATATTATTAAATAGTAAAATGTCTAACTTTGCAACTAAAGTAAAAAAAACAAATTGTTGAAGAAATTCATAAACCTACAAGGAAAAATTAGAAGAGTAATTTCAAAATCACTTTTGGATCTAATGCAAGCCGACTTGGTAGAGATGCGGGAATACGAAAAAGCAAATAATGGATTTAAATACATTAGTCGTAATTAATTGTTTTACGGGCCTATCCATTAAAATCAAAAAATCTAATTTTTAGCCCATGGGGGGGCGGGATAGAATATCTCCCCCGGTATGTTCTGCCTGTCGTAGGAGGCGACTTAAAGAACAATCTAGATGGTAGAAGCCCAGATCCCACCAGCATCGCCCGGTGTGATACCATCGCCCCGCTCATCGGCTTAAGCAGCGTGAAGTTGCTTGACGTTTCGTGGCTGTGCCGATGTCCCGGACTGTGGGACCAAATAGCATGATGAGGCACCTGGATACAAAGAATTCCGGAGGTAAAATAGCCCCCCGTTCGGATCTCCGGGTGGGGGCTGGTTCAGGGGCGTCGACATGCAGAGAACAGAATTTCAAAATGGATTTTTGCAACATACGAGGTTTAAATTCGAACATAAATTCAGTGCACCAACACCTGCAATCAAATAAACCTCATGTACTCGCTCTCTGTGAAACTAAGGTCAGTTCATCGACCAGCACAGTAAACTATCTTTATCCTGGGTACGATTTCTATTCCCGATTTAGGCGTAACTTTGGAATCTGTCTTTATGTCAGAAGCGACCTCTCTTGCCAACGAGAAGAGGCTCTGGAGCCCCCAAACTTTGATGTTATGTGGTTAAAAATAACGACCCAACCAACCACAAGGTTCGTCTGTATCCTCTATCGACCACCAAGTGATACAAACTTTAGAACACTTTTCGCTTCTCTTGCAGACACCATAGATCATTTACAAATTAACTATCCAAATGCCGAAATTGCCATCCTGGGCGACTTTAATGTCCACAACATCAACTGGCTTAAATATTCAAATACTACCGACGAACAAGGTCGTGAAGCCGAATCATTTTCAATCAGTTGTGGCTTGACTCAGCTTATTGATGAACCAACACGGATCCCTGATCGAGACGGAGAGTTCGCCAGTCTTCTTGATCTGTTTTTAACCACCAATCCGGAGATTTACACGGTCAGCGTAAATCCACCGTTAGGTTCTTCCGACCATAAACTGCTTTCGACATCGAGTATTCTACCAATCAGTGACAGAGAGGCGCCCAAACCGCGCAAGATTTGGCACTACAAATC
Organism: Pachyrhynchus sulphureomaculatus; assembly: GCA_019049505.1. Lineage (NCBI taxonomy): Eukaryota > Metazoa > Arthropoda > Insecta > Coleoptera > Curculionidae > Pachyrhynchus > Pachyrhynchus sulphureomaculatus. Next base: position 162,661,083 of record CM032447.1, on the reverse strand, counting down.
TGCTAAATGGGAAGATCTCATGGAATATTTTCGAACTTTCCCTTGGTTGGACGTTTGTTTTCGATCCGACGACCCATCTGACTGCGCCAGGGAGGTTTCCGATGTTATTTTGGCCAGTATGGATGCTTACATCCCTTTTTCGAAGAAATGCCCTTCCAACGGCAAGCCTTGGTTTGACCTAAAATGCAAAGAAGCTGTTGCTTCTAAACATCTTGCATACCGACAGTGGCGTGAAGATCCTAACACCATAAATCGTAACATCTTTGTTCGTACCAGGAACAGATGCAAAGAAATTATCGACGAAACCAAGGAGGTACACAATCAACGGATTAGAAACAAACTTCTCGCTTGTCCCGGCAATTCCAGGTCTTTTTGGTCGGTCGCTAAGGCAGTTAGTCAAAATTTCACCAAATCCACCATACCGCCACTCACACGGCCAGATAATTCTATTGCAACGACACCTGTTGAGAAAGCGAGCTTGTTAGCTGAACTCTTTGCTTCACATTCTACTGTCGATTTCCAAGGAAAAACACCACCTACTATTCCCGTAGTGCAGTCAAGGATGCCCGATATTGTCTTCAGACAGCGTATCATAAAACGTATTTTGATGAAGCTAGACACCAAAAAGGCTTCAGGCGCTGACGGAATACCTGCCATAGTTCTCAAGAACTGTGTGAGGGAACTAACACCAGTTTTCTGTAGACTTTTCAACCTATCCTACAGAAAGGGAATATTTCCTTCCTGCTGGAAATGTGCCACAGTTCAGCCGATACCTAAAAAAGGCAAGAAGACCTTGCCAAATAACTACCGACCAATCGCACTACTCTCAATAATATCGAAAGTCATGGAAAAGGCTATCAATCAGCATCTTCTAAAATATCTTGAAGGATTCAACATTATTAGTGATCACCAATATGGCTTTCGTAAAAATAGATCAACAGGAGATCTTCTGACTTATGTAACACATGTTTGGAACAACGCAATTGAACACTTTGGAGAATCTCGAGCGGTTGCTCTTGACATATCCAAGGCATTTGACCGTGTTTGGCACGATGGGCTGTTGGCTAAGCTACGTTCTTATGGTATGTCTGAAAAGTTCTGTTTGTGGCTCTCATGTTTCCTCAGAGAGCGTTCTTTACGAGTGGCGGTTGACGGATTTCTTTCTAACACCTTCACTATCAACGCCGGTGTGCCCCAAGGTTCCATACTGTCTCCTACTCTCTTCCTCATTTATATTAACGATCTGCTGGAAAAGACCGAGAATCCAATCTACAGCTTTGCAGATGACAGTACACTTATCTCTTCATTCACTTTGAACGCTCGGACATCGACTACTCAGACGAATATCCGCAGACAGCAGGAAGTCATTCAACTTAACAAAGACCTGGAAGAAATTCTATCTTGGGGTGACAGTAACCAAGTGGAATTTAACGCTACAAAAACCCAGGTGGCAGTTTTTTCTAAAAGAGTTAACGTTGCAGAACCCGACATAGTTATGTCGGGGCACTCCATCCCTCTAACATCGTCACTCAATCTGTTAGGCGTTAATTTGGAAGCAAATATGTCCTGGCATGAACATGTTGCAGGCATAGCAAGAAGAGCTTCTCAAAAGTTGGGAATATTGTTTCGAACCAGAAAGCTCTACACTCCACAACAACTGTTAATTCTTTACAAAGCTCAAATTCGACCAACTATGGAATACTGCTCCCATGTTTGGAGCTCCGCTCCCAAACATACACTGCATTTGTTGGATTCTATCCAGAGAAGAGCTGTTCGTCTGATTGGACACCCGGAACTGACCGACGGCCTTGATTCGCTGGAACATCGAAGAACGGTTGGCGACTTGAGCCTATTCTACAAGTACTTTCATGGAAAGTGTTCGAAAGATGTGGCCCGTTTAATTCCTCCCAGAGCGGTGCATATTAGAATTACACGTCGCGCTAATGCTTCACATCCGTATGAGGTTCAGCTTGTTACTCCTCGTACAACGCTTTTCAAGCAGTCTTTTATATGGAGAACATCATGCCTTTGGAATGGTTTACCCAGGACTGTGTTTCCCATCGAGTACAATCTACAGCGATTCAAGAACAACGTGAATCGCTTTCTCCGCACACGTGTCGCTCCTGTAGCGCTTTAGGGACTTCCCTCTAGCACGTGTGCTAGACCCATAAAAAAAAAAAAAAAAAAAATGTTTTTAATCAACAGACTCCAATCCATTTGTGCACGGATTCTGGTGGAGAATTTTCGGGAAAGGAAGTACAAAACCTGATGAAAAAATACAGTATTTTACACTATGTTGTTTACAGTGAAAAAAAGCATCGATTGTGGAACGTGTGAAGAGAGCCCTTAAAAGTATGATGTGGAAAGAGTTTAGTATCCAAAAATCCTATAAGTGAGTTAAATTACTACCGAAAATCGTAAATTTTTATAATAATAAAAAACATAGAACGATAGGTCTAAAACCTAGTGAGGTAACTAAAAAACATGAAAAATTTCTACTCGACATAGTTTATAATAAAATAAAAATGACTACACTTTAAACGAAATATAAAGTAGGTGATCATGTATGCATATCAAAACTTAGAGGTGTTTTTGACAAACACTACAAACCTAATTGGTCTACGGAAATTTTTACCATTAAAAAGTACAACTTCCAAACCCCTTTACGTATTTACTTCAAGATGGACACAATCAAGACATCAAAGGTGGATTTTATGAACTCCAACTGCAAAAAGTTAAATATCCGGATATATTGAAAAAGTATGAAAACGACAAGGAAATAAAGTATTTGTAAAATGGTTAGGTTTTGATAATAAACACAATAGTTGGATAGATAATAATAATGTTCAGTAGTAATTAATAGAGTAGGGAGAGATAAATGATACATATATATATATATATATATATATATATATATATATATATATATATATATATATATAAAATCATTTAAGGTCGAAATGGATCTATCTAAACTTAATTTTAATAACAAGTGTCTGAGAGAAAACTACCATTAAAATGTCAGTTACTGTAAGAGTAAAATGTCCCAAATGTAAAGGTGAAACAGACCTATATAATGAAAGATGTTTGGTATGTGAAGTTAAGGATCTTTTTTAAAACAAGATATGGCACAAAACACTCACCTTCTTCTTATTTTTCCAGTAAAGAAAGAAGAGGAATCGAGAGAGAAGCCAACGAAAGACAAGGAAACAGATATTTGCCTGATTTATTAACATTTGTAATTTTTGGTAAGTTTTGAAATTATTATTAATATATTTCTTAAATCTGCTCATACTTGTGTTTTATTTACCCCTCATATAGAAAAACTACCAACGAGTTCAAACTCTCTCATTTCAACGAGTCCAAACTCGCTTAGGCTAGGCTAATTTTAACCATACTCTATTATTTTGTAAATATAGCAATTATTACATTCTACAACGCATTTTACGCAACACCTTATCACCAAATTTTGACCTTTCTTATCTGACCTCTCGCGTCACATGCTCTCGTTGTTGTTGTTTTTAGGAATTATGCTAATTAAGCTGTTTCTCAACTTTATCAATACATTTTTAAAGTTTTATCGCCTTTTCCGTTTACTTAGTTTCTTATCAGTAAAATTTTTTATAGACTAACTGACTCCACTTGTTTACTTTTTCGATTATCTTTGGCATTTTTATAGACTACATGACGCCAAATTTTAACTACGCAATTTAACATTCATTAGTAAATAACAAACTAGGGGAAGCTGCACCAGGTTATACAAGCAAAAACTACTCTCACCTACACTAATAAGGCCCTTTTTCACCATTGAAACCAGAAAACAGTTACTTCCTGCTCCAATTTTACCCGCATATCCCCTACGCAACTTCTCCTTAAAAAGTCAAAATAAAACCACAGATCTCTCAGAACATTTAAGAAAAACTAAAAAATGTTTAAAAAAATAAAATATTTAGAGCAAATAAAACCAACAAAAGAGTTATTATGAGATCAAGTGATTACCACAACAAAATAAAAAACTTATTGAACGATCAAAAAACCTATAAACAAATTAAATTAGACCCAAAAAATATTTATCAAAAAAACAATAATAAACTAAGTGACAGATGGGAGCAAAAACAATGTATATCTCCTAATACCGCAAAATCACTGAAAATCCGCAATGCAGTTCCTTCAAAAATATATGGTCTTCCTAAACTCGATAAAGAAAACGTTCTATTACGACCCATTATATCATGTATTCAAAAACCATATTATATTATATATATATATATATATATATATATATATATATATATATATATATATATATATATATTTACCTTTTATAAACACAAACACACACAAAAAAAATCGTTTGTGTCACAAATCATATAATCTGCTCTCATCCAATTTTTCCAGGCTTAAAACCAAAACCCAAAATAATAAAAAAAGTAACATAGTCTATGAAATCAAATGTAATAACTGAGAAGGAATATACGTCGTGCAAACAAGCCAATACTCAAAAAATAGAATCAAGGGCCATAAGTGCGACAAAAGAACAGTACGGCTCTTACAAATCATGAAATAAATAAAATTCATATCTTTGAATTCAAAAACATCAAAATTATCAAAAACGAAATAAATACCAAAAAAGAGAAGTGCTGGAATCCATTCACATAGAAAAAACACCCACTGCAATCAACGGAAAAATAGACGTAAACAACCTAAACCGTATCTACCTATCAGTAATATAAAGTCCTTCTCGTTAAGTGTTTTATTTATAGTATATAAAAATGTGTTTTTGACAATATTTAAAATAAATACCCCAATATAATGAACTACTTTCTAAGGTAAGTCCTTCATTAATTTATACAATTGAGTGTTTTAAATTCAAACCTGCAAAAAGCTACAAATATTTTAAACACTGAAATGCACAACAAACAGATTAATTATTTATCTAAATTTAATTCTTCTAATAGACCTCTCATCTTTTAGACCTCTTCTGAAAGTCGAAATGTTAACAAATATATATATAGCAAATCATACATATATATATATATATATATATATATATATATATATATATATATATATATATATATATATATATATATATATTTGGGATTTTTAAAGATGAAACGGTATATCTTTTCAGTTTTAATGATTCCACAATAGCTTGATTTTTGATGACAGACATGTCTGTCAATAGCGTCTAAGTACTAGCTACGTTTTCCCTCCAATTTAAAAATGAAATGAAGGCAACAGGTGAATAGTTTAATTTTGTATTTTTTAAACAGTCGTATGTCTCAATAAATGTAATAATAATATCCTTATACATGCATTTTTTAAAATAATAATAGTTTTAAGTTCTGATCTGTATAACAAGGGAAAATGAACAGGCAAACGTTCTAATAAGTAAAGAGCGAAGCATACATTTTCCAATCTTCTCTATTCCTCTGAGGAATCACTTCAAAAAATTTTCATAAGTTAAAAAAGCTGACAATACGGGTTTGACTGCGATTAATACCGTATATATTGACATTCACGCGACGTGTAAACACTTTTTATGATCTAAGAGTGCATTATAAATAGTGAATTTAAATTTCGTTAGTTTTCTGAAGCAAATTATAGACTTTCAGTAAAATTTTTACGTTTAGGGCCCCATTCATGGGTATAACATGAAGGGGTCTCAGCTTGCAAATACTAAGGTAATAGATGTAACATATCACGAGATGCATGATGATCCTAATTTAAATAAGGAAGACAGTCCCATGGATTCTCAAGAAAAAATAACATTGATTTTGTGGAACACAAGTACTTAAATTTTGGTAAATTACATCCACTTAAAATTAGTGAAAAACTCTTTAAATTAAATGGAGGCGAAAATTTCATAGACTTTTTAAATCCTGTAGGTAGAAATAGAGTTGAGATTCATTGCAAATCAGCAGCTGAGGACAATGTAAATATATCGAACACAGTAATTGAAGAAAACAATCTTATCGCGTTTATTCCTGCTCACCGGACTCAGAAAAAAAGGGCTTATTCGGAGGACGAACTCCTCAAAATCATAAAATCGGATGTGCCAATTAAAGCAGTTCAAAGGAGGTATAAAAATGTCGCTGATTCAGAGGGTAAAACAATTAAAGTACCTAGACAACAAATAATAGTAATTTTCGATAAACCTGAATTACCAAAATTTATATTTATGTATAGGCTAAGACACGAAGTTGAAATATGGTATTCGCCGGTTACTCAATGTTATAATTGTTTGAACTATGGTCACACAGCTAGACAGTGCAAAAGTAAAAATAAATGCCGTAACTGTACAAAAATTTTTAAAGAAAATAATAGATGCGTAGATTGTAACAAATATTGTTTATATTGTAAGTGAGAGGCGTACACATTCACCAGTAATTAATGTCCCAAATATTTACAACAAAAAAAAATTAAAGAAGCCAGGGCTAATCTCAACATAACCTTTAGGGAAGTGGAAAAGATAGTGGACCACCCATCTTACGCTAGCTTGGTATCAAAAAATAGACTCGCACCTTTAGTATCCTCTACAATTGAATTTCCAGAATTGAGAACTAGAAATAATCCAGCTCAAAATAGATAGAATCCTGTCGCAAACAAACAACATACTATTCCAAATTCCGAACCAAGTACGGCTAATTATAACAAAAAACGGAAAGTTAATGACAGGAGTCCCAATTTTGAAACGATCCGCCTGGAATTTGACTGGTCATACACAGGTATTCCTTGGATCCAGTCCCACACTCAAGCAACGGAAGAAGTTCAAGTAAAATGGCAGAACAATTTAAAAGAACAAATCTACGAAGTTCTTAGGGACTACTCACATAATGATGAGGTTACTATGTTAAATTCAATAGGTAAAATTATAGAATCAGTTTTACGTGAATTATTTCATCAATGGGGCTCTTCACACAAAGACTAGTAGTAATTCATTGGAATGGTAGATCAGCCTATTCGAACCGTAATTTTTTATAAAATCTCTTGCTAGATACCAATTGTGATATTGCACTACTCAGTGAAACTTGGTATAAACCCGAGCACAAAATAAATGTTACGGGATATAACATCATAAGGAAAGATAGACAACAGGGTAAAGGCGGTGTCGCTATTGTAATTAAAAAAATCCTTCTCTTATACTGATATTAAATTTCAAAATTTACTGAACACAAGAATTGAAGTATATGGTGTAAATGTAGTCACAAACGACAGAATCATATCCTTTGTTTCATGTTATAGACTTCCAAATGTTCAAGTTAGCGTCTCAGAATATGAGAAGATTTTCTCACAGATGAATAATCATTGTGTCATTGGCGGCATAATGCATACATTATGGGAATGTAACAGTAATAACCATTTTGGTATTACTTTAGTCAACCCACTGGATAATTATCAGGATGGGGAGTGCTACAATTGAAGTAGTACGGGCAAATAAACAAAAGTATAAGTTATTTTATTTTAATATGTTGTTGTAGAAAAAATATATATATAGTAACAAAACTGAAAATACCACTTACATGAGAGGTGTGATATAAATATAACAAAAATGGCCATAAAACCAATTACATAAATGCGACTAACCATTAAATAAATCTTACACCAAATGGCATCCCTTTTGTAAATGCTTCTTTACTGAATTAATATGTTAGTGTTAGGTGTAAGATTTATTTAATTGTTAGTCGCATTTATGTAATTGGTTTTATGTTATTATTTTTGTTATATTTATATCACACCTCTCATGTAAGTGGTCTTTTCAGTTTTATTACTATATATATATTTTTTCTACAACAACATATTAAAATAAAATAACTTATACTTTTGTTTATTTGCCCGTACTACTTCAATTGTCGCTTCAATCTCTTTTTTAGTTTGTGCCCTGATGAAGGTCCCAACCTAGGACCGAAATATTGGCTAAATGAACACGGTGTGAACACTTGTTGCGCCCTTTGCCGAGAGTCCCAACTAATTTCATATTTAAGAATTTTGTTACATACGGCAACTTTTGCTTTATTTCTTTATTTGTTATAGAAATGGTTTTTTTTTTTCAAGATTTGTAAATTAGATATGGAGCGGAAACAACAAACTTTTCCCGAAATTGGGCAAAATATAACCAAAAATTAGCAAAAATGACCAGTAGAAGAAATTTCTTATTGAAATGCCGTTCAACGGGACTTGTCCCAAGTACCATTGTGCAAAACTTAGGATGCATGGATAACCTAATGTCAGATAGACCGAGTTTCCCAACTCATTTCATATTTAAGTATGTATATATATATATATATATATATATATATATATATATATATATATATATATATATATATATGTAGTAGTGGTTTTTCGGGTATCCCGTGTTAGCTTGAAGTCCGTTGATGGACGGTTTCGCTGACGTTTCGATGGAATCTGATCCATCTTTGTCAAAGCTTTGATCACTGGTCTTGGCGTTGAATGTCGAGACTGGCCCCGAGTGAGCCGGTTTTATGTGCTCGGGGGTGATTCTATTGGTCGGACGGATCTGGCCAATAGAGGCTCGGCTTTGGCTGCATATTGTCGGTCCTATGGTTCTTGGTCCAACAACAGTCCACAAACAAGGAGCACCCTTAAGACCAATAGTCAGCTCGTTTGGTTCCCCGACACAAGCTTTAGCCAAGCACCTAGCAGTAGTATAGCAAACGCGCTTCTGTGACTGCGGATGACCTCTTTTCATCCAGCAGTTACCAAAGCCGAAGACTTGACCTTGATTTGCCCTTGAACTCCTGAAAAATCTACAAGAAGTGCTGAAATTTCCTGAAACTCGTAAAAGAAGTAGTCGACAATGACGTCACACGTCCAGTGGTTGTTGAACAGTGCCCTTTTGGCACTCAATGGCCTGCAAGAGGAATTTTGACGTCACACTCGCATATATACATATAGTAATAAGTTAAAAAAGTGATGTCTGTTGTAGGATTCGAACCTACATATGTTGTGTTCCAAAGTATAAAACCAGGGACTTAACCACTGAGGTTTCGTATGAGAAAGTGTAATAGTTGTGATGACATAAAAAAAAGGTATCCGAAGAACTCCTCAAAATCTGCAAGAAGTGCTGAAATTGGCTGAAACTCGTACAAGAAGTAGTCGCCAATGAGGTAATTTGTACAGTGGATGTTGAATCAGTGCCCTTTTGGCAATATTAGTTGTCGAAAAGGTGTAAAAATATGTGTAAATAGACGTGAATAGGTGTAAGTGTGTGTAACCTTATTAGTTAAGAGCCTGCAAGAAGTGGTCGTCAATGACGTCACACGTCCAGTGGCTGTTGAAACAGTGCCTTTTTGGCAAGAGTTTAGGTTTAACGGTATGTTTATCGTAACAGTAAATGTTTTACCGTAACGTTATAGGGTGTTTGTCAATAGAGCCGATATTAGCAGGGTATCTTAACTTCATTAAAACTCCTTTAAACTTCCGTTAGAGAAGAAGTTGTGTAGAGGCTCGTTGGGTAAAGGTGAAGCTTTAGGTAATATTTATGTGTCAAATGTGTGCAAAAAGGCCTTATTTGGTTGTATATTCGAGGTAAAAATGGGTAAACGTTCCCCTATTTAGTTGTATGGCGCCGTAAAGTCGGTAAAAAGCTGTAAAAAGTAAACAAGTGGAGCCGTAAGTCTGTAAAAATGTATAAGATAAGGCTAAATGTAAACAAAATGTATGAATAATGTGTGATTCATGGTACTTTTTGTATGTAAAATTCAGTAAACAAGTGCCTCGATAGGTCACAAAACTAGATAAGAAAGGTCGAAAATATCTGATAAGGAGTTGCTTTGAATACATTGAAGTGTAGTAAAATTGGTGATATTTAAAGGTGGTAAAATAAGTATGAAATGAGCTTAAATTAGTCCAGTTGGGCCTCGTTGAAATGAGTTTGAACTGGTTGGATTTTACTATAATATGCTATATGAGGTGAAAGCAAGTTAAATAAGTAATATTTGTCAAGAATAGTAAAAAATAAGTATGAAATGAGCCTAAATGAGTCTCGAACGAGTTTGGAGGAAACAGTTTGAACTCGTTGGCTTGTAATAATAGTAAAATATATATGTAGAGATGAGCCTAGCCTAGCCTAGTTTGACCTCGTTGAATTGTTTGTAACTCGTTGGTTGTTATTTCTATATTATGAGAGGAGAATAAAACACAAGTATGAGAACAGGTTTAAGACAATATATTAATAAATTCTAAAATAATACAAAAATGTTACTAAATTCAGTAGATCCAAGAACTATATTAAAAGAATAATAACTTTACAATATTTACTACATATAAAATAATTGAGCTATTCATATGTTATTCTGTTGGTTTCCAATGTTTAAATGGAGAGCGGAAAAAGTAACAATATGATGGTGTTAATCCACAGTATTTACATTTTGAATTCGGTTGAATATGTTTCTTTAGGCATTTATCACATATTATACTTAGTAATCCTTCACAACCAGCACATTGCTTATAATCATATGTCTCAATCTGACAGTCAATACATTGGAATATCTGAAACGTAATATATTAATAAGTAACATATGTATGGCTCAATTTCTTACAATAAATTTTTAAAACAGGATTCTCTTTATTTTTTGTATACAGTTAAAACACAGTTCAGTCCTTTTCCTCTTTTTGTTTAAGTAGTTATTAAAATATTTTTGATAATAAATAAATGTTGATTCTTGGTAGTCGAGTTCATTTCTCACTCTTCTCCAATATAAATGTGTCACAGAATCAAATAATTCTGCTAAATGGAAACGATGTTGCATTTCAATCCATTCTCAGTCGTACATCAGTTGGCTTTGATACATAAGAAAAACCTCTTCGATGAAATTAGTATCAAGTTCGTTTTCAGTTTTTCCTTTGCTGGAATGTCGACATCAAAGAGTTGCTATAAGTAAAATTATGAATCAGGAATTTTCTCATAACAGTACAAGTCCTTTATAGATATTTTGGTAGTAGTAGGAACCATAATACGATGAAGAGTTCAGGAATTTGAACAAAAACAGAAAAATTTTGCACATTGTTTGCAAAACTGACTACCATTTCGATAAAGACGATTATAGGCATTTGGCATTAAGTTAATAAATTGTTGTTCCTTTTCAAAAGGAAGAGAATGATGCTGAGCCGGAAAATATGCATTATATTAATATTATAGACTGATATTGCTTGAAAATATTTTTATTACATTTGTTGAGTAGCATCACTTAGAGGGAAAAAACGGTTAGACCGAATCAATAGCAAAATAGATTACTTTTTTAAAAGGGAGAATACGAAGGATCATCATTATAACCCCAGGGTATAGTGTCTGTGTAAATATAATTAACGATTCGTTTGTCATCATAGGGACTTAAACCTGTTTTCTGTTGTTCAACTGTATAAACGTTATATTTTTCATTACGTATAGAATTTTGAGTTACTTCAATTTTGGTGTGGTTAAATAAACATTGATAATAATCTTCGAATGAAATTAATTTTAGAGCAGAAGATTGTATACCTTTGGCCTTTTTGACTATTCCAACATTTGAGATAATCTTTGAGTTGTGTTGTTCAATAACATTATTATTGTTGTTATTAAGCACTTTAAAAGTATACATTTTAGATCGTAATCCAATAAATTCAGTCATGATTTTTCCATTATTTTCATCCTTCATGAGACCATAGATTTTCTTATTTTTAAGCGGTATATTATAGATATTATTTTCAGGATAGTCAGAAGTATCAAACATGTGGATATCGTCTTTAATATGTGTATAAATATCATCTACGTTGAACTGGTATATAAGACTATCTGTGTCTGTATATAACAATTTTGAGTTCGAACCAAATTTTTGTTTAATGTAATTGTAGTGAAAATTATATAAAATAGTTTTTGATATGTCTAAAATTGACATTCCAAGATAAATAGGTTTATTGAATTTTACATTTAATCTTTTCATTTCAATTAGAACCATGTCTTTGCCAAAAACCTCACAACTATAAAAATTAAGCTGAGAAATATAATAATTTGCACCATATCGTCCTGACCATTTGTTCACCAATTTTACATCTTTATATTTGCGAACGTTTTCAATCGTTTTACCATATGGAGCAAGATTCATTAATTTAAAGAAATTTTTATCAAGATCATTTTTACTTAATTTACGAAGCTCAGTATTTACATCAATATATTTTTTTAACCATGAAGATTGTTTGAACTTTAAACACCTGTGAAATTTTGTAACTTTTAATCCCAATTGCATAGCTTGTTGGAGAGCTAAATAGTGAATAACATATTTTTTCTTATTATAAAGAGTTGTTAGTAGTTTGGGAATATTAGAGTCTGATACTGGTGGTACTAAATGTTCAGGACAAAATGGTACATCTTTATGAAGATTAAATAGTTCTTTAAGATAATGAAGGTCTACTTCAAAAATATATCCGTAATCGTTATCCCGAGGAATATTCAATATATTGTTTTCTTGATAGAAATAATCTACCCATTTAAAATCTCCTGTAGGCAATGGAAAACTCATGGCTGCTCTATAGAGGTTATTTTTACATCAAAATACATAAGAAAAGTGGAAGGTTCATTACTATTATATTCGTTATTCATGTATTTATTATTTGCTTTACCGTATCTATTAGAACATTGTGAAATACCTCCTCTAATACCCTTTTCAATAAACATAATCATATCGATGTCAGTTAACAATTCAAATTTTACGTCGGTTATTCAAAGCATACTGCCAAAGGCCAAACCGGGGGCTGTAAAATAGTGGAGGCTGTCCAATTTATAAGTATTTAAACAGAGCTTTCGAAAATTTTCAAAAACGTCAGCCAGAAGTAAGATATCGGTTTTCAAATAGAGTTCAGCATATTCTTGAAGATTTTGTATATCAAAAGTATTCCATACTTTGCAAGCATGTTCATACTGTTGTACGGTTATATTAGAATTTGTAATTTTACAAAAAATTTATCTATAGGTGGTACAGACTTTTCTTACAATTTTTCCCAACTGTCAATATATTCATAAGGAAAGACTCCTTTCCTCGTAGCTAATTTAAATTGAGTATCATTTTATAAGCTCTCTTCGTAATAGTTTTCTGATCATCATCTAGATAGGATGCTAATTTATCTAGACTACTTGCCTTAAATCGATAAGAATCTAAAAATCGGAATTGAACCTTTGAATTTTCCACATATTTTGTAAATGATATATATTTTTTCCTTGTTAATTGGAAGTAAACTTATTGATCCTTTCATTTCTGTACAAAGGGCTCTAATCAAAAAATGACTATCGTGACCGGAAAGGTTGTGAAAAAGAACAGGTATTACCATTTTATTTTAAAAATTTACATTGCAAGAGTTGCGAGCTGCCCCTCTAAAATCACCAGTTAAATGACAGTGATCTCTTACTTCATAATCATTTGAATCTGTTAAAAAGGGTTTTGAACAAATGTGACAAGTTTTCGCACGATAAAATTCCTCATTTTGTTGTTTCGTTAAGGATAATTTAATAGGATTTGAATATATTGCCTGTACTTGTTGTGCAATTTTTTCCAGTTCTCTAACAAACCATACCTGATAATTTTCACCCGTATACATTTGAAATTTTGAAAGAGAATCATCATAGGAACATTTTAAATAGTAAGCAATACTAAAAGGTTCATGTTTCTGATATTTTTTGGATTTCTTAGTGGTATGTTCATCAATGTAATTTATAAGCATACTTTCTAAATCTGCATAAATCGCAAATGGAACCATCAATCTGTTTGAAATATTCTTAAAAGTTAAAATTTTCTCGTTTTCTTTGGGTAAGGTAATTTTAGATTTATTTAGTATCTTACAATCAGTTAAATGTTTATTCGGGTTTGATTCGCTTATAAAGTGATTAAAACATCTCTCACAAAACCATTTTTTATGGTGAATATTTCCGACTTGTTTGTTTACTAAATGACTTAAATTCTTAATATATGCAAAATGGAATTTATTATTAGGGTTGGAATAATCAATTTCAAAGGAATCATCATCATCATCAGAATCTTCATTATCAAGAGTTAAAATAAGTAAATTGATTTTAGTTGAAAATTTTGTATTAGTCAACATTAAGGGTAAAACTTCTTGGTTTTTTACACAGAAAATATTTATAGCCAATTTATTAAGTGCTTCAAATCGAGGAATATCTTTTAATACTATAGGAAATGAAATTCCTTTGTATTTTAATACTCGACTGAAATGTGGATAAGATGAAGTACGATAAGGGTTTTTATATGTGGATGCTGGATTTAAAGCACATATAACAGACCACAGAGAGCAATAAGGATCATTATTTTTAATATTCACAACACTTTTAGTTTTTTGAATGAATTTAGGTACTGTTACATATGTGGAAAACCCTCCACCTATGGGATTATATTTGTTTAAATTTACTTTCAAGTGCCATATTTCACATAAGGCCCAACCGCTGTCTTTTTCCTGAAAATCCTCTAAATTACCTAAAATTTTATCAACTACATTTATCTTATACCACTCAATCAAGTTGGTATTCTGATCAATTATTTGGTTTTTAGTCGAAAAATGTTTAAAGGATGTCTCAACAGTTTGAGTTTTTATAAATAGACCACAAAAGTTAACATTTACTTTAAGCGTAGTCAATTGTTTGAGTTCCATTCTAATTAGCAGAGAAAATACACGAAAAGCTTTTTGTAAAAATTGCTTAGGTTCTTTATGCTTAAAATTTGTTATAACTCCAGTTCTTATGTGTCCCTGAAAACAGGAATCTACATTTTGCCAAACAAATCAATTTCCTATTTGTCAAAGATTTATTAGTTTTAAGATGAATTTTAAATTTTCCTAAATAATTTTTCAAAATGCATAAATTTGATTCCACTTTACTTAAACTATTCACACAGACTTTGTTTTTTTAAACCCTTTGTTAAAATAGCAATATTTTTCTTTAAGATACTTATATGTCTCTTATATTCTTCCTTTGTTTTAAGTAATCTACTTACGAATTCGGTCGACCGTACTAGTTCTGTGGAATATGAGTCCAAAACTTTGGAACTGCTGTTGTTGCTATTATTGTTGCAATTGTTGTTGCTATTGTTGTTGGCATTAATTAAATGTAATACCCGGTATAATATTTTTTACTCAAGTAAAACGCTTGAACTGATAACTATACAAAATAAATCGTTCTATTTATACTTTAAACTTTATAGATTTTGTCTTACTTAATTAGTTTTGAGTTATTGCAAACCAAACTAGTCAATTAGTCTATAAAAATATAATGATACGAGATAAATATCGAAAAACATGTTTTTAATAACAAATAAATTTTGGATGATGCAATCTTATATTTTATTGTCGACTATATGTTTATGCACGTTGATTGCAACGTGACTAGAGATCTCTGACGAAACAGTTTGAACTAGTATATAATCTTTTTTTTTGTATCATTATTACTACAACAGTATAGTAAATAAATAAATTGTTATTTTACATTATGGATACTCCATGTACTCTTGTTCTTTTCTCTCCGAGGATCCCATTAATTTTCCTCTTCGTTATTTGAATGTGACTGTTAAGGAACTCTTTCAGTAAGTTTTTGAATTTCTATTTTGTTTTATTTTTACTAAACTCATAAAAACAATTTTTTCAAATAAGGATTATTATTTATTGTGTATGTTATTTGTAGATTTGGAGTGAAATCTATTAAAACCAGGGAGGATAAAGTGTACGTTTACCTATCCTATAGCCCGAAAGGTAACAAGTTGAAACAAAAGCTGGGCAATTTACCGGTGCGTTGTATGCGTACCAAAATAGATAATGAAGAAGATTTTAAGATACTGGAGAAAGTTGCAAAGTTGTATAAATTTAATCTTGTCGATGAAGAAGAGTCGTCTGATGTACCTCGATCGATAGCAATGAAAAATCCTTCTCCTGCTGTGTGCTATCCAGAGGAAGGAACTTCCTCCTCATCTCCACCTCGAAGGAAAAAGACTAAATTAACCGTTGAGGAAGTCTATTCGGAGAGTGATGATGAGTCTGATAAGGAAAATGTACTACAATGAAATATTGATATTTTTTCTTTTAATTTTTTTATTTATTTACATTATATATGTGTATGTATAAAACATGTTCTTAATAATATAATAAATTTTTAGTACATAAGAGAGTTTGTTGTTTTATTGACTTGTAATATTCTATCTCAAAAAACCTTAACAGTACTGGTTAGTGGGTTATATCTAACTAATCGATCGTGTAGGATTAAACAATAGGCAGCTGTATCTTTGGATACATTTTTACTGGTTTCAAATTCGATGCGTATATCGACAGCTCCTCCTTTCAATATATCTTCACTCTGTCGAGAACAATCAATTACCACTAGAGGTGTATGTGATTTAAATCTTAGAGGGTAGACACATGGATCGTTGAGAGATGTATAATAGTAGGATTTTTGAAATTGTGCATTCATTTCATAGAGAATTGAAACACCTCAGAATTTAAGTAGACTTTTAAATTAGTTAAATTGATGTGATTAAAAGTACTCATATCTTTGTCAATTTTAGTTTTCATAGCTGTTTGAAAACCAATGATAATGAAACGTGGTTTTTCCAACTGATTGGAAGATTTTACTGTCCAAGTACGATTTTTTTGTTTGTTGCAACTGTGGATATTCATGCAATTCCCAACTACGAAAAGCCATATTTAAATCCTGGTTGCTCTCGAATTGTTTGAGTAATCGTAACTTTTGATGATCGCTCACTGAAATGTGTGGCATCTTCCAAAGCACTTTATTCAAAGTCACTTTATAGGTTTCCTTTTTATCCCCAATTTGTTTAATACAATTTAAATCTGTACTGCTTCTGATTAATATCAATTCTTGACGTAGATTCATTACAATTTTATGAAAATCTTCAGCAAAACCCATCATAATTTTTAGTGGAATGCAAACACTGAAATTCCCACTTCCATCCACTAGGACAGGAGTCTCTTTTTTACACATTTTGTTATCTATTACTATCAGTTGGAGTAAATGATACGAGACCCTTTAAGGTTGAAGTTATGCCTGGATTTCTAACACGATCAATTACCACTCCTCCTAGTTCATAACGAATTTCTTCAAATAGATATAGTATGCCATTGTTGATAAAATGTACATTTTCACTAGAGGTATTATCATTTTTCAGTAGTTTTCCTTCAATATACAAAAAACTTTGACTGGGCAACGTATAAAGATCTTGTGTTTGAATGGGTATTCTAATTTCATCGTTGTTACTTAGAGTTGTCGACGAATAAGGTTGATGAGTATGATATTGGTAACTAACAATTGCATCATCATGTAACACACTTTCTCCAACTTTTAATATGTTATAACTCATTTTCTTCTTCTTCTTCTTTGACCTTGTATTTACACTTACACCTAATTATTAGGAAAATTCTCTCGATACTTGTACTAATCTGTAACTTAAATCTACACCAAAATAATCTTATTTTGTTTGCAATGTTGTTTATTAATTTTTCAATTTAAATCCCAAAGAATGTAAAACAGCTTTATTCTCAGGAGTTAATTCTTTCAATGGTCGTTGTAAACTGATACGTTTATCCTTCTTCCTACAGGTTTTATATTCAGTTTGTTGATGATAGTCCCAGAATGGTATGTCAAATGAATTATGGTTATATATAAATACCATATTTAAACTCTCTTTAAGTGTAAACGTGCTGTGACCAACTCTTCTAAAATTAATTAAATTGCCATGTTGATCGGTGATTTTAAGCTGAATTTCATCTATATAACATGTATTGATTGGTAAATATATGACATTTGATGGGTTCTCCAATATTTTATATCCAGGTTCTACATTAGGATAAAACATGTGAATTATATGCACATGCGCTTCATTATTATACGAATTGTTTACTAGATTACATTCGATACCGACGGAATTAACCTTGAAAATATCTACAGGATTTTCAGATATGTACCGTGTATCCGGTTCTAGGACAATTTTACCAAATCCCAATTGTTTTCCTATAGAATTTTCTTGGCTAAAATAATTTTTTACTGTACATTTAATTTCACACTTAAGAGTATTCAAATTTGCACTAAGAAGCAATTTCGGTTTAACTTCTTCCTTTGACTATAGGCTTATTTGTTCGAGTAAATATTTGTATATATCTCTAAGTTCGTACGATCCTTCTGGTAAAACAATCTCACTGTTGTTTTTCCCATAGTGAAAGGTACTGTTGGTTTTGTCAACATTTGGTATTGAATTGTAACTGACAAAATTAATGAACCCCAAAACGAACTCTTCGTTTTCGTTTAATACAATGGGAGGATAAATATTTGTTGTCAATATAGATTCATTTCCTGACAATGTAAATATGTAGGACATTTTTTTGTTGAATAATAGTTCTGAGCTACTTAAAATAATATAAATAACTAACACAATATCTAGTTGTAAATTGCTTTTATTTTAAACATACAGGATTATACAAAAAGTTTAAATATAAATGACCACAAATAATAGAATTATAAGACTGATAAGAATCATAATTATAATATATAGTACTTGGTTTCTTAGATTGAAAATACAGTTGTGTTTCGATTGGTGGTAACAAATTTCCAAAACTGTCAAAAATAATAAATGATTGATCCATACTTTTTGTAAGCAGTCCAATGTGTACCAGGACCAAAATCGTTATCCAAATTAATAACTCCTGATTCATATTTATGAATTTTCCTCGGTAACCTATCCTTCATAAAGACTCCTCGAAAATAGGGAATTTTCAACTTTTTTGCATACATTTCCATTTCGAGATTCGTTAAAGCCCGATTGGGTAATGTTATTGGTAATTTCGTATTTTGTGAGGAGGACGACGATGATGAAAAAACAGTCCCATTCCAGTTTTATAGAGTTTTAAATAGAGACCTTTCCCCATAGCAATTGATTCCATTGTTTTATTATGACGTTGACTTTCATGTAATTGTTGTTTAGCTGATCGAGCGTCATTAACGGGCTTTGCTATTCCTGCTGCTCCTCCACTCAAAGCCCCCAAGGCACTAAGACCTGCAAATATAGGTATTAAGGATAGAATTCCTCCACTTTTAGGAATTTTAATAACCCGAGGTGTGTTGATTTTTCCTTTTTCATTTTTAACCGTTTTAATTGCAATATTAAGCGCACTGTTTATACTTGTAGGCTTTACTTTTAAAATATTCCTCTTTATTTTCTTTGTCATAGATTGAAAACTTAATCTTTTCTTATTTTTACTTCTTATTTGTTTTTTACGTTTTCCTCCCCTTTGTCGATTTTGTTTCTTAGATTTAATCTCTTTTCTTTTCTGACGATTACGACTATTACTGACTGCCATAATAATAAGATTTTTTGTTCCCTTTGATTGAAAGGTTTGTAATGAACTAAACTATATTTAATAAGACTTTATTATATAACTGGATTTATAATTTAAATTTCTTACTATAATCCTCATCAATTTCTTCTTCACTGCTAATACTATCACGTTTTCGTTTTTGACTAGTACTAGTATCCACATCCATGTTAAATGTAGGAGTACTAGTATTAGTAGTAGGTGGTTCTTCTGTAATATTTAATTTACGTTTCCGACTCTGCTTTTGTTGTTTTTGTTGATGTTTTCGTTTAATACAATGGGAGGATAAATATTTGTTGTCAATATAGATTCATTTCCTGACAATGTAAATGTGTAGGACATTTTTTTGTTGAATAATAGTTTTGAGCTACTCAAAATAATATAAATAACTAACACAATATCTAGTTGTAAATTGCTTTTATTTTAAACATACAGGATTATACAAAAAGTTTAAATATAAATGACCACAAATAATAGAATTATAAGACTGATAAGAATCATAATTATAATATATAGTACTTGGTTTCTTAGATTGAAAATACAGTTGTGTTTCGATTGGTGGTAACAAATTTCCAAAACTGTCAAAATAATAAATGATTGATCCATACTTTTTGTAAGCAGTCCAATGTGTACCAGGACCAGAATCGTTATCCAAATTAATAACTCCTGATTCATATTTATGAATTTTCCTCGGTAACTTATCCTTCATAAAGACTCCTCGAAAATAGGGAATTTTCAACTTTTTTGCATACATTTCCATTTCGAGATTCGTTAAAGCCCGATTGGGTAATGTTATTGGTAATTTCGTATTTTGTGAGGAGGACGACGATGATGAAAAAACAGTCCCATTCCAGTTTTATAGAGTTTTAAATAGAGACCTTTCCCCATAGCAATTGATTCCATTGTTTTATTATGACGTTGACTTTCATGTAATTGTTGTTTAGCTGATCGAGCGTCATTAACGGGCTTTGCTATTCCTGCTGCTCCTCCACTCAAAGCCCCCAAGGCACTAAGACCTGCAAGTATAGGTATTAAGGGTAGAACTCCTCCAGTTTTAGGAATTTTAATAACCCGAGGTGTGTTGATTTTTTCCTTTTTCATTTTTAACCGTTTTAATTGTAATATTAAGCGCACTGTTTATACTTGTAGGCTTTACTTTTAAAATATTCCTCTTTATTTTCTTTGTCATAGATTGAAAACTTAATCTTTTCTTATTTTTACTTCTTATTTGTTTTTTTACGTTTTCCTCCCCTTTGTCGATTTTGTTTCTTAGATTTAATCTCTTTTCTTTTCTGACGATTACGACTATTACTGACTGCCATAATAATAAGATTTTTTGTTCCCTTTGATTGAAAGGTTTGTAATGAACTAAACTATATTTAATAAGACTTTATTATATAACTGGATTTATAATTTAAATTTCTTACTATAATCCTCATCAATTTCTTCTTCACTGCTAATACTATCACGTTTTCGTTTTTGACTAGTACTAGTATCCATATCCATGTTAAATGTAGGAGTACTAGTATTAGTAGTAGGTGGTTCTTCTGTAATATTTAATTTACGTTTCCGACTCTGCTTTTGTTGTTTTTGTTGTCGTTTTCGTTTAATACAATGGGAGGATAAATATTTGTTGTCAATATAGATTCATTTCCTGACAATGTAAATGTGTAGGACATTTTTTTGTTGAATAATAGTTCTGAGCTACTCAAAATAATATAAATAACTAACACAATATCTAGTTGTAAATTGCTTTTATTTTAAACATACAGGATTATACAAAAAGTTTAAATATAAATGACCACAAATAATAGAATTATAAGACTGATAAGAATCATAATTATAATATATAGTACTTGGTTTCTTAGATTGAAAATACAGTTGTGTTTCGATTGGTGGTAACAAATTTCCAAAAACTGTCAAAATAATAAATGATTGATCCATACTTTTTGTAAGCAGTCCAGTGTGTACCAGGACCAGAATCGTTATCCAAATTAATATCTCCTGATTCATATTTATGAATTTTCCTCGGTAACTTATCCTTCATAAAGACTCCTCGAAAATAGGGAATTTTCAACTTTTTTGCATACATTTCCATTTCGAGATTCGTTAAAGCCCGATTGGGTAATGTTATTGGTAATTTCGTATTTTGTGAGGAGGACGACGATGATGAAAAAAAACAGTCCCATTCCAGTTTTATAGAGTTTTAAATAGAGACCTTTCCCCATAGCAATTGATTCCATTGTTTTATTATGACGTTGACTTTCATGTAATTGTTGTTTAGCTGATCGAGCGTCATTAACGGGCTTTGCTATTCCTGCTGCTCCTCCACTCAAAGCCCCCAAGGCACTAAGACCTGCAAATATAGGTATCAAGGGTAGAATTCCTCCAGTTTTAGGAATTTTAATAACCCGAGGTGTGTTGATTTTTCCTTTTTCATTTTTAACCGTTTTAATTGCAATATTAAGCGCACTGTTTATACTTGTAGGCTTTACTTTTAAAATATTCCTCTTTATTTTCTTTGTCATACATTGAAAACTTAATCTTTTCTTATTTTTACTTCTTATTTGTTTTTTACGTTTTCCTCCCCTTTGTCGATTTTGTTTCTTAGATTTAATCTCTTTTCTTTTTTGACGATTACGACTATTACTGACTGCCATAATAATAAGATTTTTTGTTCCCTTTGATTGAAAGGTTTGTAATGAACTAAACTATATTTAATAAGACTTTATTATATAACTGGATTTATAATTTAAATTTCTTACTATAATCCTCATCAATTTCTTCTTCACTGCTAATACTATCACGTTTTCGTTTTTGACTAGTACTAGTATCCATATCCATGTTAAATGTAGGAGTACTAGTATTAGTAGTAGGTGGTTCTTCTGTAATATTTAATTTACGTTTCCGACTCTGCTTTTGTTGTTTTTGTTGTCGTCGTTGCTGCTGAAAATCTCTTTTCTAACAATTTTACATCTGCTTCTTGAATATTATTATTATTATTATTATTATCAAGTTTCCTCTTCCTGTTACTACGTGGTACTTCTAGGGTATGTGATAATTTATTTGCTGCCAGCTTTTCCTTAATTTTTCTTTCGTGATAATTATAAATTGGTTTTTCTTTTTCATCGTATTCATCCTCATCGTCACTACTATCTATTTAAGTTTTTTATTCTTAATAGTCTTCTTCTTAATAGTATTCTTAATAGTTTTAGTAGTAGTAGCTGATTTATTTTAAGGAGCTTTTATTTTCTTCTCAGTATTTGTTTTTCAGTTACTGATTTTTTCCAACAACGTTTCCATTGTTAGATAATTTTGCATTGATTTTACACTTTGCTTAATAATACCTGTAGTTTGTTTAATGTTTTTCTTCGTTTCATTCATAATGTACTGATTAGTTTTATCATTCTCATTTATTTTATCTTGTTTTTTTTTATCTTCCTTTTCTACTATATCCCATACCTAACTTAAACTTACTCCCCATGGCAGCAGATACACCTATAGCTGCAATTTTTTCCTTCCAAGATGCATCCTAAAATTTATCAGCCTGATGACGATCAGGTAAGGCAGTATGATTTGAATAGGCTATATCATGCTCTCTACAAGCTTCATCGACAGGATTAAGACCTTTATCACCACGAGCTAGACGTTCTTGTGGTTTTGTACCAGGTCCACAAAATTGATAACCCGGTAAATGTACTTCAAATGAAAGCTTATTTATAACAGTATTTAAAAGTCCACTCCCTTGAAATGTACTGTTTTCTACATTTGCATAGTATTTCATTTTCGAAAGCAAACTATAAACTAACTATAAATTTAACAAACATCCTATTTTATACTTATTTCTATTCTAACTTTGAATGTGTTGTGTAAGATGAAGAGAATTGTTCAACAAAAAACTAGATTAAAAGTTGAAAATCACGATTTACAAGAATATAAGAACAATGTTAAACATAGTGTCTTATTACCCTCTACGATGCGATGTATTATTTCAGGTCCTAGTAATTGTGGAAAAACTTCAACTATGTTAAGCCTTCTTGAACATCCGAATGGTTTAAAATTTGAGAATGTTTACCTGTATTCGAAATCGTTATATTAACCTAAATATATTTATCTGGAACAATTATTAAAACCTGTCAAGGGAATAGGATATTTCGCATTCGATAACAGTGAACAAATAATAACACCGTCGAAAGTAAAAACGTAATTCTGTATTTATATTTGATGATGTAGCCTGTGACAAACAAGATGTAATACGAGAGTATTTTAGTATGGGTCGTCACAACAACATTGGCTGTTTTTATTTGTGTCAAACCTATGCAAAAATCCCGAAACATTTAATACGAGATAATGCCAATGTACTTATTTTATTCAAACAGGATGATTTAAATTTACGACATGTATATTTCGATCATGTTGGTACCGATATGTCATTTGAACGTTTTAAAAAGATCTGTTCTTTTTGTTGGAATAAAACATTTGGATTCTTATCAGTTTTTTAAGGACAACAAAATTGATGAAGGAAGATATCGTTATGGTTTGGACAGTTATATATATATATATATATATATATATATATATATATATATATATATATATATATATATATATATATATATTTAAATTAATGTTTATATACAATTAATATTCACTTAAACGTCTCTCAGACAAGATGGTTACCAGGAAGAAGAATATAAGCTCAAATAAAAAAAGTGTTAAACAAAAATTAACACACAAACGAAGAGATAACAAAAATAAATTAAATCTTTTAAAACATGATCAAATTGCACATGAAACTTTATTTCAACCAATAACGAAACATCTACAAAGTATTGAAAATAAATTGGATCCAAAAAAATATGAAATATCAACAACAAAAACTCTTGAAGCACCTCCTGAATTAAATATAAAATCTGAGGAATCTGATTATGATGATGATGAGTATGAAGGAGATGAATATGATGAAGATCTGGAAGACTTTGAAACTGATAAAGATTCGATAGCATCTGAACCCATCCCGACAACCTCAACTTACACCGATACACCTAGAGGAATGATGTCAATTAAACTACCTATGTCAGCAGCAGCACCTCTCAAGAGAAAATTACATTTTACCACAACATCTAAGCCATACAGTTTAAGAAAACTTCTCGTTAAAGATATTCAAAAGGAACATTTCGATGAGGAAGCCAAAAGACAAAAAGATTACGAAGATCAATTAAATAAAATCATAGAAGAGAAATCCTTATCAGATTATTATGAACAATATCATCCTTTACCTGCAAAATATATTAAAATGTATCTTAAGAATCCGAAAGGTAAAGGCGATTCCGAGGGAAAACTTAGAGTAAAATTTGATAAAGACATTGAACGGTTTTCAACAGGTAATCAAACTATTAATTTCGATGGACCCGATCTCTTAAATGGATCTAAAAAATTTAAAAAGGTACCAGTGGTTTGTATGGACTACTTTTTAATAGAAATCCACCAAATAAATATACTAAAAGTGATGCTAAACACTATGCTGAAATTCTATCTGATTCAAGTGCAATACGAGATATTAAAACTATGCAACATAGCAAATTTAAGAAAATTATTAAACCAAATTTAAGTAAAATAGACATAGATTCGGAAGAAGAAGAAGAATCAGACAACTCTGAAAGAGTAGGGCATGGTATGTTTATGAAAGTTACAAATAATCCAATCGATTATGTATACTGGGGTGATCCAAATGAGTTGGTCGAGCGATTAAATTTATTAGTTGCCTCTGAAACAGCAAGTCACACAAACGAAATCAACTCAATTATTGAAGAATTACGTGAAGCTAATATTATCGAATAATGTCCAACTATGCAACTAAAGTAAAGAAACAAATTGTTGAAGAAATCCATAGACCTACAATGAAAAATTTTAAACGTAGAAGAGTCATTTTAAAATCCTTTTTGGATCTAATGCAAGCCGATTTGGTAGAAATGCGAGAATTCGAAAAAGAAAATAAGGAATTTAAATACATATTAGTTGTAATTAATTGTTTTTCCAAATATGTATGGGCCTATCCATTAAAGACAAAAACATCTAATGAAGTAACACATGCTCTTGAAAATGTTTTTAAACAACAGATTCCAATCCATTTGTGTACAGATTCTGGTGGAGAATTTACGGGAAAGGAAGTACAAAACCTTTTGAAAAAATATCATATTTTACACTATGTCGTTTATAGTGAAAAGAAGGCATCAATTGTGGAACGTGTTAACAGAACCCTTAAGAGTATGATGTGGAAAGAGTTTAGTATCCAAGGATCCTATAAGTGGGTTAAATTACTACCAAAAATCATTCATATTTATAATAATAAAAAACATAGAACTATAGGTCTAAAGCCTAGTGAGGTAACTAAAAAACATGAAAAATTTCTACTTGACGCAGTTTATAATAACATAAACTTCAAACGAAATATAAAGTAGGGGATCATGTACGCATATCAAAACTTAGAGGTGTTTTTAACAAACATTACAAACCAAATTGGTCTACGGAAATATTTACCATTAAAAAGGTATAATATACAAACCCCGTTACATATTTACTTCAAGATGAACACAATCAAGACATTAAAGGAGGATTTTATGAACTCCAACTGCAAAAAAAGTTAAATATCCAGATATTTATTTAGTTGAAAAAGTATTAAAACGGCAAGGAAATAAAGTACTTGTTAAATGGTTAGGTTTTAATAATAAACACAATAGTTGGATCGATAAAAATAATGTTCAGTAATCAGTAATAGTATTAGGAATATATTTTTTCTATATAAGATTGAGATTTATCTAACCAAACTTAGTTCAATAACAGGTGTCTGAAAGAAAATTAAATCATTAAAAATGCCAGTTGTTGTACGAATAAAATGTCCCAAATGTAAAGGAGAAACAGATCTGTATAATGAGAGATGTTTGGCATGTGAAATTAAGGATCTATTTAAAACAAAAGATGGTTCAAAACATTCACCTTCTTCTTACTTTTCCAGTAAAGAAAGAAAAGGACTCGAAAGAGAAGCCAACAAAAGACAAGGAAATAGATGACTTGAATGAATTATTTTAAACAATATAAATTTAACTAAGTTGGGAATGTGGAATCTTTGGCACAATGACACTACTCAGTATATATCACCACTACACCAAACACTTTATTTTTTGCACTCGACGCGCGTTTCGCTAACCATGTTAGCTTCATCAGGAGCGATGATTGAGTCAATCATCGCTCCTGATGAAGCTAACATGGTTAGCGAAACGCGCGTCGAGTGCAAAAATAAAGTGTTTGGTGTAGTGGTGATATATACTGAGTAATATAAATTTATGTAGTAACATTCTG
This sequence comes from Pachyrhynchus sulphureomaculatus, assembly GCA_019049505.1. Classification (NCBI taxonomy): domain Eukaryota; kingdom Metazoa; phylum Arthropoda; class Insecta; order Coleoptera; family Curculionidae; genus Pachyrhynchus; species Pachyrhynchus sulphureomaculatus. The sequence goes on along the minus strand of CM032447.1, from coordinate 162,634,344 downwards.
TAACATTTTTGTATTATTTTAGAATTTATTAATATATTGTCTTAAATCTCTACTCATACTTGTATTTTATTCTCCTCTCATAATATAGAAATAATAACCAACGAGTTACAAGCAATTCAACGAGGTCAAACTAGGCTAGGCTAGGCTAGGCTAGGGTCATCTCTACATACATATTTTAATATTATTACAAGCCAACGAGTTCAAACTATTTCCTCCAAACTCGTTTGAGACTCATTTAGGCTCATTTCATACTTATTTTTTACTATTGTTGACAAATATTACTTATTTAACTTGCTTTCACCTCATATTATAGTAAAATCCAACGAGTTCAAACTCATTTCAACGAGGCCCAACTAGACTAATTTAAGCTCATTTCATACTTATTTTACCACCTTTAGTAAATATCACCAATTTTACTACACTTCAATGCATTCAAAGCAACTCCTTATCAGATATTTTCGACCTTTCTTATCTAGTTTTGTGACCTATCGAGGCACTTGTTTACTGAATTTTACATACAAAAATTACCATGAATCACACATTATTCATACATTTTGTTTACATTTAGCCTTATCTTATACATTTTTACAGACTTACGGCTCCACTTGTTTACTTTTTATAGCTTTTTTACCGACTTTACGGCGCCATACAACTAAATAGGGGAACGTTTACCCATTTTTTACCTCGAATATACAACCAAATAAGGCCTTTTTGCACACATTTTACACATAAATATTACCTAAATCTTCACCTTTACCTCTAGCCTCTACACAACTTCTCCTCTAACGGAAGTTTAAAGGAGTTTTAATGAAGTTAACATACCCTGCTAATATCGGCTCTATTGACAAACACCCTATAACGTTCCGGTAAAACATTTACCGTTACGATAAACATACCGTTAAGCCCTAATCTCTTGCCAAAAAGGCACTGTTTCAACAGCCACTGGACGTGTGACATCACTGACGACCACTTCTTGCAGGCTCTTAACTAATAAGGTTACACACACTTACACCTATTCACATCCATTTACACATATTATTACACCTTTTCGACAACTAATATTGCCAAAAGGGCACTGATTCAACATCCACTGGACAAATTACGTCATTGGCGACTACTTCTTGTACTAGTTTCAGCCAATTTCAGCACTTTTTGCAGATTTTCAGGAGTTCTTCAGATACCTTTTTTTATGTCATCACAACTATTACACTTTCTCATACGAAACCTCTGTGGGTCAGTGGTTAAGTCCCTAGTTTTACACTTTGGAACACAACATATGTATGTTCGAATCCTACAACAGACATCACTTTTTTTAACTTATTTCATTTTACCAACTTATTAC
>CM032447.1:162570502-162628002 GCA_019049505.1 Pachyrhynchus sulphureomaculatus | reverse complement strand
AGATCCTTTCTATTTTAAAATGAATGGTACCCAAAAAATAGTACAACCAAAGTTTTTTTAACAATAGAAAATAATTCCAAAAAGACGTACAAAAATTATCTCTTACCCATATTACTCTACCAAGGAAAACTGAGCTAGTGTTTGTTTAATTTCTTTAGTTCTTTTAAAATCATTCTTCACTCAATTCATTCTCAGAAATTAAAAAGGGGCTGCAAAAAGTGCGCCTCAAAGTGCGGGCAAGTTCACATGCCACAAAATGACGCTGTCAACTCGGGGCTTTTGGAATTTTATTTTTTAAGGGGTTCAGTATACTAGCTTTCGAACAAAGTAAAAGCTCTAACTTTTCAGACATTTTTTTATTTCATAAGGTTTATTAAACGAAACTACACTATAGCAATAAGACAAAAGCAGGAAATTTGTAGAATTATTTATTTCAATTTATCTGATAGTGGTATAGATATTTGAATTTTGTTACTTGACTCTAATTTAAGTGATTCCTACTTTTTTCTTAAAAGCTACCTTTATAGTTCAGATTGGCGGATGTGCTGGTCTACTCTAATTTTGCACTGTTGAATTTATTTACTTTAAAATGCGGATAACTGGAAAAAAACTGTACGTTTTTTTTCTCACCTATGTTTTCCATGAATATTAAAAATACTTTGCTTATACGAAACGGTATTTAGAGATTTTTTTATAGAAAATTCTTAAAATATTTAGTAAAGGAATTTTAATACAAGGCAATACTTAGAAATTTTTTTTGAAATTGTTGAAGATTTTTTAAATGTTTGTTAAAGACGTTTACATATTTTAGTTGTCTTTACATATTTCTTATTTTGACTATTGGGAGCACAGGAAAAATATTTTTACGACTTTTTAAACAATTCTTTTAAATTTTATAATCTAAATACATTTATCATGGAAGCCTTCAATTTTAAAGTCAATCACCTACTGGAATATGAATTAGACTATGAACTGAAAATCCGTCGTACTTTCTCAGAACGTCCGGTCGCGGATAAAAGAAACATTCTAACGAGGATCTTAAGTAAAGAAATATTCCAATAGATCAGATTGGACTAAATAGTTACAAAAAGTTTCTGATTTTTTTAAGTCTAATAAAAGTTCTCCTTCTCAAGTCTCTCGCGGACGGAACGCTTAAAAGCAGAAAACGTAATAAATTCTTTCAAGGAAATAAGTAGTAAAGATAGATTAGGCCGAACGAATAAAATCACCATGTCTATAGATACGGCTGATGCCAGTCCTGTAAAGACAAGGCCCTTCGCCACGTCTCCGTACATGTCAAAAGTATTAAATAAAGAGTTAGACGAAATGTTGAAACTCGGAGTGATTGAAGAATCAAACAGTCCTTGGTGTTCTCCAATCTTATTGGTGAAAAAGGCCGATGGACAGTATCGTCTATGCTTTGACGGAAGAAAGCTCAACGAGGTCAGCAAATTTGATAACTATCCATTACCGAACATCGACAGAATTTTGACATCACTCAGGAATGCTAAGTATGTATCCTCGATAGACCTTAGAAAGGCTTTCTGGCAAATTCCTTTGGACAAATCCTCTAAGGAAAAGACCGCTTTTGCAGTAGTAGGCCGAGGTCTATTTCAGTTCGGCACTATGCCGTTTGGTCTAAAGAACGCTGCTCAAACTCAGCAACGTTTAGTGGACGCTATATTTGGTCCGAAATATGAGCCACATATTTTTACCTATCTCGATGATATTTTAGTAACATCGGAAGACTTCGAATCGCATATTCGCTTACTTAAAGAAGTCAAAGATAAATTGAAAGAGGCCGGACTGACGATAAATTTGAGCAAATGTGATTTTTTCAAAACTTCTCTAAAGTTTTTAGGCTATATTGTAGGCTCAAATTCCTTGCGTACCGATTTTTCTACCCTGTTGTCGCCTATTAATGATCTTTTGAAAGGACGAAAAAAAGGACAATCGATAGATTGGACAAAGGCAGCAGAAGAATCTTTTATAAAGATTAAAGAGCTATTGGTTTCAGCTCCAATTTTATCCCAACCAGATTTTTCCCAACAGTTTTATATTTCTAGAGATGCTTCTAATACCGGTTTAGGGGGCGTCCTAACACAGAAAATCAATGGCGAGGAAAGAGTGATAGCATATGCCAGTAGAACTTTATCAAGGGCTGAACGTAACTATTCGGTTGTTGAAAAGAATGTTTAGCAGTACTCTTTAATATCGAAAAGTTTCGACCTTACATAGAAGGTGTTCCTTTCACGGTCATAACAGATCATTATAGTTTATTGTGGCTTAATTCTATTAAAAACCCTAGTGGCAAACTAGCGCGTTGGGCGATTAGGCTGAGACAACATATGTTTAATTTAATTCATAGAAAAGGAGTCCACAATGTTATTCCTGACGCTTTGTCAAGAATCCCAGATCATACAGTGGACGAAAACAGTCTTAATGCACAGATTGGCGTAAGAATTGATACAGTTGATATAGATCGCATTGATCCATGGTACGATAATTTACGGCAGCAAATCAAAGAATTTCCTGAAAATTTTCCGCAGTGGAAGGTGGAAAATGATTTCGTGTACAAATTTATCCCAAACCAGTTGCCTTTAAAAGTTAATGTACCCGAGTGGAAAATACTAGTTCCTAAACCACAGAGAGAGGAAATTATAGACATATGTCATACTCCTCCTACTTCTGGTCATTTTGGTTTTTTTTAAAAAAACTCTTCACAGGGTTCAGGAACAGTATTATTGGCCAAAAATGCGTGTTGATATCTTAAAGTTTGTGAGGACTTGTGAAATATGTGGAGCGCAGAAATCTCCAAATACACTACCTATGGGACTGATGGGAAAAGAGAACGGTTAATTACCCTTTTCAGGTCATAGAAGCTGATCTAGTAGGCCCATTCCCACGTTCAAAAAAGGGAAATAAATGGCTTCTCGTGGTTTCTTGCTGGTTTACAAAGTATACGATGCTATTTCCTTTGAAAAGCTCTAAAGCTGAATATATAGAGAGAATTTTGGAAAATGATGTCTTTCTAATCCACGGTGTTCCATCGCTCTTGATATGCGATAACGGTACTCAGTTTACCTCCGAGAGTTTTAAGAGCTTAAGTGAAACTTATGGTTTTAACATCCGTTTTAATCCCGTGTACTCTCCACAATGTAATTTTGTTGAACGTAATAACCGAACAGTCGGGACCGCTTTAAGAAGTTACGTTGATTCACATGACACTTGGGATAGAGACATTTCCAAAATTCAACAAGCTATAAACACCGCAAGACACGAAGTAACAGGGTTCACACCGTCTTTCTTAGTTTACGGCAGACATATACCTCTATCTGGATCGTATTATAAAAATTTAGATTTGGATGTCAATGTTGACAGCGAAATAATTCCGGGTAACAGGGGCGCGTACGCCGAAAATTTAAAGGGTTTAAAAGATATTTTCACCGACGTGCGTAGTAGGATACCTAAGGCTTACGAACGGAACAGTAGGTCTTACAACCTTAGAAAAAGGGATTTTTCCTTTAATATAGGTGATCACGTTTGGCGAAAAAATAAAATTCTTTTCAGTGCAGCTGATAAATTCACATCTAAGTTGGTACCTAAGTATGTGCATTGCGTGATAAGAGAAAAGATTTCAGATTTAGTTTATGGTTTGGTTAATTTAGATGGGACTAAAGTAGGACAATGGCATATTAAAGACTTAAAAACCATTCAATGAACCTAACCCTAGTGAAAGTTTGTCAGAAGAAAAATAATTTATATTTACATTATCTTAATTGCTTTACTTTATTTTTTTTGATGTTGCTCTGTAGAGGTGACGACCTCGTTTTTTTCGACTGTTATAAAAGTTGAGCAGAGTATAGCTTACTTTTATTATTTTTTTGCTAAGGTTTTGGGTACTGATCATATCCAAACTTAGGTTGATTGTGGTTGATGTTTAGCATCGACTCAGTTTTTGCGAGCTTGCGAAAGATTCACACTCAGGATATATCATATGACTGGTATGTCGGTGGTCGCGGGATTTGATTTGCTTATGACCCCAAATAATATCCAGTTCTTGACACTTGGGAGCGAAATCTCGATAAGAGGCAATCCAAGGTGATCTTGAGTTAGGACAAGCGCAAGATGTAGCTCGTGTAGTATGATGTTGAGTCAAAAGATTTTTTTATGAGCAATTTCAAAGTTCGTTACCCGAGTGGGTGTATTTCTATTACCTCAGTGGTATATTTTGGGTGCAATTAAGAGTAAATTGATTTTGGTTTATCCAGTAAGTCAAAGACTTGGATTAATTTGATTTAGATCTTCTTCTGAATTGACAAACTGAGGGTATTTTCTATTCTTTTCAGGGCCGTTTAAACGTTACCTTTAAGTCACTAATTTTTTAAAATTTTTTTGCATAGACTCATAGGCGTATGATGAGTTTTTTCGGTCTACTATCAGATTGATAGGAAATTGAAGTCCTGCAGGAGAACTAAAGGCTGATCATTTACAGGAGATGAGGGCAAAGTAAGACAGTCGTTTCACAAAGAAGTGATCAAAATCTGATACCAAGATGAGAACCTTGTTAAGAGAGGCTAAGCGCAGTGAAGGAAGATTCCTAACCGAATTTTTAGATTTTCAACAGATAATCTAGAAGTTTGGGCTGACAGAAAACGGTTATGCCTGATACCTGTAGCAGTTTCTTCTAGAGGCTATTGTCTAGGGAGACGATTAACACCATGATCGAATATTTTAGCTGACAACGATGTTTTCTTCTAGTTTCTGATTAAGCTGGAGAAGCTCTTGTCGTCTTCAAAAGTTTTGTTGCATTGCCACCGAAAAATTGAGAAATTTTTGCTTCATGTAGCTTTTTAAGCTCATTTTCGTTGTTTGGAAATTTCCGTTAGAAGCTTGGTTAAGTTAACCTTGTAAACCTTTTAGGTTGTATCCCATGAGTTAACCGTTTTTACAGGCTGTGATGCACCGGGTGCTAACAGATGCCATTACGACGTTTGGCAGGGAGTTAGTCTTCCTGAGGAACAGACTGATTGGAAGGGTAGTCTAGAGGGGGCGAACGTTTGACCTCTGGGACCTTTAGAGGTTTTGTTACTCAATGGTTATTTCTATTTGAGCCAAAGGAGAGCCTAGCTACTGTAGTCGACCTCAGCTCCAATTAGCCTATTAGTGGTGACAGGCTGTTGGCAGTAGTGTGTTTCGGAACACCCTATTGATTAATTTTTTTTTGACTTATGGTGGTGTGGTAGACACTGTTTTAGTTTAGTGGATGCTATAATCTACTCCCTTTTGTTGGTGGACACCAGGGTCACCATTTCCGTATTTTATTGTCTCCACCTTTCAGTATATCGTGGTGAGGTGTTTGTCTCCTGTTATGTGGGATGGATTAATTTTTTTTTCGTTGTTGTTCTAGGGCGAGACCAGTACACGAGGGTTCTTCATGCAACTTGAAGAAGCGCAATGCTGGTTAAGTTTTATATCTCTGTGTAGCCACCCTGAAGAATGACGGAGGGCGTTTTTTTTTTTTTTTCCCTTTCCGGCTCATGTTTCTAGGCAGATTTGCCACTTTGGTGCGATGTGCCGAAGATTTGTTTAGCTTTTGCTAAGAGCTTTCGCCAAGCTCGATATGGAGATGTCATGACCAAGAGTTTGGGATTTGAACTCCTGTATATATTTCTGTATATATTTCGGTGTATATTGGTTGCCTGAGGGCATGTGCTCAAAATGTGTGATTTTGAGTCGTTTTGTTTATGGACTCCTATATATAAAATTGTGATTTTAGGGAGGTCCTATTTCGAGACTTGCTGTCTCATATAGTTATTTTGGGAATGTTTCCTTGAATGTTAGTTGCGCGCGGACTAATCATTCTGTTCTTTGTGAACATTGCTTTTTGAAGCAGGATCATTCAGTTTAGTGAATTTTAGCTTTTATAGCTATTCACTGTGCTTATAGTGATATTGTTAGCTTTTATAGCTGCTCACTATGTTAATGGCGAGATTGTTCTTTTAGAACGCAGGCTTTGTGTAGTCGAGGACTATTTACAGAGTGTTTTCTTGGCGAGGAGCCGAGGTTTTTTCTGGCGATATACCAGAGTGTTTTCTTGGCGAGGAGCCGAGGTTTTTTCTGGCGATGTACCAGAGTGTTTTCTTGGCGAGGAGCCGAGGTTTTTTCTGGCGATGTACCAGAGTGTTTTCTTGGCGAGGAGCCGCGGTTTTTTCTGGCGATGTACCAGAGTGTTTTCTTGGCGAGGAGCCGAGGTTTTTTCGGGCGATATACCAGAGTGTTTTGTTGGCGATGAGCTGACGTGTTTTCTGGCGATCAACCAGAGCATTTTCCCTGGCGATTTTAGCATGTCTGGATGTCTTAGGACGTCGACAGTGCGCTGTAGAGTGCGATTATTTTCAGAGTGCGACTAGTAGTGATACTAGATTTGGAATGTTCTCTTAGCGGTGAGCTAGAGCATTGATGGCGATTTTTCCCGAGCGTTTGTCTGGAGTTTCATCCAGATGTTTTTCTTAGCCTTGTGCTAAATGGTCTTACAAGACTTTTTCCTTTTAGTGTTAGTGTTTGCACTAGAATCATTTATTTTTTTATTTTTCTTTATTTAAGAATTTTTCTAAATTTCTTTGGCTGAAATAGAAAATTTTCTGACAATCCTTAAACTATTTTAAGGGGGGTGTTCATATTTTGTTTCAGTTCACTTTTTTTGATTTAGACAAGAGTCTAGACAAAGTTATATTTTTTTTTTTTGTTTTGGTAACAATTCTTTTATATAATTGTTACTTTGGAAAGGTATTTCTTATGTTCATGCAAGGATTTTTATTTACTTTTTGATGTACTTAACCTTAGTGCTTAATTAAGTTAAGTCTAGTTATAAGATTCTTGTGATCATGCAAAGACTTTCATTTGGTTTTCATTGTACTTAATATTAGTGCTTAGTTAAATTAAGTCTAGTAGTAAGGTCCGAAGATTGTAATTTTGTTTTAAGTTTTGACCTTAGTATTAAGTGACATTGTACCACTTTGTACCTTTTTTTGATGAATAGGCTTAGTTTAATAGACTAGTGTAGTCTATTTCTTTTTGGAAGGGGGTAAATGTAACATTCATTTTTTCCTAGATTTTAAGAGCATGAAATGTTACTGATTTTTGGCTTTACATTGTACTTCTTTTCATTTTTGTATCGAGCAGTGTATTTAGCAGAAATTTCTAGCCGCTCGTGGTACAGTGTGCAGTGCGGGTTTCCGACCAAAAATGCGTGGTACGTCGCGATTGGTCAAATGTTTGTTTCCCGGAAGCCGGCATTTTAGAGACAGAGTTCTCACGGCTTATTTAAGGGTCTGCAGAACGCAGATCGTGGCTTTTTTCCATCGAGCCGCCGAGGTGGGTTTCCTCCGACCAAGCCGCAGCCAGGCTTTGTCCATCAAGCCGCAGTAGAGGCTTCTGACGATTTTTTTTGAGAGCCAAGTCGAGCACGAGTTTTTTAACGTGAAGCCGTAGTGGGCTTTGTGTGTTTTTTCTACATGGAGTAGCCGAAGTAGGCTCTTCTCATCGTGAAGCCATACTGATAAATTAGTGATGGAATGTGTGAAAGCGGTTTTGTGTTCAATTTAAGGCCTAGAAGCCCGTAGGAAAACCGTAAGTCACCAGAATATACATCAGTAGATCTATTTGCCGCAAATAAGTGTTTTAACATCAATTTGAACTGATAAATCGTGAAGTGAATATCACGACTTTTCGATTTCGGGTGTAGCAAAGTTTTAGAAGTAAAATGTCTGATTTAAGAACTCTATTTAGTAATAACTACCATTTAGGCTAAAATTTTTGTGATTCTTGAACTGCAAGGGTTAGAACTTTTAATTTAAATCATTAATAAATTTTCTTTTTGTTTTCTCTGTGTTCTAGTGTTTCACTGTACACCTATCTTTCTTTTCAGGATAGTAGGGTTGTACCAGACTGATTCTTTTTATTAACAACTGTATAACACTTCAGTATTTTTTCATTTTTTTAGCTGAAATTAGATCCTTTCTATTTTAAAATGAATGGTTCCCAAAAAATAGTACAACCAAAGTTTTTTTAACAACAATAGAAAATAATTCCAAAAAGACGTACAAAAATTATCTCTTACCCATATTACTCTACCAAGGAAAACTGAGCTAGTGTTTGTTTAATTTCTTTAGTTCTTTTAAAATCATTCTTCACTCAATTCATTCTCAGAAATTAAAAAGGGGCTGCAAAAAGTGCGCCTCAAAGTGCGGGCAAGTTCACATGCCACAATATATATATATATATATATATATATATATATATATATATATATATATATATATATATATATATATATATATATATATACATATATATATATATATATATATATATATATATATATATATATACATATACATATACATATACATATATATATATATATATATATATATATATATATATATATATATATATATATATATATATATATAAATAATCACATGTTTAACTACTGGGAAACGCCTTTATAAGGAGAAGAGATGGGCAATCAAAGATCTAAAGGCTCTAGTATCTGCTTTTTATTTTTGTTATCGAGCTTTCGCTACCTAATGGTAGCTTCTTCTGGATTTTAAAAATACAAACAAGGTACAGAGAAATAAACTTAAGACGTTTGTTTTTTAAATGTGATTCAATAAATTATAAGGTTGTATGAGAAATTACTTACAAAAATTTAGCAGTTAATTCATCTCTGGTGAAGACAATATAATTTGCATTTTTGTTGGCCAGGTAATAGGTATGGTTACAAAAAACATAATAAAAGGACACTTAGAGAGTTATACAAGTATTAAAAGCAAAACGTGGTCGTTAAACATTAAACAAAACACTTTTTAAGACAGAACACAAACTGTAAGAAAGACCATGATGTTGAAATGGTACTCTATTTTAAAATTCTTTGACGTCGAGCTTAGTAACTTATTTAGTGATATTTATTTTTTAATTTTATAGCAAAGGGACTTAAATTTGACGAATATTACTATTAGACGAGTAATTTATTATTAATTATATTAATTCTTTAATTTTATAACAAGAGACTCATAAAGTAATTTAAAGCATTTGAAAGAGAATGTTAATATATTGGAGGTTATTATTTATCATATTTAATTTTAATTTTTTTTTTATTTTTTAATTTTATAACAAGAAGACACAGAAAAAGTAATTAGTAATATATAAAAAGCAGGAATAAGAGAAAGGGGGAAAAAACGTCAACTTTACTGGAAACTAATTTTTTCATAAAAGTCGTTCTTTTTCATTGGTTTGGTATAACTTTGTGTTAGTAAATAGGTATACATAGAGCTCAGTCCTTCTATGTCTTTTTTGTGATTGGATTATTTTTACAAGTTTTTATGTAACAGATTTCCAAGAAACTTCTTCTGAAGTAATTAGTCTCAACATCTAGAATGAAGCTGTTGTTATATTGTACTCTGTGATCTGTATTATTTACGTGTAAGCTAAAGCTAGTTGCGTTAGACGTTGGACAAACTTCACAAAAGCTCTCTAAGAGATTAGCGTTACACAAAAGTGATAGCAAAGCTAATGTCAAATAGACCAGGTGATAATGGCAGGATCCAGCGCTTCCAAAGTAAGAAATGGGGTTTTTTCAAGATTTGTACATTAGATATGGAGCGGAAACAACAAACTTTTCCCGAAATTGGGCAAAATATAACCAAAAATTAGCAAAAATGACCAGTAGAAGAAATTTCTGATTGAAATGCCGTTCAACGGGACTTGTCCCAAGACACATTGTGCAAAACTTTGGATGCATGAAAAACCTAGTTAGACCAGGTGATAATGGCAGGATCCGGCGCTTCCAGAATAAGAAATGGGTTTTTTTCAAGATTTGTACATTAGATATGGAGCGGAAACCACAAACTTTTTCCGAAATTGGGCAAAATATAACCAAAAATTAGCAAAAATGACCAGTAGAAGAAATTTCTTATTGAAATGCCGTTCAACGGGACTTGTCCCAAGACACACTGTGCAAAACTTTGGACGCATGAATAACCTAATGTCAGATAGACCAAGTAATAATGGCAGGATCCAGCGCTTCCAGAGTAAGAAATGGGTTTTTTTTCAAGATTTGTACATTAGTTATGGAGCGGAAACAACAAACTTTTTCCGAAATTGAGCAAAATATAACCAAAAAATAGCAAAAATAAACAGTAGAAGAAATTTCTTATTGAAATGCCGTTCAACGGAACTTGTCCCAAGATACATTGGTCAAAACTTTGGATGCATGAATAACTTAATGTAGATTGACCAAGTGATAATGGCAGGATCCAGCGCTTCCAGAGTAAGTTTGTGCCCTGATGAAGGTCCCAACCTAGGACCGAAATATTGGCTAAACGAACACGGTGTGAACACTTGTTGCGCCCTTTGCCGAGTTTCGCAACTAATCTCATATTTAAGAATTTTGTTAGATACGGCAACTTTTGCTTTCTTTCTTTATTTGTTATAGAAATGGGGTTTTGTCAAGATTTGTACATTAGATATGGAGCGGAAAACAACAAACTTTTTCCGAAATTGGGCAAAATATAACCAAAAATTAGCAAAAATGACCAGTAGAAGAAATTTCTTATTAAAATGCCGTTCAACGGGACTTGTCCCAAGACACATTGTGCAAAACTTTGGAGGCATGAATAACCTAATGTCAGATAGACCAAGTGATAATGGCAGGATCCAGCGCTTCCTGAGTAAGAAATGAGGTTTTTTCAAGATTTGTACATTAGATATGGAGCGGAAACAACAAACTTTTTCCGAAATTGGGCAAAATATAATCAAAAATTAGTAAAAATGACCAGTAGAGGAAATTTCTTATTGAAATGATGTTCAACGGGACTTGTCCCAAGACACATTGTGCAAAACTTTGGATGCATGAATAACCTAATGTCAGATAGGCCAAGTGATAATGACAGGATCCAGCGCTTCCAGAGTAAGAAATGGTTTTTTTTTTCAAGATTTGTACATTAGATATGGAGCGGAAACAACAAACTTTTTCCGAAATTGGGCAAAATATAACCAAAAATTAGAAAAAATGACCATTAGAAGAAATTTCTTATTAAAATGCCGTTCAACAAGACTTGTCCCAAGACACATTGTGTAAATCTTTGGAGGCAAGAATAACCTAATGTCAGATAGACCAAGTGATAATGGCGGGATCCAGCGCTTCCTGAGTAAGAAATGGGGTTTTTTCAAGATTTGTACATTAGATATGGAGCGGAAACAACAAACATTTTTCGAAATTGGGCAAAATATAACCAAAAATTAGCAAAAATGACCAGTAGAAGAGATTTCTTATTGAAATGCAGCTCAACGGGACTTGTCCCAAGACACATTGTGCAAAACTTTGGATGCATGAATAACCTAATATCAGTTAGACCAAGTGATAATGGCAGGATCCGGCGCTTCCAGAGTAAGAAATGCGGTTTTTTTCAAGATTTGTACATTAGATATGGAGCGGAAACAACAAACTTTTTCCGAAATTGGGCAAAATATAACCAAAAATTAGCAAAAATGACCAGTAGAAGAAATTTCTTATTGAAATGCCGTTCAACGGGACTTGTCCCAAGACACATTGTGCAAAACTTTGGATGCATGAATAACCTAGTTAGACCAAGTGATAATGGCAGGATCCGGCGCTCCCAGAATAAGAAATGTGGTTTTTTCAAGATTTGTACATTAGATATGGAGCGGAAACAACAAACTTTTTCCGAAATTGGGCAAAATATAACCAAAAATTAGCAAAAATGACCAGTAGAAGAAATTTCTTATTGAAATGCCGTTCAACGGGACTTGTCCCAAGACACATTGTGCAAAACTTTGGATGCATGAATAACCTAGTTAGACCAAGTGATAATGGCAGGATCCGGCGCTTCCAGAATAAGAAATGTGTTTTTTTCAAGATTTGTACATTAGATATGGAGCGGAAACAACAAACTTTTTCCGAAATTGGGCAAAATATAACCAAAAATTAGCAAAAATGACCAGTAGAAGAAATTTCTTATTGAAATGCCGTTCAACGGGACTTGTCCCAAGACACACTGTGCAAAACTTTGGATGCATGAATAACCTAATATCAGATAGACCAAGTGATAATGGCAGGATCCAGCGCTTCCTGAGTAAGAAATGGGGTTTTTTCAAGATTTGTACGTTAGATATGGAGCGGAAACAACAAACTTTTTCCGAAATTGGGCAAAATATAATCAAAAATTAGTAAAAAAGACCAGTAGAAGAAATTTCTTATTGAAATGCTGTTCAACGGGACTTGTCCCAAGACACATTGTGCAAAACTTTGGATGCATGAATAACCTAATGTCAGATAGGCCAAGTGATAATGACAGGATCTAGCGCTTCCAGAGTAAGAAATGGTTTTTTTTTCAAGATTTGTACATTAGATATGGAGCGGAAACAACAAACTTTTTCCGAAATTGGGCAAAATATAACCAAAAATTAGCAAAAATTACCATTAGAAGAAATTTCTTATTAAAATGCCGTTCAACGAGACTTGTCCCAAGACACATTGTGTAAATCTTTGGAGGCAAGAATAACCTAATGTCAGATAGACCAAGTGATAATGGCGGGATCCAGCTCTTCCTGAGTAAGAAATGGGGGTTTTCAAGATTTGTACATTAGATATGGAGCGGAAACAACAAACATTTTTCGAAATTGGGCAAAATATAACCAAAAATTAGCAAAAATGACCAGTAGAAGAAATTTCTTATTGAAATGCCGCTCAACGGGACTTGTCCCAAGACACATTGTGCAAAACTTTGGATGCATGAATAACCTAATGTCAGTTAGACCAAGTGATAATGGCAGGATCCGGCGCTTCCAGAGTAAGAAATGGGGTTTTTTTTTCAAGATTTGTACATTAGATATGGAGCGGAAACAACAAACTTTTTCCGAAATTGGGCAAAATATAACCAAAAATTAGCAAAAATGACCAGTAGAAGAAATTTCTTATTGAAATGCCGTTCAACGGGACTTGTCCCAAGACACATTGTGCAAAACTTTGGATGCATGAATAACTTAATGTCAGATAAACCAAGTGATAATGGCGGGATCCAGCGCTTCCAGAGTAAGAAATGGGGTTTTCTCAAGATTTGTACATTAGATATGGAGCGGAAATAACAAACTTTTTCCGAAATTGGGCAAAATATAACCAAAAATTAGCAAAAATGACCAGTAGAAGAAATTTCTTATTGAAATGCCGTTCAACGGGACTTGTCCCAAGACTCATTGTGCAAAACTTTGGATGCATGAATAACCTAGTTAGACCAAGTGATAATGGCAGGATCCGGCGCTTCCAGAATAAGAAATGGGGTTTTTTCAAGATTTGTACATTAGATATGGAGCGGAAACAACAAACTTTTTCCGAAATTGGGCAAAATATAACCAAAAATTAGCAAAAATGACCAGTAGAAGAAATTTCTTATTAAAATGGCGTTCAACGGGACTTGTCCCAAGACACATTGTGCAAAACTTTGGAGACATGAATAACCTAATGTCAGATAGACCAAGTGATAATGGCAGGATCCAGCGCTTCCTGAGTAAGAAATGGGGTTTTTTCAAGATTTGTACATTAGATATGGAGCGGAAACAACAGACTTTTTCCGAAATTGGGCAAAATATAATCAAAAATTAGTAAAAATGACCAGTAGAGGAAATTTCTTATTGAAATGATGTTCAACGGGACTTGTCAAAAGACACATTGTGCAAAACTTTGGATGCATGAATAACCTAATGTCAGATAGGCCAACTGATAATGACAGGATCCAGCGCTTCCAGAGTAAGAAATGTTTTTTTTTTCAAGATTTGTACATTAGATATGGAGCGGAAACAACAAACTTTTTCCGAAATTGGGCAAAATATAACCAAAAATTAGCAAAAATGACCATTAGAAGAAATTTCTTATTAAAATGCCGTTCAACGAGATTTGTACCAAGACACATTGTGTAAATCTTTGGAGGCAAGAATAACCTAATGTCAGATAGACCAAGTGATAATGGCGGGATCCAGCGCTTCCTGAGTAAGAAATGGGGTTTTTCAAGATTTGTACATTAGATATGGAGCGGAAACAACAAACATTTTTCGAAATTGGGCAAAATATAACCAAAAATTAGCAAAAATGACCAGTAGAAGAATTTTCTTATTGAAATGCCGCTCAACGGGACTTGTCCCAAGACACATTGTGCAAAACTTTGAATGCATGAATAACCTAATGTCAGTTAGACCAAGTGATAATGGCAGGATCCGGCGCTTCCAGAGTAAGAAATGCGGTTTTTTCAAGATTTGTACATTAGATATGGAGCGGAAAAAACAAACTTTTTCCGAAATTGGGCAAAATATAGCCAAAAATTAGCAAAAATGACCAGTAGAAGAAATTTCTTAATATTATACTATTATATACAAATATATATATATATATATATATATATATATATATATATATATATATATATATATATATATATATATATATTTATAGATACAATTTCAACATGTTTACGAAATCCCATTTAATGATTGTAGTGGAATATACATTGAACAAACCAGTCGATATTTGGAAAACCGTATAAAAGGCCACAAGTACGATAAAAAATAACGTAACTTCATTAAATAAACATGAGAAGGAAAAAAAAACGCACATTTAATTACGAAAGCACAAAAATCTTAAGTTCCGAAAAGCACACTAAAAAAGAGAAATCTTAGAATCCATCCTTATCCACAAAAACCAAAATGCCATAAACGACAAAAAAGAAATTAACAATCTGAATCGAATATATTTGATATATAATGATAAATTAACGCCGTTTTAATAATTTTTAAATGTGTGCAGAGTTTTAAAATGTAAAAAGTGTGTTGTGTATATGACTCTTGGAATGTTTTAATTATTGACAAGAAAATAAAAATCTTTCAAATTCTACATCCTAAGGTAAGCCAAATTATAACACTGTTATTGCATAGGTAATCATGGTTTGGTTTTTTAGGGTACTCAGTACATATTGACATTGTTACTGGATGTTTTCATGAAATTAAATGTTTTGAAAAAGATCACTAGGTTGATCGAAACGTAAACATACATGTAAAATGAAGCTTTACTACTGGGAAACGCCTTTATAAGGAGAAGAGGTGAGCAGTCAAAGATTTAAAAGCTCTAGTATCCGCTTTTTATTTTTATTATCGAGCTTTCGCTGCCTAATGTTAGCTTCTTCTGGATTTTAAAAATACAGAGAAATAAACTTAAGACGTTCGTTTTTTAAATGTGACTCAATAAATTATAAGGTTGTATGAGAAATTACTTACAAAAATTTAGCAGTTAATTCATCTCTGGTGAAGACAATAAAATTTACATTTTTGTTGGCCAGGTAGTAGGTATGGTTACAAAAAACATGAAAAAGGACACAGTTACACAAGTATTAAAAGTAAAACGTTGTCATTAAACATTAATCAAACACTTTTTAAGACAGAACACAAACTGTAAGAAAGACCATGATGTTGAAATGGTACTCCATTTTAAAAAATTTTGACGTCGAGCTTAGTAACTTATTTAGTAATATTTGAGTCTGAACCGGATATTGTTGGTAGGCTATGTCGGTATCAGGTCGACAAAAAACCCAAAAGCATTAAAGTTAGGGATGTGGTAAATTTTTGGTGGATGCTACTATTAGACCAATTATTTATTATTAATGATATTTATTTTTTAATTTTATAGCAAAGGGACTTAAATTTGATGAATGTTACTATTAGACTAGTTATTTATTATTAATTATATTAATTCTTTAATTTTATAACAAGGGACTCATAAAGTAATTTAAAGCATTTGAACGAGAATGTTAATATATTGGAGGTGGAGCAGGAATAACAGAAAGAGGAAAAAAACGTCAACTTTACTGGAAACTAATTTTTTCGTAAAAGTCGTTCTTTTTCATTGGTTTGGTATAATTTTGTGTTAGTAAATAGGTATACATAGAGCTCAGTCCTTCTATGTCTTTTTTGTGATTGAGACTACTTTTACAAGTTTTTATGTAACACATTTCCAAGAAACTTCTTCTGAAGTAATTAGTCTCAGCATCTAGAATGAAACTGTTGTTATATTGTACTCTGTGATCTGTATTATTTACGTGTAAGCTAAAGCTAGTTGCGTTTAGACGTTGGACACACTTCACAAAAGTTCTCTAAGAGATTAGCGCTACACAAAAGTGATAGCAAACATAAGCCTAACGCAACTAGCTGGAGCTTACACGTAAATAATACAGGTCACAGAGTACAATATAACAACAGCTTCATTCTGGATGTTGAGACTAATTACTTCAGAAGAAGTTTCTTGGAAATGTGTTACATAAAATCTTGTAAAAATAATCTCAATCACAAAAAAAGACATAGAAAGACTGAGCTCCATGTATACCTATTAGTAGTTTCACTGGGGCGCTTCTGGCACACTTGTAACGACAAATGCCTCCTGCATTTTTGGTACAGTTACATTATTTTTAACGTTATTTTAATCTTGCCTGAAATTAGTGTTGCCGGTTGAAATGGGGTGAATTCTCCCTATACGGGGTGTATCAAAAAGGCCTTATAATAAGATTTACTGCAACATGTTGTCAAAAAATGTAGTGTAAAAGGTCCTTATAGGGGTGAAATAGTGTAAGAAATGGTGAGAGCGCTGTTTCTTAGTGGAAGAAAATGGTGAGAGCGCTGCTAAGAAATGGAGAGATCGCTGTTTATCGTTGGGTTTATCGTAACGGTAAATGTTTTACCGTAACGTTATTAGGTAGTTGGCAATAGAGCTGATTTTAATAGGGTACCTTAACTTAATTAAAACTTCTTGAAACTTTCATTGAACTTTAATGTAGGAGAAGTTGCGTAGAGGCTAATTGGGTAAAAGGTAATATTTTAGGAATTGTGTGCAAAAAGGCCTTATTTGAGTGTTTTTTAGGTGTTAAAATGTGTCTAGGTTCCCCTATTTTGTTGATTAACGTCTAAAAGGCTATAAAAATATTTAAGATAAGGGAAAATGTAAACAAAATGTGTGATTAATGTGTGATTCATGGTAATTTCTGGAAGTAAAAACAAGTAAACATGTGACTCTATAGGTCACGAAAATAGATAAGAAAGGTCAAAATTCGGAGATAAGGAGTTGAGTGAATGTATGGGAGAATGGAAGAAAGAGCAAAAACTTGTATTAATAGGAAAATTCCATGCAAAATATGAAAATTTGTTGAAAGTTCAGCAAAACTGGATAAGAAAAGTCAAATTTTGTAGATAATGAGTTGAGTCGAATGCACTGAAGAGTGTAAAGTTTGTAATATTAGTAAAATATATATGTTAAAATAAAATGAGCCTAGCCTAGTCCAGTTTGAACTCGTTGAAATGTTTATAACTCGTTGGTTTCTATAGGATGATGATGATGATGAGAGCATAAAACACAAGTAATTTAAGAAAATATATTAACAAATTCATAAAACCTTATAAAATAATACAACATATTACAAAATTAAGAAGATATAAGAACTATATTAAAAGAATAAGATCAAACTATTATTAAATGTATAACTTTACAATATTTACTACATAAAATAATTGAGCTATCCATATGTTATTCTGTTGGTTTCCAAGGTTTCATTGGAAAGCGGAAAAAGTAACAATATGAAGGTGTTAACTCATAGTATTTGCATTTTGAATTCGGTGGGATAGGTGTCTCTATGCATTTATCACATATTATACTTAGGAATCCTTCACAACGAGCACATTCCTTAAAATCAAGTGTATCAATCTGACAGTCTGCATTAAAATATCTGAAAAGTAAAATATTAATAAGTAACATATATATGGCTCAATTCCTTACAATAAATTTTCAAAACAAGATTCTCTTTATATTTTGTAAACAATCCTTTTTCTCTTTTTGTTTAAGTAGTTATTGAAATATTTGTTATAATGATTAAATGTTGATTCTTGGTAGTCGCGTTCATTTTTCACTCTCCTCCAATATGAATGTGTAACGGAATCATATAATTCTGCTAAATGGAAACGATGTTGCATTTCAATCCATTCCCAGTCGTACATAGGTTGGCTTTGATACATAAGAACAACCTCTTCGAAGAAATTGGTAGCAAGTTCGTTTTCAATGTTTTTCAATTGTTCCTTTGCTGGAATGTCGACATCAAAGAGTTGCTATAAGTAAAATTAGGAATCAGGAATTTTCTCATAACAGTACAAGTCCTGTATGGGTATATCGGTAGTAGTAGTAATAGTAGTAGAAACCATAATACCATGAAGCGTCAAGGAATTTCAGCAAAAACAGAAAAATTTTGTACACTGTTTGCAAAATTGGCTACCATTTTGATGAAGACGATTATAGGTATTTGGCATTAAGTTAATAAATTGTTGTTCCCTTTCAAAAGGATGAGGATGATGCTGAGTCTGAAAATATGAATTATTATATTAATATTATAGACTGATATTGCTTGGAAATATTTTTATTACATTTGTTGAGTTCAGCCCAGAGCATCATCTAGGGAAATGGTTACATCGAATAGATAGCAAAATAGATTACTTTCTTAAGAGGAATACGAAGGATCATCATTATAACTCCAGGGTACAGTGTCTGTGTAAATATAATTAACGATTCATTTGTCATCATAGAGACTTAAACCTGTTTTCTGTTGTTCGAATGTATAAACGTTATGTTTCTCATTAGGTATAGAATTTTGAGTTACTTCAATTTTGGTGTGGTTAACTAAACATTGATAATAATCTTCGAATGAAATTAATTTTAGAGCAGAAGATTGAACACCTTTGGCATTCTTGACTATTCCAACATTTGGGATAATATTTGAGTTGTGTTTGTCAATAACATATTGCTATTAAGCACTTTAAAAGTATACATTTTAGAAAGTAATCCAATAAACTCAGTCATGATTTTTCCATTATTTTCATCCTTCATGAGACCATAGATTTTCTTATTTTTAAGCGGTATATTATATATATACATATATATATATATATATATATATATATATATATATATATATATATATATATATATATATATATATATTATTTTCAAGATAGTCAGAAGTATCAAACATGTCGATATCTTCTTTAATATGTGTATAAATATCATCTACGTTGAACTGGTATATAAGACTATCTGTGTCTGTATATAACAATTTTGAGTTCGAACCAAACTTTTGTGTAATGTTATTGTAGTGAAATTTATATAAAATAGTTTTTGATTGGAATTGACATTGACATTCCAAGATAAATAGGTTTATTGAATTTTACATGTAATCTTTTCATTTCAATTAGAACCAGGTCTTTGCCAAAAACCTCAAAACTATGAAAAATTGGGCTGAGAAATGTAATAATTTGCACCATATCGTTCTGACCATCTGTTCACCAATTTTACATCTCTATATTTGCGAACGTTTTCAATGTTTTACCATATGGGGCAAGATTCATTAATTTAAAGAAATTTTTGTCAAAATCATCTTTACTTAATTTACGAAGCTCAGTATTTACATCAATATATTTTTTTAACCATGAAGATTGTTTGAATTTTAAACATCTGTGAAATTTTGTAACTTTTAAACCCAATTGTATAGCTTGTTGTAGAGCTAGATAGTGAATAACATATCTTTTCTTATTGTAAAGAGTTGTTAATAGCTTAGGAATATTAGAGTCTGATATTGGTGGTACTATACCATATGTTCAGGACAAAGTGGTAGATCTTTATAAAGACTGGATAGTTCTTTAGGATAATGAAGGTCTACTTCAAAAATATAACCGTAATCGTTATCCTGAGGAATATTTAATATATTGTCTTCTTGATAGAAATCATCTACACATTTAAAATCTCCTGTAGATAATGGAAAACTCATGGCTGCTCCATACAAATTATTTACGTCAAAATACATAAGAAAAGTGGAAGGTTCATTGCTATTATATTGGTTATTCATGTATTTATTATTTGCTTTACCGTATCTATTAGAACATTGTGAAATACCTCCTCTAATACTCCTTTCAATAAACATAATTATATCAATGTCAGTTAACAATTCTAATTTTACTTCGGTTATTCGGAGCATACTGTCAAATGCCAAACCGGAGGCTGTCTAAATTTATAAGTATTTAAACAGAGCTTTCAAAAATTTTCAAAAACGTCAGCCAGAAGTAAGACATCAGTTTTCAAATAGAGTTCAGCATATTCTTGAAGATTTTGTATATTAAAAGTATTCCATACTTTGCAAGCATGTTCATACTGGTTATATTAGAATTAGTAATTTTACAAAAAATTTATCTATAGATGGCAAAGACTTTTCTTGCAATTTTTCCCAACCGTCAATATATTCATAAGGAAAGACTCCTTTTCTCGTAGCTAATTTAAATTGAGTCTTATCTTTATAAGCTCTTTTCGTAATACTTTTCTGATCATCATCTAGATAGGATGCTAATTTATCTAGACTACTTGCCATAAACCGATAAGAATCTAAAAATCGGAACTGAATATTAGAATTCTCCACATATTTTGTATATATTTTTCCTTGTTAATTAGAAGTAAACTAATTCGTCCTTTCATTTCTGTACAAAGGGCTCTAATCAAAAAATGACTATCGTAACCGGAAAGGTTGTGAAAAAGAACAGGTATTACCATTTTATTTTTAAAATTTATATTGCAAGAGTTGTGCTCCTCTAAAATCACCAAATAAATGGCTGTGATCTCTTACTTTATAATCATTTGAATCTGCTAAGAAGGGTTTAGAGCAAATGTGACAAGTTTTCGCACGATAAAAATCATCATTTTCTTGTTTCGTTAATGATAATTTAATAGGATTTGAATGTATTGACTGTACATTTGAAATTTGGAAAGAGAATCATCATAGGAACATTTTAAATAATAAGCAATACTAAAAGGTTCATATTTTTTATATTTTTTGGATTTCTTACTGGTATACTCATCAATGTAATTTATAAGCATACTTTCTAAATCTGCATAAATCGCAAATGGAACCATCAATTTATTCGAAAAATTCTTAAAAGTTAGAATTTTCTCATTTTCTTTGGGTAAGAATTTTAGATTTACTTAGTATCTTACAATCATTTAAATGTTTAGTCAGGTTTGATGCGCTTTTAAAGTGATTAAAACATCTCTCGCAAAACCATTTTTTATGGTGAATATTTCCGACTTGTTTGTTTACTAAGCGACTTAAATTCTTAATATAAAATGGAATACTGTTTTATTGTTAGGGTTGGAATAGTGAATTTCATCATCATCAAGAGTTAAAATAAGTAAATTAATTTTAGTTGAAAATTTTGTCTTAGTCAACATTAAGGGTAAAACTTCCTGGTTTTTTACTGAAAAAATATTTATAGCCAATTTGTTAAGCGCTTCAAATCGAGGAATATTTTTTAATACTATAGGAAATGAAATTCCTTCGTATTTTAATACTCGACTGAAATGTGGATAAGATGAAGTAAGTGTAACTTCTTTACCCTTGTCAGCTGGATATAAACCACATACAACAGACCAGAGAAAGCAATAAGGATCATTATTTTTATTATTCACAACACTTTTAGTATTTTGAATGAATTTAGGTACTGTGACATATATGGAAAAACCTCCACCTATGGGATTATATTTGTTTAAATTTACTTTCAAGTGCCATATTTCACATAAAGCCCAACCGCTGTCCCTCTAAATTAACTAAAATTTTATCAACTACATTCATCTTATATCACTCAGTCAAGTTGGTATTCTGACCAATTATTTGATTTTTAGTCGAAAAATGTTTAATGGATGTGTCAGCAGTTCGAGTTTTTATAAAAAAGTTAACATTTACTTTAAGCATAGTCGATTGTTTGAGTTCCTTCTTAATTCGCAGAGAAAATACACGAAAAGCTCTTTGTAAAAATTCCTTAGGCTCTTTATATTTAAAGTTTGTTATAATTCCGGTTCTTATGCGTCCCTGAAAACAGGAATCTACATTTTTGCGAAATCAGTTTTCTCTTAGCCAAAAATTTATTAGTTTTAAGATGAAATTTAACTTTTTCTAAATAATTTTTCAAAATGCATAAATTTGATTCCACTTTACTTAAACTGTTCACACAGACTTTGTTTTTTAAACCCTTTTTTAAAATAGCAATATTTTTCTTTAAGATACTTATGTCTTTTATATTCTTTTTTGTTCTAAGTAATCTACTTACCAATTCGGTCAACCGTACTATTTCCGTGGAACAGGAATCCAACACTTTGGAACTGTTGTTACTATTGTCGTTGGCAGAAGACATATTTCTTAGTCTTTGTAAATGTAATACCCGGTATACTATTTTACTCAAGTAAAACGCTTTAACTGATGACCATACTAAATAAATTGTTCTATCTATACTTTAAACACGTCATGTTTATAATAATTACTTTAATAAACAGCATATGTCGATGCAACGTGACTTTGATAAGGATTATCTGTTGAGTTGTTATTATGTTGAAAACATGTTTTTACTAACAATTATCTGGTGATTGGAAAATTTTGTCTGACTTAATTAGTTTGACATATTGCAAAACAAAAACAAACTAGTCAATTAGTCTCTAAAAATAAAATGATAAGAGATAAATGTCGAAAATATCGTTTTTAATAACAAACATGTTTTTAATAACAAACAGATTGTAAAATTTGGATGATGCAATCTTATTAAGGGTACCAATATTTTATTTCAAGAATATATTTTTGTTGTTCACGCACGTTAACTGCAACGTGACTAGAGATCTCTGACGAAACAGTTTGAACTAGTATATAATCTCGATTGAAATTTGATTTTGGTATCATTATTACTACAACAGTACAGTGAATAAAGTGTTGTTTTACATTATGGCAAATACTCTATGTACTCTTGTTCTTTTCTCTGAGGATCCCATTAATTTTCCTCTTCGTTATGTTAATGTGGTTGTTAAAGAACTTTTTCAGTAAGTTTTTTGTTTTTAATTTATATTTCGTTTTATTTTTACTAAACTCAGAAAAACCTTTTTCATTAAGGATTATTATTTATTGTACATGTTATTTGCAGATACGAAGTGAAATCCATTAAAACCAGGGGGGATAAAGTTTACGTATACCTATCCTATGGCCCGAAGGGTAACAAGTTGAAACAAAAGCTGGGCAACTTACCGTTGCGATATATGCGAGTTACGACCCTCGTATAATACTAAAACTGCTAATGTAAGCATTAGTCATAAGTAAGATGTGAAATGTTATAAAAACCCTAAGGTACGATGGTTCAATACTATTGTTCTTTCATATGTTGTGGAAGCTGTAAATCTGTATTTCCAAAATCTCCCAAAATTTGTTGTACGTTTCCAAAAAAAGTATTTTTTATTAAACAAAAAGTGTTTTTTAAAAAAGAACTTCCATCGGTCCGATGTATAACTGGCGCAGTCGTGCAGATTTGAGACGTATCTAGCGCACATAGATACGGTTCCGTCGAGGATTTACTCGAAAAAAGTGAAAATCGCCCGTAGATAGTACCGATTTAAGGTGACGGTCGATATTTTACGAAAAGAACCACGAAAAAGTGAGTGTCGAGTAAAGAAAGCACCGATCTAAGTTAATACCCGGCAAATCACGCAGAAAAAGTGACTATTATTTATAAATAGTACCGATCTCAGGTGATAAGTGATAGTTACAAAAGAAAAAGAACGGGAAACAGAACTCTGAAGTGAACTTTCTCTGTGAAATAGCACCGATCTTAGGTGACAGTTTAAGCCATAACGACGAGTGCAGGAACCACAGCAGTGAGTGGGCAAAATAGTCAACCAAAAAGAAAACTATCGAGGGAATATCGAGGAGTTTTCACCGAACGAAGAAAGGAATAAAAAAAAGAAGAAATTCATGAACCCAACAACAGCAGCAATCTTCGTTTTTATATTGTAAGTTAGATTTAAAGTTACTAATTTTAAGAATACTTTTTGTTTTAATTTGTAATAGTATATATATATATATATATATATATATATAATATATATATATATATATATATATATATATATATATATATTGTAACATTCATTTTTTCCTAGATTTTAAGACCATGTAATGTTACTGATTTTTCACTTCAAATTGTACTTATTTTCATTTTTGTATCGAACGGTATATTAATAAGAGATTCCAAGCCGTTCGGTATATTAGTATGCTGTGCGGGTTTCTGACCGAATCTATCGGCATGCCGGGATTGGTTGAAAATGTGTATCCGGATTTTTGGTTCCGGCGTCGCGATATGACCGAGAGAAGGCCCACGACTTATTTAAGGGTCCGAAGAACGACTGTCGTGGCTGAGTACCATCAAGCCGCAGCCAGGCGAATTTTCATCGGAGCCGCCAAGAAGCTTCCTTCGACGGAGCTGCAGTAAAGGCTCATTACAACAATCATGAGAGCTAAATAATGCACAAGTTTTTTAACGAAAAGCCGTAGTGGGCTCTCTAAGTGTTTACTAGAAAAGTGTGAAATCGGTCGTGTTCCATCGAAGCCGAAATAAAAACAGTAAGTTACCAAAACATCCTTTCATAGACTTATCCCTGAGTAGTGCCTTAACAGCAATATGAACTGACTAAAAAGTGAAGTGAAAAGCACTATTTTTCGTCTTCGGGAGTAGTCAGAGTTTAGAATTTAAATGTCATAACTACCAGTTAGGCTAAAATTTTTTGGTAATCCTGTAAAACTGCAAAGGTTAGAACTTTTTATTTTTAAAAACTTGAATAAATTTTCTTTTTGTTGATTAAAGCTAGTGTCTCACTAAATACCTATCTTACTTTTCAGGATAAGAACGGCTGTACCAAACTGATTTTTTTATTTACCAACAGTACACCCTTCCAGCATTTTTTCATTTTTTTAGCTGAAGTTAGATCCTTTCTATTTTAAAATGAATGGTGCCCAAAAAGTCGTACAGCTGAGGTTTCTTTAAAAATAGAAAATAATTCCAAAAAGACGTACAAAAATTATCTCTTACCCATATCTCTCTACCAAAGAAAACTGAGCTGGTGTGTGTTTAATTTCTTTAGTTCTTTTAAAATCAGGATTCACTCGATTCATTATCAGAAATTAAAGCGGGGCTGCAAGAAAATTGCGCTCAAGCGTGGGACAAACAACTTCTCACAGGGTACAAAAAAAAGATGCCTCAAACTGAGGACAATTTAGCATGTTACAAAATAGCGCTGTCAACGCGGGGCTTTTGGAATTTTATTTTTTAAAGGGTTCAGTGTACTAGCTTTCGAACAAAGTAAAAGCTCTAACTTTGCAGATATTTTTATTTCATAATATTTATTAAACGAAACTACATTATAGCAGTAAGACAAAAGTAGGAAATTTGTAGAATTTTTTATTTCAATTTATCTGATGGTGGTATAGATATTTGAATTTTGTTAATAGACTCTAAGATAAGTGATCCCTGTTTTTTTTCTTAAAAGCTAGCTTTATAGTTCAGATTAGCAGATGTGCTGGTTTACTTTAATTTTTTGCAGTGTTAGATTTATTTTGCGGTTAACCGAACAAAAAACTGTTCTTTCTTCTCACCGATGTTTTGCATGAATATTAAAAATACTTAGCTGATACGAAACGATATCTGGAGATTTTTTTTTGTTGAAAATTCTTAACATATTTGGTAAAAGAATTTTAATACAAGGCGATACTTAGAAATTTTTTTGAAATTGTCGAAGATTTTTTAAATGTTTGGTAAAGAAGTTTACATATTTTAAGTGCCTTTACATATTTTTTTATTTTTTTTGACTATTAGGAGCACAGGAGAAATATTTTCAAGACTTTTTAAACAGTTCTTTTAAATTTTATTCATTTATCATGGAAGCCTTCAATTTTAAAGTCAATCACCTACTGGAATATGAGTTAGACTATGAACTGAAAATCCGTCGTACTTTCTCAGAACGTCCGGTCGCGGATAAAAGAAAGATTCTAACGAGGATCTTAAGTAAAGAAATTAATGAGCCCGGAAAAACGATAAAAATAGGGGATGACACTCTGTCTTTTAAAGAAGAAACGGCTGGTATCGAAAAGAGTTTAAACTCTATCCAAAACTTAATCGATAGTTATGACGGCGATCCAAATGATTCACTTGTACACCGGGTTAAGTCACGTTTATCGCATGTTGCGGGTCGCGTACAAAGAATTCCCATGCCGGATGACGAAGAGGAAGCGTCGAAGTTTTCCAAATATGTTCAGGAAACAATAGCTACGTGTGTGCTCATGGAAGCAAATCTTGCAGAAAAGATAGCTCCTGGTCATGAGTTACCACAGTTGCCTATTACAACCCCAGTCATAAACGTACCAGCTCCAATCGTGAATTGCGCAGCCAGAAATATTCCTGTCAGCGAATGGCAATTGAAATTTAATGGAGACTCAAAGAGACTCTATCCTTTTTTGGAGAGGCTGACTGAAATAGCACAAGCTAGGAAAGTATCGGAAGATGAACTTTTCAGCTCTGCTGTTGAATTTTTCACTGGCGATGCCTTCATTTGGTTTAGAAGCATAAAATCAAGTGTCAACGACTGGCATTCCTTAGTAGATAGGCTAAAGAAGGACTTCTTGCACTGTGATGATGATGAAGAATTGTGGTCGGAAATAAAGAGGAGGCGACAAAAGAAGAATGAGTCCACTGTGATTTTTATTGCCCACATGGAATCTTTATTTAGTAGGTTGTCCATCAAGCCTTTGGAAAGTACCAAAGTTAAATTTATACGGAGGAATATTCTGCCTAGTTTCGTCAATCGGTTAGCTCTACTAGATATTAATTCGGTAGCCGAACTCGCCGGGTTATGTAGAAAACTTGAAGAGTCCGATTATTTGTTGGAAAAGAGCAGACCAAAAAGCGAAACTAATATACATCAAGTAGAGTATAATCCAAATGGCCGAAGTGGAGTCTCGACAAATAAGGTTGGGAATGTAAATCGGAACCCTAGGAGTAACCAGAAAACGGGTAAACGAAAAGATAATGACTCTAAAATTAGCGACACTGCAGCTAAAGTGAACGACAAGCCGGTTTCACCTAAGGCAATTTTCACGTGTTGGAATTGCACAGGCCCGAATCACACTTACCAAAATTGTACAGCACCTAAGAGGGTATTTTGTTTCAAATGTGGAACAACTGGTGTGAGACTAGCATCATGCCCCAAGTGTACAAAAAAACGAGTAAGGACGGTATATTACCGAGGCGGATGTACTAAGTCCAACAAAAAAGCCTCTAATCATTCGGCTAAGTCACAAGCTCACGTTCGCAGTAAAGCCCCTAATCCAAAACGTTCTAGAAACACGGACGAACAAAAATATTCCAATAGATCAGATTGGACTAAATGGTTACAAAAAGTTTCTGATTTTTTTAAGTCTAATAAAAATTCTCCTTCTCAAGTTAAAACTCCTGCTTCTCCAAATGGTCACATGTCTCCTTTATTCGTGCATAAATATTCAGATAACAGACCGCATATCAAGATAAATCTATTAGGTGCCCATTTCTCGGCTTTATTTGACTCTGGTGCAAATGCCTCCGTTGTAGGTCAGAATGGTATTAAAATTTTAAGTCGTTTAAGTATAAAAATATGCCATGTCAAAAATAGAAGTGTTACCACTGCAGATGGCAGCCGTCTAAAAGTTTTAGGTACGGTTGAGTTGCCGCTAGTCTGCAATGGTCATTGTTTAGTAATCTCTGCTCTAGTAGTACCTTCTCTATCACATACTTTGGTTTTAGGATGTGATTTTGCACAAAAATTCGGAATTCTAGTAAATTTTAAAAATAATTCGTGGTATCCACAGTCCCTAGAAGTCAACTCTCAAACAAGTTTTAAAGATTGTTATTCAGAAAGTTCTTTAGAAAACCTTTTCTCGCGTCTATGTACCCTAGATGATCTCTCGCGGACGGAACGCTTAAAAGCAGAAAAAGTAATAAGCTCTTTCAATGAAATAAGTAGTAAAGATAGGTTAGGCCGAACGAATAAAATCAACATGTCTATAGATACGGCTGATGCCAGTCCTGTAAAGACAAGGCCCTTCGCCATGTCTCCTTATATGTCAAAAGTATTAAATAAAGAGTTAGACGAAATGTTGAAACTCGGAGTGATTGAAGAATCAAACAGTCCCTGGTGTTCTCCAATCTTATTGGTGAAAAAGGCCGATGGACAGTATCGTCTATGCTTTGACGGAAGAAAGCTCAACGAGGTCAGCAAATTTGATAACTACCCATTACCGAACATCGACAGAATTTTGACATCACTCAGGAATGCTAAGTATGTATCTTCGATAGATCTTAGAAAGGCTTTCTGGCAAATTCCTTTGGACAAATCCTCTAAGGAAAAGACCGCTTTTGCAGTAGTAGGCCGAGGTCTATTTCAGTTCGTCACTATGCCGTTTGGTCTAAAGAACGCTGCTCAAACTCAGCAACGTTTAGTGGACGCTATATTTGGTCCGAAATATGAGCCACATATTTTTACCTATCTCGATGATATTTTAGTAACATCGGAAGACTTCGAATCGCATATTCGCTTACTTAAAGAAGTAAAAGATAAATTGAAAGAGGCCGGACTGACGATAAATTTGAGCAAATGTGATTTTTTCAAAACTTCATTTACGGCAGCAAATTAAGAAATTTCCTCAAAATTTTCCGCAGTGGAAGGTGGAAAATGATTTCGTGTACAAGTTTATCCCAAACCAGTTGCCTTTAAAAGTTAATGTACCCGAGTGGAAAATACTAGTTCCTAAACCACAGAGAGAGGAAGTTATAGACATGTGTCACACTCCTCCTACTTCTGGTCATTTTGGTTTTTATAAAACTCTTCACAGGGTTCAGGAACAGTATTACTGGCCAAAAATGCGTTTTGATATCTTAAAGTTTGTGAGGACTTGTGAAGTATGTGGAGCGCAGAAATCTCCAAATACACTACCTATGGGACTGATGGGAAAAGAGAAAAACGGTTAATTACCCTTTTCAAGTCATAGCAGCTGATCTAGTAGGCCCATTCCCACGTTCAAAAAAGGGAAATAAATGGCTTCTCGTGGTTTCTTGCTGGTTTACAAAGTATACCATGCTATTTCCTTTGAAAAGCTCTAAAGCTGGACATATAGAGAGAATTTTGGAAAATAATGTCTTTCTAATCCACGGTGTTCCGTCGCTCTTAATATGCGATAACGGTACTCAGTTTACCTCTAGAAGTTTTAAGAGCCTAAGTGAAACTTATGGTTTTAATATCCGTTTTAATCCCGTGTACTCTCCACAATGTAATTTTGTTGAACGTAATAACCGAACAATAGGGACCGCTTTAAGAAGTTACGTGGATTCACATGACACTTGGGATGGCAATATTTCCAAAATCCAACAAGCAATAAATACCGCAAGACACGAAGTAACAGGGTTCACACCGTCTTTCTTAGTTTACGGCAGACATATACCTCTATCCGGATCATATTATAAAAATTTAGATTTGGATGTCAATGTTGACAGCGAAATAATTCCGGGTAACAGGGGTGCGTACGCCGAAAATTTAAAGGGTTTAAAAGATCTTTTCACCGACGTGCGTAGTAGGATACATAAGGCTTATGAACGGAACAGTAAGTCTTACAACCTTAGAAAAAGGGATTTTGCCTTTAATATAGGTGATCACGTTTGGCGAAAAAATAAAATTCTTTCCAGTGCAGCAGATAAATTCACATCTAAGTTGGTACCTAAGTATGTGCATTGCGTGATTAGAGAAAAGATTTCAGATTTAGTTTATGGTTTAGTTAATTTAGATGGGACTAAAATAGGACGATGGCATATTAAAGACTTAAAACCATTCAACGGACCTAACCCTAGTGAAAGTTTGTCAGAAGAAGAATAATTTATATTTACATTATCTTAATTGCTAAAATTTTTTTTTGATGTTGCTCTGTAGAGGTGACGACCTCGTTTTTTTTGACTGTTATAAAAGTTGAGCAGAGAATAGCTTACTTTTATTGTTTAATGCTAAGGTTTTGGGTATTGGCCATATCCCAAACTTAGGTTGATTGTGGTTGATGTTTAGCATCGACTCAGTTTTGCGAGCTTGCGAAGGAGTCACACTCAGGATATATCATAAGACTGGTATGTCGGTGGTCGCGGGATTTGATTTGCTTATGACCCCAAATAATATCCAGTTCTTGACACTTGGAAGCGAAATTTTGATTAGAGGCAATCCAAGGTGATCTTGAGTTAGGACAAGCGCAAGATGTAGCTCGTGTAGTGTGATGTAGAGTCAAAATTTCTATGAGCAATTTCAAAGTTTGTTACCCGAGTGGGTGTATTTCTATTACCTTAGTGGTATATGTTGGGTGCAATTAAGAGTAAATTGAGTTTGGTTTATCCAGTAAGTCTAAGACTTGGATTATTTTGATTTAGATCTTCTTCTGAATTGACAAACTGAGGGTATTTTCTATTTTTTTTCAGAGCCGTTTAAACGTTACCTTTGAGTCACTAATTTTTTTAAAATTTTTTTGCATGGACTCATAGGCGTATGTTGAGTTTTTTCGGTTTACTATCAGATTGATAGAAAATTGAAGTTCTGCAGGAGAACTAAAGGCTGATCATTTACAAGAGATGAGAGCAGACTAAGACAGTCGTTTCACAAAGAAATGATCAAAATCTGATACCGAGATGAGAACCTTGTCAAGAGAGGCTAAGCGCAGTGAAGGAAGATTCCTAACCGAATTTTTAGATTTCCAAGAGGTAATCTAGGAGTTTGGGCTGACAGAAAACGGTTATGCCTGATACCTGTAGCAGTTTCTTCTAGAGGCTATTGTCTAAGAAGACGATTAACACCATGATCGAATATTTTAGCTGTCAACGATGTTTTCTTCTTGTTTCTGATTAAGCTGGAAAAGCTCTGGTCGTCTTCAACAGTTTTGTTGCGTTGCCACCGAAAAATAGAGAAATTTTTGCTTCATGTAGCTTTTTAAGCTCATTTTCGTTTTTTGGAAATTTCCGTTAGAAGCTTGGTTAAGTTAACCTTATAAACCTTTTTGGTTGTATCCCATGAGTTATCTGTTTTTACAGGCTGTAATGCACCGGGTGCTAACAGATGCCGTTACGACGTTTGGCAGGGAGTTAGTCTTCCTGAGGAACAGACTGATTGGAAGGGTAGTCTATGGGGGGTGAACGTTTGACCTTTGGGACCTTTAGGGGTTTTGTTACCCAATGGTTATTTCTATTTGAACCAAAGGAGAGCCTAGCTACTGTAGTCGACCTCAGCTCCAATTAGCCTATTAGTGGTGACAGGCTGTTGGCAGTAGTGTGTTTCGGAACACCCTATTGATTAAATTTTTTTGACTTATGGTGGTGTGGTAGACACCGTTTCAGTTTAGTGGATGCTATAATCTACTCCCTTTTGTTGGTGGACACCAGGGTCACCAATTCTGTATTTTATTGTCTCCACCATTCAGTATATCGTGGTGAGGTGTTTGTCTCCTGTTATGTGGGATGGATTGAATGTTTTTCGTTGTTGTTCTAGGGCGAGACCAGTACACGAGGGTTCTTCATGCAACTTGGAGAAGCGCAATGCTGGTTAAGTTTTATATCTCTGTGTAGCCACCCTGAAGAATGACGGAGGGCGTTTTTTTTTTTTTTTCCGGCTCATGTTTCTAGGCAGATTTGTCACTTTGGTGCGATGTGCCGAAGATTTGATTAGCTTTTGCTAAGAGCTTTCACCAAGCTCAGTATGGAGTTATCATAACCAAGAGTTTGGGATTTGAACTCCTGTATGTATTTCTGTATATATTTCTGTACATATTTCTGTATATATTTCGGTGTATGTTGGTTGCCTGAGGGCATGTGCTCAAAATGCGAGATTTTGAGTCGTTTTGCTTATGGACTCCTATATTTAGGATTATGACTTTAGGGAGGTCCTATTTCGAGACTTGCTGTCTCATATAGTTATGTTGGGAATGTTTCCTTGAATGTTAGTTGTGCGCAGACTAATCATTCTGTTCTTAGTGAACACTGCTTTGTGAAGCAGGATCATTCAGTTTGGTGAATTTTAGCTTTTATAGCTGTTCACTGTGCCTATAGTGGTATTGTTAGCTTTTATAGCTGCTCACTATGTTAATGGCGAGATTGTTCTTTTAGAACGCAGGCTTTGTGTAGTCGAGGACTATTTACCGAGTGTTTTCTTGGCGAGGAGCCGAGTTTTTTCTGGCGATATACCAGAGTGTTTTGTTGGCGATAAGCTGACGTGTTTTCTGGCGATCAACCAGAGCGTTTTCCCTAGCGATTTTAGCATGTCTAGATGTCTTAGGACGTCGACATTGCGCGATAGAGTGCGATTATTTTCCGAGTGCGACTAGTAGTGATACTAGATTTAGAATGTTCTCTTAGCGATGAGCTAGAGCATGGATGGCGATTTTTCCCGAGCGTTTGTCTGGATATTTATCCAGATATTTTTTTTTTTGGCCTAGTGCTAAATGGTCTGACAAGACTTTTTCTTTTTAGTGTAAGTGTTTCCACTAGAATCATTTTTTTATTTTTTTTCTTTATTTAAGAATTTTTATAAATTTCTTTTGCTGAAATAGAAAATTTTCAGACAATCCTTAAAATATTTTAAGGGGGGTGTTCATATTTTATTTCAGTTCACTTTTTTTGATTTAGACAAGAGTCTAGACAAAGTTATATTTTTTGTTTTGGTAACAATAACAGAGCTGATTCTTTTATATAAGAAGACCGCGATTGTTATTTTGGAAAGGTATTTCTTATGTTCATGCAAGGATTTTTATTTGCTTTTTGATGTACTTAACCTTAGTGTCTAATTAAGTTAAGTCTAGTTATAAGATTCTTGTGATCATGCAAAGATTTTCATTTGGTTTTCATTGTACTTAATATTAGTGCTTAATTGAATTAAGTCTAGTAGTAAGGTCCGAAGTTTGTACTTTTGTTTTAAGTTCTGACCTTAGTATTAAGTGATAGTGTACCACTCTGTACCTTTTCATAAGTAGCCTAAGTTTAATAGACTAGTGTAGTCTATTTCTTTTTGGAAGGGGGTAAATGTAACATTCATTTTTTCCTAGATTTTAAGACCATGTAATGTTACTGATTTTTCACTTCAAATTGTACTTATTTTCATTTTTGTATCGAACGGTATATTAATAAGAGATTCCAAGCCGTTCGGTATATTAGTGTGCTGTGCGGCTTTCTGACCGAATCTATCGGCACGCCGGGATTGGTTGAAAATGTGTATCCGGATTTTTGGTTCCGGCGTCGCGATATGACCGAGAGAAGGCCCACGACTTATTTAAGGGTCCGAAGAACGACTGTCGTGGCTGAGTACCATCAAGCCGCAGCCAGGCGAATTTTCATCGGAGCCGCCAAGAAGCTTCCTTCGACGGAGCTGCAGTAAAGGCTCATTACAACAATCATGAGAGCTAAATAATGCACAAGTTTTTTAACGAAAAGCCGTAGTGGGCTCTCTAAGTGTTTACTAGAAAAGTGTGAAATCGGTCGTGTTCCATCGAGGCCGAAATAAAAACAGTAAGTTACCAAAACATCCTTTCATAGACTTATCCCTGAGTAGTGCCTTAACAGCAATATGAACTGACTAAAAAGTGAAGTGAAAAGCACTATTTTTCGTCTTCGGGAGTAGTCAGAGTTTAGAATTTAACACATGGGCTGAAAAGTCCCGGGCCTAACACATAGATGGCGCTAGTTTTATTGCAGTCACCTTTTTTTCAGTTAATACTAACCTTCAAAAGACAGCTGTTAAAATTTCATGATATTCTATTCATTAGTTTGTGAGTTATTGTGCTAAGAGTGACGCTACTTTTGTTATTTTCAAAACAATGGATCAAAAACAATTTCGTGTTTTAATTTTACACTGCTTCTTGATGGGAAAAAATACCGTTCAAGCGAAGCAATGGCTTGAAAAGTGTTATGGGGACTCCGCTCCATCAGAAACAACAATAAAACGTTGGTTTGCTGACTTCAAACGTGGTCGTAGAGACACCGATGATGCAGAACGCAGTGGACGTCCAAATGAGGCAGTAACACACCAGAAAACATCAAAAAAATCCATAAAATCGTTTTGAATGATCGAAAAGTGAAGTTGCGTGAATTAGCTGACATCGTAAAGATATCAAAAGAACGTGTTGGCTTTATATTGCATGAGCATTTGACTATGAGAAAGCTCTGTTCAAAGTGGGTGCCGCGTTTGCTCACTGTTGATCAAAAACAAGAACGTGTTGATGATTCTGAGCAGTGTTTGGCCATGTTTAAACGTAACAAACCGGAATTTTTGCGTCGATATGTGACAATGGATGAAACATGGATCCATCACTTCACTCCGGAATCAAAACGATCGTCATCTGAGTGGACAGCAACTGGTGAACCTCGTCCAAAGCGCCCGAAAGCACAACAATCGGCTGGAAAGGTTATGGCCTCGGTATTTTGGGATGTGCGTGGTGTAATATTCATCGACTATCTTGAGAAAGGAAATACCATCAACAGTGAATATTATATAGCGTTATTGGAGCGTTTGAAGGCCGAAATTGCAAAGAAACTACCGCATATGGCAAAGAAAAAAATTTTGTTTCATCAAGACAACGCACCGTGTCACAAGTCAATCAAAACAATGGCAAAACTACATGAATTGAACTTCGAATTGCTCCCACATCCACCGTATTCGCCAGATTTGGCTCCCAGCGACTACTAGCTGTTCGCAGACCTGAAAAAAATGCTCGCCGGTAAGAAATTTCGTACGAATGAAGAGGTTATCGCTGAAACTGAGGCCTATTTTGAGGCAAAAGATAAATCGTTCTACAAAAGTGGTATTGAAATGTTAGAGCGGCGCTGGAATGATTGCGTTGCTCTTGATGGAGATTACGTTGATGAATAAAGCTAATTTTGAACCAAAAAAACCATGTTTTCTTTGTTAGGCCCGGGACTTTTCAGCCCATGTGTTAAATGTCATAACTACCAGTTAGGCTAAAATTTTTTGGTAATCCTGTAAAACTGCAAAGGTTAGAACTTTTTATTTTTAAAAACTTGAATAAATTTTCTTTTTGTTGATTAAAGCTAGTGTCTCACTAAATACCTATCTTACTTTTCAGGATAAGAACGGCTGTACCAAACTGATTTTTTTATTTACCAACAGTACACCCTTTCAGCATTTTTTCATTTTTTTAGCTGAAGTTAGATCCTTTCTATTTTAAAATGAATGGTGCCCAAAAAGTCGTACAGCTGAGGTTTCTTTAAAAATAGAAAATAATTCCAAAAAGACGTACAAAAATTATCTCTTACCCATATCTCTCTACCAAAGAAAACTGAGCTGGTGTGTGTTTAATTTCTTTAGTTCTTTTAAAATCAGGATTCACTCGATTCATTATCAGAAATTAAAGCGGGGCTGCAAGAAAATTGCGCTCAAGCTTGGGGCATCCAATATTCAAACGGTACAAAATTGCGCTCAAGCGTGGGACAAACAACTTCTCACAGGGTACAAAAAAAAGATGCCTCAAACTGAGGACAATTTAGCATGTTACAATATATATATATATATATATATATATATATATATATATATATATATATATATATATATATATATATAGATATATATATATATATATATATATATATATATATATATATATATATATATATATATATATATATATATATATACGAGTATATATATTCAAAATTGAGGGAAACGACGATCTTAATTTAGACAACTTAATTAATACTTTAAATGACTTATCAATTGAACCAGCAAACAAAATGCCTGAAATTAATTACAGTCTTTTAAGATACCAGTCAGATAACATACCACATTTTATGGAAATCCAAAATTACTTAACAGATTTATAGGTTCACTAGAAAATCTCCTGAAAGCCTTTCAAAATAAAAACGATCCGAATGACTCAGTAAATATTTGTTTAATAGATACAGTCTTAAGCAAACTTACGGGAAGAGCAGCAGACTTAATAGTTTCAAGAGCTGAGTTAAACAACTGGGGTTTAATCAAAAACGTCCTTATAACTAGATCTATCGATTGTTTAATACAAGACCTAATTAATCTAAAACCATTCAAAAACGAAAACCCATTAAATTTTGCAATGCGAATCCAAGATTCACAAAGTTTACTCTTTTCCAAATTAAAGGCAGAGCCTGATGATACCACAACTAAATTAATAAAAATTAACCATTACGATCAATTCGCACTTAAAACATTTATTAACGGTTTACCCTATAATTTACAATTAATAACAAAATTAAGAAATCCAATTTCTCTAGAACAAGCCCTTTAGTAAGGGAAGAAGAAAATTTTATATATTATAGAAATCCACAAAATTCACATTCAAATAAACCATCGCAAATCCCTATAAAAACACAAAAACCAAATTTTTACAGTAACCTACAAAGACCAAACTATTTTACAAACTATAACTCGTATAGACCTAACTATACTACACCACATATGCCTTTATCTAATTTTAATCAAAATAATAATTTATTCTCACAAAATAACTATAATCCGTTTTTGCAAAATAATAATCCATTTTATCAATCTCAGTCTAGGAATTACCCATTTTTCCAACCGAAACCAAACTTTAATAATCAACCAAACTTTCAAAGACAAATATTCAATAATCAATCCAATTTTCAAAAACCTTTCGGACAAATATCAGGAAGATCTAATATAAAGCGAAATAATCAAAAACCAGAACCCATGGACACAAGTTCAGGAAACACTGTTTTAAACCAACATCCAAAAGAAAGGAAATTTCTCTCTCAAGAATTATATAATCAGGAAGTAGAACAAAGAACTCGTAAGCAGATAGAAAATCAAAATAATTTTCCTATAAGTACCTATGTGGAAAATCAACCCGAATATTTAGAATTTCCCGAAGAAAACTTATATTACTCAGAACAAAATGACTACGAAAATTATGAACAATACTTCGAACCACAATCTGAAGAATTTAATACAGATGTACCACCAGAAAATGTAAATTTTCCTTTGATCAGCCAGAATACCTATGTGACTTAATAACTTATAATAATCACGATGTTCAACTACCATATATTTATATCCCCGAAATTAACGCTAATTTTTTAATAGACACCGGTAGCACCAAAAGCTTTATAAAACCAGAAATTGCATATACAAATTTTTCAAATTTAATCCAACAGGAAATTTTTCAAGTTCAAACAGCACACGCTAAATCATTTCATAACGAAACTGCAATATTACCTATATTTCCAATTTTCAATACGAATGGACAACATAAATTTTCCCTATTTGACTTTTCAGATAAATTTGATGGACTAGTAGGATTAGATTTAATTAAACAACTAAATGCTAACCTTGATTTTAATTTAAATATAATTCATTCACAATTTACAGAAATACCAATTCAATTCCAAAATCAAGAAAAAAAGGAAATTAATAATTTAACCCTAGAAAGATAACCTACGTTGAATCGACGTAATCGATTTTGAAAAATCGATATATTTCGCTCGTTTATGGCGCCAGTGCGTTTGCCGTTCCTGCCAACTCAGTCGACCCACAGAGCTTGCAAGGGATACCTGTGTCGCTCAGGTAAGTACGCTATTTTCGTAAATAAATACCTACCGTACGTCGAAGTGACGTATGGTTATCTTTTGCGTTAGTTTTTTACGATTTGTCAGAAATATGCAACTAATGTTTTTTTGTGACAGAAATTTATGTATTTTACAACATTATTATTTTTCTCTGTAGGCTTTATTTCTATAGCGAAAATGACGTCACAAGGCCGTTTAGAAGATGCACAAATTACACGGTTATTACAAGAATTGAGCGATGATGAGGTCGGGGGTTCGGACAGTGAAATTGAAGATAATTTGATCCAAGATGAAGTCCAAAGTGATGTCGAAGATTGTGAGGTGAGTCCACCAGTATCGGGAACTCCCGTTAGCACTGAAAATATGTCTCAAGTTGTGTCTGATAGCCTCCATAGCACTTCGCCTAATATGCCGAATTCTATTGTTATGCCACAACATCAATCACTTAGAGGCAAAAACGGTCATCGTTGGATGGCTTCTAAAGGTAAAACAAGTAGCAGGACATCAGCTTCTAACAATATACGAACCTCTAGGGGTCCCACCCGAATGAATAGAAGTCTTTATGATCCACTGGAATTCTTTAGTATATTTATAACTGACGACATTGTGGAGGAGATAACAAAATGGACTAACGCAGAAATCCAGCTGAAGATTCGAAGGCCTGATATAAAAGCAACTTTTAAACCTGCAACCTGTGATGAAATTCGTGCTCTTATAGGAATATTGACACTTACGGCGGCTATAAAAGACAACCACTTGACTACGGACGAACTATTTGATTGTTCATATTCAGGAAACAGATATACTGCTGCCATGAGCAGAGACAGATTTGATTTTCTGATAAGGTGTTTACGTATGGATGATAAAACTTTGCGACCAGTACTAAGAACTGCTGATCCATTTATACCAATCAGAAAAGTTTGGGAAATTTTCATAGGCCACTGTCGTTCTAACTACATCCCCGGACCGTATGTGACAATAGATGAACAGCTTCTAGGTTTCCGAGGACGATGTCCTTT
The DNA here is from genome assembly GCA_019049505.1 of Pachyrhynchus sulphureomaculatus. Lineage (NCBI taxonomy): Eukaryota > Metazoa > Arthropoda > Insecta > Coleoptera > Curculionidae > Pachyrhynchus > Pachyrhynchus sulphureomaculatus. The sequence continues at coordinate 162,589,357 of CM032447.1, read as the reverse complement.
TCGGATGTATATTCCGAACAAACCTAATAAATACGGGCTAAAAAATAGTAATGATATGCGACAGCACCACATGGTATATGACTGATGCAATACCATATCTAGGAAAATGCACTCAAACCAACGGATTGCCTCTCGGCGAATACTATGTGAAGGAACTTACAAAAGCTATACATGGCAGTAATAGAAATGTGACCTGTGATAATTGGTTTACTTCAGTTCCTTTAGCAAAAAGCTTGCTAAAGCAGCCATATAATTTGACTTTAGTTGGCACTCTAAGGTCGAACAAACGGGAAATACCAGAAGAGCTGAAAAATATGCGATCTAGGCGTGTTGGAACATGTATGTTCTGTTACGATGGGCCATTGACTTTAGTGTCGTACAAACCGAAACCAAGCAAAATGGTCTTTGTTCTGTCATCGTGCGATGAAGAAGGCACGCTTCATCCCACGACATCAAAGCCAAATATGATCCATTTTTACAATGAAACTAAAGGCGGAATCGATACGTTCGACCAAATGTGTTCCATAATGTCCTGTAGTCGCAAAACGAACAGATGGCCCATGGCCATGTTTTATGGGATGTTGAATATGGCATTTATAAACGCATACATTATTTACTGTGATAATATCACAACTAAGCAAGAAAAACCGCTAAATCGTCGTAATTTTATGAAAAAACTCAGCAATAGCTTGATGACTCCGTGGATGTTGACTAGGAAGGAAATGCCTACTTTGTTAAGGAATTTAAAAGACAAAATTAATGATATTATACCAAAACGTGACGTCGTACCTTCTACACAAAGCGAAGATGTACCTGAACCAAAGAAAAGGAAATATTGTGCCTTTTGTCCATCAAAAATTAGAAAGATGACAAAATCAATGTGTGACAAATGCAAAATCCCATTTGTGGAGAGCACAAGTCAAGCGCTTGCCCTAAGTGCCTTTGAGGCTGTATTGAATAAAAAATGCTTTTTTTTATTGTTTCTCATATTAAAATATATATAAAAAGTTGATTTTGAAAAGTTTAGTAAAAATTATAAGTTTGAAAAAGTGATTTCAATATTACGTTAAGTTTTTTAAAGTAAGAATTATTTGTTTTTGTAATTTCAAGATTTTTCTTAATAAAAGTATAAATAAACCAAAATATTTTTTATTTATCCATAACACAATGACATGCATAGTGACAAATTACCACTAACATAAACATACTACAAAAGAAGTCTATAAATATATGCACTCAAACATACACACGTCGAATCAACGTATGGTTATCTTTTACGCACTATGAAATATGGTTATCTTTCTAGGGTTAAATAATTCTTACATAATTTCTCCTAGAAGTGTACAAGTGATTCAAATCCCTGTAAATTTAGAAAATGGATACGGAATCTTACCTTACCAAAAAATTAGAATGTCTTGAAATACCCGAGTGTTTAGTAAAAATAGAAAAATAATTTTGCTTTCACCACAGTTTTAAATCCTAAAGAAAATTCTATAAGACTCCAATTTTTTGAACAATTTGAAATCGAACCTATATCAATGAATGAGATTAATTTTATTGATGAGTTACCAGAAATAGAAGACCAATAAAACAAAAATTGACAACAAATTAAAAGCAAACTTAAAAAATATAAATCTTAGCCATTGCCACAAAGAAGAGAAAGACCAATTAAGAAAGTTATGCTACGAATATAGAGATATTTTCCATTGTGAAGAAACTACCCTTAACTTTCACTAATGCCATAAAACATGAAATAAAATTGACAGATGAAACACCGATATATACTAAAAGCTACATATATCCAGAAATACACAGGAATGAAGTACGAAGCCAAATATCGAAAATGTTAGAGCAAAATATTATTAGAGACTCAAATTCACCTTGGTCATCCCCTATTTGGATAGTACCAATGAAATTAGACAAATCTGGAAGACAGAAATGGAGAATGTGCGTAGATTATCGTCGCATAAATTCCAAGAGTATCAATAATAAGTTCCCTTTGCCAAATATAACAGACATTTTGGACAAATTAGGAAAAGCCCAATACTTTACGGCACTTGATCTTGCCAATGGATTTTACCAAATACAGATGCAAGAGGAAGATATACCAAAAACCGCTTTTAGTACAGAACAAGGACACTACGAATTCCTTAGAATGCCTTTTGGATTAAAAAACGCACCAGCAACCTTTCAAAGAGTCATGAATAATATCCTTCGAGGATTACAAAATGAAACATGCCTGGTATATTTAGACGATATAATAATATACAGTACAAGCCTTCAAGAACATATAGAAAAATTAAGAAATGTTTTTAAAAGACTAAGAGAAGCAAAATTTAAAGTACAGCTAGATAAATCCGAATTTTTAAGGAAAGAAGTTCAATATTTAGGACATGTTGTAAGTAATGAAGGTGTAAAACCGAATCGCGATAAAATATCCGCGATAAAAAACTTTCGAATTCCAACTACGAATAAAGAAATAAAATCATTTTTAGGACTAGTTGGATATTACAGAAGATTTATAAAAGAATTTGCAAAAATTACAAAACCCTTAACAAAATGTTTAAAGAAGGATATAAAGATCGAACATACCAAAGAATTTGTAGATGCATTCGAATACTGTAAACAACTATTGATTAACGCACCAATTTTACAATATCCCGATTACGAAAAACCATTTCTATTAACTACAGACGCAAGTAATTATGCATTAGGCGCAGTATTATCACAAGGAACAATACCAAACGACAAACCAATAGCTTACGCATCAAGAACCTTAAATGAAACCGAAACGAGATATTCAACGATCGAAAAAGAATTATTAGCCATTGTATGGGCCTGTAAATATTTTAGAACTTACCTATTCGCAAGAAAATTTTATATTTATACAAATCATAGACCGCTAGTATGGTTATTTAATTTAAAGGAACCAAATTCAGAACTTGTAAGATGGAGACTACGATTAGAAGAATTTGACTACCAAATTATTTATAAAAAAGGAACCCAAAATTTAATTGCAGACGCACTTTCTAGAATACAATTAAATATTTACGAGAATGAATCATTAATTAATAATCCAGGTGACTCAGGCACCAAAATATCGTAGATTACTTAAGAAATCTCGCTGAAAATCCTTTTCAAGATGACTTACAAGAGAATCTGCCAAATAGTAGTAAGCAAAAGATAAAAATTCATTCAAACATACAAATACAACCGCCGAGAACATATGACTCAACCGTGTATAGTAATCAAACAGCTGACGAAAAGAATGGTATAAGCATCTTAGATGAACCCATTAATAATAAAACCTTGCAGTATCTGATAACACAAGTTATTCACCCAGAAATAAAAAATAAAAATAGAAAAAATCGAAAAGAACGTGATTTACCACGTAGAATTGCCAAAAAATGAAGAGATAATTAAAAAATTTTCTTAGAGATTACATAAACCCAGGATATGTTATATATTTTTTCATAGTAAAGAAATAATTCCACTATTTACGGATGTACATATAAAGAACTTTAAAAATCCAAAAATAATTCAATGTACCAAACTTTTAAGAAATATTTTAGATAAAGAAGAGAAAATTATGTTAATAAGCCATCAACACGAAAGTAAAACTAACCATAGAGGAACCGCAGAAACACACGAAAGACTAAAAGAAATATATTATTGGCCAAAAATGAAAGAAGACAAATCAATATATTAATGATTGCAATATGTGTCAAACTCAAAAGTATAGCCCATTAAAATCCTATACACCAATGATAAAAACAGAAACTCCTAGTAAACCTTTCCAAATGTTACATATTGATACATTTATTTTCGAGAATCAGAATTTCCTAACGATCTTTGATAAATTTTCAAAATACGGACAAGCATATCCATATGATAAAAACGCAAAATCAGTTTGTGATAAACTTGTAAATTTCTTTTCATTTTTCGGCTGCCCCGAAACAATAACATGTGACAATGGTGGAGAGTTCAATAATCACCAGTCGAACGACTCCAATCAACTTTGATCGAGCATCTAAGAATTTTAAAACAGAAGGATAAAAATAAACCAGTTACCGAGCTAATGCCATGTGCAATAATAGCCTATAATAACACCCTTCATAGCGTTACGAAATATACCCCTCATGAACTGATCCTAGGACATACAACGTCTAGAGACCCTTTAAACATAATCCCCACAATATACTATTCTGATTATATATCTTCGCACCAAGAAAAAGTTAATGCTATTTATAAAAATGTAACCAACAAGGTTGATAAAGAAAAAGAAAGAGTTCTAGCAAAAAGAAATGCTGACGACAATAAAAACTCGAAATTCCACGTGAATCAAAAAGTGTATAAACAATCCTCCCAACGAAATAAAAACCAACTCAAATTTAATTGTCCTTATACAATTACTGAAATATTAGATCATCATAAAGTAAAAAAATACAAAATATCAAAAATCTAAAAAGAATTGAGACTGTACATATAAAGGAATTAAAACGACCTCATGTTACAGATGGTCCGCCTACAGAGGAACCTGCCTCGAATACCACAACTTAAATGACAACCCTGGAATATTACCCTATAAACTTGGGACTGCCCAAAAGACGATTAGTCACTGGACATTTGTACAAATCTTTGACCTAACTAACTTAATAAACGAATTTTACTCTATTAACAAAAAATATGACACACTAAAAGGACATATGATTAACTTCACAGAGTATAAAAATGAATTTTATAATACATACTCTATTGCTGACAATATAAAACAAAAAATAACCGAACAACTTGACCAAATCCTACCCCTCAAAAATCGAGAAAAACGCACACTAATAAATGCCCTAGAGAGCATAATTAAAAGCATAACTGGCAACCTAGATCAGGAAGATGCTGAAAAAATTAACGAAAATATCCATATTCTAAGACAAAACCAACAGAATATTCAAATAGCGTTCGATAAGCAAATGACTCTATTAAGTAAATCAATAAATAACTTTCCAGAGATCACAAAAAATATCTCGCATAATCAAATAATACTAGAAAAACGAGTCAATGACGTAATTACAGTTATCAATAATGTCCAAATTCGAGAAACCAATCTTATCGATTTCGTATTCAAATGGTCCTTACTCAAATAATAAACTTTTACCAAAATATATATGATACTTTTGAAAAATTAGAAGTAGCAATCACTTTTGCAAAATTAAATACTTTCCATAACGCAATAGTAAATAATAAAGAATTTCTTGAAGAACTAAAACTATTACAAAATCAACTAGGTATAGAAAAACTATCATTCGAACCAACTTTCGAAAATATTCTCAAAATAGAAGAAATATTGGCAATAAAAAGTTAAATAAAAAATAATGAATTAACATTTGTTATCGAAATACTCCTTGTAGAAAAAGAAAATTACAATATATTTCAACTATTTCCCCTACCTACACAAAATAAAGATTTTTATAAAGTAATAATTCCCAATCTTGAATATCTATTGATAAATCATAATAACACACATATACACTCAGAAAATCTTATTAAGGACACACCATATGAAGTACAACTTTTAAAATATAACACTTCAAATTGTAATTCGATACTAATAAAGATCGATGATTTACAAATACAAAATATTGATGAGAATAAATGGATTCTGATAACAACCTGACTAATAGGGATAGAAAAATGTAAAAACTCTCAAAATAATATTTTACTAAAAGGCACTTATTTACTAGAATTACAATTTCCCTGTAATCTGAAAATAAATGATATTAACCTAAGCACAAAACACTCGTTTCAAAATATTCCAATAATCGAACTCAATTTAAGTACACTAGTGTATAATAAAGTACAACCGTTCAACCTGAATAAAATAAACTTTAATAAAATAAGCGAATTACAAGAACAAATTGATATACAAAAATCCGAAAATTCAAAATTGTTAACAGATCCAATATATTATAACAAGACAAGTATTTGGACAGTTTTACTGTACATAATAATAAGTATTTCAATATTCGTTTTGATTGTAAAGTATCTACGACCTATATATTTAAAAAGGAAAAAATGTCTTTAACGAAAATAATTCGAACGAAATGATCATTTAGGTCATAGAAACACAAAAAGTGTATATGCTCCTCTAAGGATGGAGGAGTTACGACCCTCGTATGATACTAAAACTGCTAATGTAAGCATTAGTCATAAGTAAGATAAGAAATGTTATAAAAACCCTAAGGTACGATGATTCAATACTATTGTTCTTTCATATTTTGTGGAAACTGTAAATTTGTATTTCCAAAATCTCCCAAAATTTGTTGTACGTTCCCAAAAAAAGTATTTTTTATTAAACAAAAAGTGTTTTTTAAAAAAGAACTTCCATCGGTCCGACGTATAACTTGCGTACCAAAATAGACAATGAAGAAGACTTTAGGATACTGGAGAAAATTGTAAAGATGTACAAATTTAATCTTCTCGATGAAGAAGAGGCTGATGCACCTCCATCGATAGCAACGAAGAATCCTACTGCTGTATGCTATTAAGAGGAAGGAACCGCCTCATCTCCACCTCGAACGAAGAAGACCAAATTAACCGTTGAGGAAGTCTATTCGGAGAGTGATGAGGATTATGACAAGGAAAATGCACTCCACAATACTATTGGTAATAATAACAAATAGGATTTGTCATACATATGTTACTTATTAATATTTTACGTTTCAGATAAAGTTTAAATGCAATCAGATTGATATCTATGCCTATAAGAAGTTGTTGTGGAACTAAATGAAATATTGCTGTTTTTTTTTTAATATTTATTTACATTATATATATATATATATATATATATATATATATATATATATATATATATATATATATATATATATATATATATACATATATATATATATATATATATATGTATAAAACATTTCTTAATAATAAAATAATTTTAGTACATAAGAGTTTGTTGTATTGACTTGTAATATTCTTTCATAAAACCTTAACAGTACTGGTTAGAGGGTTATATCTAACTAACCGATCATATAGGATTATTAAACAATAGGCAGCTGTATCTTTGGGTACGTTTTTACTGGTTTCAAATTCAATGCGTATATCGACAGCTTCTCCTTTCAATATATCTTCACTCTGTCGAGAACAATCAATTACCACTAAAGGTGTATGTGATTTAAATTTTAGAGAATAGACACATGGATCGTTGAGAGATATAAAATAGTAGGATTTTTGAAATTGTACATAGATTTCATAGAGAATTGAATATTTGTTAGTCAAAATCTAAGTTTAACTTGTCGTAAGGAAACACCTGTGAATTTAAGTAGACCTTTAAATTAGTCAAATTAATATGATTAAAAGTACTCATATCTTTGTCAGTTTTAGTTTTCATGGCTGTTTGAAAACCAATGATAATAAAACATGGTTTTTCCAATTGATTGGAAGATTTTACAGTCCCAGTATGATTTTTAGACTGTTGCAACTGTGGATATACATGCAATTCCCAACTACGAAAAGCCATATTTAAATCCTTGTTGCTCTCGAATGGTTTGACTTTTGATGATCGCTCATTGAAATATGTGGCATCTTCCAAAGCACTTTGTTCAAAGTCACTTTATAGGTTTCCTTTTTATCCAGTAATTGTTTAATGCCATTTTAATCTAAACTGCTTCTGATTAATATCAATTCTTTACGCAGATTCACTACAATTTTATGAAAATCTTCAGCAAAACTCATCATAATTTTTAGTGGAATGCAAACACTGAAATTTCCACTTCCATCGACGAGAGCAGGAGTCTCTTTTTCACACCATCCTGCATTTTGTAATCTATTACTATCAGTTGGAGTAAATGATACAAGACCCTTTAGGGTTGAAGTTATTCCAGGATTTCTAACACGATCAATTACCACTCCTCCTAGTTCATAACGAATTTCTTCAAAGATATATGGTATGCCATTGTTGATAAAATGTACATTTTCACTATAGGTATTATCATTTTTCAGAAGTTTACCTTCAATATACAAAAAACTTTGACTAGGCAACGTATAAAGATCCTGTGTTTGAATGGGTATTGTAATTTCATCGTTGTTACTTAAAGTTGTTGATGAATAAGGTTGATGAGTATGATATTGATAACTAACAATTGCATCGTCATGTAACACACTTTCTCCAACTTTTAATATGTTATAACTCATTTTCTTCTTTGACCTTGTATTTATACTTACACCTAATTATTAGTAAAATTCTCTCAATACTTGTACTAATCTGTAATTTAAATCTACACCAAAATAGTCTTATTTTTTTTTTAAATCCCAAAGAAAGTAGATCAGCTTTATTTTCAGGAGTTAATTCTTTCAATGGTCTGTGTAAACTGATACGTTTATCCTTCTTCCTACAGGTTTTATATTCAGTTTGTTGATGTTGTTGATAGTCCCAGAATGATATGTTAAATGAATTATGGTTATATATAAATACCATATTTAAACTCTTTTTAAGTGTAAACGTGCTGTGATCAACTCTTTTCTAAAATTAACTAAATTTCCATGTTAATCGGTGATTTTTAAGCTGAATTTCATCTATATAACGTGTATCCATTGGTAAATATATAACATTTGATGGGTTCTCCAATATTTTATATCCAGGTTCTACATTAGGATAAAACATGTGAATTATATGCATATGCGCTTCATTATTATATGAATTGGTTACTACATTACATTCGATACAGATGGAATCAACCTTGAGAATATCTACAGGATTTTCAGATATGTACCGTTTATTCGGTTGTAGGACAATTTTACCAAATCCCAATTCCTATAGAATTTTCTTTGCTAAAGTCAATTATTTCTGTACATTTAATTTCACACTTAAGAGTATTCAACTTTGCACTAAGAAACAATTGCGGTTTAACCTTTTGCTTTGGCTGGAGGCTGATTTGTTCGAGTAAATCCTTGTAATATATCTTTAAGTTCATAGAAGCCTTCTGGTAAAACAATTTTATTGTCTTCACCATAGTGAAAGGCATGGTTGGTATTGTCAACGTTTAGTATTGAATTGTAACTTACAAAATTAATCAAACCCAAAACGAACTCCTCGTTTTCGTTTAATACAATAGAAGGGTACATTTTTGTTGTCAGTGTAGATTCATTTCCTGACAATGTAAATGTGTAGGGCATTTTTTGAATAGTAGTTCTGATCTGCTCAAAATAATATAAATAACTAATACAATATCTAGTTGAAAATTGCTTTTATTTTAAACATAGAGGATTATACAAAAAGTTTAAACATAAATGTCCACAAATAATAGAATTATAAGACTGATAAGAATCATGGTTAAAATATATAGTACTTGATTCCTTAGATTGAAAATACAGTTGTGTTTCGATTGGTGGTAACAAATTTCCAAAACTGTCAAAATAATAAATGATTGATCCATACTTCTTGTATGCAGTCCAATGTGTACCCAGTCCAGAATCGTTATCCAAATTAATAACTCCTGATTCATATTTATGAATTTTCCTCGGTAACCTATCCTTCATAAAGACTCCTCGAAAACAGGGAATTTTCAGCTTTTTTGCATACATTTCCATCTCGAGATTCGTTAAAACATGATTGGGTAATGTTATCATAGGTATTTTCGTATCTTGGGAGGACGATAATGATGAAAAAACAGACCCATTCCAGTTTTATAGGGTTTTAAACAGAGACATTTACCCATAGCAATTGCTTCCATTGTTTTATTGTGACGTTGACTTTCATGTAATTGTTGTTTAGCTGATCGAGCGTCATTAACGGCTTTTGCTATTCCTGCTGCTCCTCCACTCAAAGCCCCCAAGGCACTAAGACCTGCAAATATAGGTATTAATGGTAGAATTCCTCCAGTTTTAGGAATTTTAATAACCCGAGGTGTTTTGATTTTCCTTTTTCATTTTTAACCGTTTTAATTATAATATTAAGCGCTCTGTTTATACTTGTAGGTTTTACTTTTAAAATATTACTCTTTATTTTCATTGCAATAGATTGAAAACTTAATCTTTTCGTATTTTTACTTCTTATTTGTTGTTTACGTTTTCCTCTCCTTTGTCGAACAGTCTTTTGTTTCTTAGATTTAATCTCTTTTCTTTTCTGACGATTACGACTACTGACTACCATAATAATAATTGTGTTCCCTTTTGTTGAAAGGTTTGTAATGAACTAAACAATATTTAATAAGAATTTACTATATAACAGAATTTATAATTTCAAGTTCTTATTATTTATTTCACAATCCTCCTCAATTTCCTCTTCACTGCTACTACTATCACGTTTTCGCTTTTGACTAGTAATAGTATCCATATCCATGTTAAATGTAGGGGTGTTAGTAGTAGGTAGTTTCTTCCGTAATATTTAATTTACGTTTCCGATCCTGCTTTTGTTGTTTTTGTCGTTGCTGTTGAATATCTTGCTTAAATCTCTTTTCTAACAATTTCACACTTCTGATTCTTGAATATTGTTATCAAGTTTCTTTTTTCTGTTACTACGTGGTACTTCTGTAGTATGTGATAATTTATTTGCTGCTATCTTTCCCTTAAGTTTTCTTTCATGATAGCTGTCAAAAACATCTTCTTCATCATATTCCTCATCATCACTACTATCTATTTGAGGTTTCTTCTTCTTAATGGTCTTCTTAAGTCTTCTTAGTATTAGTAGTAGCTGATTTACTTTTTGGAGCTTTTATTTTCTTCTCAACATTTATTTTAACCTTTTGTGGTATCGGTGATGGTAAGCTATTGATTTTTCCTAACAACGTTTCCATTTTTATTAGATAATTTTGCATTGATTTTACACTTTGCTTAATAATCCCTGTAGTTTGTTTAATGTTCTTCTTCGTTGAATTCATAATGTACTGATTAGTTTTATCATTATGATTCATTTTATCTTATTTACTATCCCTTCCTCTTCTACTATAACCCAAACTTAACTTAAGCTTGCTGTCCATGGCAGCAGATACACCTATAGCTGCAAGTTTTTCTTTCCAAGATGCATCCCGTGCATTAATTCGACTTAAAGCATTTTTAAGTAAAATTTTATCAGCCTGATGGCGATCAGGTAAGGCAGTATGATTTAAATAGGCTATATCATGCTCTCTACAAGCTTCATCGAGAGGAGTAATTCCTTTATCACCACGAGCTAGACGTTCTTGTAGTTTTGTACCAGGTCCACAAAAATGATAACCCGGTAAATGTACTTCAAATGGAAGCTTATTGATAACAGTATTTAAAAGTCCACTCCCTTGAAATGTACTGTTTTCTACATTAGAATAGTATTTCATTTTCGAAAGCAAAATATATACTAACTAAAAATTTAACAAACATCCTATTTTATACTTATTTCTATTCTAACATTGAAGGCATGTAAGATGAAGAAAATTGTTCAACAGAAAATTAGACTTAAGGTTGAGAATCACGATTTACAAGAATTTAATAACAATGTTAAACATAGTGTCTTATTACCCTCTACGATGCGATGTATTATTTCAGATCCTAGTAATTGTGGAAAAACTTCAACTATGCTAAGCCTTCTTGAACATCCGAATGGTTTAAAATTTGAGAATGTTTACCTGTATTCTAAGCCATTATATCAACATAAATATATTTATCTAGAACAATTATTAAAACCTGTCAAAGGAATAGGATATTTTGCCTTCGATAACAGTGAACAAATAATAACACCATCGGAAGCAAAACGTAATTCTGTGTTTATATTCGATGATATAGCCTGTGACAAACAAGATGTAATACGAGAGTATTTTAGTATGGGTCGTCGCAACAACATTGACTCTTTTTATCTGTGTCAAACCTATGCAAAAAATCCCGAAACATTTAATACGAGACAATGCCAACGTACTTATTTTATTCAAACAGGATGATTTAAATTTACGACATGTATATTTCCGATCATGTTGGTACCGATATGTCATTTGACCGTTTTAAAGAGATATGCTCTTTTTTGGAAGAAAACATTTGGATTCTTATCAATCTTTAAGGACAACAAACTTGATGATGGAAGATATCGTTATGGTTTGGGCATTTACATATATTTAAATTAATGTTTATATACAGTTAATAATCTCTTCGTTAAAGTTAAACGTCTCTCAGGCAAGATGGCTACCAGGAAGAAAATAATTTCAAATAAAAAGAGTGTTAAACAAAAATTAACCCACAAACGAAGAGATATCAAAAATAAATTAAACCTTTTAAAACATGATCAAGTTGCACATGAAACTTTATTTCAACCAATAACAAAACATCTACAAAGTATTGAAAATAAATTGGAACCAAAAAAATATGAAATACCACCACCTGAGTTAAATATAAAATCTGAGGAATCTGATTATGATGATGATGAGTATGAAGGAGATGAAAATGATAAACTGGAAGATTTTGAAACTGATAAAGATTCGATAGCTTCTGAACCCATCCCTACAACCTCAACTTACACCGATACACCTAAAGGAATGATGACAATTAAATCACCTATGTCAGAAGCACCTCTAAAGAGAAAATTGCATTTTACTACAACACGCAAACCCTACAGTTTAAGAAAACTTCTTGTCAAAGATGTTCAAAAGGAACATTTAGATGAGGAAGCTAAAAGACAAAAGGATTACGAAGATCAATTAAATAAGACCATAGAAGAGAAATCCTTATCAGATTATTATGAACAATAACATCCTTTGTCTGCAAAATAGATTAAAATGTATGTTAGGAATCCGAAAGGTAAAGGAGATTCCGAGGGAAAATTTAGAGTAAAGTTTGATAAAGACATTGAACGGTTTTCCATCGGTAATCATACTATTAATTTCGATGGACCCGATCTCTTAATTGGAACTAAAAAATTTAAAGGTACCAGTGGTTTGTATGGACTACTTTTTAATCGAAATCCACCAACTAGATATACCAAAGATGATGCTAAACACTATACTGAAATCTTATCTGATTCAAGTGCAATAAAAGATATTAAAACTCTGCAAAATATCAAATTTAAGAAAATTATTAAACCAAATTTAAGTAAACTAGACATAGATTCGGAAGAAGAATCAGACAACACAGAAAGAATAGGACATGGAATGTTTATGAAAGTTACAAATAATCCAATCGCTTATGTATACTGGGATGATCCAAATGAGTTTGTCGAACAATTAAAATTATTAGTTGCCTCTGAAACAGCTGGCAAAACAAGTCACACAAACGAGATCAACTCAATTATTGAAGAATTACGTGAAGCTAATATTATTGAATAATGTCAAACTTTGCAACTAAAGTAAAGAAGCAAATTGTTGAAGAAATCCATAAACCTGCAAGGAAAAACTTTAAACGTAGAAGAGTTATTTTAAAATCATTTTTGGATCTAATGCAAGCCGATTTGGTAGAAATGCAAGAGTTCGAAAAAGAAAATAATGGATTTAAATACATATTAGTTGTAATTAATTGTTTTTCCAAATTCGTATGGGCCTATCCATTAAAGACAAAAATATCTAAAAAAATAGCACATGGACTTGAAAATGTTTTTAAACAACAAACTCCAATCCATTTGTGCATAGATTCTGGTGGAGAATTTACGGGTAAGAAAGTACAAAACCTACTGAAAAATACAATATTTTACACTATGTCATTTACAGTGAAAAGAAAGCATCAATTGTGGAACGTGTGAACAGAACCCTTAAGAGTATGATGTGGAAAGAGTTTAGTATCCAAGGATCCTAAAAGTGGGTTAAATTACTACCGAAAATCGTCAATATTTATAATAATAAAAAACATAGAACGACGAGGTAACTAAAAAACATGAAAAATTTCTACTTGACACAGTATATAATAACATAAAGATGACTACACTTCAAACGAAATATAAAGTAGGTGATCATGTACGCATATTAAAACTTAGAGGCGAGCAAGATCACGTCAAGTGGACCCCCCTATTTTCCACTTAATTATCAAATTCAGGTATGAGTATTTTTTCATGAAGTATTCACTATAAACAATTAATCCCCAAAACAGTTTTTAAAAATTTTCATTTTAACAATTTTTTTTTAATGAAAATTTTTATGACTTTTAGTTAAAAAAAATCGATAATTAAAAAGCTATTAGAGATATTCTAATGAAACTTTCAGGATTCATAGTTCAATACTTGTACTTTAATAAAATATATAGAAGTTCAAATTATTTGTTTATTTTCATATTGTTAATTAAGTTTTAAGTTAACAAATGAAAACTTCAATGACTTCTCCCTCAAAAAACGAATTTTTTTTTTCTCGGTATTATGCATTAAACATCAAAGTAACAGAATCCGCAAAAAAATTTGACTGCTCGTGATTAGATTAAACAAAAAAAAAAATTATTTATGACGGGCGGTGAGCGCTGTCGGTACGGCGCGCTGCCGCGCGTCATTGACTTACCTTTCGATCTACTCAGTAATTATAAATAAGGAACAATATTTTATTTTTTAAATAAAAATAATGTTATCTAATGAATAATTTTATTTAAACACATTACATAAAATCAATTAATAAAATATTTTTTAATTGTTAAAAAAACGAAGATATCAAAAATTTAGCAATATTCTATTATTTTATTTTTCTTATCGTTTTTTACTAATTATACTAATTATATTTATTTTAGGTCTTAAACAATATTGTCAATTTTCAATTCAAAATGTAAACTTTACTAGTTACCCCAGCATTACTCCATTTTTAGATTAAAAAAAAAAATTGCGTTCGGTTATTTTCTTCATTTGTTATTTTTATAAATATACGTGAATAACAAACGAATATCACAAGCCATTTTAGTTCATTTGTTAAATCCGTTTATAAACACATCAGTGAATAAATTTTAAAGTCAAGAATTTTCGTTTAATAAATTTGTGTTTAACAGTTTTTATTGATCTAAATTTAATTAGTTTGTTTCAAATTTGTATTAAATTGTATTGGTGTCCATAATTTTGTTTTTGATTTATCATGGGTCGCGTGAATAAATGCTGTAATCCGTTCAATAAAAAAAAATCATAAAAAAATTATTAAGAATCTAGTTTTAATTACAAAAAACCATGCTCATGATTTTAAAGATTTTATTGGGAATTATATGTGTAATTCGTGTGAACGGGCTATTTATTTGAGTCGAAAACCTGAAATTCCTGGTGAGTTATCTCTTAATAAATGTTCTGATGTCAATGAGCCTGAATCATCAAATTATGTTATTGAAGATAATGAAAAAAGACCCTTCTTTCCAATGTGACCCTGTCGACAACAAATTAGAAATTGATAAAGTTAATAAAGTGTTATTGGAGATTGGTGAACCTCCAATCAAAGTGAAGCGACTATCAAATGCAACGGAATGTCAAAAAGCTTTAAAGAGTGTTATGAATAAAGTGATGAATAATAATAACAATATAAATAATGAAATTAATCCTAATGATCTCTTGCTTAATAATTTTAAATCTATTTTTAATAGTAAAAATTGTAGAGCTGACAAAATTCAAGTTTTGACCACGCTTCCTCCAGATTGGTCGATAAAAATGATAAGGAGAGAATTTAAAGTTTCCAAACGAATGGTTAAAACGGCAAAAAAAAAATCAGGGAAGAAAGGGGATTCGCATCACAGCCCACAATTAAAAAGGGAAAAAAACTCTAAAAAATGAAACAATCGAGCGCATTAAAGCTTTTTATTTATCTGATGATGTCAGTCGCGTAATGCCTGGGATTAAAGATTATGTATCGGTGATGGAAAACGGAAATAAAGTTCATAAAAAAAAAACGATTATTATTATATAATATTCATGAGTTATATAAAAAATTCACTGAAGCTTTTCCCGACGAGAAGATTGGACTAACAAAATTTCAAAATCTCCGTCCACGTGAATGTATATCTGCTGGCAAGAGTGGGACTCATAATGTGTGTGTGTGTGTAAAATTCATCAAAATGTCAAATTGCAGTTGAACGGATTAAAAAATGAACTAAAAAAAGGGAATAATTTTATCGGAAAGTTCGAATGATTTAATCAAAAGCTCTGTTTGCCAAGAATCAACATCATTGTGCTATTTTTCAAACTGTACTAAATGCCCAGGAACTGATAATGTTATAAACAAATTAAAACTATTGCTTGATAATAATGAAGTTAATGAAATTACATACAGCCAATGGAAAAGTACCGACAGGTAGGGAAAAGTTCAGTTTTTTGTTATTCGTTTTTTTATAAAATATTATAATTTAATTACTCTGTTTGAAATTTACAGGACTGAAATAGTTGAAGAAAAGAAAAACAAAGAAGATTTTTTTAATGATTTAAAACAAAAATGGCCTGAATTATTGAGACATGATTTCCTTGCAAGATCTCAAGCATCATATTTTACTGAAAAGAAGAATCTGTTGAGGATGGAGAATTTATCGTCTGTCTTGACTTTTCTGAAAATTATACTTTTTTTGTACAAGACGCAATCCAATCTCATCATTGGACTAACACCCAGGCTACAATTCACCCTTACGTAGTGTATTATAGAGAGAATGAAGAAATGAAACATGAAAACTATGTTATAATTTCAGAAAAAGTTAGTCATGACGCGAGTTCAGTTCACCTTTTTAATTCTAAATTGATTGAATTCTTAAAAAATAAGTTCGGGGCAGATAAGATTAAAAAAATTTCCTATTTTTCGGACGGAGCTGCTTCTCAGTACAAAAATAAGTATAATTTTGCAAATTTAACTAACCACAAAAAAACGATTTTAATGTTGACGCAGAATGGAACTTCTATGCTACATCTCACGGGAAAGGAGCATGTGATGGTTCGGCAGGAAGTGTGAAAAGACAAGCTTATCGCGCAAGTCTTCAACGGGATAATGATAAGCACATTACAAATGGGCTTTCATTGTTTGAATGGGCTGAAAATTCATTTAAAAAAGTTAATTTTGGTTTTTGCTCTCAACAAGACCATGACTCTCATGAAAAAAAAATATAAATCACGGTATGAGCAATCTGTGACAATTAAAAATACACGCCAGTATCATTATTACAAAGCTTTAAATAATACATCACTCGAGTGCAAGCTTTTTTCCAAAGACGTTAAAGTTATTACAAATAAAGTTTAAAAAAAAAATACGCAATACGGATAGATTTATAATTAAATTATAACTTATTCAATTTCTTCGTTTTTTTAACAATAAAAAAATATTTTATTAATTGATTTTATGTAATGTGTTTAAATAAAATTATTCATTAAATAACATTTATTTAAAAAATAAAGTATTGTTCCTTATTTATAATTACTGAGTAGATCGAAAGGTAAGTCAATGACGCGCGGCAGCGCGCCGTACCGACAGCGCTCACCGCCCGTCATAAATATTTTTTTTTTTGTATAATCTAATTACGAGCAGTCAAATTTTTTTGCGGATTCTGTTACTTTGATGTTTAACGCATAATACCGAGAAAAAAAAAATACGTTTTTTGAGGAAGAAGTCATTGAAGTTTTCATTTGTTAACTTAAAACTTAATTAACAATATGAAAATAAATAAATAATTTGAACTTCTATATATTTTATTAAAGTACAAGTATTGAACTATGAATCCTGAAAGTTTCATTAGAATATCTCTATATATAGCTTTTTAATTATCGATTTTTTAACTAAGTCATAAAAATTTTCATTAAAAAAAAAAAATGTTGTTAAAATGAAAATTTTTAAAAACTGTTTTGGGGATTAATCGTTTATAGTGAATACTTCATGAAAAAATACTCATACCTGAATTTGATAATCAAGTGGAAAATGGGGGGTCCACTTGACGTGATCTTGCTCAGGTGACTTTGACAAACATTACAAACCAAATTGATCTACGGAAATATTTACAATTAAAAAGGTACAATATACAAACCCCGTTACGTATTTACTTCAAGATGAACACAATCAAGACATTAAAGGCGGATTTTATGAACTCCAACTGCAAAAAGCTAAATATCCAGATATTTATTTAGTTGACAAGGAAATAAAGTACTTGTAAAATGGTTAGGTTTTGTAAATAAACATAATAGTTGAATAGATAAAACTAATGTTCAGTAATAAGTAATAGTAGTAGGAAAAGATTTTTTCTATATAAGTTCAGATTGATCTAACTAAACTTAATTCAATAACAAGTGGCTGAGAGAAAACTACCATTAAAAATGCCAGTTATTGTACGAGTAAAATGTCCCAAATGTAAAGAAAAAACAGATCTGTATAATGAAAGATGTTTGGCATGTGAAGTTAAGGATCTTTTTAAAACCAAAGATGGTTCAAAACATTCACTCTCTTCTTTTTTTTCCAGTAAAGAAAGAAAAGGACTCGAAAGAGAAGCCTATGAACAAAATGGAAACAGATGACTTGAATGAATTATTTTAACAATATAAATTTATTTAGTAACATTTTGTATTGTTTTCTAATGTTTTATGAATTTATTAATATATTTTCTTAAATCTGTGCTCATCATCATCATCGTATAGAAACCAACGAGTTACAAGCTAGGCTAGGCTCATCTCATTTTAACAAATATATTTTACTAATATTACAAACTTTACACTCTTCAATGCATTCGACTCAACTCATTATCTACAAAATTTGACCTTTCTTATCCAGTTTTGGTGAACTCTCAACAAATTTTCATATTTTGCATGGAATTTTCCTATTAATACAAGTTTTTGCTCATTCTTACATTCTCCCATACATTTACGCAACTCCTTATCTCCGAATTTTGAGCTTTTTTATCTATTTTCGTGACCTATAGAGTCACATGTTTACTTGTTTTTACTTCCAGAAATTACCATGAATTGATCACACATTTTGTTTACAT
>CM032447.1:162475502-162565502 GCA_019049505.1 Pachyrhynchus sulphureomaculatus | reverse complement strand
TATATATATATATATATATATATATATATATATGTATATATATATTATATATATATATATATATATATATATATATATATATATATATATGTATATATATATATATATATATATATATACATATATAATATATATATATATATATATATATATATATATATATATATATATATATATATATATATATATATATTATACAAACAGGAGAATAAATCATCACATAGCTTATTTGAGTTTCTTTCTAAAAGTAAAGTAACCTTTTTACCTGGACTTGACTAAATATTAATAATTTTTTTTCTGCAAATGATAATGTCTAGACCAAATTGATTCGGAAAACAAAAAGAAGAAATCTACCCTGAGACTGATCTAAGAGAATATAGGACAACTTTAGAATTTTGGTCGTTTATAGCCAAGCGAAACTGACCTACAAAAACCTATCTGAGCAAAGGGCTGAATACTGATCTGTTTCATTTAACCATTATAGGTACAAGGCCGGCTCTACGCGGTAGGCAACTGCTTACGGCAACAAAATTTAGGGGCGGCAAAAACCGCCTGAACTACTAGACTGCAAAAAAGATAAACACAACCCACAAAAATATATTTCGATTACTTGAATCTAGAAAATAAATGAGTAGTAAAATCAAATACAACAGGAATAGACAGGTTTCTGCCGGAAGCCTGTCTATAGAAATACCCAGAAATTCTCGGTATTTCTACACGTAAAATGTGAGATGCGCCCGCGCTGGCACCGTAGACAGGATTCAACAAGCTTTTTCCACTCACGTATAAGAGAGAGACAGATTTAAAACAATGCTTTATTCGAGCGCGAACCTGCAGTAGAGACGGATGCCTACTAGCTGGGTTCCTCGATACTCCGCAGTTTCCCGCAAAAACAAGCAGAGTAGTGAAGTGAAGTAAAAGTGTTGGTAGAGAAGACAAAGAAGAAAATTACGAAGAGAGTTCCCTCGGAGACATCAAAACATCGAGATCCGGTAGCCAAGTGGCACCGGGTCACACCAAGAGCAAGCTCAGCCTCCGCCTCCACCCACCGGAGAACGGAGGGGGTGAGACAGAACCTTATAAATATGGAACAGATCCGTAAGGCGGATCAGTACTCCGAAGACTTCCGAAGTAAAAGGACCAAAGTTCAGCACACAGCCGACTACAGAGCCGGTAAAAACACAAAACCGTTTTTCGAGTCTAACAGTAGACGAAGATGAAGCAGACGGGAAAATAAACAAGCCGATTAAGCTGCCGCCTTTCGTCATAACAAATAAAGTAAAATACTACGAAATACGGGACAACGTGTCGAAAATCCTAGGCAACGACCAGTGGCATATGAAATACACACCGAAAGACATCAGGATCTACGCAAGAACTATAGAAAACTACAGCAAACTGGAGGAAGTACTCAACGAAAGCAAACAACTCGAGTACTACACCTACGGACTCCGAGAAAATAAAACCAAAAGAAAAAGTAGTCTTCAAAGGGCCTCCAAACCTATCAGTGGATGACATAAAACAGGACATGATCAAGCAGAAAGTCGACATCAACGAAGTTGTAGCGCTGAAATCGAGAAACGGCAAATCTCATCCGTACTTGGTGACGACCAGCAAAGAAACCAACATCGGCGATGTAAAAAAAATCAGAGCCATCGACCACTCGATCGTCAAATGGGAACCTTACCACAGAAAGCTGAATTATACACGATGCCACCGATGCCAAGACTTCGGACACGGATCAAGACACTGCAAAAGAAAGCCAAAATGCCTAAAATGCACTTTAAAAAAAGAAAACGGAGACAAACCAATCTGTGCAAACTGCAAGGGAGAACATACAGCAAACTACTCCAAATATCCGGCGCTTCTGGACTACCTAGCAAACAAAAACAAATGAAACCCAAATCAACAAGCTCCAAGACAACAACAACAACAACAAAGAACCTTCCAATCTAACTTCACCAACGGAAGAACGTACAGCCAAACGGCGACGGCAGCGGCAACGGAAATAGATACACTAGCCACAACACAAAACTACAGCTAACAAGAATTCCCAGAACTACCCAGAAGGCACACGCTACAACAACAACCTGAAAGCAACGCCACCATAGACAATTTTCAAACCTTGATGAAGGAAATCGAAGACCCAAACAAGAAATTCTACATCAAACAGCTGATAAAACAAGTACGCAGCTTTAAAGAAAAATTAACAAGAGCAAACGGGAACATCCTGGAAATCGTAGCCGCTCTCTTCTCCGATGGGAAGTAGAAGACACGACAGCAGCATAAAAATCATCCTGTTCAACATAAACTCAATGAACAAAAGAGCAAACGAACTGAGGATCTTCGTAAAGAAACACCAGCCCCACTTCTGTGCATCACGGAGACCAAATTAAAGGAAAAAATACCACCTCGAACAGAAGGCTACGGAGTCGCATTCAAAAATAGAGAAGCCCTACACCCAGGAGAAAGAGTGGCCATCTACTACAAAGAAACCATCGACGCTGACGAAGTCATAATCCGAAAACGTAACGATCCAAACGGAAAACTTAAGAATAACGGCAGTGTACAACCGGCCGAACAGCCTCATGCATAGGAACGATCTGGACAACCTAACAAGAGATACCGACAAAGCAATCATCGTCGGGGACTTGAACGCAAAACACCAGATATGGCACAACACGAACTCGAATCCAGTAGGCGTCGCACTGGCCAACACACTAGAAAACACGGACCTGCACACCGTCGCCCCCAGGAAAAGTAAAAATCTTGATTTAAGGACTTTATTTAGCAATACCACCTATTAGACTAAGGTTTTTTGTAATAACAGAACTGCAAAAGTTAGAACTTTTAAGTTAATCATTAATATTTTTTTTTCTTGTTTAAGGCCAGTCTTTCACTGTACTGACTTTTCAGGAAAAAAGGCTTGTACCATATCAAAATTTTCCTTAACAACTACATAACCCTTCAGTGTTTTTTAATTTTTTTAGCTGAAGTTAAATCCTTTTTATTTTAAAATGAATGGTGCCCAAAATTTGTACACCCAAAAATTTTAAACAACAATAGAGACTATTTCCAAAAAGACGTACAAAAGTTATCTCTTACCCATATTACTCTTCCAAGAAAAACTGAGCTAGTGTATGTTTAATTTCTTTAGTTCTTTTAATATTAGTATCCACTCGATCCATTCTCAGAAATTATAACACGACACAAAATTGCGTCCAAACGTGAGGCAATCCTTATTACACACCACAGTATAAATGAGTTACTGGCACATTGTAAAGATCTCGAAAACGTCTTGACAGGTGGTGATTCGTCCAATCTTAACGCTTTAGATCTGGTTGACGAAATAGGCCTTGTTTCTTCACTTGTAACTAAGAAAGAAGGTCCAGTCCAGATGTTCTTAAATTCATTGCTTCCCTTAAAATTGGGCCAAATTTGAGCATTGCTCTAAAAATTTTGTTAACGCTGCCCATAACTGTTGCTACCGGCGAAAGAACTTTTTCTAAATTAAAAATAATAAAAAATTATTTAAAAACTAAGGCCACACAAAATCGTCTTAATAGGTTAGCAATGTTGGTCATTGAACACGAATTGAGTAGTAAATTAGATCTGCAAGAAATTATTCGCGATTTTGCAGAAATGAAACTTCGAAAAAAATTGTTTTAATGCAGGTTTAGACTTTGTATATTATTGTACTAGTTTTGCTCATTGGTTTAAAAAAAGTATATTTAAATTTTCTCTGAAAATAGTAAGTACTAGTTTTAGTTTGTAAGTTCGTTGTCGTTAGCTCGTTAAAAATGTAAACTTTGTTTTTCAATAAAACAAGTTCTCCTAAAATTGTATTAGTATTATTGTCTTAATTCAATTATATGTCATTTTCCTGGTTAACATAGTTTTCTTTAAGCTTGGGTGCGGCGACATTCTTAAGTTTGCTTGCCGCAAAAAAGTTAGGGCCGGCCCTAATAGGTATAAGTATTTCAGATTCAGCTTGGAGAATCTTATTATATAATAGTTTAGTTAAAGATCAACGAAAAGACTAAACACAGTGAAAGAAGATTCTTAGCGGGGGTACTTACTGTACCAGGGTTTTGTCGGTGGAATCCAAAAATCTTCAGTCTGACAGAAACCTATTAAACTTAACAGTCTGTAGCAGTTTTTTGGCGAGCCTCAAGCCCGAAAGACTTCAGTTTTTAATAAACCAAAAGTTTGTTGAAGGCCTTTTCTTAAATTCCTTAAGTACTTTTTTTTAACTTTTCATTCTCTCTAAAAAAACTTTAACATTTCACACCTTAACAGAACTGATCCAGCCAGAGCATCAAACAATTTTAAAAACCCTCATAACTATCTGCAATCTTTATCTACCTAGCTCCGTGGTTATCATGCCGGCATACGGTATCAAAGATCCCCAATGTCAGGGTACTTATTTATTTATTTATTTAAGGATGATTTGTCGGTACAATCGGATACAAAAGTATATGAAATTCTGACCAAACCAACGTCACGTCTTTTTTTCACAAGCTTGTTTTTCGTAACAACTTTTTATTAAAATCGAAATTCGTTCGACTTTAATTAATTTTTCAATGAAATTTTTAATATTTTTAACAATAATAAAAAAAATTTTGGTTGGGACTGTACCTTGAATTTAACTTTAAAAAGAAAAAATACGTACAATTTTTACATCAGAAATCACTTTTACAAATTTTCTCAACATACTTAAAAAAAAAATTAGAAGACACAAAAATACCTCAGAAAACTATAAATTTGATTTTATTTAAATAAATTAAATAAAATAAGTCTAGTTTTTAACTAGTGAAACGTGACAACAGCGTAACATTCTACTAGTTGGTAGTTGTGATTTTATTTAAATCCACAACGAAAGCATGCGTGTGCAGGTTGCGCACTAGCATGACTACATTTATAATATGTTAGTGTTAGGTTAGTGTTGTATGTACAATTGAAAACGTGTTTATTTATAATTTACCACAATGTCGCAAAGCGGAAAAAAAATTCGCTGGAAAGAGAAAGTAGTCAGCGAAAAAGTTTATTTACAACGAGTCAAGCAAAGTCAGCTTGGCCAAGAACTAACAGAGCTACGTAAAAAACGTAAGTTTTTTGAGTCTATGGCATCTGAAAATTCAGGAGAACCAGTGAATGATAAAAATGATAAAAAAGAAGAATTACTCGAAGGATGCCGTATAGTGAATTTAAAATATTTGGGGGAAAACAATTATGGTGTGTTTCATGCAAGGAAGCGTTATCTTTGGAGTATGTTGAATCTGAAAGACGCATAGGCCTTGCGGCAATTTTGTTACTTAGGTGCCACAAGTGTTTAATTATATACTGGGAAACAAAAACCTTCGCCCGATAAACGATATCTACGTTTCGACATAAATTACAAATCCGTAATTGGTAAGAATTATTTATTTATATATTTTTCATTTAATCAATTTTTATGATTCAATAAATTAATTTTTCATTTGAATCTTTAATTTGCAGGGACATTACACTGTGGATCAGGTTGAACCCATATCCAAAAACTATAAGCGTGCATGTGCATACCATGCTTTGGATTTAAAACCTTTAAACAGTACGAAAAAGAAGTTGGGTTAGCAGCTGAAGACGTCGCAAAAGAAAGTTGCAAAGAGGCAGCAAAACTAGAAAAAGAGAAAACTATTCCGCAATCTCAGACTCTAGCGAACCAATTGTAATTACAACTTCCAATTTCTAAAATTAAACTTTAATCATAATAAATTGATAATGGGTAGACATTTGAAAGCAAGTTATAATAAGTTTTACAAATTGTACATATTCAATTTTTACAAGACATACACTATTTTTTAAACTTTATTTATTCCGATTTTTTTCCAGAAATTAATATTTAAATCATACGAATATTTTTCAAAAATTATTGCATTGAATTGTAAATATGTCTAATTGCTTAGATTTAAATTAATTAATTCAATTTCTATCCTTTATCCAGTCCAATTAAACATCAAATAAAAATATTTCCAATACATACTTGAGTTTTTAACATTATTCACTTTAATATTTACTACCTTAAATTTTATTTAGGCCGGAAGAATTCCAATCGAATTTTATTATTCATCGAAGATTTTCTAATGGAGAGACACCTGTAATTAAACCAACAACATCGACAAGTATGAATAAATCGTCGCAAATTGGAGAATGTGCTGTACAGGACAATAACTCCCTTGTATCATGGGATGACGTCGTCAGGATTGTAGTATCATATGATATGGGCTGGAGTACACGAGCAATGGGGCGTCAATATGATAGTAAAAATGGGTTTGGAGCTATCATTGGAAGCTTAACGGGCGTGGTATTAGATTTTTCTACGTGCAATAGGATATGTGCGACATGTGATTGAGGTGGTCCACCACCAGATCATGAGAATTGTCGAAAAAATTTCTAGAGATCCGCGAAAGCTATGGAACCTCATGTTGCTAAAAAACTTGTAGTGGATAGTGATATACTTAAATCTCAAAATATTGAAGTTGAAGTGTTGGTAGGCGACGATGACAGCTCAACAATAGCTGCATGTAGACAGCTAGTCACCCCATCATAAAGCAATCAGATGTGAATCATACGTCAGGAGGAGTGAAAAAAAATATACAGTATTCAAAAAAATCATAAGGAACTAACCAAAGGCCGTATAACATACCTTCATCGATGTTTTACTTATGCTCTATCGCAAAATAAGGGCAATAGTTTAGGTTTAGCTAGTGCAATTCGTCGTATACCATATCATGCATTTACCGACCATTCTAAATGTGGTTCGTGGTGTGGCAACAATAAAGATAAAGAAAACTATGAGCACAAAGTTGTTCCAGGAGGTTTTCAGGATCCCAATATTATTCGAAGAGCTGAAGAAAATTTTTGACAAACTTGCCGCAAATGCGCAAAAATTTTCAAATGGTGCATCTAGTAATGCTAACGAAAGTCTGAATGCAATGATGGCTAGAAAGGCTCCTAAATCAAGATGTTACAGTAGGACTGCGTCTGCGGATTATCGTTTTGCTTGTGCTGTAGGACAAAAAAATATAGGCAAAGGATACATTCAAAAAATAGCACAAAAAATATGCTTATCACCGAGCAAACACCTCACAAGACATATATCAATAAAACAAAAAAAAATATTAAGAAGACGCGCATTAATAAAAATTCATGCATACAAAAAGCGCCGCATGCAACTAAAAAAATTTCGATCCATGTTGCGTCATCAAAAAGAAAATCAAGAAGGTGTTACGTATCAAAGTAATTGTTCCTTATTAACTCAAGCTGCGATACCTGAAAAAGACTGATGACCATGATTATACTTCAGAGGAAGACACTTATGAATATATCATCGTACTTCTGGATTTGGAAACCTCAGGTTTTGAAGCTGATTGCGATATTCTTCAAATTGCTGCTCAATGTGGAAAAACAAAATTTGCAACGTACATTAATCCAGTTCAAAAAATTTCTTCAAAAGCAAGTGAAGCACATGGATTGACGAACTGTTCCGGAGAACCCTATTATTACGGAACAAAAGTAAAATCAGTTTCTCTTAGGTTGGCCTTGTCAAGCCTGTACGAATGGCTGAAATCTTTTGAAACGAAATGTTGCATCGCTACACACAATCTCTCATTCGATGGACCTCGATTGTTTAAAACTATCTCGAAAAACAAATTAACAAGTGACTTTATGGAAGTTATATATGGATTTATTGATACTCTTAAAATAATAAAAGAAGTTACTGGCAAAAAAAACCAAAGGTTCATGCAAAATTAGCGGATTAGCGGTCTCCTTAGATATCACCAAAGCAGGAGCACATAATGCAATCAATGATTGTGCACTCCTTAATAACATTTTAAGAAAATTAAAAATAAACAACTCGGCCTTGTTAAATTCAGTGACTCCATTCACAGAACAAATTAAAATTTGGGAATTAAATGTAGCCACTAAAAATATTGAAAGCTTATCAGAAGGGTTGCCAGGTGTTCGGTATTTTACCGAACCGTTCGGTATTTTAGCAGTGTGTTCGGTATGGCAAAAATACCGAAGTATGGGCGGTTCGGTATTTTTTCTAATAAATCTTTCTCCCTAAAGTCTCGTTCACACGGCGACACTAGTGTCGCGACAGTCGCTGTCACGGCATCAAATTTGAGCAAATGTCGCAGTCTGAACAGCTGATGTCATGACGCTGCAATGTCGTGACATCTAGTGTTAAGAGTCAAAAGTTTTTAATATTGATGTCGCGATGCCACGGCATTTCTGTGGATAACCATATGATCACCTTCAAGTTTTGTGTTTTGATTGGAAGTTTATTTTAATATATTTTTTTGTAAAAATTATATAAGTATAACTATTTATAAATTTTATAATAAATTAAATTATAAATAAAAAAATATTATTTGAATAATAATTTTATTATATTATAAATAAATAATAAAATAAATATAAATAATGCAAAAGTGTTTGACATTATGGCCTTTTTGGAAATATATCAACAATTTCCTTGTTTGTGGGACAAAGGAAATCCAAATTACAAATTAAGGGATCAAAGAGATCTTGCTGAACAAGCAATTCTTAGCAGAATTGAGAGTGTAAGTATAAACTTATATTATAAATTAATTTGCATTATTACAAACCTATATAATATCCATAATAATCTTCAATAAATTTCAGGTTGAAAATATAAAAGCCCTTAGGCTAAAGATTAGGTCAATTAGAGGAACCTACAATAATGAATTGAGAAAAATAAAATCTTCTATGATAACGGGTTCAGGATCGGGCCAAGTATACAAACCTAAATTACACTGGTTTGAGTTTGCCGACTCATTCTTGTCCTCCACTCTAGAATGCGACGAAACGGACACAAATTTGGCAAGTAAAAATGAAAGTCAACTAAATATTACAAAGAATAATTTATCAAAACCATAAAAACAAAATTAGTAAAAATTAATTTAGAAAAATATAAGAAATTTATACAACTTGAAGATTAACCATCCTGTATTGCCATTCAACTTC
This sequence comes from Pachyrhynchus sulphureomaculatus, assembly GCA_019049505.1. NCBI lineage: Eukaryota > Metazoa > Arthropoda > Insecta > Coleoptera > Curculionidae > Pachyrhynchus > Pachyrhynchus sulphureomaculatus. The sequence goes on along the minus strand of CM032447.1, from coordinate 162,556,469 downwards.
TCCTTCGCCCATAAAGTAGTTAGCAAACTGCATTCGCTTTTGTCGAGCACTATCAGTATAGTTTTTATTTCTTGAAGAGGCTAAGTTGGTCATCGAGCCCTGTTGAAGAGATGAACGCCATGAACCTGGATCCAACCTATTTTGTTCTACATTCTCTAAATCTGGAGATATACCGTGACTAGTTTTAGTGGTTTTTCTTATCCAGTTGTGGAGGGCACAGCATGCCTTCACTATTTTCACAACTTTTAAAGGAACTAGGTCTATCTGCCTTGAAGTAGACGAAATCGTGCTACTAATATGCTAAAAGCATTCTCGCTAATCCTTCGAGCTCTGCATAATCGATAATTGAAAACTCTTTCCTTAAGACACTGATTGGGCCGCCTTGGGAAAGGTTTCATTAGGTATTCTTTTAGTGGAAATGCTTCATCTCCAATTATACCACTATCCTTAGGAAGATCCAATTGATTCCGAACAATTGCAGAATAGAGTGCCGATTTGGCAAAAATGCCTCCATCTGATGAACTTCCGTAACTTCCAACGTCTATACAAGTGAAATTATAATCATCATCTACTAAAGCTAGTAAAACTATACTATATAAGTTGATTTTTATAATTATAGTACAATGAGTGAGAGTTTGCCGGACATTTTACGGTTATATGTTTCCCATCGATTGCACCAATGCATTGCGGAAAGTTCCATTTTGAGTTGAATCCATCTATTATTTTTTCCCATTCATTTTTCTTTCTTGATACCTGTAAAATAATTATTTATTATTATTTTTTTCAGACTTTAAATTCACAACCAAATGCAAGTGAAGACGACCCGGAGGATCATTCTGTGGTGCAAACCATAAATGAAGTATCTGCTAGTGATGGGCAAATAGAAGGGGCAGATACTTCTAGCCGAAAAAACAAAAGAAAGAAGGCTTCTTCTGGGCTAGAAGCCATAGAAACCCTTCAAAAAGTTAGGAGGGAAGTCATTGAAAAAAATGACAATGCATTTTCAATTTTCAGCAAACAGGTTGGGGTTCAATTAAATAAAATGTCCATCAAAACAGCAATCATTACCCAACAAAAAATCCAAAATTTGTTAACGGAAGCTCGCCTTCAAGATCTTGGCTCATCCCACGTGTTCCCTTCGTACCATCTTGCATCCGCATCTACCTCCAGTAGTGATAATAGTACCCCGTTTATCGTAATTGACCCTCCATCAACAATTTCACATCAAGTATCCACATCTTCAACTCCACTCCAAATAGACATACCCAGAACAACTAGCACTCCATTTTCGACGCGAAGCAGTTTGGATAGTCAAGGAAAAAGCACGGCTACCTTTTTTTCAAATTTTTATTAATCAGTCTCGTAATTTAAGTTTAATTTAAGTTTTATGCTCAATTTTTCAATATACGTTTTATAATATATTTGTTTTGTTATTTGAACTATTACCTGTATGAAATCTCGAAGTACTTTATATATTGCCTCTAAAACTTCTTCCATAAAGCAACTTATAGTATTTTTTGGAACACGATATAAGTACTGCAATGACGTTATTGAGTCACCAGAAGCAAGGTACCTCAGAACTATCTGGAGCTTAATAGCTGAAGGAATAGCATTTCTCATTGACGTGTTCTGCTTTTGTATTAAAGGTTCAACCTGTAAATATAAGGAACATCATTACAAGCAAGTGTAATTATAGGTTTGGTTAAAAATATATCACATTAACATGGAGTCAAACAATTATTTAAAACTTCCTTTCTCAAAATTATACATATATAGCATTATTGAATGCAGTAATAAATTATAAGGTAAACAACTACCTACCTTTTCTAAAAGCACATCAAACATGCCGTCAATGCAAAGAAAATTGCAGAAGGATTTCGAATCCTCTCTCCTTAATTCCTGCAATAAAGAATTTAAAACTCCCAATGAGTTCCTTCGCATTATCCACTCTCTGACCCACTTTCGTTTACTTCTTTTTTTTATTTCTCTTCAATAATTTCTTCTACAACATCTGCGACACTGCTTAAAAGATCTTCCATTTTATTAAATCAAATGTACAAAGGTAATTTATACTATACTCGAATTTAAAAATAAAATGTAGATTTCAAATAAAAAAGAAGAACTAGATTAGATAAAAAAAAACCTACTGCCATGACACTATTGGTGAGCATGTGAACAGGAACATGACTTTAGTGCCATGACGGCAAGTGTCACGTAATGTCACGGCACTAAATGTCAGGACACCAGTGTCGCCGTGTGAACGAGACTTAATAAACGATTCAACTGTCAGATGCAATCAGTTGATGCGATGTTGCCGCTTCGGGCACGCGCTCACTGTTTTCGCTCTCAGATTGCGGATTATGCATATCGTTTTCCATCTCTTTCTTACGCGCGCATTGAGCGCTGCGCGAGTCGCGCGACTGCCAGACGGTCGTACGTAAGTCAGTCGCAAATGATCGTTTAACGTGATTCCCCGCGCGTCTCATAGCAAACATCGACGCGGCGGCTCAAAAATACACATAATAGTAGTTACCTACAGATAAAACAAACAAGTCTTGTTTCGAAATTAACTGTACCTTAATATAAAGTGAAAAGATCATTTTATTTGAATTAATGTATAAGTAACTATGATCTAACTAGTGTTTTTATTGTTACAGATTTTTTATGTTCATGTGAGTATGTTATGTTTTATGTACCTAACATAAAACATGGATTCTCCACCAAGAAAAACTAAGCGTCTTCACGGTGTTTGTGTTTTTAAGCAAGAATGGTTAAGTAATGCAAGATTCTCTAGCTGGATCTGTCAAGCAAATGATAAACACCAGGCCAAATGTAAGATTTGTTTGTCTATATTTAGTGTGAAGAATGATGGCGTAAAAGCTCTTATTCAACACAGCAATGGCAAAAAACACAAATTATCGGTGCAATCTAAAAATACAACGAGCAGTATTGGTAACTTTCTTATACCACCAACTCAAAACTTTAAAGAGAAACTGGCCGCTGTCGAACTTACTAAAACTTACCACGCAGTCAAACATGGGCACAGTTACAATTCTTCCGACTGTGGCAATAAATTAGATTCTTTAATTTACCATGACTCTGAGTTGGCTTCTAAAGTGCAATTAGGCAGAACCAAAATGGAAGCTATCACAAAAAACGTATTGGCTCCATACTCTATAGAAACAGTTGTGAAGAAAATTAAAGATCAAAACAGCGGGTTTTCTATTTCTATTGACGCATCCAACAAAGGTAACAGAAAATTTTTTCCCCTGGTTGTAACCTTTTTTGATGACGAAGATGATGTAGTCAACTATTTATTAGATTTTTATGAAGAACCTGACGAGATATCGCAGTCTATAATAAACACTTGGTTAAAGCACTAGAAAAGTTGAAACTGGAGATAACTGATATAGTTTTTTACAGTGCTGACAATGCATCAATTAATTATGGCCGCATTTGTTCGGTGTTTCAAAAACTACAAATGTTGAATCCAAAAATCCTTAAAGCAAACTGTAATTGTCATGTCCTGCATAATGCTGCAAAATATTGTACGAAATTATTATCCTACGACGTAGAAAACCTTGTGCTTAAGGTTTTTGGAGAATTTGCAATAAGTGCCAAAAGGGTGGAGGTGCTAAAAGAATGCTTTGCTTTTGTCAACCAAGAATATTATGCTATACTACGTCACATAACAGTTCGATGGGCAACTTTGTTTCCGGCTGTGGAAAGGCTATTGCTTGATTGGCACGCTATCAAAAGATATTTTCGTGAACAGGGTGAAAATGAGTGCAATATTTGGTCCTTTGTTGCTAATGAAAACAGTGGATTGCCAGAGTGCTACATTTACTTTGTGCACCATCTTTTAAATTTATTTATGAAGCGTATTAAGATTCTTGAATCAGAGTACATCACGTTTATGATGTTATGGCTTCAATAAGAGATGATATAGAATCACGGAGGAATGATTGCTTTTTTGGAGCACAAGCAAACCAAGAAATGCAAAAACTGAATGAGGTAGATCGTAACAAATTCAGAAGCGAAGCTCTCGATGCGTATAAAAGAACAGAAGATTATTTGAAAAAGTGCTTCGACTACGAAAACTCTCCATTCAAAGCATTTAAAAGCGTCAATGTAGAAAAGGTAATACCAACATTTCAAAATTTTGTTTGTTTTGTTGTTGAAGATGACATTGATAAAGATGCTTTATACGAAGAGATTCGCGTTCTCCAAAAAACCTTGGAAGCAATAAAAAACCAAGCTTCTTCATCAAATACTATATTTTCGTGGAAGACGTTTCTAAAGCCCTAACTTAAAAAAGATAATAAAGACGATAATGGCAGTGCCATGTAGTAATGCTCATGTGAAAAGAGTATTTAGCCACATGAACCATTTGTGGACGGACAGCCGTAATAAATTAAGTGTGGACATGGTGAAGGCTGAATTATGCATACGATGCAATTCCGGTCTGACATGTCGCGAAATGCACGGGGCAGTTTAAGCAAATAAGAAATTGCTGGAAGTGTGCATTAGTGACAAAAAATATAATTTTTAAGATTTCTCTTTTTTTAGTTTCTGAATCCTGGTTGGTTTTTTTTGTTGTGCAATGTTTGTTTGTATAGTAATATGTAAGTAAAAAAGTAAAATGTAAGTGAGAAAAAATATAACTGTTTTATATCGTCATGTTCTCTGCTTGCTAATGATTATGTTCTCTTGTGCAATGGTACTTTGTATTGTAACAATAGTAAATAAACAGTTATAACGTTTTTTTTTTTGCTCACTGGACAATTTTTTTAAAAAAAAAGACCTGACAACCCTGCTTATCACCTTTGGAAAATGCAGTAAGTTTGTCGATCCGACAAAAATTAGCAAGAGCTGGAATTACAATGGAAATTTTGAAAAGCAAACATGATCCTTCGAATGGCAAAAGCCTTGAGAAATTTCTTATTGAAAAAAATTAATGCCAAAGAATTGGAATCATTGCAAAAAGCAACTATTAAAAAAATTGTTAATTGATTTCAATGAACCTTCTTATTTAATAGTACGTTTAAAATATACTTAAAATAATTATTAAGTAAAAAGATGATGATTTTATTATTGCTTACTGTTACCGTAATGTGTATTCTTTTAAGTACATTTTAGTAATTGTTAATTAGTATGAAAAAAAATTTATACTTTTATATCAATAATTTATAACATTGTTATTAATAAATTATATGTCACTATTTAATTTTGATCGTTCCTACCTTTAAACGCATTTTCTTAACATTTAAATTTACGCGGTAACATAGCATATAGCAAATTTTTAATTTGCTATAGTCGAGTAATTTTATTTCCCGTAACTGTTTGCGAGGTTCCCACGTTTTCGATGTGAATTACACTCTGCATTCAATTATACCGTAAATATCACTCATTTTTATTGTTTTTCTCTAAAAATAATATTGAAACCACTAAATATTAATTGCTTATGTGCTTCTCAGATATTTAATATACTAGTTTACAATTTTATGAATTTTTCGAATCGTATTTTCTTTACTTTTTTTACTTGAATTCGGCCCGATAGCATATTTTCCATTTAACTACGTGTAAATTTGTTACAACTAAAAAATGCAATAACTTTTGAAGGGGCTTGTAAAAAATTTTCCAGTTTTTTGAGGAGGTTCAGGAGACCTATCAGAATAACATATAATTTTTTCAAAGAATTCCCACCGCTTTTAATATACCTACAAAACATCCTTAAGTATATTTGACTTGGCCACTTATATAGGTAGTAATTGTTGCACGAAGGTAATAACGCCCGTGGCAGTATTACCACCTTGTCTAAAAGGTGCCGTGAAATGCAAATGGATGTCTCGAAATTTAAACAACGTTGACCTCTAGTACGCCATCCTCGTCCATATCCATCCAAAACAGGGAACCTTATTCAGGCGGGGAAGTGATCGATGAAAAAAAAAAATTCATCAGTGAGTATCTCCTATGCTTCTTTAAATAACCTTACCTCTTTTCCTTTCGCTTTTGTCATTGTAGGAGACCTCAACACATAACCTCATTTGGGAATCTTCATTTACTTCTCCAACGAAGAAAACCATGGAAAACCTCATAATAAATCATAATATTTTTCTTCTCAATCAATCTTGAGCTACGTTTGTCCGCTCATCTCGCGGTTCCTTCTTCTGTATACACTTAACATTATGCAGCCCCTCTATCTCTTGTAAATTTAAATAGGGTTTACTTGATTAGAATTCGCCTCCAAAAGCCGCTACATCTGCAACCAACATCTTTCTGAAAGACTTTACCCAAGGAATCCTTCAGGCTGCCTTTCACTCCATTTCAAATACCCCTCTAAACATAAATAAACCTCAAGTCCCCCGGTGGAACTCTATTTAATAGCCACTAGAAATAACACAAAAAACCAAAACAATTTCAAAAGGCAACTCCCGTAGATAATTTCATGACCATTGGACCAGTATTAAAAAATGAGAGGCTACTTCCAGCCTTCTTTCATCAAATAACTGGACAGGAAAACCAGTCACCAGCTGCAACACCTTAGCAAATCGTTATCTGGGAAATCATCCCTTACTCCCCATCAACCTACCTCGCTCTCCCTCACAACTCTTTTTAATATAACAAAAAACGACTTCAAAACCTCTACTGCCTTTTCCAAGGACCTTTCAGGTTTCTTCAACGAAGTCCTCTCCCAAAGCATCCAGAAAATCTGTCCCCGGATTAGATAGCTTATATACCAATATGATACGTCATCTTTGTATAGTGACTTTAATGCAAAAGAGAAAAAAGTTGTGTGATTTTTCGAGTCTTGGCAACACAGTTTTTAAAAAAATCTTAAAAAATGTTTTTTTTTGTTGACAAATACAGGGTTATTGATTAGGGGGGACCACCACTCGCTTATTTTAAGAGTTGGGCAGAGTTGGGCAAGAGTATTAAATCAAGAAGTTGTAGCGTTTTATGGACTTTTTTAAGGAATTATATTAGAAACATATCTTTTTCGGTTTTATAAAACTTTCAATTCTAAAAATGCCAATATACAACAACAACGACATAACTATGTTTGTTAGATAATAACGCAAATTGAAAATGATACTTGTTTATGTTAAAAATTTTGGTAGTAGTAAGATAAATGTTTTTTTCGGAAAGTGAAAACCGGGATAGATATCTACTATTTATCCTTTCAGAATACTACATCTAGTTAAATAACACTGTCCCTTCCTTCTGGCTCCTTTCGACCAAAAAATGGCAACCTTATGGTAGGTTTACACACTTTGCCAAGTCTTGGCAAGCCTCGACAAGCCCTAAGCGTTGTCACAAATGAGACTTGCATTTGGAAGCCGTTTACATGCTTGTGAATGCTCAGTGTGCTCCGAACAGTCAAGCATGGCGGACACCGAAGTCGTGACTGCTATTGCGTTCGGTTTATCATTCTTTTATTTGAAATACAATCAAAGTAAAACAAAAACAAAAGCCCGAGGAAGAAGAAGATGGTGGATGATAAAAATACATAAAAATCGTACCAGGTAAATATTAAATCATTTCATATTTAGTTTTCGGGTTACCGTTAAATAAGCCTGCAATATTTAATAATATTTATTTATAGTTACAGTATGCTATGTTTTGTTACAGACAATCTATAGAAAATAAGTTTAATGAACTTTTATACGAACCATCTGGAGAGTTCGATAACTTTTGCCGTATGAACTATGCTGATTTTGAATTTTTGCTAAACAAAATTTCACCAATGATTTCCAAGCAAGATACATTCTTCAGAGAAGCCATACCAGCTAAATATCGTCTTGCGATAACACTACGATTTTTAGCATCTGGTGATTCTTACAGAAGTTTGTTATTTATTTAAAGTATCCGTCCCAATCATATCAAAAATTGTTCGTGAAGTTTCCCGAGCTCTTAATGAAGTTTTAAAAGACGAAGTTAAGGTAGTGAAATAAAACAGTAATTTTCATTTATATTAATTTAATAAGAATCATATTAAATCTCTTCCTTTATAATATCGAGTACTTTTATTAACATAATATTTAAATTTAAGAATTGTATGAATCAAAATCTTCATGTGCATTCAATAACGCGACATGTTCTCGATAGGCTCGGAATCAGAGGTTTGTGTACATGGTGACGGAAAAGAGGTTAGCATTGATGAAGGTCTGCGTTGAGTATTTGGGATCGTCTCCGAATATACGGTATTAACAGATGAAGGGCGGTTTGACAAAATATTATGCATTGATAGGGCTCCAGAATAATATTGAGGAGATGGTGTATGACGTATAATTAAACTTTCGTTAATCTATCTATTTGGTACATCATAATTTTACGTTCATTACTTGGCAGTTCGCGTAGCTTTTTAGCCAACAGCTTAGAATAGAAATTGCAATCATCTTCTTCTTCAGTTGGTCTACGTTCACTTTGCCTTTGACCTATAACATTTGTAAGTTGTTCGAATGCTGCGGCCATTTGCTTTTCAGCAATTTCAGAGTAAGGGCGACGACAAGATATCTGAGTAGACGTCTGTGGTAGGGAGGGTTTATTGCCCGTATCGTTATCGTCTCTTAGCAAAGAATCATTTTCTGCCTCCTCCGTTTCTTCAAGTACTCCATATTGTGGTGATTGCTGAAAAAAACGGTAATTATTTAAGCTTATTGTAACAGTTTATTTATTTGCCCGCGACAGCAGAAGAATCGCGGACTATAGAAAAAGGATGTAGGAGCAAATTTCCACGGTGCGTAGGTGCACTGGACGGCAAGCATATAGTTATAGAAAGCCCATCTCGTAGTGGAACAGAGTATTTCAATTACAAGAAAATATTCAGCATTGTTCTTTTGGCCTTAGTGGATAGCCAATATAAATTTATATTTGCAGACCTAGGAAGTCAGAGAAGAATTAGTGACGGTGGTGTTTTTAACAATTTATTATTATGGCAAAAAATCTGGAGAAACGACATAGATTTTCCTCCGCCATGTCCACTTCCAGGATCGGATATTGATATGCCATACATATTTTTGGCTGGTGGTGGTTTTGCACTGAGTACGCACGTAATGAAGCCCTACCCTGGAAACCATGACATCGGTTCATCAAAAAGGATATTTAACCAAACCTTATCCAGATCCCGGGTTGTAGTTGAAATATGTTTGGAATTTTAACCTCAGTTTTCAAAATTTTTCGACGCCCTATTGATTTAGATCCAAAAATTGTGTCGGAAATTACGATGACTTGTGTATTACTACGTAACTATTTGAGAACGAGTAAAAGTTCTTTAAATAGATATACTCCTCCGGGATCGTTTGATGTATACTATAGTAGCGACAATTTGATAACACCTGGTTCATGGCGCAGATGTAACAATGAATACAATGCAATGCAAAATTTGCCGTCTATACCGTGAAAATCTCCGCTGAATGCCAGACAAATCAGGGAAAAATTCACCTCATATTTTTATAGAAACTCTTAGGAAATTATAATCTTATTTATAAGCTTGTGTATATGTGTGTAAGGTCATTAAAATTGAAAATAAATGAATCATATAAACAAAGTAAGGTGATAGTTTTATTGACATCGATAAAGCTCCTTTTAACTTACCATTTCCGTATTTGTGGTAACGTTACAGGTATATACTGGCAATAGAAATTTTTTCATGATTTCGTATGCGAACCAAACTAGTTTATATATGTCTTCGACGCCTAAAACAAAGGACACATAATTACAACCAACGCTTCTCACTTGCATGTTACACTCCATTTCAATAAAAAAAAAACAAAAGGTAAACAAACTGCACTGCACCTTTATAATTCGGTTTTTCTGTATGATTTATTTATTATTAAGTGTTCAGTCATTCACTTAAACGTTTGCTAATATTGTTTCATCACCAGTTTTCTTTTTTGATTCAAAGGTAACATAATCCTTAGAATAGTCGTCCTAACCTCAAAAAATTGAAAAAATGAATTTTCTTTGCAAATATAATATATAGTACAGTGAATCAATAAATATTTAAAGTAATGTTCGTAAAAAGAGTATATATAATGAATAATTTGCCAAATTAGGTAAGTCGTGGGTTTGTTTACATTTTGTTTCTTTTTTATTGAAAGGGAGTATATACCTAATTAGTAATGAAGTAATTACTACAACGCAATCAAAAGTAATACGTACCTGCGCCAGAACGAAAAGATTCCTGTTTTTTCTTTAAATGTTTGCGAAAAGTCGTCATCAAGATCTCCTTTTTTTGCTTTCAATTCTTTTACTGGCTTTTCCATTGATTCGGCAAGACGACTCAGGGCATCTGCCAAATTCTTTTTGTTTTTATGATTTGTATCCTTAGGATTCTAAATACATGATTCACTCTGGTAATATTCCAAAACGGATAAACTTTCCTCGTTCGACCAGCCACTCATTTTGCGATCGTTCTGCAACACGTCCATCCGTCGCGAGATTACAAGCGAAACTAAACGCGCACCTACTTGTAAATGCGTCGCAAGCACTTGTCACAAACGTGACAAGCTCCTCCAAGCTCACGTAAGCCAAGCCAAACAAGCCGTTCACACGCTTGTTTGTGGACGCTTGTCAAGACTTGGCAAGTGTGTAACGGGGCCTTTAGAAATCTTCCAAATAGCTGCAGACCCATTTTCCTAGCCCTTCGTTATGCAATAACGGCTTTTTCCTCCAGCATGCCGTAGTGGCTTTTTCCTTCCGTCATGCCATAGTGCAGTAATGGCTTTTTCCTGCAGCATGCCGTAGTGGCTTTTTCCTTCCATCATGCCATAGTGCAGTAACGGCTTTTTTTTCTCAATGAGAGAGTAGTGTTTTTTTTCTTCGTCAAGCCGTAGTAAGCTTAGTCTTCCATCTTGCCATAGAGCAGTGGCCCGTTTCCGTTCTAAAAATATTCTGCTCATCCTAAAACATTTCGGGTCAAAAAGTGATTAGCTACCCAAATGAAAATAGGAGAGTAGCAAATGAGACAATATCTGGATGAGAATCTCACCAGGAGATGCCAAGCTGTTCATGGAAAACCCACGAGGAGAAGCCAAGCAGTAAGTCAACACGTGTAATCCGAGAAGTTAATTTTACAAACTTTTAGACCGTGTCTTTTAAAGCTTTTTGTTTTTTTTTTACACTTAGGATCAGTAATTCATAAAACTCTAGTTTAAATATGTACACTCGACTAGCCTAAGAGGTTATTTATTAAATCTATGTAATTTTAAGAGTGTAATAACTGCAAGAATTTTAATTTTGTTAATATACTTTTCTCTGTGTTAATGCAGCCTTTTACTGAACTACCTGCTTTTTCTTTCAGGACGCACAGGTTGTAATATGTTTAATTTTATTTTAACAACTAAATAACGGAGTATTTTTTCATTTTTTTGAGCTGAAATTAGATTCCTTTTATTCTAAAATGAATGGTGCCCAAAAAAAAATGAACAGTACAACCAAACTTTAAATAACTAAAGAGACTATTTTCAAAAGATGTACAAAAATTATCTCTTATCCATAATCTCTCCAAGCAAAACGAGCTAGCTTATATCTGATTTTTGTTATCTCAGTATTAATATCCACTCAATCCATTCTCAAAAATTAAGATATACATAAAGGGCAAATAACGGCTTCTATTTAATCAATGAAATATTTATTAAAAAAAAAAAGGCAACGAGAGGCTACATAAAATTGAGCCTCAACGTGCCGAGCCACAATGCATACAAGCGATGCTCATTTTTCTTTAAATTTTTTGTCGTAAACTTTGGCTGTTTACATTAAGTTCTATAAAATTTAGTTCAGGAATTATACCCTCATAAAATGCTTAAAACATATAAAATGTGTCAATTAAGATGTCCTTTATCTATTCGCACCATTCTGCATATCAGCATATAAAGTTTATAAATATAGGTAACAAACAAAAACAGAATGAGTGAGTCTGATGTATCAAGTGTCTTAAAAAGTTTTCTACAGAACCTTCAAAAACAAAAAGTTTTTAGAATTCAATCAAAAGTTGTTTTTTAAAAACGTTATAGTCGCTCCCACGATTATAACTGGCGCAGTCGGAAGGGAAGTTTTTCGACAGAGTCAACTGACCCAGTGTGGAAAGAAAGTTTTCGACAGAGTCAAAAGAGTTGCATTCCGCAAAACAAGATTCTGGTTCGTTTCAACGATCAACGAAAACAAACGGAAAATGAAAAAAGACAGATCTCAGCCCTCCAGGCCAGAGTACGAAAAAAGTTTCTATTGATTGGTTTCAACGAGACAAGCATCGCTCAAAAAACACAAATCAGGGCAACAAAAGTTCTTATTGGCGCGGCTCAACGGGACAAGCATCGCTCAGAGAGTCATATTGGTATCCAGGGAAGACAAAGTTCATCCTTTTGGAAGAGGTTCAATCACAGAAACAAGAAGATTTCAAAGAAACAAGAAGATTTCAAAGAAACAAGAAGATTTCAAAGAAACAAGAAGATTCCAAAGAAACAATTTCCAAAGAAGAATGAAACTGCAGATCCTTTATCTGTAAGTGAAAATTTTGACATTTTTTCAGCAATCCACGCAGTGGGAAAACATTTTTCAAAGCAATTTTTCTCTTTTCAGCAATTTTGCTCACGCAGTGAGTTCCATTTAAAAGCTCACGCAGTGAGAAAGACAAAACAGACCAAGTTTTCTTTTCTTTTTAGAAATACCACGCAGTGGGTAACTTTTACAAAACACACGCAGTGAGAGTTTCAACAAAAAAAGAGCAGAGAATTTCGACTGAAAGCAAGAAATTTTTGATTATTTACGCAGTAAATTTCAAAAGATTCAAGCAACTTAGTTGTAAGAAAATATAGTTTAAAGCATTTTTAATTTTAAGATACAATATATTTTACATATTTGATTTATATATATTTTATCCACATATATATTTTCATACATTTTATATTTTTGAATTTTTCGTGAATTATTTTTGAAACTTTGTTTTATTAAGAATGGCAAATCCAAATTACAATTTGATTAGATACCAGGCAGATAATATTCCCTCATTCGATGGAAACACAAAATTGATAACAAGATTTATTAATTCGTGTGATAATTTCCTAACGAATCACATTAACCGCGAAGATCCTAATGCAGCTATAAATATATGTTTATTTGACACAATTTTATCCAAACTAACGGGACGAGCAGCTGATTTAATAGCTTCACGCGTAGAACTTAATACGTGGGACCTAGTTAAAAACGCGATCATTGAAACATTCGCTGATAGAAGATCAATAGATTGTTTAGTACAAGACGTAATAACATTCAAAATGGAATAGAACGAAACTATAAAACAATTCGGTATCAGACTACAAGACACTAGAAGTCAACTTTTCGCAAAAATAAATATGGAAAACATAGCACGAAATATTAAAATCCTACGAATTCAAGAATATAGTAACCTAATTTTAAAGGCAACTTACCCTATAATATGCAGTTAATAGTTCGACTTAAAAATCCAATATCCCTCGAACAAGCTATAAGCTTCGCACAAGAGGAGGAGAACTTCATACAGTATAAAAACCGTGGCAATTTAATAAATAAAATAAGCCATAATACCCCAACAAGTCAGAATCCACCGATAAATCACAATTTAAGACCCCAAAATGTTCAACATGTGAACAGAACGAACAATAACCCCTATCAATTCTTAGGATACGATCAATTCAAATATAATCCTCAAAGAAATCCAAAATATTATTCAAAGACCGCAGAATTTCCAAAATCGAATAATAAGGCCGAACATACCCTTATATCCTCCGAGACAAAACAATTTCTCGCAGAGAAACAATAATAATAATTCTCAACCATCTTACCGTGGAACGAAACGACAAGCAACATCTTCCATAGTCAGACAAAATCAACCCCAACCTATGGACATGTCATCCGGAAACGCAGTAATGTACAGAAATCAACCCCAGCGACAATTCTTCGCAGAAGAATTATATAACCAGATGATTCAAAATAATACGGAACCCACAGATTTTGACCAATATAATACAGAACCTGTAAATTTTGATCCAAACATTACGGAACCCAATGATTTTGACCCAAATACTTATAATGACGATTATTATGACGACGATTATAATGAAACGCAGCAAATGCAACATGAGAACGAATTTTTTAACACTCCATCAGACCAAAATTTTCCTTTAATCCAGGAATTAGACGAGACAATTTGATAATAATGAATTCTAACTCGGATAACCAATTACCTATAATTTATCTACTAGAATTAAATGCATATTTTTTGATTGACACCGGCAGTGGTAAAAGTTTTATGAGACCTGAACTGGCATACGAAATATTTCCAGATTTTATCGAAGAAGAATTTTTCACAGTCAAAACAGCCCATGCAATCTCAAGTCATAACGAGATAATGCGCATTCCCATTTTTCCCTCTTTTAATTGCCAAGAACACTATAAATTTTATTTATTTGATTTTTCCCAAAATTATGACGGTTTATTAGGAATAGATTTCTTAACGCATATAAACGCACAAATAAACTTAAAAGAATCACGTTTAGAATCTTTAAATGCAAATCTGCCCTTATATTATAACAGAGATCCTAAAAAAGAAAAACCTTGCGAAATAATTATTCCACCAAAAACGCAACAAATTGTAAAAATTCCAGTGAATAAAAAGAACGGAATAGGAATCTTAAATTACCAAGAATTAGGAAAAGCGGAAATGTCCGAAGCAATTGTGAGAATAGAAAACCATCATGCAGTGACTACAATCATCAACCCTTGTGAAAATCCAGTAAAAATCACAATATTTGAAGCATTTAAAATAGAAAAATTCGAAGAAACAGAATTAAATTTTATAAACGGAAAATACGAGGAAGATCAAAGAGTTGACATTTTAAGGAAACAAAATTTAAAAAATTTAAGATTGGATCAATGTAACCAAGAAGAATACAACACTATGAGAAAGTTATGTTACGAATATCGAGACACTTTTTACTGCAAAGGCATACCTTTGACCTTTACAAATAAAATAAAACACCAGATTAAGTTGAAGGATGAAACGCCCTTATTTACGAAGACTTATAGATACCCTCACATTCATAAAGCTGAAGTAAAAAAGCAAATTCACCTTGGAGTAGCCCGATATGGATTGTACCCAACAAAATGGACGCATCAGGACAGCAGAAATGGACAATTGTAATAGAATACAGAAAATTAAACGATAAAACTATAGACCAAAAATTCCCCATTCCACAGATAACAGACATACTAGACAAACTTGGAAAAGCGCAATACTTTAGTACGCTTGATTTAGCCAATGCATATCATCAGGTAGAAATGGATCCTACTGATACACCTAAAACAGCCTTTTCAACTGATATGGGACATTACGAATTTAAACGAATGCCCTTTGGACTTAAGAACGCACCGGCAACATTCCAAAAAATAATGAATAGTGTGTGGACTACAGAATGAAATATGTTTTGTTTATCTAGATGATATAATAATTTTTTCAACATCTCTACAAGAACATACCGACCGATTGAAAAAAGTATTTGACAGACTCAGAGAAGCAAATTTGAAGGTACAACTAGATAAAAGCGAGTTTTTACATCGAGAAATAGCTTACTTAGGACATCAAGTTACGAATAAAGGTATTAAACCAAATCCTGAAAAAATTGAAGCAGTGAGAAAATTTCCAATCCCCAGGACTCAAAAAGAAATAAAATCATTCTTAGGACTGGCAGGTTACTATCGAAAATTCATTTTGCAAAAATATCTAAACCTTTGACAAAATGTTTAAAAAAGGGATCGAAAGTAAATCACTCCCCAGAGTTCATTAAAGCGTTTGAACATCTAAAGAATTTATTAATAAAAATTTTAAAGTATCCAGATTTTGAAAAACCATTCATATTAACCACCGACGCACCAAATATAGCCCTTGGAGCAGTTTTATCTCAAGGCAACCCTCCAAACGACAACCCTATTGCTTATGCATCCAGAACATTAAACGACACAGAGCAAAAATACTCCACCATAGAGAAAGAATTATAAAGCATAGTTTGGTCATGCAAATATTTTCGACTATACCTAACATATATGGACAAAAATTTAAGATTTACACAGATCATAGACCTTTAGTATGGTTATTTAACCTAAAGGAACCAAATAGTAAATTGATGAGATGGCGACTTATACTTGAAGAATATGACTATGAAATCAGTTATAAAAAAGGCAAGCAGAACACTAATGCCGACGCTTTATCAAGAATTCAATTAAACGCAATTGAAAACGAATCTTTAATAAATTACCCCGGAAATATAGACCAAGAAATTTCTGAATTTTTATCCGACAATTACGACCCGAATAAAATATCAAAAGGTAATTGCAGAACTCGAAAATCCACAAGAAATCAAAATTTCAACTAGCGCAAAGCCAAAAGCCAAGATTATAACTGGCAAAAAACCAAAAGAGACGATTACAACTGGCGCAAAATCAAAAATAACTGACACGAAAAGAATTATAACTGGCACAGAAAGAAAAAAAGGAAAAATAAACATAATTTCAGACATTCAAATTTTACCCCCCTATAAGGATCGAAACCCAATTGATACTATTCACACCACAAATAATGAAAACAATGAAAATGGTTTAACACTTCTAGATGAAATCATTAACAATAAAAAGAACCAAATAATTGTAAAGAAATCTCCTTATATAGAGTACAGTAAAATAGACCGAGAAATATTTGACGGAAACAAGATCATAAAGGCAATATTACCAATGTCCTTGGAAAAAATAATCAAATTCCTAAGAGAATATTTAAACGAAAAGACAACCTACATCTATTTTCAATCTAAAGAGATAAGACCTTTAATAAATAAAGCCATGATAGATAATTTCAGAAACTACAAACTAATAGGGTGTACGAAACTTATTAATAATGTGGAAGAGCAAGAAAGAAACTTACTCATTCAATATAAGCATGAAGGAAAAACTAATCATAGAGGAATAGAAGAAACAGTCAAATTTTTAAAGAGCAACTATTATTGGAAGTCATTAAAAGCAGTTGTTACAGAATACATTAATAAATGCGAGACATGCCAAAGAACGAAGTATAACCGAAAACCGATAAAACAACCCTTAGTGATAACCGAAACACCGAGTAAACCTTTCGAGATCATTCATATTGATACTCTAAAATTAGGAAAAGATAAATTTTTAACCATCATGGACAAATTTTCAAAATTCGGACAAGCCTTACCTTACTTAGGAGACGCAATTTCATGCAGCGATCAATTAATTCGATTTTTTTCATTCATGGGTATACCTAAAAAAATAATTTCTGATAATGGAAAAGAATTTAAAAATGAAGTTGTGGAAAATCTACTGAAAACTCACGACATAGAAATACATTTTACTACCCCTTACCATCATGAATCGAACTCACCTGTAAAACGTTTAATAGAGCATATAAGAATATTGAAAGAAAAAGACGCCCAAACAGACGTAACTAACCTCATGCCTTATGCCATAGTAGCATATAATAATACTATACACTCAGATACAGATTTTACACCCCCAGAACTAGTACTAGGGCATACAAATTCTATAGACCGTATGAATTTAATACATTCACACGTTTATACAGAATATCTACAAAACCATAAAAATAACACTCAGATATTGTTCGAGAAAATAAAAGAAAAAACCCAACAAAAGAAAGAAAAAATAATTACTAAATATAATGACAAATTAACAGAAACGGAGTCCAAAATCGGAATGCAAGTTTATAAAAAAGTAGATCAACGATCTAGTAAAATAAAAAATAAATTTCTAGGACCATTTGTAATAACCAAAATTTTGGAAAGAAATAAAATAGAAATAGAGAACCCAAGAACTAAAACAAAGGAAACCGTTCACGTTAACGAGACTAAAATGAAACCTATTGTTGCAGATATACCAGTATCTTCACAACCCTCAATATCTGTACAACCCTCTACATCAGAGCTGATGACGTAAAAATATATGACTTAAATAATTATCCAGGGATCCTACCCTTTAAGAAAGACATAGTCAGAATTGAAGTAAACCATTGGACCTTTGTACAAGAATATAATATACAGCCATTAATACAAGAATTCGAATCCCTCCAGGAACAATCTAACTACGTGCTAACTACCCTAAAAAACCGAAGTGAATACCAGAAAGAATATCACAATTCTCTAATAACGGTAAATGTTATAAAAAAACGTATAACAAATTTACTAACCCAAATACTACCATATAGTAAAACTCAAAAAGTTAAATGAGGAATTTTCAATCCCCTCGGTACATTCATAAAAAGTATAACTGGTAATATGGACCAGTACGACACGGAAACAATAGATAAGAAAATTGAAGCCTTACAAATACAGGGTAACGAACTTAAAACAGACACGATAAATCGAATCTCTATATTGGATAGAACGATCGATAATTTTCAAAAAAATGATTTCAAATTTGACCCGAAACCAATTAATTTTAAAATCTCGCATAATGCAGGTAGAACAAACGTTAAGGGAAATATCACTTGAAAAAATAAATGAACGACAATATAACAGTATAAACAATTGTCTAAATCAAATATTTATACTATTTCAAGTAATATATGACATTCTGAATAAAATAGAAGTCGCTGTCACATTTTCAAAATTAAATATCCTACATAATTCTATAATTGACCCAAATGAATTAATAACAGAAGTAAATAAGTTGAAAGTACAACTAATAAGCGATAAACTACCCTTCGATAACAATATCGAAAATGTCTTGCTTTTAGAAAAAATAATTAAAATTAAAAGCTACACTAAGAAAAATAAATAATATTTTTTCTTGAAATACCGCTAGTGGATGATGGAATATATCAATATTTTCATCTTTATCCCTTACCTATCCCAATCAATAATACTTACATCATTAATATACCTTTAAAACCCTACCTTGCCATAAATGCCCAAAGATACCAATATCAAGACTCAAACTGTAAAGAAGTCCAAGAAAATGAATATATCTGTAAAGAAGAAAGAAGCCAAGCAATTAATGAAGAACCACCCTGTAGTGTACAACTTCTGAGATATAAAAGTAATATAACTCAATGCGATCCTTTTAAAGTCAAAATTATACAAAATCAAATAACACAAATTTCTAGTAATAAATGGTTAGTAACAACATTTAAAGAAGAACTAGTTAAAATCATTGACAAATTAGAAAAAAGTAAATTAATAAATGGCTCTTATTTAATCGAAATACCAATAACATGTCAAATTTTAATAAATAACATCATTTTAAAAACATACGATGAATCAAGATTGAAGTACGAAGAAATATCTCTACCGAACTTCAATGGAACCCTGAAGATGGACAACAACCCTAGTTCAACCCCCATACTCTAACCCTGGATAATGTAAACTTGAAAATAAATGATGAGATCAAACAAGAATTGAAAACCCAAAGAAGACACCTAGAAGACATGAACTCCGATGTCACGATAAGATATAATAGATATGGATGATTATTGTATATATATTGATAATATTGATTTTAATTGTAATAATTCGTCAATTTATTGTAAAAAGTTTGAGGAAATCTAAGAAAATAATTGAAAATAATAATATGAATGATATAAATTCCGATGATGCAATCGAACTTGACTTTATGAAAAAATAACCTACAAGTTAAATTTTCAACTCGGTCGGGAGGAATTATACCCTGATAAAATGCTTAAAACATATAAAATGTGTCAATTAAGATTTTCTTTATCTATTCGCACCATTCTGCATATCAGCATATAAAGTTTATAAATATAGGTAACAAACAAAAGCAGAGTGAGTGTGTCTGATGTATCAAGTGTCTTAAAAAGTTTTCCACAGAACCTTCAAAAACAAAAAGTTTTTAGAATTCAATCAAAAGTTGTTTTTTAAAAACGTTATAGTCGCTCCCACGATTATAACTCAGGTAAACTTTTTTTCTATTTCTAAAAATAAAATCATTAGAAGCTTTTATTTCCTTTTTTCAAAAATATACAGGGTGTTACTTAATGTTATGATGAACTTATTTTAAGGGGCTATTCTTGAGGCCAATTTTAAGTCGATTTACATGCATATCTTCGTTTTTGATGTACAGGGTGCTGAAGTGGGTTTTTGTTTGTTTTTTTTTGCATAGGGGTAGGAGGTCATCATTTTCAACATTTTTTGTAAATACTATTGTCGTGTTTTATAATGTTTTTCACTCTACAACATGGTAACTTCACATTCCACTTACGACGTTTTGTGTTCGGGCCAGCACCATCAACTTAATTTTTTTAAATATGGACCTGGATTTTTTATTTTTGACACCATTTTTTTTAATCTCATTTCCAATGATGTATCACACAAATACCATAGACGACGTTTCTACTCTGTTAAATGTCATCATCGGGAATTTTTTTAGTACAGCCCTAGTTTCATCTTGTGTCATAATTTAAATTAATTAATTAAATTAGATAAATTAAATTCCAACAGGGGGCAAATTATACGGAAAAAAACACTGTATGTAGTGCCCCCCGAAATAGATGGTTCATTTTATTTATTTATTTTAGGTCATAAAGTCAGGAAAGGAATATTGTCATTAATTAATGTAACCCGCCAGGCAGATTAAACCCCAAAAGCCAAATTATTTTATCAAAAAGCCATAAATTAGGGCAATAAAACGTCAAGTTTAGCAAATCGGCTCAAAAACTACCAGAAGAGATTGCATGAAGCTGAAATAATCACGGAAACTGCTCAATTTGATAAAATTTTTGAACATGTCAATGGCCCAACTTACAATTTTATTTTGTCTCAAATCAGAAGTCAAAAAAGAGTACCTAACTGAATGATTATTTTCATTGTTTTAAGCCAGTGGCAAGGGTTACAGATTTTTGTCAAAAATATTTGCTCTGCCCTCAAAGAAGACTTTAGTAAATTTCTTAAATCAAATTCCTCTTAAACCTGTATTAAATGAACTCTTATTTAAAAATTTAAAGGATTCCATTATGAAGATGAACATGAAACAAAAATGTTGTACTTTAATATTTGATGAAATGTCTCTTTCTTATCAGCTTCAGTATAATAAAAAGAAAGACGTTATTGAGGGTATTGATAATTCAACATCCAGTCCTGGTATTGTGGACCACGCTAATGTTTTTATGATTCAAGGCATTTTCTCAAGGTGGAAACAACCTGTCTTTTTTACGTTTCGTGATGGACCCGTGAAGAGCGTTTCTTTAAAAGCTGCAATTAAGCAAGTAATTGAAAAATGAAGACATTGGCCTTAATGTCATAGCAACTCTGTGCGACCAAGGCGGATCAAATCAGGCAGCTATCAACGCTCTTCTTAAAGATACCGATGGTCATTTTAAGCGACTGGGAGAGGAAAATAAATTATTTGGATTTATAACCAATGATCGAGAAATAATTCCACTTTACGACGCGCCTCATTTATTCGGCGGGTTAAAGGCTTTGCCACACAGAACGCGTTATAACGCGACGTTCGGCGTTCCTGTACCATTGCGTTACGGCGATACGGTTGTATGTGGCAACATTGCATCATCCCTGTCCCACACGTGGCGTTATGACTCAGCGCTACTTTCCGGAACGCGACGTCATCCATTCGGGTTGTGGAAAATTACAAAATTCACGCGCGTTACTGGCGTTCTCGTTGCCTCTTTTTCCAGACCAAGATGGGTGAAGAAACCGAGAGAAGTTTATTGAACAAGTGAGAAAGTTCGTTTATTTGTATGATACTTCACATCATTTGTACAAAAATGTGGTGAAGAAGGCGGAGGCATGGAATGGGATTGCTGAAGAGCTGGGTATTACAAGTAAGTACGAATACCTACATATCGTAATTTATTAACATAGTTTAATATTACTTATGTGTTATAAACAAGACTCATAAAATTATGACCTACTGGCAAAGTAATCAGAAAATTTTTCGCGGACCTGAATCGCAGCATTGGTTGATCTTCTATTGGTGGCATTTGTTGGTACGAGCGCCTGCATAAGCTCTATAACATCACCTTCCGTGAGATCATTGGCTGTATATTCCAGGTAAACATGATTTTTCATTATAATGTAGTTATGCAAACAGGTAGCAGCTTTAACTACGCAATCTGCTGTTGAGATACCTGTTTCTATTGGTCTCAAAAATACATGCCATTTCATGGCCAATATACCAAACGCATTTTCCACGATGCGACGGGCTCGAATGAGCTGTGCATTGAAATTTTTATTTTTTGATCGATCATTCCAGCTTTGGGATAAGGCCTCATTAGGTACATTTCAAGTGCGAAGCCTTCATCACCGACGGTGACATGAGGCATGGAAGTATTTGTGCCACGTAGTGGCTTTGGAGGGAGAATATTTTTTCCATCAGTGTACTGCCGGTAGAAAGCTGAATTCCCAAGTATAGCACTGTCGCTATGCTGTCCATAACTTCCGATGTCAACTATTATGAACTTGTACAATGGGTCCACCACTGCCAGAAGGACGAGAAAAAAGACAATTTTGTAGCAGTAATATTCAGATCCACTGTTGTTGGGGCATTTTAATTTGATGTTTTCCATCTATGCTTCCAACACAGTTCGGAAAACCCCATGGTGCTGAAAAACCTTCCTCAGCTTCTTTCCACGTCCGTGTCGTGGGAGAGGGCAAATATATTGGCTGCAAAACGTTCCATATTTCCCAACAAACGTTTCTTACTATGTTGGAAACAGTTGAACGTCCCAGGCGGAAAGAAAAAGCGATGGTCTGGTAACTGTCGCCAGTAGCCAAATACCTGAAAAATAAAGAATACCTATTAAATACTTATTACGTTTTTGAAATCATATACACTTGGAACTACTAATCGAAATTTCTTTATTTTTTATTTTATTTTATTTTATTTATTTTTTTTTTAGGTGATGCAGCCAAGACAAAATGGAAAAGTTTACGGGACAATTATTTGAGGTACAAGAAAAGCGTGAAAGGTGTAACGGGGCAGGCCAAAAAGTACCAGAAGTGGCAATGGAGTCAACAAATGCAATTTTTGGATGACACCCTTTGAACCCGTCCCTCTGACAGCAATATACCAAGTGACGAAATTCAAGACTCCACATTTCTGGACAATGAAACTCCTGAACCTCAAAATGAAGCTGAGGAACATGAAACACAAACACTTCCACCCTCTACACCAACGCCAATGCCACACCCACGCCTCCACGGAAAAAAAATAAAGTTGAACTTGGGGCCCAACATGATACACTCCCGAACATGGCCGTGGACAAAGTCCTCCTTTATTTGCAAAATAAGCCTGCAAGACGCGAGTTTGATGGCATAGATCATTTATTTCTCAGTTATGCTGACACTTTGAGGAAATTCCAGCCAGCAACACAAGCACTGATGAAGATGGACATTGCTACACTCTTCACAAAAATGGAAATGAAAGAACTTGGGTCACCAATGCAATACGACTATTCTCCATCTCCCTCAGAACATAGTACGTCTCCGTCCCCAGTTTACCACCACATAAGTCCTATGGGCTCTTCAACCAATGATTCGTACGAAAGCGCACAACATTTATATGAAAATTATGGGACTCGTTTTCAAACAAATTAGCTTCGTTACCTATTATGTTTGTTTGTTTTTTCATAGTGTGTTTAACCCTGCGGGCGGGGCGCCTAGCCTCTGAGACCCGACGCTCCGACAATCAGTCGGCAATTTTCGTAACATCGTTGCAACCGCTTAGCGGTTCGTCTACCTGTTCATTTTTGGCCTCAATACCCGCATAACAATCGGTGGTTGTGTACGTATTTTAGTTTTTAAATTATTTTGATTTTGGTCTGTGAGACCCGGCGCCCCGGTTTGCGCTTTTCTTTTTACATTCGGCTGGTTTTACTTTTCAACGGTAAGTTAGCATAAATAGAATTTATTTTGCATTATTTTATGCATATTAATTATTTATTAGTTACTATTTTATAAAAAATAGGATCTCTTTTGTTTAGCAGCGATGTCTACTTATTATGAGAAAGAGCAGGAGAAACTCCGCCAATTATGGGAAGAAGCTGATTCAGATGAAGAGCCGGATGACGAAGAAGAGGAGTTAGCTTTAGAAGAAAATATAGTAGAAACCCGAAGTACCGATAGTGAATCAGAACAAGAGTGCGATGATATCAGTGATGACAATGTACCTCTTGCAAAATTACCAAGAATTCCAGCTTTCATTGGTAAAAACGGAACCACGCGATGGCAAAAACATTGTCCAAACAAAACCGCAAGAACGAGAAAAGAAAATATTATTGTTCGGCTACCAGGCGTCAGGAACTGTGGGAAAAAACGCCAAAACAGCCATGGAGTGTTGGTCATTATTTTTCACAGATGAAATGCTTAACATTATAGTGGAAAACACAAATCTCTACATTTCTAGATTGGCTCAAAATTATGCAAGAGAGAGAAGAGGGAAACCCACGGACATTTGTGAAATAAAAGCTTTTCTTGGATTATTATATTTGGCGGGGACCCTCAAAAGTGGACGACTTAATACAAAAGAGCTATGGCAAAGAAACGAACTCGGGATTGAAAGATTTTGGTTGGTAATGTCTCACGATCGATTTCATTTTCTTCTTCGATGCCTTCGTTTTGATGACTTGACGACAAGAGAAGCAAGGAAACAATTTGACAAGCTAGCTCCAATCAGAAGCCTATTTGACCTTTTTGTTGAAAACTGAAAAAACACATATACTGTTGGAGCAAACACAACAATTGATGAAAAGCTTGAGGCATTTAGGGGGCGATGTGATTTCAAACAGTATATTCCAAGTAAACCTAACAGATACGGTATAAAAATATTTGCTTTAGTTGATTCCTCTACATCTTATGCTTCAAATCTGGAGGTTTACGTCGAAAAGCAGCCTGAAGGTATATATAAACGCTCTAACGATCCACAAAGTATAGTTTTGAGACTAATAGAAGAAGAAGAGGAAATAGAAGAATCTGGGACTAATCGTAATCTTACGTGTGATAATTGGTTTACCAGTGTTGAATTGGTAAAAAAATTACTTGTGGAGCATAAAACCACGTACGTGGGTACAATAAAAAAAAATAAAAGGGAATTGAAGCTAGAATTCTCCAACACAAGAGCTCGCCCTGAATTTTCTTCAATATTTGGCTTTCAAAAAGTTATGACTATTGTGTCATATATTCCGAAGAAATATATAAATGTTAGCCATCAAGAAAGATGAAGTAAACAACCGTCTACTCATCGAGATAACCGAACTTAGGAAAAAGCTCGATGAGCTAACTGAAATAATTCAATACCAAGCTGCAAAGATAATTAACTCAACCGTAGACAGCGTAGGGGAAGAAGTAATTTCCGCTTCTGGAAGCGATGCTCCCCAGGACGCAATGGATACCTACGTAGCGAACCAGGAACAGGAGGATTCAAAGGACCAGTTCCATACGATCCAGACCAGACAAGAGAATAGGAAAGAGAAGAGAAGGAGGAAGTTTGCTCAATCGTCTGACGACGAACAAGCCGAGCCTCCTAAGAAAACCAATCTAAAGCCGGATAACACGAACGCCCCAGCAGGTAAGTCCATGTTGAATCATAGACAATTGACTCGGGAAGACTTCCCACCCCTTCCTACCCCTACTCCCGGAAATACAATCACCCCCCCTGCTGCCCCGACCACCCCCCCAGCTGCTCCGACAATTGCACCAAAAATCGTCCCTAAACCTGTCAGGACAAAATCCATACCCCCCATTGTAATCACAAATGCTGGCAAATTTGTCAGCATTTCCAGTCTTTTCAGAACAAATAATGTCAAATATTCATCAGCAATCGTAGTCTGAAACGGAATCAAGATTTTTCCTTGTTCCCAGGAAGACTACAGGAAAGCCACGCAGCTCCTTGACCAAAACAAGGAGCCATTCTATACCTTCCGTTTCCCGGAAGAAAAATCCAACCACGTGGTCCTCCGTGGTATTCCTGAACACCTCACAGACGAGGAGATCCTGGACGATCTCAAAGACCAAGGGTTCCACCCAAAAAAGGTTATTCGTTGGCGTCACACCAACGGCTGGCCCATGAAACTTGTACTAGTTCTCTTACCAAAATCCGAGACAGACATTTTCAAACTCCAAGTCATACGCACGTTCGAAGTACGTGTAGAATCTCAAAAATCAAAGTCCCGTGGCATTCAATGCTACAACTGTCAGGACCACGGGCATGCCGCCCCGTGCTGCCATATCCCTGCTAAATGCGTAAAGTGTGGTGAAAATCATCACACTTCTCAATGCACAAAACCAAAAGAAGTTCCACCCAAATGCGCAAATTGCGCAGGTGACCATCCTGCCTCTTTCAGCGGGTGCCCGCGGCACCCTTCCCAGATCAGGTCCCAAAAACAATCTTCCTTTAAAGGTTGGGGGACCCAAGACAACTCCCGTCTTTCCCCCAAAAAACCCCAAAAGCAGGCTCCCAAACCTGCTTCCTCTAACGAATCCCTTCTCTCCCACGCACAGCTTGCGCAAATAGCCAAGATGTTCGCGGAGCAGATGAAAACACTCATGACCCAAACTATTACTAACGCACAGACATGAATACACAACTCAAACCGTCGACTTTAAACATTATGTCCTGGAATTGCTTCAGCATCTCCAATAAAAAACAAGAGCTGCTCCATTTCCTGCAAGAGCATAAAATCGATATTGCCCTCATACAAGACACTTTCTTAAAACCAGGTAAACGTTTCAAAATCCCAAATTTCCATGCTTACAGGGATGACAAGGTGGGCGTCCTGAATGGTGGCACTCTCATCCTTGTCAGGCGCTCCCTCAGCCACAACCCCCCACCCCCAAGCTACAACTTAGTCTCTGCCGAGGCGTCCACAATCACAGTCCACATGTCAAATAATAGCTCTGTTATGATCTCTTCCATTTACCAGAGGG
Source organism: Pachyrhynchus sulphureomaculatus (assembly GCA_019049505.1). NCBI lineage: Eukaryota > Metazoa > Arthropoda > Insecta > Coleoptera > Curculionidae > Pachyrhynchus > Pachyrhynchus sulphureomaculatus. Next base: position 162,529,506 of record CM032447.1, on the reverse strand, counting down.
GCTCCCCAACCCATCCCATAGTTTTAAATGATTACAGGCAACTTTTCGGTCCTGATGACCAAGTAACTATCCTGGGCGGAGATTTCAATGCCAAGAATGTTCTGTGGGGAACAGGAATGGCACTGATTTATATGCCCCCAACAAAGATTTCTGTTCAATCCCATAACTCCAGACGAGCCCACTTTCATCGGTAGAGGTCAACCAGATTTTCTTGACATGTTCGTAGTCAAGAATCTGAATCTCCGCCATAACATCACAGTTTTCCACGAACTTTCCTCAGATCATCTCCCAATCATTCTCACACTGGGAAATCCGGCTGACAGAACCCCCAACACTGTCACTCGCAAAATTACAGATTGGACTAGTTTCCAACAACAGCTTCACAATACTGATCCAATCCCAAGGATCAACTCCCCTCAGGAACTAGATGCTGCAGTTGACAAGTTAACCGCAGACATCCAGCAGGCTTTTTCCCATGCCACTGTCACTCGAACTTTTCCAGCAAAGATGCAGGGCAAACTTCCCGCCCACATCAAGGAACTAATCCGAGAGAAAAACCGCATCCGGCGGAGAGCTACAAGGACCGGCGACCCTAACATCAAAAGGCATCAACATATTGAAATAGTCAGAGAGGCCCTATATCAATTTCATAATGATAGATGGAACTCCAAACTCGAAGACTTAAACCCTGATACCACATCCGTCTGGAGGATGGCGAGAGCCGTCTCCAATGACGGACCTAGCCAAATTCCCTCCTTACGTCACGAGAATGGCACCGCGTCTTCCCCTCTAGAGAAGGCAGGTCTATTCACAGAAATGCTCGAGGACAGGTTTCAACCAAACCCTCACACTCACCCACGATTCGGCAGAGATGCGGTGGTGGCCCAAACCATTCGCATCTTCAATCAAACCCCACTTCCTCCCGTGCGGATCTTTACGACTCCGCAAATAGTCAAGTCCATCATTCAGACCCGCTCAACTAAGAAAGCTCCAGGCCATGATAAAATCTCTGCCAAATCTCTGAAGGAGCTTCCTCCTAAGCAGATCTCAGAGATCACCAACATCATCAATGGCATTTTCCGACTCAGTTATTTTCCCACTACTTGGAAGAAAGCCGAAATTGTGATGATTCGGAAGCCTGGCTCTCCTTCCCACGAGGCTGACAGCTACCGGCCAATTAGCCTAATATCAACATTGGGCAAAGTGGCCGAGAGGGTTATCCTTGAGGAAATCAGAGACAAAAGCACCGAACTCAACATCATCCCTGATGAACAATTCGGCTTTCAACCCAAAGCATGGTACCATTCATCACGCCACAAAACTGGCACAGTACATCTCCAGCGGTTTCAACCGCGGTTTCCGGGTTGGCGCTGTTTTCCTTGACATCTCCAAAGCATTCGATAAAGTCTGGCACGAAGGCTTAATCCTTAAGCTTATCCGTTTTGGCTACCCTTCTCACCTAACAACTCTGGTTCAATCATTCCTCGCCGATAGGACTTTCCAAGTCCGTGTCGAACAATCCCTGTCCGAGGTAAAGAGTATAAGGGCCGGAGTCCCACAAGGCTCCGCCTTATCCCCGCACCTATTCAATATCTTCTCGTCCGATATCCCTAAGGATCGATTCACCAACCTCCAATTGTACGCAGACGACACGGCCATTGCCGCTTCAGCAGCGAGAATTGATCACATCACGGCCCGACTTCAACGTCATCTAACGCGCCTCTCTGACTGGTTTGACCGGTGGAGGATTAAGGTCAATCCAGCCAAGACCCAGGCCATAATCTTTGGAAAAGGCTTCCGCATACCCCCTCCTCAACTCTCACTGAATGGAACTAGGCTCCGATGGGCCAACAACATCAAGTACCTGGGCCTTCTATACGACAAACGGCTCGTATGGAAGGACCAAGTGCCTATGGTCGTGCGCAAGGGAAATCAGCTTCTAGGGAAGCTGTACCCGCTCCTGAATCATCGTAGTAAATTATCAACTAACAACAAGTTGCTAATTTACAAATCGATAATCAGGGCCGGACTTACGTACGCCTGTCAGGCCTGGTGCCAGATGTCCAAAACTCATCGGACCAAGGTCCAGACAGTCCAAAATAAAGCCCTCCGTATCATAGCAGGAGCTCCCTGGTTCGTCCGCAACAATCAGTTGCACAGGGGGTTTGAAATGCCCACAATAAAAGAATTCACGCGTAATGCCCAGCTTCGCTTCCTTGAGAAAGCAGCGGTCCATCCTAACCCCGAGATAGCGAACACTTTCAGAGGCAACGTAAATGTCGGCAATCGATACCTACGACCAACGGACATTCTACCACTAGACTAACCAACACTAGATTCAACATGGACTACCCTTGATTAATTAAGGCCGTAGTTTAGTTGAGCAACTCCTTCAGTTTTAAAAAGTGTAAACAACACACACGACTAACACAATTATAACACCACACCCCCGGAAAATGGGGAACTAGGTTAAGTTAGCATTAAGTTAGCATTAAGTTAGGTTAAGGTAGGTTAGATCCACATATTAGAAAATTAACCTTAGAGTTAGCATACATCAAATATCTAGACATTGACAAACCAGAATTGTAAAAGGAGTAGAGGGTTTTCCCAGCTCACAAGGAGTTTTAGTGGGTATGCCAACCCTTCAGGTCGGTGAGCCCCACATACCTGGAGCACTTTGGGGCACCCTTACGGTGACGCAGACTGTTCCAGAAATCCATAAAGCGGATTTCTCCCTGTATAAAAAAAAAAAAAAAAAAAAATATAAATGTTAATCTTATATCCAGTTTACATCACGATGATAGGATTGATCCCTCTACGGCAGAAAAATGCAAACCCGATATAATTACTTATTACAATCATACCAAAGGAGGTGTAGATAATCTCGACAAATTGTCTGCTACCTATAACGTAGCAAGGAATACAAGAAGGTGGCCGATGGTTATTTTTTTTTCAATTATGAATTTTTTTGACAACAAATATTTAAAAATTAGATTTTTGACTGTGTATACTTAAACCAGTTTTATAATATAAGGTTTTGTATTTAAAAATGTGTATTTTTTTTTCAATAAAATATTAATTTATCACTTTTTTTTTTAACAAGATTTTTTATTGATGGGTTTGCGAGACCCGGCGCCCTGGTTGGAGATTTAGTCGGCGGCGCCCGGCCCGCAGGGTTAAGTTCAAATCGTTTAAGCTCAATGTTTTTCCATTATTTTTTATATTACATTGCTCGTACGAATTTTTAACGATGAGAGTTACCTATATTACCTATTATATTTTCAGTGGATCATAATTAATTGAAATAAATACTTTTGTAAAAAAGCAAGCAATAATTTTTGATCAACTTACCTCAAACGGCTAGTCTTTCCCTAGTTCCAACAGGTCTCCTCCAGTTAGTGGTGATCTTCTCAATATTCGGCTGCAATAGATCATGTAGATCCTCGAAATTTTGTCTCGATATGCGGAAATATACAAAAAACCGATCTTCATGTGAGCGCAGCTCCCGACACAGACGGTGGTATTCACCTAGTTCTTCTCTCTTTTTGTTGATTGGGTGCACCCAATACCGTCTCTTCCTTACACTATTCTCAATTAGAGCTAGAAGAAGCAGAGCTTCCTCCTCATCAGAACTACTCATTGCTTTCAATTCAGTGAACCTACTGTACAAACACACACACAATACTGGATCGCCCGCCCAGATAGAACGTGTGTGTGACGTAGCCATATCGCCGAACGCCAAGGCCAACGCGCGTACCCTGAGCGCCGCGTTATAACGCGTTCTGTGTGGCAAAGCCTTAAAAAATAATATTTTAGAAAAAGATTTACATTTCCAGTTTAAAGGCGAAAGGGTGGTGGCTAAATGGAAGCATATAGAATCCTTTTATCACTTGGATGTGAATGAAGAAGACAGAGTGTGTTCAAAACTAACAGATAAACATGTTCTTAAAGGAAGTATTAATAAAATGAAGGTCTCTACTTGCAAGTATTTAGCCATCAAGTTGGTTCATTAATAAAGACGATTGTTAAATTTGGTGAGTTTGTATCGATATTTTGATGTGCTTTAATGATTTTTTAAAAATTGAAATGTTTATCACCCATTTAAAAAAAACATATACTATGTACGAGTATATTAAATTCACACATTTAATATGTTTGTGAGATAATTATATGCATTAATGGATTCGTGTGTTTGGGTGCATGTCGTGAAATGTATTTAAATTTTCAGGTGATGCAGATAAAACTAAACTGGAACCAGGAGCGCGATAGACACTGCCGAACTAATTTTGTTTTTTGATAAATTGTTCGGCAGTCTGAATACTAACACCAAGATTGCTCCATCAACGAAGCCACTTAAAGGGGGAATATCAGAGAGTAGTGAGCATGAACGTTTTTGGAGAGACGCTATAGTGATACTTAAAAGCATGAAATTTTACAGCTTAACAAAACAAAGTTTTGTTACAGTTCCATCCTTAAAGAGTCTTATTTATACTCTACGCAGCTTTATTTATTCAAAATCTATTCTCCAGACAAAATTTAAATTTATTCTTACGAGGTTTTTTAATCAAGATCCTTTGAAAAATTTTTTTTAGTTAGTCATTTTTTTTTTTTTTTTTTTTTTTATGGGTCTAGCACACGTGCTGCAGGGAAGTCCCTAAAGCGCTCCAGGAGCGGCACGAGTGCGGAAAAGCGATTCACGTTGTTCTTGAATCGCTAATGGCGTAAGAAATATTTCTCCTGGACCTACTCACTTTATAACATCCTTCAATTGCTAATAAACTTTATATCGTACCATTCGCCATTTTCAAACTGTGAAAAAGATCAATCTGGAAACCTTTTATGTAACTTAAAAAAATTTTTATCATACAATGTGGCCAGAGAGAAATTGAAGGGAGTTGAAAACTTAAATCTTAATTTACCGAATTTTGTACCCTTACATAAAAAATCCAAGATTGACAGATGAACCATTACATATTATGCAGGTTTTGTAGCAAAGCAAATACAGAAAGTAAGTAGAAATGATTGTGACACGTGTAGAAATAATTTAGTTGCTTGCGCAGATAGCTCTGACACCGAGTTCATTGCCACTAGAGAATTTAAACCAAACTTACTGATACGACCTGGAGGCTTTTTAAAATTTGTAATAAGTGAAGCTGTGCCACATTTGAGGGGTATAAATGCAAAAGTGGATATCTCCACTTTTTTGACATTTCGGGAAAAAAAACGTTATTGTAATTCAGCCAGGAGAGTTTCATAGAATCACAAATAGTTTTAGACACAAAACTAGATAAATCCAACCAAAAAACATCTGTAAAGTTGATGGTTAATAGCAAAAGTGAATATCTCCACATCTTGGCAGAAGCAAAACTGGTTATATCCAAACCAACGAATCAGAATACAGAAGAAAGGTTATTCCTCTGGTTATCAGTCTAGTACCTAAGTTACGTTACCGTTAAATGATTTCTAATTTCTGTTTACCTCTCTGTTAAATTTTTATTGTTTTATTAAGTTCTTTTTTACTTTTTCATATTTTTAAGTCTAAATTCCTGGATGAGAACAGGGAACCGTATCATACCTTCCAGTTGTTGAGACTCTCTCGACGGAGGATATAGCGGACGACCTTCGCGCCAAAGGACGCGGCCCTAAAAAGTAATCCGTTGGCACTATAAATCAGGGGATCCTATGTCCATGGTTTTTGGTGATAGTGCCAAAATCTGATAAAAATATTTTCGCCCTAACCGAAGTCAGGCATAATAAAATAAGAGCCGAACCCCAACATTCGAAGTCCAAAGGCACGCAGTGTTTTAACTGCCAGCTTTATGGACACTCTTTGCATCTGTGTAGGGCCCCGCCCAAATCTGTTAAATACAAGCAGTCACATCCATGTGTCAGAAAAAAATTGAATATTTGATGCCATTTTTGACCCAATTCTGGTGTATGTGCGCATGCGCGGGGGCTGGCCAATGAGCATTGAGCAGAGTGCAGTATCAGTTGCCTGTACGTAGAACGGACTGACGTAACAGAATATATGGTGAAGCGCAAGGTTGGTGCATTGACTGTTGCCGTTTCTTTAAGGGGCCTTTTTTTGTATGTTCGCATTGCTAAAATATATTTTCAATTTTCCGTTTATATTTGCTGTGAATTTTATATTTGTTTCCACTGGAAAAAAATGTATAATAATAAAAAAACCAGCTGGGAAAAAACTGCAAATCTTGCATCTATGCCACTGATCCACAGAGTCTTCTTATCAGAAAGAGTTAGGAAAGTTATCACATAAAAAAATATTAAGGTTATGGTCAATAGGGTCTTACTAGTCTTTGGTTAGAAAGGCTTACTTATAGTCTAAGAGCCCGCGACTGCCAGACCTTCGGTAAGTAATAAAAGCTAAAAGTTTCTCTACGTATGTCCACAATACAGGTAAGAACGATCCCCGACTATAAAACTTGGGTCGCGGTGGCTTTGACAGGTAACAGGTAGTAAAGGTGTATAAAATTATGCCTCAAATTCAGTAGTATAAAGCTCAGTTTTTATGTATTGTATTCGTAATAATCTTATAAATCGCCTCGTCCACTGCCAGACACTTAGTACGGTTGCAACCCCCTGCCAGACACCCTTAAAATATAGTTAATTGTAATTATACTTACGTTATAGTATAAAAGCTGAACTTTATATATGTTATTTGGGAAACTATAAAATAATGTTTCCTCAGTAGCCAGACACTTTCGATAGTTCCCCCATCATACCAGACACATTCAAAGTCTACTGTAGGTGCGAGCGCGAGGGATATATATGTAAGCGGGTGCGAGTGAAATAGTGCGTTCGGTCAATGGCGATCTTTTACTGCGCATCAGCTGTCTTTTATTCTGTATTGTGTATTGGGTGGTGAACTGTTATACGTACAGCAAACGTTTTATTATTTATTTGTGCAGTTTATGAAATAAGTGTGATCCAGTTGTAATAAAGTGTTACCATGGAAACGGAAGGCAAAAAATTAATTTGTTTTGTTTGTAAAAAAAGTGATGGCAAAATAACATTGTTTTCTGAAGAGACATTAAAAAAATGCCAAACTATTTTGACAGTCGGATAAAAATACAACCTCAAATATAAAAACATTATTTTGCCTGATGAATATACAGATGGTGGTTATCACCGTGAATGCCATAAAGCATTCACAGGACTTATGAGAAAAATCTTACACTTCTGAACCTAAAAGTTCTAAAAAAAATAGTGCAAAAGAACAATCAACCAGTGTAGTTACAGACAGCTTATCTCCAGTCACGCCGTTGATACCTGAGTTGACTACAGAGTTAGCAACAGAATCTCCAACATCAGAGCAAACTTTTATCTTCTCAATCAACAGAACCGCAACCTTCAACTTCTCAAAAACAATCTCATTTACCGCCTATACTTACAGAACCTTCAACAATATCACAACCAACCTTAATTTCTGAATCAGGAGCATTACAATCTACAACTTATCAAGAAAAACCTGACATTAGTGAACCAGATGTTAGTGAACATAACGATGCAACTGAGGACGTAAATATTCCGACCGAAAGTGATGCTCGTGTCAATGACTCTCAGATCGTTTGTAATAAAAAAAAGAAACAAGTACGATCAAAAATGCTTCCTCTTCATGCAGCTGATACAAACCAATTTAAATGTAGTATTTTACCCAATATTGAAGGTTTAGAAGAGTATAATGAATTGTTAATTACATTGAATAATTTTTCTGCTCCAAAAATACATTACCATACAGATTGTCGACTCAATTTTAATAATAATATATCTTCTAAAAAGAAAGCATGCAGTAAAAATGAGCGGCATTATCATCGAGAATATCATAAAATAGTTTTTAATGAAATTAGCAGCATCATCGAAGAAGACGTTATCAAAAAAGGGCGCTGTTATTTATTAATATATTTACATGAATTGTATATTGATTCATTGGAAAAAATTTTACAAGAAAATTCCGTTGAAATGAACGCCACTTTCACAGCACACCACCTTGAAGAAAAACTTACGAAAATATTTTCTAAAGCTATTAATTTTTTTACTATTCGTAATAAAAAAATAATAGCACCTAAATATTTACAAGCCGTAGATTGAGAAGTTACAAACAGAAAATATTATACAAAAATCTGCATTGATTCTGAGAAAATTAATACTAGGAGTAGAAAAAAAAAATACCCTCTAAAAATATTACAGCACAACATTTAATATCGGGAGAAGTTTCGATACCACAACCATTATTGGACTTTTACTTCACTCTTCTTGGTGGGTGTAATCAAAAGCGGAAAAAAAGCATCAAATGTTCTCGTCAAGTTCGTTCTTATTGTCAAGATATAATTTTTGGAATCCATAACGGTCAAGTGAAGACGTCAAAGCACATCATGTTAGGTATGACTTTGAAGAGCTTAACAAGCAGCAAAAAAATTATTGACATTATTAATAGATATGGACACTGCATTAGTTATCAAGGCGTCGAAGAACTAGAAACAGAAACCACATATACTTCAACTGAAAAGTCTACCTTATGCCCAGAAAAAATAATAAAAAAACCTCAATCTCTTTACTGGTGTGGCATATGACAATTTTGACCGTTTTGTGGAAACTACAAATGGAAAGGATACTCCACACGATACTGTATTAATTATTTATCAGAACATCGAGTTAAATACAACTGAAGAATCTGAAATGTTCGAAGCTCCGACTCCAAGCGAAGCTCCGACTCCAAGTAATGAAAACAATTCGCCACATAAAAAAAAGAAAAAGAAGAACTTTTGAAGAAATAAGTATAGAAGAAATTCCGTATCCTAAAAGACCAAAAATGACGAGTGAGTTACAATCAACGGTTGATGATGTGGAAACTATTGACTGTCAAAAATACAGTGAAATAGACAATATATGGATGTTTAGTCATGCTTTGGAATTAGCTGATGTACCCATGTGGGTTGGTTTCAATAGTCGAATTTATGATTGTGATAGCTCGCAACAACTTATCTCTTATTTGACTCCAATCAATGCGTCACCAACCAGTACATCCATCGTTCTAGAAACTATGATACAAAGTAAGAAAATAGCTGAAAATTTACAGCAACCTTACATACAGGTAACGTACGATCTTGCGATAGCAAAAGTTGCTCTTCAAATACAAGCTATGGAAAAACCGCAATTTGATAATTTATTCATCCATTTAGGGCCATTTCACATAATGATGGCTTACTTCAAAGCCATCGGTAAAGTGATTAGTGACTGTGGATTAAGCAATGTTATGGTTGAGAGTAGTTTGTTGGCAAATGGTTCAGTGAATGGGTTTTTGGATGGAAAACATTTTAACCGCTGCAAAAGATTACATCCTTTGGTTGCATTAGGACTAGAAATACTTCATTTTAAAGCGTTTCTACAAAATGATAATATAACTTTAACAGATGATATGATAGAAGAAGTGAAAAGGCTACAAAACTGCGAAATATCATCATTTAACGTAGAAAATGAAGATCTGAAAGAGTTGATGAATAATTATGGAATTTATAAGCAACAAAGTCTTAACGGTGAACATGGCAAAACTTCACAATTTTACTTGATATATATAAATCTTATACATCATTACTTAAACTTATCCCGAAGCATTCGTACTGGAAATTTCGACCTTTTCAAATCAGTGTTGCCTAAAATTACAAATCTATTTTTTATATGCAACCAACAAAACTATGCACGGTGGGCTGTAAAATATTATGATAATTTGCTGAGAGTTGCAGAAACTCATCCCGATTTATATCAAGGATTCCAACAAGGTTGCTTTAGTATTAAAAGAACCAACAAGCCGTTTTCAAGACAACCTATTGACTTTTCATTTTTCATACAATAACAGGATGTGATTATAATCCTGCATTATTCAGGAAAGGAAAATTACAACCGTACAAACTATTGAAAAAATTTGAAGAATTCCAGAAAGCTTTCATTAAGTTCGGTGACAGCGAATTAATTGAAAATAAAGATGAACACGAAAACGTCTTTAATACTATTCAGAGATTTATATGCAATATATACAATGTTGGTAATATAATTAATGTTGATGCGTCTAGACTTCAAATGTTCATAGATTCGTATACAGTCTCTGATGTGAGTGAAGCTTTTAATCGAAAAAAAATGCGAAATTTCGACGCTAGCAGTTTACCACCTTGTAAAAGTGAACTATTACAGCAATTTTTGCGAGCAAATTATATTTGTACTATTTGGAACAATGCTCACCTGAAAAAACCAACTTCCTATAAACCAGAAAATAATGGTTGGGTACTGGAAAATGACCAATACCATTTTAAATGGTTTGAAGGGGATCAACTACCAAATTATGTCAGTGATTCTCTAAGTACTTTGTCAGGTATGTAATTATGATATTAAATTATTGTAGATAAATTTGTGACTATTCGTAATTGTGTTAACTTGGTTTAATTATTACAGAAACTGCCGGAGAAGGCAATAATGATAACGACCAATTCACAGACTGGAGTAGCGGTGATGAGGATAATGAAGATATCGACGACAACGATGAAAATAATTGAATATTTTTTTGAATTTAATAATACATGTTTGAAATATAATTTTTTTACTTTGTATACAATGGCTATAAGTATAATCAAACTCCTTTTTCATTGAATTTCTTACTATCAAAATAATTATTCCCTCCTTAGAGAAAACAAAATTTTTTATAAAATATTGAAATTTTTATTGGATTAAATATTTAAATGAAGTTTACAAAACTCTAAAACGTATTTGATTACACTATTGGATTGTTGATTTAATAATTTATTAACATGAAAATTTTACTGAATAATTTTTTGAAAATTTATTTTTTAGTCCCTAATAATTTTATATAATAAATTTTCTTCATAAATCTAGAAAATAGTTTACCACAGAATAAGAGACAGTTAATGCTCAGTAAAAGATCGGAACGCACTATTTCACTCGCACCCGCTTACATATATATCCCTCGCGCTCGCACCTACAGTAGACTTTGAATGTGTCTGGCAAGATGGGGGAACTATCGAAAGTGTCTGGCCACTGAGGAAACATCATTTTATAGTTTCCCAAATAACATTTATAAAGTTCAGCTTTTATACTATAACGTAAGTATAATTACAATTAACTATATTTTAAGGGTGTCTGGCAGGGGGTTGCAACCGTACTAAGTGTCTGGCAGTGGACGAGGCGATTTATAAGATTATTACGAATACAATACATAAAAACTGAGCTTTATACTATACTGAATTTGAGGCATAATTTTACACACCTTTACTACCTGTTACCTGCCAAAGCCACCGCGACTCAAATTTTATAGTCGGGGATCGTTCTTACCCGTATTGTGGACATACGTAGAGAAACTTTTAGCTTTTATTATTTACCGAAGGTCTGGCAGTCGCGGGCTCTTGCTCTATTAGGCTCGACTGAAAGATAAATTTACCAAAAAAAGTGTCATTTTGGGAGGTTATAGAAAAAATGAGTCTTATTTTAGTAAATAAAGTGAAAATAGAAGGTGGAGAAAGACGTGGTTAACAATGATTTTGGCAAAGGGGTTCTTCTAGTAAGTTTTTTTTTTCTTATTAAATAAATTGGTGTTAAAGTAATATACTAGCTCTTAAGTAAAAAATCGCGCCTGAAAGATGGTATGTGGGTGTAAAAACCTAAAAAATATACATACCTGGAAGGTCAATCGTTCTTGGTTTATACTGTTCATGTAAGATGAAACAAAAAATATACTAGCTTTTAAGTAAATGGAAAAATGTTTTAGACTTTGAGGAATAGTAACTTTAGCAAGGTATAAATTGTCTTCTAGCGGTAAAATAAGTAAATTAATTTTGGTTGAAAAGTTTGTTTTACTAAATATTAGAGGTAAAATTTACCTTTTTGGCACACAAAAAATATTTATAGCCAAGCTGTTCAGAGTTCGTTCGAAATCGAGGAATATCTTTTAATATTATGGGAAATTTAATTCAGTCATATTTCAGTACTTGATTGAAATGTGGATAAGATGAAGTACGGTTTTTATAAGTGGATGATGGATATAAAGCACATCAAAGAAAGCAATAAGGATCATTATTTTGAATATTCACAATACTTTTAGTTTTTGTTAATAAATTCAGGTAAAGGTCCTTCATCATTTTAGGAAGAGACTGAAACGCAAAAATGTTTCAATGCAGGGAGATCACATTTTGTTTACAACTGAAAAAGTAACTTTATACATAATATCACATAATGTTTACCAAACTTTCTCCTATAGAAAATGCACAAGAAGACGTGAAGTCTATAAAAATCATCAATGTTAAAGGTCAATTAAACAGAAAATGAGGTATAATTTTAAAAATGTTTCAAGCTATAAAAATCATTCACTATCATTGTTTGCTAATTTATAGAAAAGAGCTATAACAGAGAGCTCTAGTAAGTAATTACGTTAAATACATTTATTTATATGGCAAAACAATGTTATAAATAACGTTATGTGCTAAATATCCCCATTTTCATTTAACTAAATTCTATAACTGGTGCAAATAAAAATTACAGTAAAACTTTTTTTTTTGAATCAGTCAATCGAAAGTGTTCAAATCGGTTTCCAACTCTCTTATATAGTGAGTAATACGAGTATATTTTTTTTTTAAGTGAAACAATTTGGTAAGTTTCTTTGTTTTAATTTTTTTTTTTAATTTATTTTTTTCCCATGAAAAATGTGATTTATTTATACAATTCAATATTATGAGGAGTGATCTAATTTGTAAAAAACGGTTAAAATTATATTTTTTTCATCGATTAAAGTAATGTCCACAAGTTATATTCTGGCAATATGCTTTAACGCATAAAAAAGTACTTATTATAGATTTCCTCTATCTGATAACGTTCTGCATGGTAAACATTAAATAGTTTATAAATATATGTAACGAACCAGTGCAGGACGAGTGTGTGTTGTTAGATCCATTGTCTAATAAAGTTTTCTGTTCAGAACCAACAAAAATAGAAGATTTTAAAAGTCAAAAAGTTGTTTTTTAAAAACGTTAAAATCGCTCCCTCGACTATAACTGGCGCAGTGCGGAAAGATTTTCGACAGAATCAACAGGGCCAACGAAAAATCAATAATCCGGTCAGAATTTTCAAAACAGAAAAAGTGCATCGAGCATAAAAATCCAAACGAAAGTTTTAACTGGTGCTTTTCAATGGGTGTTGCATCGCGGAAACAGACTCTGGTTCGTTTCAACGATTTACGAAAAGGAACGGAAAACGAAATTTTAGACAGATCTCAGCCCTCCAGGCCAGGGTAACGAGTTCCTATTGGTTCGTTTCGCGAGACAAAAATCGCTCAAGAGACTTTCAAACAGGGTAACAAAGTTCCTATTGGTGCGGCTCGACGAGGCAAAAATCGTTCAAGAGTCATAGTCGGAATCCAGGGAAGAACAAACGAGGTTCATCCTATTGGAAGAGGCAACGAAGAAACGCAGAAACAAGAAACAAAGCAGCAAGAAGAAACAGAAATCCAAGAAATCACAACAGCAAGGGATGAGACCGCAGATCCTCCTTCTGTAAGTGAAAATTCATTTGACAATTTTAGAAATCAACCAGTGAGTCCACGCAGTGGAAAAACAATTTTTTTTTCTCTCTTCAAACAATTTTCTTTTTTTTTTACAAAGAACACTCACGCAGTGAGAACAGCAAAACCAAATTTTCTTTTCAGAAACACTCACGCAGTGAGTAAACTTTACAAACTCACGCAGTGAAAGCTTTAAAGCAAAAAAGAGCAGAGAATTTCGAAGCTAAAGGCAGGAAATTTTTGAAAATTCACGCTGTGAAATTCAAAAAAATTCACGCAATTTTAGTTTTAAGGCAATTTAATTTTAAGGCATAACTTTTATATATTTTACATATTTTTACTTAATATATATATATATATATATATATATATATATATATATATATATATATATATATATATAAATAGAGAGAAAGCAAAAGTTGCCGTATCTAACAAAATCCTAAAATATTAAAATAGTTGGGGAACTCGGCAAAAGGGGTGTTCAACGGTTTTTCCCTTTCGTTTTGAAAGATCCCTTACTTCTGTCAGATAGTTGTCCTTTGTCAACGCCTTGTCAAACTTGTCATATCTTTTCCGCTCACAGGTGGTTAATTAATGACAATTGAGTATTTTGATTTTTCAGCATCCAAGGTTTTTAATGGCATCCTTGCTGTAAATGCCATATTTTTAAGTTAATATGTTAGTGTATAATGGCTGTTCTGTTTGAGTCTTGAGAGTCTTTGTTATGACAATTATTATTTATGGTCATTCTTGTTGGCACACACTACATGTGAGTCACTTGCAACTTTTATTTTGGTACTTCTTTATAATAATAACAATAATATATACTTCTTTATAACAACAATAAAAACTTACTAAAAATTATAAATTAAAAGTTAAATTTAATAATCATTTTCTACGCCCGACTTTCCTTATTTGGTGCTTCATTCTCTTTTTTAGTTTGTGCCCTGATGAAGGTCCCAACCTAGGACCGAAATATTGGCTAAATGAACATTGTATGAACATCTGTCGTGCTCCCTTTTGCTGAGTTCCTCAACTATTTTCATATTTTAGGATTTTGTTAGATACGGCACCTTTTGCTTTCTCTCTCTTTATTTGTTATAGAAATTGGGTTTTTTACAAGATTTATACAATAGATATGGAGCGGAAACAACAAACCTGTTCCGAAATTCGGCTAAGTATAATAAAAAATTAGAAAAAATGACCAGTAGAAGGAATTTTTTTATTGAAGCGCCGTTCAACGGGACTAATCCCTAGACACATTGTACAGAACTTTGGATGCATGAACAACTTAATGTCAGATAGACCGAATGACAATAACAAGACCCAACGCTTCCAGAGTAAGGTATCTCTCAAAATTCTTTCTTATGAAATTTCCTTCACCATTAAAGAAATTATTCATTTAACTTCTCTCCTTAATCGCGTTATCCACTCTGCTGAAGACAGAGTTCCTCCACACATCGTGCAACGTTTCCGTGCCACTCAAGAAAAATCTTTCCCCACTAATACTAGATCCCTTTCAGGTAATTTGTTTAATAAATTCAATAACCTAATGCAACTTCGAGCCAGCAAGCTAAAAGTATGTCCACATTGGTTTACCAATCTCACTCAGGTCAGTTTTCCCCCTGAGGTTCATACAGTACTCTCTTTAGGTCCAAAATTTGTTTTCGATTCTTTTACAGGTAAAGATATACCCATCAAAACGGTTTTAGCTGATGTTGAATCTTTCATTAAACTAATGCCCTCTTCCAACCAAGATATCCTCAGAGCTAAATGCACAAATGCTGTTACAAATGCTGTGCTCCACAACCACAACACTGCTGCATCTTTTGAGAAGACCTTATTCAGGAAACCAGTAAATTTCCTCAAACAACATAGAGATGTTTTGATCATCCCCTCAGATAAAGGCTCAGTCATTGTGGCATTGGAGAAGCTACATTATGAGACAAAAATGTCTGAATTAATAGACGATGAACAAGTCTATAAGAAACTTTCTCATGACCCTACAAATCAATATCAAAACAGAAATAATTCCTTTGTCAGGCAAATGAAGAACAAGAAATGGATCGACGACAGAATTGCAAGAAAACTCTACACTTATAAAGCTATCCCACCCATCTATCTACGGCTTGCCGAAAATACACAAAGAAGGTGTACCTCTCAGACCTATTGTTTCTACCATCAATTCCCCTACATCAAGCCTTAGTAAATTCTGTGCCGATTTATTAAAAAAATCCTTCCACTATTATCATACCTATGCCGTCAAGGACTCCTTTGCCTTCAGTGCAGAAATTAATAATTTTCAGTTACCTGATAATCATGTCATCATTTCTCTCGATGTGATCAGTCTTTTTACTAATATCTCATGGCAGCTAACCAGACAAATCATTGATTCTGAATGGGTTTTAATCTCGCCCAATACTAAATTGGATAAACCCTTTTTTCTCGACATCATGGAATTCTTCTTTCAATTCACATTTTCCAAATACAAAGAAAGTTTTTATTTACAAACCTTTGGTTGCCCTATGGGCACCAACTTAAGTCCTAATCTTGCCTCAATAGTCATGTCCTATTTGTTGAAAAATTGCATTGGCAAGTTAGCTTTCAGGCTACCTTTTCTTTATCAATATGTCGATGACCTTATTCTGTCAATACCAGAAAATGGTAAAGAAGAAATTCTCCATATTTTTAATTCTTTTGATCCACATCTACAGTTCACTATGGAAGAAGAGTTAAACAATGCTGTTCCCTTCCTGGACACAAGAGTCGTCAGGGGTACTGATGGTGTCACCAGACTTGACTGGTATAGAAAACCAACTTCTTCAGGCAGATATATTCATGCCAACTCCGGCCATAATTGGAAAGTGAAAGTAAATGTCATAAAGGGTCTTTACCGAAGAGTTAAAAATATAGCTCACCCGGATTATCTATCTCAAACACAGAGATTGCTCACAAACCTCTTCATGGACAATGGGTACAATAAGAAGCGCAGGCTCAAGAGCAAGGACGAAGTTGATAAGCACTTCCTCACTAATAATATGTTACCAGAACCTCCCCCTACACCTATACCCCCTCCTCCTCCCCCAACCCCCTCACCCCCTGCCAGTCATATAGAAACAGGTCTTTCGTTACTATCTTTGCCCTTTATACCTGGACTCACTTCTAAATTGGTTCATATTCTACGTGGTATTCCCAATGTCAAGATTACCAAATATTACTTCTTTAAAAACAAACGCATTTTTATTATGTTGAAATTTTCTCTACCCGTCCTCTCAATGTCAGATATTGTCTAATCTATCTCCTATCTTGTAATGTAATGTGTAGAGGGGAGTGTGGCCCAAAATGGCCCTCTGCAGTGCGACCATCAATTGATCTATTGTGCTTCCCCTTATCCCTCACGGGTTTAATACATCCAGGAACAGGACCAGCTCCTTCAATGGGAGCGTTAGCAGATCCTGTTCACCCAGCGTATAGGCATGTAGTATCCTATGTCTCCTGTGTCTCAATGCCGCACAGTTGGTAATCAAGTGTTCCATGGACGCAGAATCTGCAATCTCCTATCTTAATTGTCCCTCTATCTATATCGGACAAACGTCACAGTCTCTCAATCGCCGCATCGCATTACATAAAAGTGACACCAGATGTCATCCACAAAGGTGTGCACTGGCGAGCCACTCTGTCGATAATGGACATTCTTTCAATTTCAACGAACCTAAAATTCTTCATTTTCAAAAAACCTTTCCAAAAGAAAATTTCTTGAGATGTGTTATATCAATGAAAATCCTCACAACATTAATAAAAGAACTGATATCGACGGTTTGAGCAACATATATAGGTTTCTCCTCTCTTGTGATTCATCTCCCCTACATGATATCTCTGGGTCGTCATTCGCGTCATAGCTTTTCCTCTTAATGTCCCTCTTAGTTTTTCTTCCTCAGTATTTTACAGTACTTTCCCGTCGTTTTATTTGATTATCGGCTGTCTTTTCTTGAGGTATATATTTCCATGGTTCCCGCGATCCTCTCTACAATTATCATTCCCCTCTGTAGTAAAATTGGTTAGTACATAATGAATAAATAACCCTTCTCCACTCTTCAGGCCCCTCTCAAATTCCTCTCTTTTCAAGATAAAAAATCTTACTTCTTTTATGCCATTTGAATCTTCATACCGTTTAAAAAAGCGTTCCCAATGGGCACTTTTCTTGTTTTGCCAACATTCTAATCTGATGATGTAGGTACCTAATTTGTACTCAACCGGTTCTTTCCCGGTTGTTCAACGGTTTTTCCCTTTCGTTTTGAAAGATCCCTTACTTCTGTCAGATAGTTGTCCTTTGTCAACGCCTTGTCAAACTTGTCATATCTTTTCCGGTCACAGGTGGTTAATTAATGATAATTGAGTATTTTGATTTTTCAGCATCCAAGGTTTCTAATGGCATCCTTGCTGTAAATGCCATATTTTTAAATTAATATGTTAGTGTATAGTGGCTGTTCTGTTTGAGTATTGGTCTTTGTTATGACAATTGTTATTTATGGTCATTCTTGTTGGATTAAGTCGCACACTACATGTGAATCACTTGCAACTTTAATTTTGGTACTTCTTTATAATAATAATAAACTTCTTTATAACAACAATAAGAACTTACTAGAAATTATAAATTAAAAGTTAAATTTAACAATAATCATTTTCTACACCCGACTTCCCTTATTTGGTGCTTCATTCTTTTTTAGTTTGTGCCCTGATGAAGGTCCCAACCTAGGACCGAAATATTGGCTAAATGAACACTGTGTAAACATCTGTCGTGCCCCCTTTTGCCGAGTTCCTCAACTATTTTCATACTTTAGGATTTTATATATATATATATATATATATATATATATATATATATATATATATATATATATATATATATATATATATACATATATATATTCTTTTCATTTTTGAATTTCTTGAAATTTTTCAAACTTTATTTTTACAACAATGGCAAACCCTAACTATAACCTAGTGGTACCTTTAGAGGAGTAGGTAGTGAATCCTACTATGAATCGAAGGGTCGGCGGTTCGATTCCCCCTTGGACTACTGGGTGTTTCTGTGTGACTTTAGGTTTAGTTTAGGTTTAAGTAAATATGTGTATATATTCAATAAAGAGAGATGCTGGCTAGTTGGCTTTGATCCAATGCCATAAAAGGGAAAAGAACTTTATTCAATATAAGAATCGAGGCAATTTAATAATCAAAATAAATCAAAATACCCCAACGAGTCCGAATACCTCAATAAATCAAAATCTAAGAATCCCGAATGTTCTACACGTGAACCGACCCAATAACAACCCTTACCAATTTTTAGGATTCGGTCATTTCCGATATAATCCACAAAAAAGGTCTTTGAACGTACCGCAAAATTTCCAAAATCCCCAAAATCGTATGATAAGGCTAAAGTTCCCTTTATACCCGCCAAGACAGGACATAAACAATTTCTCGCAAAGAAATAATAATTTCCAACAACCATATCGCGGAGTAAAAAGACAGGAAACATCTTCTATAGTTAGATCGAATCAACCCCAACCTATGGACACGTCATCAAGAAATGCAACCCTGCATCGAAATCAACCACAAAGAAAATTCCTTGCAGAGGAATTATACAATTAAATGATTGAACGCGTAAATAATACGGAACCCATAAACTTTGACCCGAATAACACGGAACCTATAGATTTTGACCCGAATAATATGGAACCCATCGATTTTGACCAAAATCTCATCAATAACGAATATTACCTCGAAGAGCAACAAAATGATATAGATTGGAGAACTCAATATGAGAATGAACTTCTTAATGCCCAATCTGATGAAAATTTTCCTTTAACCCAGGAATTAAACGAAACGAGTTGATAATACTTAACACAAACTCGGATAATCAATTACCGGTGATCTAGCTACCCGAAAGGAACGCATATTTTCTAATAGATACAGGTTGTGGAAAAAGTTTTATAAAACCCGAATTGGCATACGAAATATTTTCTGATTTTATAGAAAATGAACTATTTACCGTAAAGAAGCAATTTCTAGTCATGATGAAAAAATTCATATTCCGATATTTCCCTCTTTTAATTGTTCAGATTATCATAAATTTTACTTATTCGATTTTTCCCCAAATTACGATGGATTACCAAGCATAGACTTTTGACACCTATAAATGCGCAAATAAATTTGAAAGAATCCAAATTAGAATCAGTAAATGCAAATCTACCCCTGTATTATAATAAAAATCCAAAAAGAGAAAAACCATGTGAATTCATTATTCCCCCGAGAACTCAGCAAATTGTAAAAATTCCAGTAAATCAAGCAAATGGAGTAGGAATTTTAAGTTATGAAAAACTTGGAAAGGCAGAAATATCCGAAGCGATTATAAAATAGAAAATCATCACGCTTTAACAACAATCATTAACTCTAGTGAAAACCCAATGAAAATTACAATATTTGAACCATTTTCGATAGAGAAATTTGAAGAGACAGAACTAAATTTTGTAGATCGAAATTATGAAGATTGAAATATTGATATTTTGAGGACACAAAATCTAAAAAATTTAAGATTAGACCACTGCAATCAGGAAGAGTATGACGCAATGAGGAAATTATGTTATGATTACAGAGATATATTTTATTGCAAAAATACACCTTTGACATTTACTAACAAAGTAAAAAACCAAATCAAGCTAAATGATGAAACACCACTTTTTACAAAAACCTATAGATATCCCCATATACACAAAGCGGAAGTAAAGAGACAAATCTCAGAAATGCTACGAAACGGAATAATCCAAGAGTCAACTTCACCTTGGAGTAGCCCAATATGGATAGTGCCGAAGAAAATGGATGCACCAGGCCAGCGTAAATGGAGAATTGTAATCGATTTAGAAAACTGAATGAAAAAACCATAAATCAACAATTTCCCATTCCCCAGATAAATGATATATTGGATAAACTTGGAAAAGCACAATACTTCAGTTCATTAGACTTAGCCAACGGATACCACCAAGTTGAGATGAATCTAGAAGATACACCAAAAACAGCATTTTCTACTGATATAGAACATTACGAGTTTAAGCGAATGCTCTTTAGACTTAAAAACGCCCCGGCGACATTCCAAAAAATCATGAACAGTGTATTACGAGGATTGCAGAACGAAATATGTTTTGTTTATCTTGACGATATTATCATATTTTCCACATCATTGCAAGAACACACAGACAAACTTAAAAAAGTATTTGAGAGATTAAGAGAAGCTACTTTAAAGGTACAGCTAGACAAAAGTGAATTTCTACACAGAGAGATAGCATACTTAGGACACCAGGTTACAAACAACGGCATAAAACCAAACACAGAAAAAATAGAAGCTGTAAGAAAATTCCCACTTCCAAGAACACAAAAAGAAATAAAATCTTTCTTAGGCTTAGCAGGTTACTACAGGAAATTTATTAAAGACTTCGCAAAAATCACCAAACCACTTACGAAATGCCTAAAGAAAAGATCTAAAGTAACCCATTCTCCAGAATTTATAAAAGCATTAGAACATTTAAAAAGGTTATTAATAAATTCACCGATACTAAAATATCCAGACTTCGAAAGCTACTAGCCCTTGGAGCTGTATTATCGCAAGGTAACCCTCCAAATGATAATCCTATAGCTTATGCTTCTAGAACGTTAAATGACACCGAGCAAAAATACTCAACCATAGAAAGAGAACTCTTAAGTATAATATGGGCATGTAAATACTTTAGACCATACTTATACGGAAGGAAATTTAAAATTTATATAGATAACAGACCTCTAGTGTGGTTGTTCAATTTAAAAGAGCGAAATAGCAAGTTAGTAAGATGGCGATTAAAGCTAAAAGAGTACGATTATGAGATTATTTATAAAAAAGATAAACAAAATACTAATGTCGAAACATTATCTAGAATTCCATTTTCAGATTTTAACTGACGCAAAATCAAAAGGAAAAATACAACTCATATATACTTCCTATCAAAAGAACTAAGATCCCTAATCAATGAAGCTATGATTAGTAACCTTCAAAATTATAAACTGATAGAATGCACAAAACTTGTCAACAATGTAGAAGAAAATGAAAGAAAATTACTCATCCAGTATAAACATGAAGGAAAGATAAATCATCGAGGAACAGAAGAGACTATAAAATTCCTAAAAAGTAATTACTATTGGAAATCATTAAAAGCAGACGTCACCGAATATATTAATAAATGCGAAACCTGTCAACGGACAAAATATAATAGAAGACCAATAAACCAACCTCTGATAGTAACGGAAACGCCAAGCAAACCATTTGAAATAAATCATATTGACACTTTAAAAATTGGAAAAGACAAGTTTTTGACTATCATTGATAAATTTTCTAAGTATGGACAGGATTTACCCTATCTAGGAGACGCAATATCATGCAGTAACCAATTGATACGATTCTTCTCATTCATGGGACTCCCCAAAAAGATAATAGCAGACAACGGGACTGAATTTAAGAACGAAGTTGTAGAGAACTTACTAAAGACACATGACATCGATATATATTTTACAACCCCTTATCACCACGAATCCAACTCACCCGTAGAACGCCTACATAATACTCTAATTGAACATATCAGAATTTTAAGAGAGAAAGATACTCAAACGGACATAACGAACTTAATGCCATATGCTTTAGTGGCGTATAACAATACCATCCACTCAGATACAAACTTCACCCCCTAAGAACTTGTATTAGGGCAAACGAATTCAAGAGACCCGATGAACTTAATACATTCGCATGTATATACAGAATATTTAAATAACCACAAAAACAATACCCAAATATTATTCGAAAAAATAAAAGAAAAATCGCAAGCAAAGAAAGAGAAAGGCAGAATGATAAGAAAACTGAAATAGAACCCAAAATTGGAATGCAAATTTACAAAAAGACAGACCAACGGTTTAGTAAAATAAAAAAAAAAATTTTTAGGCCCACCAGAATTTTGAAAAGGAATAAAATTGAGATAGAAAATCCAAAGACAAAAATAAAGGAAATTATTCACATCAATGAGACTAAAATAAAACCCAATGTTACAGATGTTGGTACATCCTTACAACCCTCAACACCAGAGCCGACGATATAAAACTTTATGAACTAAACAATTACCCAGGAATCCTACCATTTAAAATGGGAACAGCTAAAATAATGACTGATTACTGGACATTCGTACAAGAATACGATATACAACCCTTAATAATCGAATTTGAATCTCTTCAAGAACAATCCAAATACATGCTGACAACATTGAAGAATAGAAGTGAATATCAAAAGGAATATCACAACTCTCTAGTTACAGTAAACGTTATTGAGAACCGAATTAAAAAATTGATAACTCAAATACTACCTTATAGTAAAGGTAAAAAAGCTAAACGAGGAATTTTTAACCCTCTCGGTACCTTTATAAAAAGCATAACTGGTAACATGGATCAGTATGATGCTGAATTAATAAATAAAAAAACTAAAGCCCTACAGGTACAGGGTAATGAACTAAAAACGGATGCGGTAAATCGAATATCTATCTTAGATAAAGCAATCGGTAATTTTCAAGAAATGGTATCAAATCTAAGGCACAATCAATTTTTTTTTTTTTTTTTTTTTATAAATAATAATAATATAAAAGACTGCTTGAAAAGCGTTGTACGCGGAGTAACAAGCTGAACCTCATACGGATGCGAAGCACCAGCGCGACGTGTATTTCTAACATGCACCGCCTTGAGAGGAATTAAGCGGGCTACATCCTTCGAACACTTTCCATGAAAATACTTGTAGAACAGACTCAAGTCGCCAACCGTTCTTCGATGTTCCAGCGAATCAAGGCCGCCGGTCAATTCCGGGCCCCCAATCAGACGGACTGCTCTTCTCTGAACAGAATCCAACAAATGCAGTGTATGTTTGGGAGCGGAGCCCCAAACGTGGGAGCAGTATTCCATAGTTGGTCGAATTTGGACTTTGTAAAGAATTAACAGTTGTTGTGGGGTGTAAAGCTTTCTGGTTCTAAATAATATTCCCAACTTTTGAGAAGCTCTCCTTGCTATGCCTGCAACATGTTCATGCCAAGACATATTTTCTCCCAAACTAACGCCCAACAAATTGAGCGACGATGCTAGGGGAATGGAGTGCCCCGACATAACTATGTCGGGTTCAGCAACGTTAACTTTTTTAGAAAAAAACTGCCGCTTGGGTTTTTGTAGCGTTAAATTCCACTTGGTTACTGTCACCCCAAGATAGAATTTCTTCCAGGTCTTTGTTAAGTTGAACGACCTCCTGCTGTCTGCGGATATTCGCCTGAGCAGCCGATGTCCGAGCGTTCAAGGTGAATGAAGAGACTAGCGTACTGTCATCTGCAAAGCTATAGATTGGATTCCCGGTCTTTTCCAGCAGATCGTTAATGTAAATGAGAAAGAGAGTAGGAGACAGTATGGAGCCCTGGGGCACACCGGCGTTGATAGTGAGGGTGTTAGAAAGAAATCCGTCGACCGCCACTCGTAAAGAACGCTCTCTGAGGAAACATGAGAGCCACAAACAGAACCTTTCAGACATACCATAAGAGCGCAACTTAGCCAACAGTCCATCATGCCAAACACGGTCGAATGCCTTGGATATGTCAAAAGCAACCGCTCTAGATTCTCCAAAGTGTTCAATTGCGTTGTTCCAAACATGTGTTACATAAGTCAGAAGATCTCCTGTTGATCTATGTTTACGAAAACCATATTGGTGATCGCTAATAATATTGAATCGTTCAAGATATTTTAGAAGATGCTCATTGATAACCTTTTCCATGACTTTCGATATTATTGAAAGCAGTGCAACTGGTCGGTAGTTATTTGGCAAGGTCTTCTTACCTTTTTTAGGTATCGGCTGAACCGTGGCACATTTCCAGCAGGACGGAAATATTCCCTTTCTGTAGGATAGGTTAAAAAGTCTACAGAAAACTGGTGTTAGTTCCCTTGCACAGTTTTTGAGAACTATGGCAGGTATTCCGTCAGCGCCAGAAGCCTTCTTGGTGTCTAGCTTCATTAAAATACGCTTTATGATGCGCTGTCTGAAGACAACATCGGGCATCCTTGACTGCAATATGGGAATAGTAGGTGGTGTTTTTCCTTGGAAATCGACAGTAGAATGTGAAGCAAAGGGTTCAGCCAACAAGTTCGCTCTCTCAACAGGTGTGGTTGCAATGGAATTATCTGGCCGTGTGAGTGGTGGTATGGTGGATTTGGTAAAATTTTGACTAACTGCCTTAGCGACTGCCCAAAAGGACCTGGAATTGTTGGGACAAGCGAGAAGTTTGTTTCTAATTCGTTGATTGTGTGCCTCCTTGGTTTCGTCGATAATTCCCTTGCATCTGTTCCGGGCATGAACAAAGATGTTTCGATTTACGGTGTTAGGATTTTCACGCCATTGTCGGTAGGCAATATATTTAGAAGCAACAGCTTCTTTGCATTTTCGGTCGAACCAAGGCTTGCCGTTGGAGGAGCATTTCTTTGAAAAAGGGATGTAAGCTTCCATACCAGCCAAAATAACATCGGAGACCTCCCTGGCGCAGTCAGATGGGTTATCGGATCGAAAACAAATATCCATCCAAGGGAAAGTTCGACAGTATTCCATGAGATCTTCCCATTTAGCAGATTTGTAGTGCCAAATCTTGCGCGGCCTAGGCGCCTCTCTGTCACCGATTGGCAGGATACTCGATGTCGAAAGCAGTTTATGGTCGGAAGAACCTAATGGCGGATTTACGGTGACCGTGTAAATCTCCGGATTGGTGGTTAAAAACAGATCAAGAAGACTGGCGAACTTCCCGTCTCGATCAGGGATCCGTGTTGGTTCGTTAATAAGCTGAGTTAAGCTTAGTTAGTAGTTAAGTTAGTATTAAAATCAAGCATTATGCAGGTAGAGCAAACGCTAAAAGAAATGTCACTCGAGAAAATCAATAATAGGCAATTACTTGTTTAAACCAGCTATTTACGCTCTTTCAAATAATTTATGACATTCTCAATAAGATAGAGATTGCCATTACGTTTTCAAAATTGAATATTTTACACAACTCTATAGTAGACCCTAATGAGTTACTAATAGAGATAAACAAACTGAAAACTCGACTAACAACCAATAAACTACTTTTCGATAACTCTATCCAAAATATTTTATTTTTAGAAAAAATTATAAAAATAAAGAGTTATGCTAGCAAAAACAAAATATTCTTATTAGAAATACCGCTAGTTGGTGATGAAATGTCTCTATATTTTCTTTTATATCCAGTACCAATCCCAATTATCAAAACTTAGATGATTAACATCCCCCTAAAACCCCACCTTGCTTTGAATACTAACAAATATCAATATCAAGAGAGAAGATGCGAAGAAATTCAGCCAAATGAATATATCTGTGAAGAAAGCGAAAGTCAAGCCACCAATGAAGAGCTACCCTGAACCATGCAACTTTTAAAATATAAAGAAAACATAACACAATGTCACCCCTTTCAAATTAAAATAG
The DNA here is from genome assembly GCA_019049505.1 of Pachyrhynchus sulphureomaculatus. Lineage (NCBI taxonomy): Eukaryota > Metazoa > Arthropoda > Insecta > Coleoptera > Curculionidae > Pachyrhynchus > Pachyrhynchus sulphureomaculatus. Next base: position 162,503,350 of record CM032447.1, on the reverse strand, counting down.
TAAAAAATCAAATAACACAAATTTCAAATAATAAATGGTTAATAACTACTGCTAAAGAAGAACTTATTAAGAATAAATTATCAAAAATTAGAAAAAACTAAACCAATAAACGGTTCTTATTTAATTGAAATCCCAATAAACTGTCAAATTCAAATAAATAATATAATTTTAAAATCTTATGACGAAGCAAAATTAAATTATGAAGAGATTCCTCTACCCAAGATCCAATGGAACCAAGAAGAGACACACCAACCCTATTTTAACCCTCATCCTCTAGATTTGAATAATATAAACTTAAAAGTTAACAACGAAATCAGGAAAGAATTAATGGACCAAAGAAGACATTTGGAAACCATGACTTCTGACATAACTGTAAAATATAGTAGTGTATGGACAACGATCACTCATATATCAATTGTATTGTTTTTAATTATAATCATTTACAAACATATTGTAAGAAGATTAAGGAAATCGAAAGAAATAACAAAAAATAATAATTTTAATTCCGATGACATTGAATTAGATTTTATGAAAAAATAACCCAACTAGGTCGGGACGAGTTATTTCTGACAATATGCTTAAACGCATAAAAAAGTACTTATTATAGATTCTATCTGATAACTTTCTGCATGGTAAACATTAAATAGTTTATAAATAGATGTAACGAACGAGTGTGTTGTTAGATCCATTGTCTAATAAAGTTTTCTGTTCAGAACCAAGAAAAATAAAAGTTTTTAAAATTCAAAAAGTTGTTTTTTAAAAAACGTTAAAATGGCTCCCTCGATTTTAACTCACGGAACATATTTCCCCGAGTTAACTAAAAAAAGCAAATTAGCTTACAGTTTGCAATATACCTATTTAATTCTAAAAAAAAAATGACAAAAACTGTCAATTTCTCTCTCAACCAGAAGATTCAAATGCCCATTTATAGCCCTTTAATTTTTCCTTGTTTTTTATCTAGAGTCGAAAAATCTGTCCTAATTTTTAGTTTATATTCTAATAAATTTATGAGAAAAAAATTGCAAAATACGACAAAAACACTCACCTTTTCTCTCGATCGGAAGGGAGTTACTTATTCCCAAGTACGCCACTGGAAAGTTACATCATGTTATACCATATGAAGAGATATTGCATCATACAAAACAGAAGACGCTGATGTGTTTATCGAACTTTAACTTTTTAATCTGGACTTTAAGTGTTTACTGATAAATAACGATATTATGCTAAATTGCAGTTTTACCGAACTTTATCTTTTGCTACCGCATTTTATCAGTACAGATAAATGTTGATTTTTCTAAGTTATTGTTATTCGCATTTTATCTTCTCATACCAAGATTTATCTTTTAAAATTGTATAAACACTCACCTGCATTTGTATTATTGTCTTAGTTTATTACCAGATTTGGTTGAATAAAGTTGATTCTTAAAATTCAATCATAGAGTATATAAAACTAATTCCAACCCAACAGAAACAAAAAATACGAAGAACAAAACTCAAAAACAAAACTGCCGCAGTCGGTAAGATTTTTTTCAAAAACAAAACTGGCGCGGTCGGCAAGGATTTTTCCTAAACAGACAAGTGAAACACAGTGCCACATTTTCAAATCTTTAACTGGAAAAGAACCAAAAATTTGAAGGAGGCCGTTTATAGACTAGTAGAACATAGGGGCTACATCGAATTGTGTGGATAATGATCTACGAACTTTGTAACGTCCAAATCTTCAGTGTTCAGAAACAGTGTTGGAAGAGCCAGACTACAGACAAAAGAAGTTACGGTGCGGTACACCCTCTGGCTTCACCGTGGAAGTTGGCACCATCGAAACGTAGTTTGTAGTGGAAAACGGAAACAAAATACCAGCATCAAGAAGAAGAACTTTCACGCATGGTAAAGGTTTTTTTTCGCGCTCTCTCATTTTTTTTTAAATTTTAAAATATTTCTCTCGTTTAAGGCTTTATTTTAATTTTTGATTTAATCATTTTCTTATACGATTTTTTTTAAAATTTTAATGTATAGAGGTTTTAAACAAACTATTAGAAAAAATAAGGAATATAGGAAACAAGCGATTTATCGAAAACTCAATCTGAAACTGATTCTGATACTGAAAAAGAAGAATGTTATTCTACTAACTTTTTAAAATCTTTTAGTTTCGATCTCTCATCTCAATCGAGTATTGAAGTAAAAAATCTAGCGTTCACTTTTGCCAAATTCAATTTAGAATCACCAAACATGCCAAACGAAACAAATTATTCACAATTAAGACTATTCTTAGATATTATTCCAAATTTTAACGGAGACCCATGTAAACTTAAAGTAAAACAATCAAAAAACTTATTTTTAGAGGTATTATAGGCAAACTAAAAGGAAAAGCTTTGACCTTAATATCTAGTTGTCTAGAGTTAGATACTTGGGACAAAGTTCAAGATGTTTTAAAAATCTCTTTTTCCGACCAAAGATCTTTTGTTTATTGAACGAACTCCATAGTCTCAAACCCTATTCTAAAGAAAATACTTACAATTTTTGCGTTCGACTTCATTATACAAGAATTTTTTCATCTATTAATAACCAACCTAATATGACATATGAAACCAAAATAGCGCAAATGAACAACATTGAACAGTTAACTGTCGTGACATTTTTGAAATACTTACCACCGAATATTCAAACTACTGTTCGACTAAAAAATCCAGATTGTCTAGAAAAAGCTATGCAATTTGTTATCGAGGAAGAAATTTTTTTTTCATTTTGTAATGAGGGAAGGAAAAATACACAACAACCTTTACCTTCACCATCTTTTAAAGCCCCAGCTGCACAGAATCAAGGAACTCAACAAACACCTATTCAAAAATTTTCAACTAGCTATGCCAAATTTCAGATTTACTCCAAGCAGTTTTCCAGGCCAGTCAAGTCTAACAACTTTTCCAAGTCAACCAATACCTATTAATCCAAGACCTATACAACACAAATTTTTCATTAACCAACAAGTTTTTAAAAAAACCACAACATACTACAAACGTTTGGAAAGCTACAGGCAAACCAATAACGGATAACCCTACACCAATGCCAATTGTTACAAAAACAACTAGATTACCCTAAAATGCTTTTCAACCCCAAAATCGAAGCTTTAATACCCAAACGCAAAAACCTAAATTTATAGTTGAAGTGTTATACAACGTAGAACATCCTGATGATTTTGAGCCAGACATGAACCAGGATTTTAGTGAAGAACTTGAAATAAATGAGGAACATAACTCAGAAACATACTTACCGGATGTAACAACTAAAGGACAGCAAGACTATGAAAATGTCGAAGCATCCTCAAGAGAAGAAAATTTTTATCCAATTGCCTATGGAATGAATTTTACTTAACGAATAATTCTAGAAAATTACCTTTTATCCAAATCTCTTGTTTTGACAAAACTATAAAACTATTAATCGATTCAGGCAGTCATATATCACTGATTAACCCACATTTAGCAAAAACTTATTTTTCCGAATGCATATATTTAAAACCAAATATAATTAAAACATCATGTGGACAACAAGAAGCTAAATATGAAGCACGAATTCCGGCCTTCAAAGAATTTATAACAAATGAAAAAATTATTTTTACACTTTTTGATTTTCACCCTTTCTTTGATGGTTTAATTAGCTTTCGAGATTTAAAAAATATGGGATTTAATTGGAACCTACAACAAAATTATCTAACTAAGGGTTATCTCAAAATACCTGTATATCAGTGTTCTCCTTCTGATTATAACTGTTTCAACATAACTTTAAATGAAAATGAAATCCTTTTAACAAAACTACCAACAAATGCTGTTATGGATGACACATACTACTATCCAGGCAAAAGTATAAATCCTCACTGCTTTATTCCTGAAGGTATAACTTGTAACAATGTAAGTGTCGAAGATTCCCATTTTAGCCTTCAAAAACCCTTAAAAATATTTCCCATACAAAACTTCGAAATCTACCAAGGAGAAATGGAAGACGATGAACCGCAACTTGAACCAAATCAAATAGAACATCTACTAAGAATTAACTACCTCGAAGAAGAAGAAAAATATAAATTCTTAGAATTATGTAAAAAATTTTCATCAATTTTCCAGAATCAAAGTGAACCTTTATCAACAACAACTCAGACAACTCATAGAATAATAACAACTGATGAAGAACCAATTTATACCAAATCATATAGATTTCCACCTAAACAAGAAGCAAAACGACAAATAGAAAAAATGTTATGGAATAATTCGAAATAGTGCAAGTCCATGGTCAAGTCCAATATGGATTGTACCTAAGAAAATAGACGCAAGTAATGTCAAGAAATGGCGCCTAGTAGTAGATTATAGAAGACTAAATAACGATACAAGACCGTTTCCTCTTCCCAAACATTGATGACCTGCTGGACAAACTAGGAAAATGCCAGTACTTCACCACTCTTGACTTCGCAAGTGGTTTTCACCAAATAAAAATGCATAAAGACAGTACAGAAAAAACTGCATTCTCTACAGATTATGGTCATTATGAATTCTTACGTATGCCCTTTGGTTTGAAAATGCGCCTGCTACCTTTCAAAGAATGGTAAACCAAATTTTAAAAGAATATATTAATAAGTTTTGTTTAGTCTATATGGATGATGTTATTGTATTTTCCAAAACTTTGGATGAGCATATTTTAAATTTAAGCAAAATTTTTAAGAAATTTGAAGAATGTAATCTCAAAATACAATTACAATACGGAATTTCTTAAACGCGAAATAGAATTTTTGGGACATGTTATCACCCCTGAAGGTATAAAACCTAATCCAAAAAAAAAATTGATGCTATTCTGAAAATGTCATTGCCAAAAACCCATAAAGATATAAAAAGTTTCCTAGGAATGGTAAGATTTTACCGGAAATTCATCAATAATCTAGCTAAAATTACCACACCTATGACCCTATGTCTAAAAAAAGGAAAGGAAAAAGAATTGAGCATACCAAAGAATTTATTGAAGCATTCGAAACGTGTAAAGTAATTCTTTGTAATGAACCGATATTAGCACATCCAGATTTTTCTAAAATCTTTACTCTAATAACAGACGCTAGTAAATATGCTGTTGGCGCTGTACTTTGTCAAGATGGAAACCCTATTTGTTATGCTAGTAGGACCCTAAATCCAAATGAGGTAAATTATTCAGTAACAGAAAAAGAACTATCAGCCATTATTTGGGCCGTAAAATATTTTAGACTATACGTATTTGGTAGACATTTCAAAATAAAGACTGATCATAAACCTCTAAAATGGATAGAAAGTCTAAAAGAACCCAACTCTAAGTTAGTAAGATGGAAACTATTATTATCCGAATATGATTACGAAATTGACTATATAAAAGAAAAAGAAAATAAAGTAGCAGACAGTCTCTCAAGAAATTATTAGTTCCATAACTAATGAACCCGGAGATAGCAACGATACAATACAAAAATTTCTACAGAAAAATGAGAACTATACAACTACTGTCCATTCTGAAAATGAACCACCACTTCTATCATATCCTTATTGTGAAAAACCTTTAAATTATTATAAACACCAAATGAATATCAAAATTTCAGATTCATCAACCGTACCAAGGTTTATAAAAGAAAAAGTTTTTGAAAATCAAAGTTATATTAATCTACGACAAAGATTTATGAATGAAGAGTTAGCAGAATTTATAGCTAATCTAAACAATAATAATACCTACTATCTTTATTTTCCAAATAAAGAACACAAAAAACTATTTTTAAAATACATACAAGAAAAAATAATTCGGATATTTTCCAAACTAATGATCTGTTCCACAAAAGTAAAGATAAAATGAACTACCACCATGTATACAAAACTGGACATAGAGGGATACAAACCACTATTGACTCTATAAAAAGAAATTATTATTGGCCTAATACGATGAAAGATATCACTAACTACATTAATAACTGTGTAATATGCCAAAAAGCTAAATATGAAAGAAAACCCAATGAGTTTAAATTTGAAGCTGTACCAATAGGTTCGAAACCTTTTGAACATATTCATCTAGATACTTTGTCAATTTCAAAAGAAAATTTTTTAACTATAGTCGATACCTTTTCAAAGTTTGGACAAGTCTATCCAATACCAGAAATTAATGCAATTAATGTATTAGATGGCTTGTTAACCTTTCTATCACATTACGGACTACCACAGACAATAGTTTGTGATAATGGAGTAGAATTTAACAACAATAATTTCACTGATTTTTGCAAGCTGCATAAAATAAAAATACACTCTACAACTCCCAAAAATCCGAATTCAAATAGTTACATTGAAAGATTTCATTCGACCCTTTTAGAACAAATTAGGATCAAAATGCAACAGAATCCGCAAGAACCATTAAATAATCTCAAAATGCTTTCTAATTCATTACAGTAACTCTATACATTCTACTACTGATCATACTCCTTTTGAGATCGTTTCCGGACATTTTAATTCCAAAGATCCATTTGATATGGAAGAAAAATATTTAATATCCAAATATGTCCAAGATCACAAAAAAAAACTTAAAGAACACTACCAGGAAATAAATAGAAAAATAAATGAGAAAAAGCAGCAACAACTAGCACAGATTAATATTAATCGTAAAGATCCGATAACAATCTCTGAAAATGATATTTATCATAAAGAACAAACTAGAGACAAATTAGCCTCAAAATGTACTAAAGTAAATCCTATAACACAAACAAAAAACAAAATCAAAACTGATACTTCAAAATACTCTAAACGCAACATCAAAAGACGTAAAAAGAACTAATAATTTTAATTTTTTTTTGTTTCAGATGAGTCTACCTCTCATCCTATTTTACTCAATTTTTATCCTTAACAATAATGCTTATATTTAAAAACTAGAGAATCCAATAGTGCCTATAAGCTTACAAAATACACGCCTTATATTAAGTAAACATACTTTTGTTACTTACTTAAATTTCACTGACCTCATTTATATGAGAAATCAGTAAAAAATACAAATAGACTTCATAGTCTTTAAAGATAATCTTGATAATCACTCATTAAATTTAATTCAACAAGCTAACACTTTACTCAACTATGTTGATAATTCTCTCCAAATAATTTATCCCCAGAAAAGATCAAAACGCGGTCTAATAAACTTCGGAGGTAAATTTTCTAAATGGTTATTTGGAACCTTAGATGCAGATGATGGCAAAAGAATAAATTTAATTTTAAACCATCTTAATAAAAATGAATCATCTACTTCAAGAACGGATAAATGAACAAATCACTTTAGAAAAAGGCATTATAACAAAGACAAATCATAGTTTTCATCAAATAAACGCTAATCTATTATTGATCAATCAAATCATTGACCAGTTTTCAGAAAGAGTTAACTAAGTTAATACTTTAAGCCTCATTGTCAATTCTCTTACAATATTACAGATTCATTTAAATCAAATTACTTATGCTGTAACGTTTGCAAATTTTAATAAAATACATTCAAAATTTCTACCACTAGAGAACTTGTATTCAATACTAAAGAAAATTAATTCCTTTTATCCTCCAACTCAATTAGGTCAATTTAAGAACTATCATAGTTATTACACCTTTTTAGGAATTCAATTACTTTATAAAGATAACAAAATTGTTTTCTTAATTCATTTTCCAATTTTAATGCCAAATAATTTCAAAACATATTTTATTTACCCTATCACAATTGATAATAAAATAATTTCTCCTCAAAAACCATACCTTATCCTAAATGAGAGAAATAATCTTTATCAATATCAAGAGAAACCATGCGAGGAAGTAGAAACCATCTCTTATTGCAATAATTATCTTCAAGCAGACGAAGACTGTGTCGTTGAAACCATAAAGAAGAAGCAGCCAACCAACTGCAGTACCATTCCAGTTCACTTGAATCAAGTAATAGCCAACCAAATTACTCCACATCATGTTTTGTTAACCACACCAAAAGGAATAAATCTAATAGAACGTTGTTCTACGGAAAAACACCAAAAGTTAAAAGTTGGAAGCTACCTAATCACTATCCCGAATAATTATCAACTCTCCATCAATCAAGAAATGTTTATTAGTGGAAATGAAAATATCTTGCCAGCCGGAGTAATTGAACTACCTCAACTAAACGTCTCAAATTTACCACGACGCTCTAAAAGGATCCAACTCTTTAAACTAGACTTGGATGAAATTAAACATTTAACAGCCAAGGTTAATATTCAACATGAAATAAATATCCTGGACGATCCATCTTTAGTCAAAGACACGTCATTTCCCATATGGGTCCATATTCTCATATACCTCAGTATTTCACTTCTGTTCCTCTTAGGCGTGATATGTTACTACAGAAACTGTTATCCTTACCCATACCCTCTACCAAAAAGAAAAAATAAAGTAGAAGAAATTGAAATAGTAGAATAGCCTTAGCCAACCAAACCAACCCGTCTCAGCCGGGAGGAATTACATATTCCCAAGTACGCCACTGGAAAGTTACATCATGTTACACCATATGAAGAGATATTGCATCATACAAAACAGAAGATGCTGATATGTTTATCCAACTTTATCTCTTTAATCTGGACTTTAAGTGTTTACTGATAAATAAGGATATTATGCTAAATTGCAGTTTTACCGAACTTTATCTTTTGCTACCGCATTTTATCAGGACAGATAAATTGATTTTTGCTAAGTTATTGTTATTCGCATTTTATCTTTTCACACCAAGATTTATCTTTTAAAATTATATAAATACTCACCTGAATTTGTATTATTGTCTTAGTTTGTTACCAGCTTTGGCTGAATAAAGTTGATTCTTAAAATTCAGTCATAGAGTATATAAAAAACTAATTCCAACCCAATACCTGAAGTACGAACAACAAAACTCAAAAAATAAAACTAGGTTTAAATACCCATCTATAGCCCTTAAATTTGTCATTTTTATGTAGAGTCAAAAAATCTGTCTTAACTTGCAAAATAGGACAAAAACGGTCTTTTGACCAGAAGGTTTAAATGTTCATCTATAGTCATTTTTTTTTATGTAGAGTCAAAAAATCTGTCTTAATTTTTAACTTATATTCTATAAATATATGGGGAAAAATTGCAAAATACGACAAAAACGGTCAATTTTTCTCTTTACCAGAAGGTTTCTATACCTATTTAGAGCCCTTAAATTTGATATTTTTTTATGTAAAATCAAAAAATCTGTCTTAATTTTTAGTTTATTTTCTACAAATTTATGAGAAAAAATTGCAAAATACGACAAAAACGGTTAAATTTCATCTTGACCAAAAGGTTTAAATGTCCATTAAATTTGTAATTTTTTTATGTAGAGTCAAAAAAAATCTGTCCTAATTTTTAGTTTATATTCTAGAAATTTATGAGAAAAAAAAATGCAAAATATGCTAAAATCAAAAATCCAAAAAAAAACAGGTCAATTCTCCCCAATTTTTTGAGGGGTATTGCCCCAATTTTTCAGATGTGGTTGCAATATTTTTTTCATAAGATACTCTCGTCGAGACGAGTATTTCTTTTTTTTTGAAAAAAAAGTAGCATTTCTGTTTTTTTACCTGTTTTTGGTCGTATTCTGACTAAGGTATCCTAAAATTTACTTTTATCCGAAGTGGTACCAGAGAAAATTCAATAGGACAAAGCTGAATGTTAATTTAAATGCTATAACTGTTTTTTTGTACCTTGTTTCTTATCAGTAAGGACACCCAAATATGCAAAGCGCATATATTGCATATTTTGCATATTATATGCATTTTTTCTAAATATTTGCATAAATGCTTTAAAAATAGCATATATGTGCATATTTGAAGGAATTTATAATAATGTAGGTCTTTGGCAGGCGTTTTCATTCATTTTTCGGAATAAGGGTCAATGTTTAGGCCGCCGCCGCCGCGCCGGTGGTTTTCCTCAAATAAATTTTATTATTTTATGGTCAGTAAAAACCAGTCAGTAAACCCCAGACGGCCATCAGAGCATACTTGTATTATTAATTTATTAGATTTTATTTTTGGTTGTGCTTTTAAAGTGCTTACGTCGATTTGTGCTTTTTTTCTTGTGAGTCGTATTTTACTACAGTGAAATGCCCAAAGCCAGTAGTGTGTCAGTGTGGATTAAACCATACAAAGAACTAAGAATAGATATGGGAAAAATCTACTGTTCTGCATGTGTTAAAATTGTAAGTATAATTTTTGAATACCTATTGAATATACAGGGTATTTCATTTTCGTTTAATATTTAAACATAACGAAATTTTTGTCAGGATTTTGCCGTTGATGCGATTTTCAATGTTATTTAAATTATTTTTGTTCCATTTAACGAACAAAATTTCTGTTTAACGAAACCACGAAATAGAAATACATGCGTAAACGTATGTAATCTAATAAAAAAGGTACAAAGCAGAATTTTAATTTTTGCCTGCCCTAAGCACCTAGTTTTCTATTTAACGAATTTTTTCCTTGGGATTTTAATTAAATTTTCTTTTTTTTATTGCAGATACCATGCGATAAAAAATTTCAAATAGAGCAACACGTGAAAACTGCTTGCCATATTGCCAAATTGAGTAAGACGAAACCTGGAGATAGGCCACAACACACATTAATGCAATGTTTCCAACCAACGTACAAAAATAAAGAGCTAAATGAACAAGACACCTTTAACCGAGATCTATGCCGTACAATGATGACATCAAACATTCCGTTATCGAAGCTACGTAATCAAAACTTTACTTCTTTCCTCCAGAAGAATTGCAAATTTAATATCCCAGGTGAAACAACAATATGGAGAAACGACGTAAGCTCCTTGTATTCACAGGTAACTGAGGAAATTAAAGGTAAAATTTGCAACGAACATTTTTACATATGTATTGATGAAACCACCGATTCAAGAGGACGGTATATTGCACATTTATTGATTGGAGTTCTTAGCGACGATATTTTGCCAAAATCTTATCTGATTGCTTTCAAACAGTTAGAAAAAACAAATGCATTGACAGTGGCCAGATTTGTTCAAGAGGAACTATCGAAGTTTTTTCTTCCTACGCCTGTTCCAGGAGATAATTTTTTGCTTATTTTGTCAGATGCAGCACCGTACATGATAAAGGCCGGGCAAAATTTGAAATTTTTTTATCCAAACTTAATACATGTAACATGTCTCGCTTATGCTTTAAATAGGGTTGCTGAGGAAATTAGGAATCATTTTCCGCTTGTGAATAGCTTAATTTCTAACATGAAGAAAATCTTTCTTAAAGCGCCATTAAGGATTCAGTTCTACAAAGAAAAACTACCAAACACTCCTCTTCCACCTCAGCCTGTTATTACAAGATGGGGCACTTGGTTGGAAGCCACATTTTTTTATTGCGACAACTTCTGTCAACTATATGGTCTAATTGCAGAATTATCCGACGATATCTTCCCAATCCCTTACAGAACTTAAACGATTATTCAAAAACAAGGAGATAAAATAACTTTCCTTTCTTAAAACAAATTATAGCTTTGTTTCTAGAACCATAACTCAAATGGAAGAATCTAATTTGCCATTAACCCGAACTGTTCAACTAATAAAACAATATGAGGTCGCTTTTGAAAATGTCGCAGGTAAAATTGGGAGCAAAATTTTTCAAAAATTTCGGAATGTTATGGAAAAAAATAGTGGGTTTCAATTTGTCAGCCAAGTAGCTAATGTTTTAAAGGGGGATTTTACTGATTCCATTGATTTAGATCCTATGCTATTAAATAATTTTAAAAACGCCCCTATTACATCAGTCGATGTGGAAAGGAGTTTCTCAATTTATAAATTTTTATACAACGATAGAAGACAAAACTTTTTAATGGAGAATTTTGAGAAACATTTAGTAGTTTATTGTTTTTATAACTAACGGCGACCCTGTCTTTTGCAATATTTGCATATTTCCGCTTACTTAGTTGCATCGCCCATTATTATTATTATTATTATTATATGTTCATCTTTAAGTAAAGTAATAAAATACATTATTATTTACATTTATTTTGTACTTTGTATAATATTATATTTAGATTTAGTTCATTCGCCCTGTATGTTGAAAATTTAAAATGGGTTTTTTTTATTGCTACATTTGTATAGTACTCGTATCATGTAATGTGGAACAATAAATTTACATTTTTCAAGTCTATTTCGATTTTTTTTACTGCATATTTACAATATGTATGTGCATATTTTGAGAAAATTATTTGCATATTTATGCGCATATTTTAAAGTTTTTCACTTGCATATTTGGGTTTCTTTACTTATCAGGTTTTTAGTTATTATGGGCAAGTTTATACTTCAATTTTACAACACTTTTTTACTGCTATGTTTTTTTTGTTTTTCTTTTACATTTTTACTACTAGGAATGCTATATATAGTGTAGATTAGATGTTTCTAACTCGGTGAATCTACATCCATCTCTCTCCCTCCCTCCCCCCTCCCCTTATATATTCCTCCATCATGTAATCTTGAGCAATATTTAAAAATTTTTGAATTTATAGGATCATATGAATATATTTTATGGTAAGGATTTGCTAGTGTTGGGAGACTTCAATATCTTATCTTTTATGAATGATAGATCATCGACTGATAAAAAATGTGATATTGCATATAGCTTTACGAATTTGTTTGATTTAAACCAGGTAAATAATGTTGCAAATGTACATAATAGATTACTAGATTTAGTCTTTGCTAATCTTTTTTGTACAGTATCTAGGGATTATTGCCCCATGGTGAGGGAGGATGTATATCACCCAGCACTGGCAGTTAATCAACAATACAACTTGAAAAAAGCAAATTTTCCATTACTATATAATGACTTATTAAATGTTGACTGGAACCAGCTAGATGAATTCTTAGATGTTGATATGGTATGTGAAAAAATTTTATGAAATACTCTATGGTATGTTTGATAGATCGGTGCCCATATATAAAAACAAACGTAAAAACTTTCCGGTATGGTATACTAGGGAAATTATCACTGAATTAAAGCATAAAAACAATGTTTTTAGGAAGTTTAGGAGAACTAAAAATGTGACTCATTATAACAGATTTAAGCAAATTAGAATAAATATAAATCATATGGTTAGGGAGGCTTACAAAACATACACTCGCAGAATCGAACACAATATTCAGAATGATCCAAAGGCATTTTGGAGATTTATTAATCAAAAAAGAAACACATGTGCCATTCCTGATCAAATGACTTGAGAGGGAAACACCTACAATGACCCTCAAAGCATTGATTAATTTGTCTGATGTGTTCAGTTCTGAGGCGGTCCAGATTCTGTAATAAGTTTTTTTTGTCAGGGATACAATCGACGTACTGGCCAAGCCACTATGCAAGATTTTTAATTTGTCGCTTAAGACCCAAACATACCCAAAACAGTGGAAAGTGGGGAAGGTGTGTCCGGTGTTTAAGAAAGGAAACAGAAGTGAAATCGCAAACTACAGGCCAATTACTTTAATCTGTGGATTTTGAAACCTTTTTGAAATGTTGATATATCATCACCTGTTCAACAAAATTGAATCAAAATTATCCCCCTTTCAGCATGGCTTTTTGAGAGGTCGGTCAACCACCACCAACCTGGCATGTTTTATGAATTATGCTTGTAAGGCTTTAGATGAGATGGGGCCAGGTTGATATGGTGTTTACTGATTTTTTAAGGGCCTTTGATAAAATTGATCTCAACTTGATATTACACAAATTGGAAAGATTTGGGCTGACAACTTTTTTGAAATCATATCTTAATGGCCGAACCCAGTATGTCGAGTGTAAATAGCTTTCGAGCAGGATACTTCTCTGCTTCTTCTGGAGTTCCTCAGGGATCCAATCTGGGGCCTTTACTGTTTCTTGTGTTTATCAACAACATAAGTGAGACTATTGAAGTTGATCATCGGCTGTTTGCTGATGACCTTAAACTATATGTATCAGTAAATTCAGTTGAGGACTGCATAAGGTTGCAAAACAGTATTGATGCAGTACAAAAATGGTATACATTGAATAGGTTGATATTAAATGTTAGTAAGTGTTCAGTTATGTCAATAGCCCAGAAAAAAATGCCAGTACACTTTCAATATCAAATAAATAAAGTAAATCTTGATAGGGTAAATTGTGTTAAAGACCTTGGAGTTAGTATTGACTCTAAATTATATTTTGATGTACATGTAAAAAATATTGTTTCTGATACTATGAAAATGTTGGACCTAATTATCAGAAATTGCCAGAACTTTGTTAATATTAATACATTTAAAAACCTTTGGTTCACACTTGCTCGAAGCAGACTGGAGTATGCATCAATTATATGGTTACCTATCTATCAGAAATACAGGTTTATGATTGAGGCAACACAGAGAAAATTTATGAAGTTTTTGGCTCTTAAGGTTGATGGGGTACACCCACGGGTCGGGATGGATAATGATATTCTGCTGGATAGATTTCATTTAGATAGCTTAGAAAAAAGAAGAGAAATACATAAATTAGCTTTTTTACATAAATTAATGATTTCAGAATTTAGAATAATATGTGTTAATTTAAGTATATTTATCTAGACTGTAATATGTGTTAATTCAAGTATATTTATATAGACTGTTTATATTTACGGCCCTGTAAATTATTTTGTTGTTGGGCTATGTTTAAATAAATAAATAAATAAATAAAATAAAAAAATAAATTTCGGAAGTTTTTCTCTCTAATAATAATGACCTACCCATTTCGCTTAGGTTTGGATAGTCGTTCTTCCGTAAGATTTTTCACCCTATAAATTTTTTAAACCCTTTTTTCTCACTATTTTCCCTAAAATTATACAATTAGGAGGAAACCTTTATTTTTTACTTGAACCACTATCTAAATAGGACTTTTTTAAAAATTTAATTAAAAGAACTTCTACTGCAAATAAGCTAAAATATCCTGATATTCATTTTGTTGAAAAAAGTGTAAAAACAACAGGAGTATTTGCATTGCATAGATAAAAATAATATTAAGTAGTTTTTTTTTAATTATGATAAATAAAACAGTATCCACCTAGATCACCCTCTCAAGTCAACCAAGTGATCAAGGACAATTTGGTAAGTTTCTTAGTTTTAATTTTTTAAAATTTATTTTATCCAATGAAAAATGGGATTTACTTATACAATTCAATATTATGACTAGCGATTGAATTTGTAAAAAAAACGGTTAAAAATATTTTCCGAGTTAACTAAAAAAAAGAAAAGGAAAATTAGATTACAGTTTCAAAGTATACCTAATTAATCATAAAAATAACAAAAAACGGCCTATTTCTCTCTCAACCAGAAGGTTCAAATGCCCATCTATAGCCCTTAATTTTGTGATTTTTTTATGTAGAGTCAAAAAATGTGTCCTTTAGTTTATATTCTATAAATGTATGAGAAAAAAATTGAAAAATACCCTAAAATAAAAAACCTAAAAAACAGGTCGATTCTCCCCAATTTTTTAAAGGGGTGTTGCCTCAATTTTTCAGCTGTGGTTGCAATATTTTTTCCAGAATGTACTCTCGTTCGTTCGACTTCTGTTTTTTGACCTGTTTTTTTTTCGTTGTATTCTGACTCTATCATAAAATTTACTTTTACCCCAAGATGTAAAATTCTATAACTGTTTTTTGAACCTTGTTTCTTATCAAGTTTTTTAGTTATTACTTTTAATATTTTACTTTAGTTTTATACTTCAATTTTCAGCACTTTTTTTTTACCGATATTTTTTTTTTGTTTTTTTTTTTTACACTCTTAGAACTCTACGAGAGCTATGTCTACAAGTAACACACTTTTTAAAAATCCCATCTAATTATGAGAGGAAACTAATAGAGCTTAAATATCTTTTTTCTACATAACTAACAGGTACTCTATAATATTCTTAATCCAACATTTGTCGATTTGTTTCATTACATCTCAACCAACATAAATTCAACACAATTTTTAACTTTTTTTTTTAACTAGAGGCAAAAATCTGTCCTAATTTTTTAGTTTATATTCTATATATTTATGATAAAAAATTGCAAAATACGCTAAAAAAAACAAATAATTTAAACAAAAAATTTGGTATTTTTTTATTTTTCAGAAAAGTTTAAGTATTGGGATTGCAATGTTAAAACATATCATTTTTAAGAGTGCGTGAGATGTGAATCAGTAATATTTAAATGTGTTAGATATAGAATTAAACCAATTCCAAACGAAAAATGTGTGTAAAATGTGATCTTCAATCAGCTGATTTTTTTCCGGAAAGAAAATCTGTTAACCCCTTCAAATGCAAGATGTGAATCAGTAGTATTTAAGTGTGTAGAATTAAAGCATTCAAAAAACCAAACGAAAAATGTAAAAAATGTTAATGTGGTTTTTTATTAGTCTATTTTTTTTCTCTAATGACCATCGTTTTAGGTTTGGATCATTTCTTCCGTAATATTTTCCATTACTTTTTTTTGAACCATTTTCTCTCAATATGTTCAATAAAAAATTATACAATTATAAGGAAATTTATTTTTATTTTTCATTGAATGCTAGCTCCCTCTCTATTGTAGGCATATGATTTTTTTTGTTTCAATTTAACTAAAAGTAGAAGTTAAATATCCTGATATTTATTTAGTTGAAAAGAGTACTAAAACGACAGGGAACTAAAGTATTTGTAAAATAGTTTTAGGTTTTGATAATAAAAAGTTAGATAGATAAAAATAATGTTCAATAGGTTTCTTGGTTTATAACCACCATTTGACTTTTTGGAAAATATGGAAAAGATTTTTGGGGCAATATTTTCTCATAATATCCTCTAGAACAGTGTTTTTCAACCTTTTTCATGACGCGACCCCCTTAGTACTTAAAAATTTTTCGCGACCCCCTAACCTCCGCTGTTTCTAACCTGTATTTTATTATGTTACAAATAAAAATCCATACAACATTTTTATTTATTTTCATAATTAGGTATCGGCTAAATATATAATTAAGTACCTACAACAGACATATTTTTTAAATTGATTATGTCGCCAAACGCCTCTACGGATACGACAATAGTAGATTAATAAAGCGCGTGCGTATGTGCGAATACCATGCCGGCTCGCGAGTGCGGCGAGGCCGCCGGCGAGCATGAAGCTACCAGTACACTCTCGCCGAGACATGCCGAGACCGAGAGTGTACTTGTGCTCTCGCCTCGTGTTGGCCAGTCTCGTGTGCTCTCGCCTGTCTCGCCTTGGCCTCTCGAACCAAGAATGTACTGGGTAGGCCTCGGGTCCCCTCGCCTCGTCTCGCCTCGCCTCGTGCTCTCGGTCCACTGTCGGTTTTTTGACACGAGTCAAAGGAAACGGAGGGCGAGACAGAGAGGCAAGAGCACCTCCAGTTCACTCTTGTCTTGACTTGCTTTCAATTTGTTTTGTTGCAATCTTCTTTAATTAGCAATTATTTTAATTTAATACTTACTTCTAATATATTAATATTAAATAATTCAATTATTTATATATATATATATATATATATATATATATATATATATATATATATATATATATATATATAATGGATTCGTCATATGATTTCAATTTAAAATTTATAGAAGCATATCAGAGGGAACCATGCATTTGGGATCCTGCACATTTTCATCATAAAAATAAAAAAAAAGTTAGTGATGCTTGGCTGCGAATAAGTAATGATCTTGTTGAAGGAGTGGATGATTTAAAAAAGAGAAAAGAATCTCTGATGGCGACTTTTAGGGGTCATCTACGTAAAAAAAAGGCCTCCATAAAATCAGGAGCAGGAGAGGAAGATGTCTATAAGCCAATTTGGTATGCTTATGATCTTATGGAGTCTTTTCTTGGGCGGATATACGACTGCAATCCAACGATTAGCACACAGGAAACGGTAAGTAAAGTTAAAAGTTAATCATCAGTTTTTTAAATTTTGTTTTATTGCTAATATAATTTATTAAGTACAATATAATTTATTAAGTACAACAAAAAACTAACTATTAAACGAACTAAAAAATTATAGAAAAAATCAGTAAAATTACTTACTGATTATCCAAATTTAAAAAAGTATGAAGTAAATTCTTCTCTAATTTTTATAGCATTCGTTGCTGGTCTTCGTGGGACTGGTTTAATCGGCCTTATGGCGCAAGTATCTGACACTTCCTGTCTCCAAGAGCCCTCGTGCAAAATGCCATTGACGTCATACTCGTCAATGGTGCCCGGAGGAGTAATATTGTGAGAGCTTTTGCTATTTATTAGAAAATTGTGAAGTAGAATGCATGTCATTGTAACAATGTTTACTTTTTCTGGGCATAGAGCGATTGGTTTTCCAAATATTCGAAATTTAGCAGCAAGTATTCCGAAAGTGTTCTCAACTTTCACTCGAGATCGTGATAATGTCTCATTAAATATCCGCTGAGGCGAGTTTAATGCATGTGTGCCTGGGTAAGGTTTCATGATGTTTGTAGTTAGTGCAAAAGCACCATCGGCCAAAAACACGTAGGGCAAAGGAACATGTGACCCAGGTAAAGGTCGCTCGGTTGGCAAGTTTAGGTTATTATTACAAATCTGATTCCATAAATTGCAGTTGCATAAAACACCACCATCACTAATTCTACCTTTGCAACCAATGTCAGCAAAAATGAATCTACATTTGCTGTCTGCCACAGCCAATAGGACAATACTAAATGTCCCTTTATAATTATAATAATCCGTTGCCGTGTGAGGAGGAGCCCGTATTGTGACATGTTTTCCATCAATCGATCCTATAGCATGTGGAAAATTATCGCTAAATCCTTTTTCCACCTCTAACCACTCCTCTTGACTTGAAGGAAGCTGTAAAAAATAAACATACAATTTTAATGGAGAGTTTTGGTGTCGGTGGAAAAGGACACACTAGCAAACTTCAAGAATTGTTTGTATTTTATTTCGCTTTTTTATTCTGTTATAGACTGATCCAACGATTTCACTTGACGAAGATAGTCAGCAAGGGGGAGCAAGATGCCCTTCAACAAATGGTGATAATGAACCATCAAAGTCTCAGCAAACTCCATCAAATTCTCAGCAAACAATTCGCCGCCGCAAACAACCCCCTGAACTTCAGGAAGCGGGAAATCAAATGAACAATGCACTTAATATGCTAAGCCATGTTATCACTCAACCAAAACCACTTCAGGAAGAAGATGATTGTGATCTATTTGCAAAAATGCTGGCTAAAAAGTTGAGAAAACTACCAGAGCATGAGAGAGAATCACTCATGTATCAAATGCACGGGATGCTTGTGAATAGAAACCAAAATTTGCCCCGGTATTCCACCCCTCCTACTCCCATATATCATCAGGCGGTATCACCTCACTCCTCAAGCTCTGGAACTGTTGACTACCAACACGGTGGTTATGCAGTACAGAGTGAGGGGAATGATAATATCATTGACCAAGCAATGATAATGACATTTTTACCACCAAAATAATAAATAATAATTTTATTTGATTTGAACCTATTATGAACCTCTGTTCATGAACTCTAGTTTATTTTGTCAGCTTTATTTCCTTGTGTGACGTATTTTTAATAAAGAACAGTGTACAAATATTTTCCTACCTTTATTTGATCCTTGAGTACTTTATTCAGAGCAGAACATACTTCAGGTACGATTTTCGAAATAAGTTCGCTGGAAATTTTGAACAGGAAGTGTAGACTCCTGTAGCTGTCTCCAGAGGCTAAATATCTTAAAGTAATTGCAAGTCGTACTCTTGCTGGTATTGCCTCTCTCATTTGGGTATCTTTTTTAGAAATAATATACGAGACTTGATTTAATAAATACTCGAAGTCGATATATGACATTCGCATGAAATTCTCAAACTCCCCAGAATTCTCGACAAGTAATTCAGACAATTGTTTTTCCATGCTGAGCCTACAAATCCAAATTAAATAAGTTCTTAACTGTTTTTAATTAATTATTAATTGAGATCATTAATAATGATTAGTAATTACCTTGCTCTATTTCGATGAATAGCAGTAATCCACCATCTTCTTTTTTTTCCACGACTTTTTGGTCTTTTTTTTATGCAAAATACTCAAATAATTGTAATGTGAATACGCACATACAGCTACGGAGACAGCGAATTTGGCAACTTCCATTTGCAATGGAAGTTGTTTTTTTAAAAAATACAAACAATTAATAAACAATCCACCGCAGCCCTCTCGGGCGAGACTAGTAAAGAGGCGAGGAGCGAGAGTGTACTCAACACCACTCGAGTCTCACCTTCTCCGCAAATTTTTTGTCTCGAGGACATTAGACGAGGTAAACAAGAGAGTGAACTGGACCACCCCTCGCGTCTCGCCGCCTCGGCGAATGACTCGACGAGTGATCTTGGCAAGAGTGTACTGCTAGTTTGAGAGTCGAGTGAATGAGCGGGACACAACGAGCACTGCGGGGGCGTCGCACGTCGTGGGGTACAGAGCGGCGCGCGCGATCACGTACGCTGGAAATAACCGCCAGTTGGCGTTCGTTTGACGAGCACGAGCCATTGTTTTAATGTTGAACTCACGTATTTGAATTTATTGAAGTGACTAATGAAAATGGATAAATTTCTAAAAAGGTCAACACAACCGTCAACTTCTAGTGAGAATAGTGAAACGAAACCAAAGAAAAAACGTCTTTATGACGACAATTATTTAAAATTCGGATTTACTGTGATTGAAAATAAACCGCAGTGCGTTATTTGCTTAGAAACTTTATCAAAAGAAAGCATGAAGCCATCAAAACTAGTCCGCCACCTCGACACAAAACATCCAAATGAAAAAAAAAAAACCGTTGGAATTTTTTGAGAGAAAATTGAAGGCCCTTAACATCAAAGAACTGCTGTAGTACAGATGTCTAATCTAAATAAGAAAGCATTGTTAGCTAGTTATCGAGTAGCTTTTCGTGTGGCTAAAGCAGGAAAACCTCACACTATTGTGTGCCGAAAATTTGATTTTACCAGCGGCTTTAGATATAGTAGAGATTATGTTTCGCAAACAAGAGGTAGAAAAGCTCAAAAGTATACCTCTCTCTGACAATACCATTCAACGCAGGATAAGCGATATGGCAACTGACGTTCGTGATCAAGTTATAGGAAAAATAAAAGAAAGTACTTTTGTATCCCTGCAGTTCGATGAATCTACGGATATTGCGGGTTGTGCGCAGTTTATACCTTTGTGCGTTTTAACTCCAATGAGAGATTGATGGAAAAAATACTGTTTTGTGAAGCTCTTCCCACGAATACAACAGGTGAGTGCTTATATAACATGTTCCTTGAAGCTACACAAGATTTCAATGTTGATTGGGCGAAGAAATGCATAGCTATTTGTATGGATGGAGCAAAAGCCATGACTGGTTCGAAAAAGCGGATTTATTACCAGACTAAAAAAAACTGATGCCAAACGCTTGTTGGATGCATTGCTTTCTTCACCGCCAATCTCTTGCGGCCAAAACCTTGTCACAGGAATACAAAATGAAGTCCTCAATATAATTATGAAAATAGTAAATTCTATTAAAGGAAAAGCGGTACAGACACGATTATTTCGAGTGATTTGTAAAGATATGGGTTCACTGCACCAAAATTTACTTTACCACACAGAGGTTAGGTGGTTATCGAAAGGCAAAGTACTGACGAGAGTTTTCGAACTTCGAGCTGAACTTTTGGTGTATTTACAGCAAGCCAAAGCAGAATATTCCAAATTCGTTTGTGACCCGGAATTCCTTTTAAAACTGGCTTTTCTTTCCGACTTATTCGAACATTTAAATACCTTGAATAAAAGCCTTCAAGGACGGGATGAAAATGTCATTATTGCTAAAGACAAAATCCATGGCTTTACAAAAAAAATAGACTTATGGTCATCATCCATAACTCAAAACAACTTCGATTCTTTTTTGTCGACTCAGTCTTTTATTGGAGAGGTGGGGTCTGAGATAAACATCAGAGCATATATACCTGGTATGGAAATTGTCTTGCAGAATTTGAAACAAGAATTGTGTCATTATTTCTCGGTGCAAGAACTATTAGAGAACATTGGGTGAATCATAAATCCGTTTTTAAATGCAGCGATAGATGAGGCAAGTTTGGGAACCAACCTAAAAGAAAAACTGCTGGAATTATCTGCTGATGGAATGTTGCGCTTAGAATTCAAGTCTGTTAATTTGGATACCTTTTGGTTAAAAAGAAAAACAGAATACCCAGAATTAACCACAGAAGCTTTGAAGTGTTTGATTCCATTTGCCACCTCTTACTTATGTGAGTTGACGTTTTCGTCAATGGCCCAAATCAAAAGCAAACAGAGAAATCGCCTAAATTTAGAAAACGATTTAATTCTATGTGTAGCAAAAACGGATCCGCGATGGGAGAAATGTTAATATGTATTTTTTTTATTCCTGTTGATTTGTGTTAACCTACAAATGTCCTTTAATTAACATTTTCTTAATAAAAAGATATTTTTAAACCTTTTATTGTTTTTTTTTTCTCTTTTTTACTGAGGCTTCGTGACCCCCTTATAGAGGCTTCGCGACCCCCAAGGGGGTCACGACCCACACGTTGAAAAACACTGCTCTAGAATATACATTTTCACTAAGTTCTTGCTTTTTTCTGCACTTTTTGTACTTTATTATTAAATTGAGAAGAAACAGAGCTCAAATCGAATAAAGTTTCTGTTTCTGTTGACGTTGAAGGGTATTTTGGTTTCTTGAGGAACTTCTACTTAACAGCTCTTTTTCAACAATTTTCACATATTTTAACGCAAAATACAACTTATCTTCAAAGTAAAATTGTACAAAACAACAATATGTTAATGTTTTTTTATTAGTCTATTTTTTTTTCTTTTGAAATATTAAATGATGCAGAATTTAGCATTAATGGTATAAGGGAATGCCATTGCAGTAGTAGTTATCTAACCCATGATCTGCGACCGAGGATGAACTCTGTCCATCCGTCACACCAAAGATTGGGTGTGGCCGCAGTTCTTGCAGGCTGAAAATTTGCAAGAAGTACAAGAAGTGCTGAAAAATTTGCAAGAAGTGCTGAAAAAGGTGCCGTCAATGACCAGAGGCTGTTGAAAAAGTGACCAAAAGGGCACTAAAAGGTTGGCAAAAGGTCCTTATCGTGTGTAAGCCTGAAAGCCAAAAAGGCCTTATTGTCGAAGTGTGCTGAAAGTTCTTGTAGGTGGACAATGACGCAAATGACCAGTGGCTGCCGACCCGAGGGGCCTTAATCTTTACCTGTAAATACCTGTTTACACCTGATAAAAGTTAGTTGACACCTATAAATACTTGGTTGATACTTTTTACCTGTAATTACCTTGTTTGCAGAAGAGCAAGGTGGCACCTGGTTAATTACCTGGTGATTTACGGGTGTGTGAGCCAAAAGGGCCTTAATAGAGGGTGTGTGCCAAAAAGGCCTTATAGGGGTAGTTTTTAGGGGTAGTTTTTGTATGATGTAGAAAAGGCAAATTTTTTTTTTATTGGGTTAATATACCCTAAAATTGGGGCCGTAAGTATTTTATTTTTAAGTTAAAAAAGTCCTAGGTAATTTGAGGCGGAATTCGAACCGGCAACCTTGTTTGCATAAGACGGCTGCCATACCACTGGTCCAGCCTGACTGTTAAATAATTTTGTTTTATCGAAAGGAATAGACCAAAGTGCGAGAAATAAATTCAAACAAACAGCTCTGGATATTGCCGAGGCCAATGATAATAAAGAAATTATTGCTATTTTTATATATATTTCAATCAATAAAAACACTATTCAAATTCAATTTTTTTTTATTTATTATATATATTAGATACGACCACACCCATTTTTTTTTCTGTAGATCCAAATCCGTTTTCACCTCTTTCTGTTTCTGTTAAAGATGTAACTTCTTCCAGACGGGGATGGAAAATTTTTTCACATATTAATTGCGGTCGGTCTCCAGATTTGACGTGGAAATCTTTGGTTGAATGGTTGAATAGCAACACAAAAAGTTCCCCTCTGTAGTCTTCATCAATTACACCAGCTATATGAAAATAAAAATATTTTTTAGTAAGATAATTAAAAGAATATATTTTTTTAATCTTTACCTCCTACATGAAGTGATTTATGGCCAATCCAGATCTGGGAGCTATACGAACATAGCAATTTTTAGACAATTCAAACTTTAGACCTGTAGAAATTTTAACCCTTCCCATAGCTGGGACAGTTATGTCATTAAGACTGTTGATATCAAATCCTGCTGCTGTTGGACTACTTTCACTTGGTGTATAAGCATGAGGAACAATTTTGAGAAATTTTAAACGGTGATCTTCTTGTTGAGAAACTGTAAGACTAGATTAAGTGGCTAATATATTTTTTTTTTAAATTTGATAACCCCAAGGCAGTGTATCAGTTGATAAATAATTCACTATTCTTTTATCATCATAGGGTGTAAGTGCACACTTTCTTTGAGATATTGTGTATACCTCATGTTTTTAACTACGAATTAAATGTTCATTACTATAAATTTCGTTTTTATTAAAAAGGCAATTGTAATAATCCATAAATTTAATCGATCTTAAAGAGGTGCTAGTAATACCTTTTGCCTTTTTAATAACAATTTGAGTGTAATTTAAAAGAATACATTTTTAGATTTTAAGCCTACAAATTCAGTCATAATTTTACCGTTATTTTCGTGTAAGGCCTAAACTTTTTTATTCATTAAACGTATATTATATGGATTATTAGGAGGATAATCAGAAGTATCAAACCTATGAATATCATTTTTAATATGTTCATAAATATCTTCTACATAACACTGGTAAATTAACGAGTCAGTGTCTGTGTACAGTAATTTAGCATTATTATTAAATTTAGGCTTAATGTAATTGTAATGAAAATCGTATAAAAATGTTTTGGAAATATCTAAAATGCTAAAGCCTACATAAATAGGTTTATTAAATTTAATATTTAGTCTCTTCATCTCAATGATAACTAATTCTTCATCAAATACGGTTGCACTATGAAAATTTGGTTTTGAAATATAATTTTGTTGTTACTACCTTAACATCTTTATATTTACGGGCGTTTTCCATCGTTTTTGCAAAAACAGCATTATTTATTAATTTAAAAAAGTTTTTTTTTTTCAAAATCATTTTTACTTAGTTGTCTTAATTTTGTATTTAAATCAATATGATTGTTTAAATTTTAAAATTCTGTGAATTTTTGATAGACGCAAACCTAATTGAAGGGCTTGTTTGAGATTTTTAT
Source organism: Pachyrhynchus sulphureomaculatus (assembly GCA_019049505.1). Taxonomy (NCBI): domain Eukaryota; kingdom Metazoa; phylum Arthropoda; class Insecta; order Coleoptera; family Curculionidae; genus Pachyrhynchus; species Pachyrhynchus sulphureomaculatus. Next base: position 162,478,106 of record CM032447.1, on the reverse strand, counting down.
AATGAATTACATAATTTTTCTTATTATATAATGTTGTAATTTTGATTGCTTGGAAGATGAAGTTCGATAGAATATTCCAAATCTACTTCAAGAATATACCCCATATCTGAATCATCAGGTGTATTTATAATATTTTCCGAATAAAATTCTGTAATATCAATCCACCTAAATCCACCTGTAGGAAGTTTCTGACTCATCGCAATTCCGTATAAATTGTTGACGTCATAATATAATAAATATGAAGGTGACATATTAGGATCGTACTCATTTTCCATGTATTTATTGTTCGCTTTTCCATATCGATTACTACATTGGGAACCCCCCCCCTAATTCCTTTTTCTATCATCATTATTTGTTCCACATCCGTAATTAACTCTAATTTAACACCTGATTTAGGCAAACAGGCATTATAGGCTAAACCTGGGGCTGTAAATGATTTTAAACATTCCAAACCATAAGTTTCCCAGCAAAGATCTTGAAAATGTTTAAAAACATCCGCCAATAACAATACATCCATTTTTAAATAGATTTCCATATACTGACCCAAATTTTGAATTTAAAATGATTCCAAACGTTTACAGCTGGTAATCTTGTTGATATATTAGAATTAGTTAGTTTATTATAAAAATGATCAATTGTAGGTAATCGATTTTCCTTTAATTTTTCCCAATTGTCTAGATAATCATAGGGAAATATTCCTTTTTTAGATAATAAAATAAAATCATCATTGTTTGGATAAAGACTCCTCATAATTTGTTTTTTGTTGTTATCTAAATATGAACTTAATTTATTTAGACTACTAGGCATAAATCGAAAGGAATCTAAAAATCGGGACTGGATTTTTAGATTCCTATGTATTTAGTAAATGAAATATACTTTTCTTTATTTACAGGTAATAAAGTTGTTTTACCAGGAATTTCTGTGACTAATTTTTTAATAATAAAATGTCCATCATAGCCAGACAGATTATGAAATAATATAGGTATCATATTATATGATCTTCAGGACAGTTGAGATTGCATATAGAATGAGCATTACGATATTTTCCAGTAAAATGACAATGATCTCTGACTTTTTGTTGATCAGGTGTATATGGTTGTTGACATAAATAACAATTGGTTGATGTAATACAGGATTTACGTTCTTCAGGTGTTAATGGTAACATGGGAACTATATTATTAAATATAGGATTTAATTGTAAAGCTAACTTTTGTAATTCATTGCAAAACCAACTTATACAATTTTCACCTGTATATAAATTAAATTTTGAAAAACTATTGTAACTGCAAAATAAGTAATAAGCAATACTACATGGTACATGTTTTTGTTGTTTTTTTAAATGTTTCATACTTCGATCCTCATATTTTTCTAATATACTTTCAATGACTGCATAAATGACGGCACTTTTACTTTATGATTGAAATTTTTAAATGACACTATTTCTCATTTTCATTTGGTAAAGTTATTTTAGATTTATTCATTTTTCTGCAAGTAAAGATGTGTTTATTTAAATTTTCTTGTCAATAGAAATGATTCAAACACCTGTCACAATAATATTTTTTTATGACACTATTTCTCATTTTCATTTGGTAAAGTTATTTTAGATTTATTCATTTTTCTGCAAGTAAAGATGTGTTTATTTAAATTTTTCTTGTCAATAGAAATGATTCAAACACCTGTCACAATAATATTTTTTACTATTGATGTCACCAATTTATTTTCTAAATAATCGCGATAAATCTTTAATTAATGTAAAATGGTAAGTTGATTTAAATTTAGATATGGAATTAATAAAAGAATCATCCTCATCGTCATCACTGTCATCCTCATTACGCTTAAAGCTTGTTTCTAACATTAATAGATTAATAGTGGTTAAATAATCGTAATTACTTAAATAAATTGGTACAATTTCTTTTTTATCTATAGAATAAACGTTGAGATATTATTCAATGGCTCAAATTTTTTAATGTCTTTTAAAGTTATAGGGAAATTAATACCATCGTAATTCAAAATTTCACTAAAATGAGGATATGATATGATGACGTTCTGAATTGATTTTGATTTGGACGGCAAGGATGTAAAGCAGCCACAATAGACCAAAGAAAGTAATATTCATCATTATTTTTAATATTCAGGACTCCTTTAGTATTTGTAATAAATTTTGGAACTGAAACAGAAATACCACCATTAATTGGTGTATAATGATTAAAATTAATTGTAAAATTTCATAAAGTAACCAACCTGAATCACGTAGTTGAAAATCTTCAAGTTTTGTCAAAAGTTAGTATTTCGATCTACTACAAGATTTTTGGTGGTAAAATTTTTTAGATCAGATTCATTACTCTCAGGTTTTATGAATTTTGCCAGAAATATAACATTAATCTTCAATAGTGATTTTTACCTTACATACAAAAGATCTATATGCTTTATTGAAAAAAATTATTGCATCCTGAATACCTAAATTAACAACTGCACCTGTCCTAATACGATTATTAAAACATGATTCTAAATCAACCCAAACCAAACTTTTATTTTTATTCAATTTTTTTTTGCTCTCGATAATTTTTTAATAAAATATAAATTTGATTATATTTTTGAAAGATA